>CM057348.1:497513057-498119542 GCA_030015575.1 Agapanthus africanus | reverse complement strand
CATTCACAAACTAGCTTCAAGTAAATCTAATGATCGATCGTTGGTCTCTAGTTTCGAGCGAACACAATTAAGAAAGCATCGTCTCGAAACTAGGTCATCTATCATTCGATTTACAAGAATTTACAAACGTTATAGGATTTAAGAATTATAAAAGGATCTAAATCATCATCATTCTATCGATCGTCTCGACTCCTTTACGAGCGGAGTTTACTCAAACATTATCACAAAGCAAACATTCAAGAATCTAGATTGAATCATAATGCTTGAATTCAAAAGATAAGCAAGATAAAAGAATTGTCACCTTTATTTATATCAACAATTAGTTACAACTCTCAATAACTACAAGAGGAAGGAACTTGATCGTTGAATCTAGCGTCGCATCGTCTCCGTGAGTCGCGAATCGGCTTGGATCACTTGCTCGGATGAAGATCGGCTTCGCTCCAAAAGGATCTAGGCTTCTTGCTTTGATTGAACTCGGAATTCTTGATCTTGGATTGGAGTTGGAATTAGGGTTAGGGTTTAGGGTTACAAGTTGTGTCACTCAACTTGTATTAGAAATGGTGTAAGAATGAACAACTAATGATTGAACTAGTGATTAACCATTAACCCTAGATCTAGGCTCCCTTTTATAAGCTTTCATAACCCTAGATCTATGATTCAAAATTTGAATTTCCCTCCAAAAGTTTGTTAGCTAGAGAGGCTTCTAGAAGAAGTTAGTTGGAGAGAGGCTTCTAGAACTAGGTTGTTAGGAGGTTGATTAGCTTAATCATGATTAGCTTGATTAATGATCCTTGCTGATCTGGCAGAAGCTTCTAGGGTAATCTGGAATTTTACATGTCTTGATGAGGTGTACACACTGAGAGAGGAATACTGCAGCAAAATTCTTCTGATGACGTGGCAACTCCACCGCGAATCCGCGGCCCAATAGTGGCTTTAGAGCTTCAATTGTACAGAGCTGCTTCCTTATAACCTCATGGTATTTTTATGATATGTTTATTCTCAAACTTCCTTCTAGATTGCTACCAGCTCTCAAGTCTTTGAGTTGGCGTAAAATTTGATCAGCACTATGACAATTTTGGCCTTTCTCCTGAATTTTCCTGCACAGACTTCGAAACAAGTGTTGCGCTATACAAGAATGATGCGATGCCATGATAAACAGTCAATTTCCCTTAAAGTGCCGGTTTTAGAGTATAACACATACAATCTGTTATTTTACGACTGTTTTGCTAATATGTGCAATATGAATGCCAAACACCTCTAGATGAATGCAATAGATAGGGAAATTGCCGTGTTAAAAATGCAGTATTTTCGACTGATCAGAGGACCTATACCGATAGGACAGTCTTGCTCGAGATGATAGTATGTTATCTAATTTGTCTTTATCATCGTGTACATGCTTTAGTTCACTATTGCATGTTGATAGAGCCCATAGGATTCTTGCTTGACTGCCAGCAATATGATTGCGATCATGTACGTGGGAGCTGGGGTCTATATGCACATCCTTAAAGTGTCCCTAGTCGTAGGAGTTTCGAGACAGGGCATCGATACTCCAGAGTAGACTAGTGTATACAGTCGAGACCCCGACGAGGGGCGGTGGCCGGTCTCACAAGCCATTGGTGTCAGTTGGTTCACCTAAGATTTATACAGGTGTTCATTGGATTATGAGTACACCGGACAGGACTCGCCGAGAACATGCTAGTTGGAATTATACATATCGTCAGATAGCAGTTCCCAGGTGACATGTGTACAGGTTAGTCTGTCGGCCTGAGATCGTCATTTGTCTCGTGTGAGTTCCCACTGTACTTTGATTACTACCCTACCACGGCTCAAAGGAGTCGTGCAAAAAGGTTTTAATTGGGTACAGTCCCGAGCCACATGGAGGCAGTCAGCGGATCGTCGGGGATTCGTCTCTCCCGGTATTGGGGGTGAGATCGCACTGTGTTTAGGAGAACCATTACACGAAATCCCTGGTCAGGGTAATCGAGATTTTCTGGAAGGAATTCCAGTAGTATCTTAGGGTGTTCTGGGCTACTCTCCGACATGACTTATACCGCTATTGGGGGTCTGACGTTTACCAGCCCCCTAGGCCCTATATGCGATACTCATAGATGAACAGACCGGACTGTACGGATATTGTCACTGTCAGGCTCAGTACGGTTTCTGGATGAATTCGCTCATCAGCTTCCCTTCCGATTAATACATAGGCAACCGTTACGTACAGCTATTACCACTGACATGCTTGTGGTTATACCCAGTACCAGTGTATTGATAAGTCATTAGAGTCCTCCACAGACAGTTTCCCAAGTTCGGGTGAAACGTTGTAGAGGCCGTATGGATATATGGTGGGGTTCGATCATATCCGTGCACTTGTGCACGGATCATGATCGGACGGATAATACTAGCGGGCTTTGGTTTAAGCCGGATCCTAGTATTATATTGTAGGAATATTTTTGTCTCATTGCATTTGTATTCGGTCGAAATACAAATACGGGTATGTATTTACAGTTGAGGGTTAATCTCGTAATTCATTATGGGATCACTCTAGGAGTTGCCAGTTTCTTTTTCCATCTCAAACACCTTGTTTAATCAGTGTGAGCTATTTGACCCTGACTATTTCTTCCTGTCCTTGCCTGCACTGAAATCCTTGGACACGGGGCATATGCATGGCGTCTGTTTCTTTAAGATGGGGGGCTCTCCGCAATTCCTCCAGGCCCCATAACGCAGGGGTGTTTTTGTGGTGGGTGGCTGTAAGCTGAGGAGGGCGAGGTTTTAATATGGGGGGTTTAATTGATTAATTCTTCTTCTTCCATTGTTAATGCTTGAGCACTCTCCTCACTTGAGAGAAATACACAGAGAGCCAAAATCTTGACCGACCCCATAGATATTTCCTTGGCTTCACAAGTTTTTCTTGAGGTGCTCACATTCACTTCATCGCACATCCAAATTGGCAACTTCACTCTTGAGACAAAATATTCCACTCTCTCTCTACTTCACTCTTGGACATGTCGGCAAGAAAACTTCATGTTCGAGTTGCCTCGGTCTTGAGGCGGGAGCCTGTATAAAGATTCATAGATGTGGTGCCACTTTGATGGGCGTGATCGGGGAGCGGACTTCGTCGGCGCAGCAGTAGGGAGCTTGGTGCGGAGATTAAAGACCGAAGGACACAGATCGATCGGTATAATCTTTACAAACTCCTTTTACATATTGTTAGAATACGTTTAATGGAACGATCCGAGTATTTGGGTTGCGGTAGCGCCGGTTTCGTAAAAAGTTTTTGTTCCGCATTTGGCCTCGGTTAGACGGCCGGAGCACTGCCGTGGCCCAACACCTTTAGCACATATGTATGTCTAGAATTTGTTTAGCAAGCTTTTGTGACTTTTGAAAAAATGTAGTGAGGGTTAGGGTTTTTCTTGAATTGTGAGGGTGAAATTGAGAGTATTTGGTGACCTTAAAACCCCCCCATAGTGTTAGAAACCCAGACCAAACAGAAATAAACCAAACTTGGATTTCAATTTTCAAAATGTCGGTTTTGTGTGTAATTGGTGGCCTACAGGGAATCTGGAGTGAACCGGGAGTTTTACTGGAAAAACAAACAATACTATTGACCTATATTAGACACTAGGAGGCCACCCTACCAAGATGAACCCATTCTAAGCCTATAGAACCAAGCTCGCCGGATTTCGTGGGTTTGCGACCGGCCAAGTTGGGGAGTCTGGGGTCCAGGTTGCTTCTGTAGTTCCTATACCCCCTATACATCACCCTAGTATTGTTTGCTTACCTCAATTTCACCTGAACCAAAATTCGGGACCATTTTCATGAGTTGCTGCTTTGAATTCCTCGATGTTTATGAATTGAAGTTTTGATATTTGTGTTTTGTATCGGTCACTTGATGTTTGTACGTCGATATCGGGTGTTATTTGGTTGATTTGCGTGAGTAGATCATAGGTTTTAACCTATGTGCGTTTCGTGTGCCGTTTTGGTTTTCGTGCGTGATTTCGGTTTACGATACTTTGTGTGTATATATGTAGGTACCCTCGAGTGGACTTGAACAACAAGGATGAGCGTGGCATCATCGACTTCGGCAAGTAAGGATCAAAGTGAGTAGATATATATCTACGGAGGAAGTCGGGTGGATGGCATATAGCACCCCCGCAGTTCGTAGTGTAGCATAAGATATATATTATATATACACATATGTATTGTGAGACTAAAAGATTATCAGCTAATTTTAGGTGTTCATGGGTCAATTTTAGTATAATTAGAAGTAACTTAGTTAGCTTCTTAGTCGCGAAACCCTAGAATAAGGTACACGCGCACACACACACGCATACATTTTATTTTCTTATGCGTATATGGGGATATGTATATATATATATACACACACACATAGGTATGGGACTATATATATATATATATATATACGTATACATATATATGGATGATGAGGATAGCATATGGTACTTGGAGACGAGTCGATGTGATTGGGCATGATGCCACGAGATCGATGATGTGATTTTGATTCGTATTTTGAGATATGACATGATATTATAGCGGATCTTTAGGCGATGTGTTTTCAGACACACGCATATATATTATTGATGGTATCAGTATGTACCAGACATAGATCAATACACGGCTCATGATATATGATGATAAGGATACCAGTTGGATAATGAGATAAATGTGATATTGACCCGTATCCTGATTTGGGATGCCGTACGAGAGATAATTATGATGATAGATCTATATATATGTCGACCCAGATTTAGGTGGATTTCCTTACCCTTTTGATTAGTCTGTTAGTTTAGTCATGTAGTTTACTTGTAGATGTTAGACTAGACTCGAGTCATACCTATTTCAAAACTAACGAATCGTGGGTATTTTAAAGACAGGCCAAGTGATACTACGGATATTTCAAAGGATGTACTTTTCATAAAAACACTGTAGCCCTATTTTCTAAACACCACGATTCGTGCGATTTCAGATACCAAAACTGTATGACTCGTATATAGAAATGTTTATTTCTTTATTGCTGCATTTACTATTCATTTGCATTTATTCTGCTGTTCGCATTGCATTGCATGCTTATATATATTTTCGTTAGTAATGATGAAACCTGTTGTTAGGACACCAGGACCATTACCGATGATGCATATACTCCACGTACACTCGCTTGCCGGCTCACACACATCTTCATCGGTAATTGATATGTCACGTACACTTTAGAGAACATTATTTCATTGACATAGCTTGCTAGCTGATAGTTCCTATATGTTATTGATTTCATATGCTAGTTTAATTATTGCATTCTTTGCTTGATATCAGATGCATTCATATATTCATTGTCATGCAATATTATAGGGCCAGTCCGGATTGCCGGAGCCCAGTATTCAGTATTATTTACTCTTGAGATTGTGATTTCGGATTTCCATGATATTTCTGGATTTGGAGAAACCGCAAAAATTTTATGAACTGATTATCATTTTAAAAAGATATAAAATTGCGGTTTTCTCCTGATATGATTTGAGATATGTACACCATGAGTTTTCTCGGCTCTTGAGCGATATCATACACCCAATTCGAGGAGGAAGAGGAACTGTCTGTGGGTGCATGGTGGACCTGGTGCGGTATCCCGGGACAAGATGGTCGCAGATGATGGCGTTGAGCCTGGCAGGGGAGCACTACCGACCGGTGATTGTATTGTGACTTGACGGATATCCGGAGGATACCAATCGGACTATAGGCTAGTCCGGATTTCCGGAGCCTGAGGTTTTGACATTTGATGATATGGGCCAGTCCGGATAGCCGGAGCCCTAGATATTGAGATTCGAGGATACATGCCAGTCCGGATTGCCGGAGCCTGAGATATTGAGATATTGGGATTTATGTTTTATGTCGATACTTGACACTGATTCTATGTTGATTTCATTGATGATACCTCGATTTATATATACAGAAATCTCACTAAATTAAGAAAACAGTTTCTTTATTCATGATGTATTCTGTTTTCATTATATTGCATTCATACCTATTTATGATATGTTGCTACCTAAGGCACTGACACGAGCACTTGGTATTACACTTATGTATAAATGTTTACCCTTACCACCTTATCATGCTTCAGGCTTTATCATTTTGAGGATATATATATTATGATCGTATTGACCTAGGATTGAGTCATACATACGATTTCTGCTCTGTGATGTTTTCTACCCACGAGTTGGCAACTCACCCCCGTTGTGCCACAGTTTCTTACAGGTTTTGCCGTACAGGTTTCGTTGAGGCTTTGCTGGCACACTGTTCCTTTTCGGGTGATTGCTTTGGTAGGTGGGTTCACTCGCATCGTGACCACCATTGTAATTTATTTATATTCAGTTGTATCTAGAAACTCCTTCAACCAGACTTGTATTATTTTAGACTTAGAATGCCGGTTATATTCTTTCGATGTTAGAGTCGTGCGTTGTATTATTATGGTTTTCTTGATATTATTGGTTTCCTTTGAGTTTGGATCCTCGCCCTTTGGCGTTGTATATTATATTGCTTGCGTGGTTGTGACCGCCAATTGGCAAAGAGCTAGCTCCCACTTGGAAATGTCTTTATTCATATTATGTATGTTTGTACCCGTTTGGGGCCAGTATTTACAAAAGAAACTCTGCCGAAATTTTCAAAAAAGACTTGAAATTTTAAAAATGCATATTTCGGCTTATACTATTAAAACCACTTGATTAAAACAAGTTTTCTTCACTTCTTCCTTAAAATGGTTTAGATTTCTAGGATTTTTAGCTTACTTAAATTAGATGGAGTCTTATAGATTTTATATGATTCAAGTGCCAGTCACGTGCCATTTCGGGTCGTGACAGGTGCCGATCGTCGGAAAAAACGATGGAGATTTTATTTTTTCAATGCCATAGGAAGAAATTCCTTCCTATGTCATCTTTCCTTTATTATTCTATATATATATAGAGAGAGAGAGAAATAAAGAGAGAATAATGGAGAAAAGAGGCCATATGGGGGAATTTCCTCCTATAGCGTCGAAAAAAATACAAACTCCATTTTTTTCGACGATCGGCACCAATCATCTTCATTATTATCATCTAATATGTGCATACACCAAATTTCATGTGATTCCACAATTTTTTCACCGTTGAATCAGCAATGTAAAAAGTTCTATTTTCGGTAAACCATCAATTTTGCACCAACTAAATCAACGGTGAAAAAATGGTATAATAACATGAAATTTGGTGCATCCACATCTTAGATGATAAAGATGAAGGTGATATATGCCGATCGTCGAAAAAAATCATGGATGGTGCATTTTTCCGACGCCATAGAAGGAAATTCTCTCCTATGGCACATTTCCTCCATTAACTTCATATATATATATATATATATATTTTTTCATGTCCCAACTAATTCCAAATCACATTTAAATTTCAATTTAAAAAAAAATTATTTGGTGTAGGTTAGAAGTCTAAGTTATTAGATCAACCATTTCAATATAAAATTCAAATCAAACAAAATGGAACTCTATTTTAATAAAATAATTTATATATATATATATATATATATATATATAGAGAGAGAGAGAGAGAGAGAATAATGGATGAAAGATGCCATAGGAGGGAATTCCTTCCTATGTCGTCGAAAAAATACCCCCTCCTTAGTTTTTTCAGACAATCGGCACCCACCATCTTCATCGTCATCATCTACGATGTGGGTACACCAAATTTAGTGAGATTCTACAACCTTTTCACCGTTGATTTAGCAATGTAAAATGTTCTATTGTCGGTAAACCGTTAATTTTGAACCCATTAAATCAACGGTGAAAAAGTTGTAGAATCACATGAAATTTGGTGTACCCACATCTTAGATGATGACGATGAAGATGGTGGGTGCCGATTATCGGAAAAAACTAGGGAGGGGGTATTTTTTCGACGCCATAGGAGGGAATTCCCACCTATGGCCTCTTTTAATCTCATATATATAACACTCTTAAAAGTAAATTGAGTTCTTTCTTTGGTCCATTAAATCTAATATCCTAACTAATATCCAATTTTTATTCTCACCCCCGATTTTGTTAGTTGCGAACTTGATGGAGGTCCTTTTCAGATCTCCTTCAGATGTTGTCTTCCGTCAATCTCTCGGTGGATTCTTGAAGGGATCCCTTGTTGTGTGTGGGTCTCAATGGGTTTTGAGGAGATTTGGTGATTGGAGGAGTTTGACGCCAAGTACCTGCAAAGAAGTCCTAGGGTGGTTTGATACCACCGAGGACCCTCCGACGATCAAGTTAGTACTAGATCCGAGCAGCATAACGGCTAAGTGGAGTAAAAATGGCTTACTTAACCCCCTCTGTGATGGGGGTTTATATAGCGGTGGAGGCACGCAGCAGCAGGCCCGAGAATCTCGCCGGCAGTTACGCTCCCGACGTCACGCCTGCGTAGAGAGCAGATCGCCCATAAATGGGGATCATGAAGGCGTGGAACGTGGGATGTTGCTAGCGGAGAATCCGCACATGGTGAGATTCGCGGAGCGGCGGTTACACCTGCGAGCGGTGGAGCTGGTCGGAGAACCGAGGAAGACGGCCTCGGCCGAAGGGCTCAGGGACGAGCGAAAAGGCCGAGGATCCTTGGTCTTGTGGCAGCTCAGGGTGAGCTGAGGGGCCGAGGAGGCCAATCCGCAGGGAGCCCTGAGGAGGGCTAGCTTGTGATTGAAGGTCGGGTACATGGGAGGCCTGGTCGGCCTCTGTGGGCCCTTTCTTCTGAGTTCTGGGACATGCCATCCGCCACGTGTCCTGATCGTGGGGGTCCTCAATATTGAGCATCATCATTAGCCCCCCACTCTTGTCCCGACCAGCTAGCGAGTCGGGTCGGGAGTGGACTGTCGGGCCTCCCGGGGTGAGCTCCCTCCTAAGGTTTCGTCGGGGCACGTCCCCGGGCCGCAAGCTGTCTTTTCCGCCAGCGAATCAGGGCAATATCTCTGCATTTAAGAAGGGTGCGCCAGTTCATGTATCTTTCCCTTGAAGTGACGGCCCACGTGTCAAGCGTCAGTTGGATGACACGACGTACGCAGACCTGCGACGCCTAAAAGGTTGCGGCCCAGTGCGGGGGTGACAGGTGGAGCAATCGGAGCCGTTGGACGCGAGAAGGCGTTTTGGCGGGAGATAAAGGGCGCCGTTGGATGAGGCCACTCGTGGTGATAAATAGGGGTGGGGCCCGTTCCAGGGTCCCTACTCCTTTATATTTTCCGTTCTAAGTTTCGGTAGCTCGGCGCTCGTCTTCTGTTATTATTATTTTTGGAGGTTTGGTGCCTCCCCGTCTTCCTGATCTCTCTCCTGCCTTTCAGGTTCTCCAGCACGTTGCCCTCGCCTTGCGCATGGAGGCCGAGGTGATAGCCCTAGCGATGAAAGCTGCGGACCCGCTCGCCTCGCTGGAAGAGAGCTCTATGCGGGAGCTGGAGGCGATGAAGGCGAGGGTCGTTGCCCTGGAAGGCGAGGTGGAGGCTGGGTTGCGGGAGGTCGCCGGGACCCGCGAGGCCACCGCGGTTGCCTAGGCCAAGCTCGAGGACGCTCAGGTGCTGGCCGGCAACCTGAAGAAGACGGTGAAAACCCTCCGGAAGGAACTGGGGGAGGCGTCCGAGTCGGCGAAGTCGGCCGACTTGAGGGCGGCGAAGTTGGCCGACCAGTCGGCGGCGAAGGCGGTGGAGGGCTACAAGAAGTCGAAAGACTACTATGATCACCTGGCCGTTGCCACGACCCTCATCTGGCACAAGGCCCTCGACGCCGTTAAGGCCAGGATGCCGGGGTTCGCCGACGAAGAGCTCCGAGCCGAGTACCCCCTTGCAGCCGTCGACGAGCAGGGGCAGGAGATTCCTGGAGAGGAGGTCGCCGAGGACCCAGCTCACCTCATGGTAGATGTCAAGGGCCCCGCGGTCACTCCTAGCCCCGAGGCCTAAAGCCCCCGGCTTCCTCCTCCTTTATTTTGTTGTTTCTGGAATTTTGTAAGCCTTCGGGCATTTTGTAAGGCTGGGGAGCCAAAAAATACTCTTTGTAAAGACTTTGCCTTTTAGTAATAAAGTTTTTCCTTTGGTTCATGAAGAATGCTCATAAAATTTCTCTTCTTCCGCTGCTGGGCATCCATGTCAGGTCGGCTATTTGTCTAGCGATCGTTCGTCGAGTTGATTTCGATTACTTGCCAAGCGTGTCAAGCGCTACTGAGAAGGAGGCGTCTCCATGGCCCCGAAGTTGAGGGGAGATCGTTCGAGACCTAGATAGACCTGATGCCCCTTGTTGGTGGCTCGGATCCTCTGCATGTGATGGGCAGAGGGATGTCCGCCTTATCTTGTGCTGAGGATGGTTGGAAGTTGCTCCATTGCCCTTTGGCGAGGGCTTATGATTTCTGGCGTCATGGGTAGGCAACTAACAGCCGGGGATGACCGAATGGGGTATCCACTCGGAGGCCTCATTCAAGGGCTTCGATCCCTGGTGTCATAGGTAGGGAGCTACCAGCCGGAGTTGACCGAGCAGGGCAGCCGTTCGGTTGCCACTTGCGAGGGCTTCAATCCTTCAGGGCGGGGACCGAGCAGGGTTATTGCCCGGTGCCTCTTGGTGAGGGCTTTGTCCTGAAGGATAGCCGAGTGAGGGATCCTCGGACTCGACTGCCTCTGGGAGGGCTTTCTGATCCCAGGTGTTGCGGTAGGGAAGCTACTCGCCGGGGATAACTGAGCAGGGATGACCAGGCATTGAAGCTGCGCGGTTGCCACTTGGCGAGGGCTTTGATCTCTGGCGTCGTGGGTAGGCAACTACCAGCCTGGGATGACCGAGCGGGGTAGCCGCTCGGATGCCTCTTGCGAGGGCTTCGATCCCTGGAGTCATAGGTAGGGAGCTACCAACCGAAGGTGACCGAGCAGGGCAGCCGCTCGGTAGCCTCTTGCGAGGGCTTTGATCCTTCAGGACGAGGACCGAGCAGGGTTACTGCCCAGTGCTTCTTGGCGAGGACTTTGATCCCTGTCGGTTGTGGTAGGAAGCTACCAGCCGGGGATAGCCGAGCAAGGACTCGACTGTCTCTGGGAGGACTTTGGTCCTTGGCGCGGGAGGGGCTGTAGAAGCCTACCAAGGACCCTTGGCCGGGCAGGGTTACTGTCTGGTGCCTCTTGGCGAGGGCTTTTGTCCTGAAGGATAGCCGAGCGAGAGATCCTCGGGCTCGACTGCCTCTGGGAGGGCTTTCTGATCCCTGGCGTTGCGGTAGGGAAGCTACCCGCCAGGGATAGCCGAGCGACGGTCGGGCTCGACTGCCTCTGGGAGGACTTTCTGATCCCTGGCGTTGTGGTAGGTGTAACATTTCAAAAAAATAAAATATTATTTTTAGGAATTTTTATAATTTAATATTAATTTTTAATGAATATTTTAATATTTCGGTATAATTAAATACCGATAAATGGGAAAAATTTTGGAAAAATTATGGAAAATTCTAAAATAGGGTATTTTATGGAATTATGCCATTTTAAAGTTTTTATGATGAATTATATGCTAATTTAGTGCTAATCGCGATTAAAAATCGCTAATCGGATTTTTAGCATTTTTGTGCAAAACATGCACATATCATTTCTACACTTGTGTTACATTTGCTTTTTTGCCTTCTCTTCATTTTAGCATGGTTGCTTAGGGTTTACCATTATGTGAGAAGGAAATAAAAGGAAAAGAAAAGAAAGGAATGATTAAGAGAGAGAAAGAGTGGGTGAGGGGTTACCTTTGACTTGTGGACCTTTTCCCATCATTTCTTCAACCCATTTCTCTCTCCCCCTTCCCTTGAGCTGCTGCTGCTCCTGCTCTTCCCTCTTCCTCCTCCATCTTCAATCCCCCATAACACCATGAATACAACTCCAAAACCCTATTCCCATTTCACAAAAATTGTTCACAAGCTCGAGAGGAACACTTTGGACCTAGAAAAAGAGGATTTTGAGGACTTTGAGGACTTTGAGCAACTCAAGAATTTTCTTGAGTTGCCAAAGGAGCTAATTTCATCACCCTTAGAGTATTATTTCGATTCATTATGCATCCATACTTGTTTCAGGTCGATGTTGTGCGTTTTAGTGAACTTGGAAGATTTCTAGAAGAGGTTATGTGGGATTTTGCGTGGTGTTAGTGCAATTGGGCCTTAGGGATGACCTTAAACCCCCCTATGGGGTTAGAAACCCAAATCTATTAGAAACAAACCAAGTTTACTGAAAACAGAAACTTTCATGTCGGTTTGTGAGGTATTTAGTGTGCAGAGGAATCTGGAGTGAACTAAGACCAAAACTTGAAAAGCAAACAATACCTGAGACATTTTTGGACCAATGTGAGACCCCCTGCAAGTTCGAGGCCAATCCACCATGCCAAAACCGAGGAAGCCGGTTTTCCCCCGATTGTGCTCGGCCACTTGGTGAGGTTAGGTGCCCAGATTGCTACAGTAGGTCACATACACGCTATATATCACCCTAGTGTTGTTTTGGAACTTTGTTTTCACTTTAAGCAAAATCTGGAACATGTTTTCAATGTTGCTGCCTTATGTTTTCCATTGTTTTTGAATTCAAGTTTTGGTATTTGATGATTCGTTTCTGTCGGGTGGCGTTTGAACGTCAACGGCACAGGGTTATTGGTCGTGTTTACATGCGAGACTATAGGTTTTTACCTATGAGAGTAGCGTGTGCCGTTTTGGTTTTCCGATGTGATTTTCATGTGCTTTTGCGATCGTGTTATCTTGTAGGTACCCCATGTGACGTCGAGGCGTTGAAGATGAAGATGGCGACATCGGCATCGACACACAAGAAGCAAGGTGAGTAGATTTATATCTACGGGGAGAAGTCGAGTGGATGGCGTATAGCACCCCCGCAGTTTGTGGTGATGTATACGAATACGTATGCACACACATATATATATTATATGTTGATTTGAGTTTATTGATGATAAAAATGGATTTTGGTGTTCTTGGATTGGTTTAGTGTTAGTTGCGAAACTCTAGAGTAGTGGTTGCACCCACACCCATACGCACACATATACTTGCATACATCCTTTCTTTCACATGTGCGTATATGGGAATATATATTTATGTGTTCACATGGGTATGGGACTATGTGTTAATATACTGGATTTGAGGATAGTACTTGGAATTTGAGATGGGTCGATGAGATTTGATTTGAGGCCGTGAGATCGGTGATATGGAAGGGTTCGTATTTGAGATACGTCATAATGTTATAGCGGATCTTTGGATGACGATACCATGTGAATAGTGATATACATAGAATAGTTGACTTATGATCGAGATTGAGATAAGATATGTTAAGATATTTATAATAGGTCGCATTGGGCGATGTATACTTCTTTATGATGATATGTGTTGATGACATCGGTTTGTATGAGGCTGTAGATCAGTAGTCAGATCATGATTATATTGATGATATCAGTATTGTACTAGACGTAGATCAGTACCCCGGATTATGATCTTTGATAAAGAGGATATCAGATGAATAATATGATGAATGTGATTTTGACCCGTACCCAGATTTAGGATGTCGTACGACGGATTTACGTACGAGCTTTATATTAATGATAGATCTGCACTCTTGACTTGGAAATGTCTGATTATAGATATGGTATCAGATGTGATATATTTAAGGCAGGACCACCGACTAATATATATATAAATATATATATATATATATATATATCGACTCAGATGTTAGGCGGTTTCCTTACCTTCAGTTAGCCTGTTAGCTCAGCCCTATAGTTTAGTGTAGTCGTTAGACTAGATTTGATTCCTACCTATTTCAAAAACTAACGAATCGTGGGTATTTTAAAAGACAGGTCAAGAGATTCTACGGATATTTCAAAAGACGTATCTTTTCTTAAAAACACTGTAGCCCTTATTTTCAAAACACCGCGATTCGTGTTATTTCGAAAGGCACTATTGTATGACCTATACTTATATTAATGCAGATTAGTTATCGTTGTGTCTAGTAATCAGCTCCCGCACATTATTGCCGTTCGCTCCGCATCGCATACTTATTTTGTGATTCATATACCGTTATTGATATCATACTGTTAGGACACCAGCACCATTACCGATGATGCGTATGTTCCACGTACACTTACTTGCCGGCTCACACACATCATCATCGGTAATTGCCATGTCACGTACACTCTAGAAAATACTATTACATTGACATAGCTTGTTAGCTAATAACTTCGACATGATATTAGTGTACTTGCCTTATATACCAGTTTAGACATTGTAGTTATTATTTGCTACTTCATGCATATTGTTATTCACTGTTATGCCGCATTCATGGATTATTATGCCTATATTCACTGTTTACATGCTATTGATGATTTGGATTCGGATTTTCTTGAGATTTTCTGGATTTGGGGGAAAACCGCAAGAACATATATAAACTTCTTCTCTCTCTCTTTTTAAAATGAAAAGTACGGTTTTTCCATGATGTATGAGTCATCCACCATGAGTTTGCTGATGGATTTCGAGACCCGATTCAAGGAGTTGGATAAACCGTCTCGGCTACATGGTGGACCCGGTAAGGTACCCCGGGGCAAGAAGTTCGAGTAGTAGACGATGAGCCTGGTAGGGGCAGACTACCTACCGGTGATTTTACCTGACGTGTCGGATATCCGGAGGATACCGTCGTGGTCTTGAGATTGATGGTAGGGGCCGGTCTGGACTGACGGCGCCCTAGATAGTGAGATTACGACACTGAGATATTGAGATATTATGATTTATGTTTTGTGTCGATGCTAGACACTGTTTATGCTGATTTCATTTATGATACCTCGTTTTAAATATACAGAAATCTCACTAAGTTATGAAAGCAGTTTTCTTCATTTTCATGTATTCTGTTTTCATGCATTCATACATCATCCATATGATATATTGTTACCAGAGGCACTGACACGAGCACATGGGATAACACTTGGGTTAGATATTTACCCTTGCCACCTTTTCATGCTCCAGACTTGTCATATTTGAGGATTATATATATATAGTGATCGTATGACCTAGGATTACGTTATTCATGCGATTTCTGCTCGTAGATGTTTTCTACTCACGAGTTGGCAACTCACCCCCGTTGTGCCACAGTTTCTTGCAGGTTTTGCCATATAGGTTCCATTACGGCTTTGCTGGCACACTGCTTCCTTTTCCGGGTGATTTGTTAGTAGGTGGGTTCACTTGCATCGTGACCATCATTATACTTTGTATATTATTATTCTGTTGTATCTAGAAGCTCCATCAACCAAACATATATTTATTTCAGATAGAGACCAGTTATGTTTATTCTTTCGACCTTAGAATCGCGCGTTGTATTTCTATGGATTTCATGCTGTTTGAGTTTCCTTTTCTATTGTGATCCTCGTCCTTCGGCGTTGTATATTATATTGCTTGCGTGGTTGTGACCGTCGATTGACGAAGAGCTAGCTCCCGCTTTGGGATGCCTTTATTCATTATATATGCTTTATCAGGTTTTGTACCCGTTTGGGGTCTGTTTTTACAAAGGAAACTCTGCCGAAATTTTTAGAAAAGACTTGTGATTTTAAAAATGCATATTTCAGCGTATGTTGCAAACTACTTGATTTAAATTGGTTTTTCCTTCACTCTACTACTTTTCTTGGTTTGGATTTCTGGGTTTTCGGCTTACTTAGATTACGTACGCCTCGAGACGTTTCGTAGTTTAAGTGCCGGTCATGTTCCGTACTTTCGGGTTGTGACAAAGTTGGTATCAGAGCGTTAGGTTTTACCTTCGGAGCATAGGATGACCCTTGGTTGATGGAGTAGGTGACTAAAGTAGAGTGATGTACCGTGGATATATTCCGCGGCATATTTACGATACGCTACTCCACTTAAGAAGCCTTAAGATGTACATTTCTTTGCTCAGTATTATATTCATTCCTGATCTAGCCTCATCGGTACCAGTTATGGTTTTTCTGCCACGATTACGAGCAGGGAGAGCTACGGCTAGAGTTGCGGTCAGCACGAGCTCGTCACGAACGAGGACTGACCAGGGCGTAATTCCGATGACACACGATTGTAGAGACGTGTCTTTTTATGGTGTTTTTGCGCCACGAGCGTTGGATTGATCGCTGTATGAGATTACTCGGACGTGCAGATCAGCACCAGAGGATTGAGCCACTGATAGAGGCCAGCCAGATTTTGATGACCGTTCATGTATTGCTTATTCATGATGATTGATGCACTGTTCAACGTGCAGACGAGTGAGCCAATTGTTGCTGCGAACGACGAGATATCGCCCCAGAGGTTAGAGCTATTGCAGTACGAGTTGTACTAAGATATGACAGAAGGTCGCTAGTCACCGAGGATGAATGACTAGGGCATGTGGTTCGTTCGCCTACCCCGATGTGAGGTCATCAGATAGATTGATTCCAGCTAGAGACGACCTCACGCGGATTCGTTGAGAGTCGATAGAGACGATCGAATGTCAGAAACCTATTATTCCATGTTTAAAGTATTCGGAAAGACATGCAGGCAATTCTATGGACCCTCTAGAAGAATGAAACCCTAACTCGACATAATGACCGTGTGAAAACCTTTGAACCTTAGGGTTTGCGGCAGTTCCGCGGTGCCATTAGTGAGGCTTAGGTTTGTCCTTCTACGGATGGACCACCGATGCTGTGGTATGTACTCGATACTATTAAACTGTACCCAAGATGTTGAGCTCTTGGGGGATTATGAGGTTTTGACGAATCGATCGGATGGTTCGACTTCATTCTGATGCTAGGTGGTGAGATGCACTTCTTGGGAAACTCCAGATACGATGATAGCCGTTGGAGCTCAGTCCATGCAGCCACGACGAGACGAGTCCGAAGCAATCGACATTAGAGAAAAGTGGAGTAAGAGGTTCGTACCAGAT
This sequence comes from Agapanthus africanus, assembly GCA_030015575.1. Classification (NCBI taxonomy): domain Eukaryota; kingdom Viridiplantae; phylum Streptophyta; class Magnoliopsida; order Asparagales; family Amaryllidaceae; genus Agapanthus; species Agapanthus africanus. The sequence goes on along the minus strand of CM057348.1, from coordinate 498,102,631 downwards.
CTGGATGAGATGACGTTCCACTCCGCCGACATCAGTGATGCGGTACGCATGTCGAGGCATTGTACTTGGATATACCTCCCAGAAGGAGTCGCGATGAGTATGTAGTCGTTCCGGAACAAGAAACAGATATAGTAAAGGACGATGACTTCCGGACAGTTCAGCAGAGACGGGATTTGGGAGAGACCTCGACAGGACCTTTCTGGAATAAATTACTAGAAGACTTGGACCCAGGAGTGGTCATGTTACGCACACCGGCAGGCCAGAGTTCCTGATCGTCGACGAGCCATGCTATGAGTGACCACGACAGTTGGCCAGAGATTCTTGGAGGATGTGCTTGAGCGGGACTATTCTGCCATATTTGATTTCAGTATTCTGGGCGGTCTATTCGCATGACTGATTTTGATGATTGAGTTTCATGATATTTGTTTTCATGCACCATGGTTGCACCCACTGAGTATTTACGATCTTGCACAGTTGTTGCACTTGATATCGTTTTCGTGCCTTGGTTTCACATGTTTATGATTTTATGGGTTTCATACAGCTGAGTTGATTTCGTGCATATGTACGCACACAATTTGGTTTTTGCACTCGGTATAGTTCACATATGCTTGCAGTGTAGGGATACGCATTTATGCACCACAGTTGCACTGGACTTCGGTTTCGATTGTGATGTTCGATATTTGTTTTGTGCACCTTGTGCACCTGATTGGATTTTTTCGCATGTTCGACGCTTGATATTGGATTTCATGACTTCGTGCAGGATGGATGCACCTGATTTGGGTTTTCACGCATGTTGGGCGCATGTTATGAGATGCGATTTTGGTGCACACCAGATGCACTAAATCGAGATTCTTCGTGCATGTCAGATGCACCTGTTTTTGCTGTCAGGCACACCTGTTGCCCTTGACAGATGTTTCGTGCACACCCGATACACTTAGATATTGTTTCTGTGTGCATGTATGGCACATTCATGGATTTTGATTTCCGTGCGCACCAGACGCACTTAGTATTCATATGCACATTATGGGATTGATTTCTTATGGAGCAGTATGTTTTTGTGATGTTTTATTATTGTTTTCGTACTGAGCAGGACGAGTCAGATGACAGTACCAGAGTATATTTTGCATGCATTGATAGATTTCAAAGGGATTTCCAAAAGCGAGCTATAGTCTTCATAAGGTTTCACCCGACCATTCGGTTGCAGGTATGGGGGAACAGGAACGGTCGCAGCGGGTGTGCGCGTAGCATGCGCATTGAATGTGGGGGGAGGCGAAACGCCAGGGTCGCGTCGCTTCAATTCTGTCAGAGAAAGCTCGATGATCACCGCGTGGCAGTGATTTCTTGGGCGAGAGCGGGTGACCGTTGAGCTCCGTTGGGGCGCCGCGGGCTATATAAGACTGAAGGAGTACTAGTCCTTCCTTTGCTGGTAAACGGAGCGTCGAGAATGCAGGACTTCCCCTTTACCATCCCCGAGATCACCCACTTCGGAGACGTATACTTCTATGACCAGAACTGCACCGAGGACACGGTGCAGTTGGAATATGGGAGCATCGAGGACCACTTCAGCTGGCTGCTCCCCCAACGTTCCTCCCTGCTGCAGCTGCTGATGTACTCCATCTGGAGGGTGTCGCCGGGGATTTACAACCCCCTATCCGAGCAGCTCCATGACGAAACCATGGGCCATGTAAGTCTACGGTAGCGCCACGGCCGTCAGTCCGAGGCCAAAATGCAGAAACGAAAACTTTTTCAAAACTTGAAACCGGCGCTATCGTACACTTTAAATCCGGATCGAACCATTAACCTATAACTAGCTAACTAGAGAAGGGTTGGAAAAGGCTATACCGATCGATCCGTGTCCTTCGGTCTTTGGCCACCATCCTAAGCTCCTCGTGGCATCTCCGGTCTCGATCTCCTCATCGGAAAGGGCACCACATTTTCGAGTCTTTTTACGCGCTCCCGCTTCAGAAGTAACTCAGGTATGAAGTTTGCTAGCCGACGTGCCCAAGGTGAAGTAGAGAATGTGTGTGATCACTTCGTTTCAAGCATCCATTGATTCTCATCACATGAGAGTGTATGGATGGAGGTTAGAGATGATGCCATTAATGGAGGTTGTGAGCTAGAGGAAGAAGAAGAAGAGGAGCCATTTTCTTTCTTTTGTTCTATGATCAAAATGAGAGAGACCAAGCAAAATAATACAAGAGCAAACATTATCATGGCTGCCCTTCTCTCTCTTCCCCTCATTTCAAACCACAAATCAATCACATAATGTGACATTAGCACAAGAAAAGAGACCATGAGTCACTAATGAAGTCTATGTCACATTAAATGCACAAAATGATGATATAAGCTCACAATTTCCATTTGTAAACATTAATCCAAATGTTTACAACATTAAAAAGATACGGCAACATCTAAAGTAAACTCGTGACTGATCACAAGGATACCCCTCACCTGTATATACATACCTGCATCCACATTCCGACTGAATGCGAATGCGATGAGACTAAAGTAATCCAACAAATCTAATACTAGAATCCGGCTTAAACCAAAGCCCACTAGTATGATCCGCCCGATCATGATCCGTGCACTACTGCACGTATATGATCGGACCCTGCCATATATCATACGGCCTCTACAACGTTTCGCCCGAAACTTGAGAAACTGTCTGTGGGGGACTCTAAAGACTCGTCAATACTTTGGCTGTGGATTTAACCACTAGCACGTCAGAGGTACTAGCCGTACGTAACGGGTACTAGGTATTGACCAAAAGGGAGGTCGATGAGCGAACTCATCCTGACACCATACTGAGCCTGTCAGTGATAATATCCGTACAGTCCGGTACACTCATCTATGAGCATCGCATGGCGTGCCTAGGAGATTGTAAAAGTCAGACCCCAAAAGCGGTACAAGTCGTGTCGGAGTGTAGCCCAGAACACCCTGAGATACTACTGGAATACCTATAAGTAAATCTCCTGCCTTGGCCAAGGACTTCGTGTAATGGCTCTCCTAGACACAGCGCAATCTCACCCCCAATACCGGGAGAGACGAAACCCCTGCCGATCCGCTCACTGCCTCCATGTGGCTCGGGACTGTACCCAACTAAAACCTGTTTGCACGACTCCTTTGAGCCGTGGTAGGGCAGTAATCAAAGCACAGTAGGAACTCACACGAGACAAATGACGATCTCAGGTCGATGAACTAACCTGTACACATGTCACCAGGGAACTGCTATCTGACGTCAGGTATAATACCAACTAGCATGTTCCCAGCGAGTCCTGTCCGGTGTACTCATAACCCAATGAGCACCTGTATACATCTTAGGTGATCCAACTGACACCAATGGCTTGTGAGACCTGCTACCGCCCCTCGTCGGGGTCTCGACTGTAAACACTAGTCTACTAATGGAGTATCGATGCCCAGTCTCGAAACTCCCACGACTAGGGACCACTTTAAGGATGTGCTTATAGATCCCAGCTCCCACGTATATGAAAGCCATCATACTGCTGGCCGTCAAGCAAGAATCCTAAGGGCTCTATCAACGCGCAATAGTGACCTGTAAGGTTACCTGAAGCAGTACACGATGATAAAGATAAACCAGATAGCATACTATCATATCGAGTAAGACTGTCCTACCGGCATAGGTCCTCCCTCAATCATTGCAATCACGTGCCTGTGATCCAATAATTGACTCTGAGGGCACTATATCCAACAATCTCCCACTTGCACTCAAGGCTAATTATTGCGATATCGCATACTCACAGCCTGTGTGATACCGAACACCCAACTCCTCTACTAATCAGTCTCACAAAGCACGTTTGCAAAACTATTGCGTTCTAGGAATAGCCTCAGTGAGTGGATCCGCCCTAATGTTTCTTTCTATGTCTCTCTTTATCTCAAATTTGCGGAGAAAGCCATCTCCCGAAATGAGCAATACCTGTCTTAGAATATGTCTGGATATCTGATGGGACCTAGTTCATAAATGAACTCCAAATCCAAACTTCTTAGACTGTATTGTCAACTGAACCTAATCAGTATCCTGCTCCATGCCTCCCTCAGTATCCGCTTGGACCACCTGTTCAAACTACTGCCCCTCGTCAGAGGGAAAACTATAACTCTGACAGACACTCTATCATCCAGGTCACCTTGGAAGCCTGGAATGATAACTGTCTCCCGAAGGAGGATGCCGTTATCATATCCCTAGAACATCCACTTATGTTCTAAAACCGCTTCTGATCGTTTCTCCAGGATTGGATCAATATCAACATATTGCATCTTATGCAAAAACAATATCTGGTGTGGTACATGACATCTCATGATCAACTTAATTGCCTAAGCAAGTGATCTGCCAATCATGCACATCCCTCTCCCCTTTAGTCTGTGAGACTCCTTTAGAGAGGGTAACTCCATTACCTGCAGGTATACTACCGTGCCAGGAGTCGTCCACTCTAAAACAGCTGTAGAATGCTGTCTAAGTACCCAGATTGGGAAACTACCTAAATCTATATCTAAACCATAAATCTAGTAACCAGAATGTCTGATATAATATCCAAGTCCTATGTGGAGAAACCACTGTGTGACAACCAAAGTATAACCGATCGTAGTATAGGAATTTCACTTTCTACTCTGTGTATGTCGTCCAAATACCAGGACATCACACCCTACTACCTTCTTAACAGATCCATCCCCTATTCTGATGAAGTCAAACCTATGACTGCCACATCAGAAATAGATGACCTATCTCCGCTATATCTGCTTTATTCTATAAATAGATATAAGCCACTTGTCCACTATGCTTCCGCTGCTCCCACTGACTACGACAACCCTCTGGCAGAGTCATATAGACGTGAACTTCTAAAGCCAGTTCAGAACGACGCTATACTCATCCTCCTGCCGGGTCTCATAGCCTGGAACAACAGTAGTGTCAAATCCTCACCTAGCTTCAACTGCTCCCACTGACCACGACAACCCTCTGGCAGAGTCATATAGACGTGCATTTCTAAAGCTTGTTAAGAACGATGCTATACTCATCCTCCTGCCGGGTCTCATAGTCTGGAGCAACAGCAATGGCAAGTCTGGGTACACAAGAACCTCCCTGCCACCGTCCTTGAGCATACCAAAGTACCTCTCGAGTGCCTGAGGTTACCCACCATATCTGCGAAGTGGCCAATGGAATGTCAAGCCAGATTGAATCTTTAGGTTCTTATCAAATTTTCAGTAATCGTTTGCGGTTCTGGAATCACTTCCAATTCTACCATACTCCCACTACTGTTTTCTGAAAAAATCCATTTTTATTAAAACTGTGGCGAGTCAAGAACAATATCACTATTGATCATCCAGATGGTAGAAAATGAACCCTCGTCATAGCCTGGGTCAACCCACAAACTGCCATTACAGAAATGTGCCTTGAGTTATCCAAAGTCTGGTTTTAAGCATAAACAGGAAAACTCCCCGTACCTTAATAATGTTAAGATATGAACTATTATATATCCAATATAGAAAAAGAGGTACTGATTTAATTGGAACCAGATTCAAATCATACAGTTGTCTCCAGTGCATGTCAACTAAATAGAGAGAGGCCGATCAGCATTACTCAACTTAGAAATACATCCAGATATGAGTAACCTGAAAGAGAAGCAAGTTCTCATAATCATTACTATCAACTGAATACCATACACAAGTATCCACATCTTCAATCACCTTGAAGAATCCTGATACTTGCAATACCTGGTTCTCTACTTTATTCATATACCTATAACTTCTCAAAACTTGGACCTTGTGTTTCTACGAAACACTTGTCTAAAAACTAGAGAAGTCATAAGTAAACCGAATATAGTACGAGGAACAACCCCTCTGTCCTAATGGACACTGGACAACATACAATACTCTGTATAAGTCCTTTGAGTCTAATAACTCATTTCCTGTGTGTCGTAGGTTGAAAACTGTACTTATGGTTAAGAAGAATTACACCGCTGTTTAATTCTCCTTACCTAACCATCCACTGATATAGGTAAATGTTATAGACATAATTTCAAAAAGTTATATCTCACTTTATAAAAATAAACGTACAAATATATCAATTTGAAATTGGTGCATTACAACGGATATTCAAAACCAAATATTTGCCGTTCGGCAAACAACCCAGGTGATTTCCTCAAATATCATCAATTACAACGAATCCCGATATAATGAGGATGATCACCCAATTCCCAATAACTTACTTCCACTCATCATTTGTAAAACCATACAGATGTGAGAATCAAACCTGGTAAATACATACCCTGGAGTAAGCACTAATTGGGAAATCAGTTTTTTATTAACAATACACGGTGAAACTGAAACATTTAAATGTTTCGAAAGGGTATCCGGGTATTCCTAGTAATGCCTCTTCCATTATCCAGATTCATGACTATAACCGTATATTTCTTTGTCATCTCTCCAAATCCCTTTATTTGTCTTTAGTCGTTACCTTCTATACACCTTCGTTAGGCTAAATGGTTTTCTTCCTTTCCTACCGTTCGGTACCAGCCTATGGTTTGGAAGAAGACTATCCAATAAGCGTAATAGGTGTACTGTCCTAATCCTAGGAGTACTCGCAACGCGAGAGAAGGTAAAGATAAAAGACAACTGAATAAACCTTATTCCTATTTTTCCTGAACCAGAATCCATCCCCGAACTGGAACAAGTTCCTTTCGAGTTCGTATATAACCATACGATGGAGTATCCAAAAAAAAACTGTGGATCTTCGCAGTGATATGGAGTGTTCCGGAGAAATACAAAGGTGAAGTAGGAGTGGCGATGAAATACTTGGTTTGGTCGTGAATAGTAGTCGCAGTTTACTTTGCCCTCTTTCTAATCCCTTTATTTGTCTTAACTTATTACCTTCTGTATACCATCGTTAGGCTAATTGGTTTTCTTCATTCCCTATCATTCGCCTATAGTTTGGAAGAAGACTATCCAATTAGCGTAATAGGTGTACTGCCCTAATCCAAGGAGCACTCGCAACCTGAGAGAAGGTAAAAGGAAAAGACAACTGAATAGTTCTATTCATTTTCTCCAGAACCAAAACCATCCTCGAATCTGAAACAAATTCCTTTGAGTTCGTATATAACCATACGATAGTTTTATCCAATGGAAGTGGATGTTCGTAGTAATACGGGGTGTTCTGGAGAAAGGGGTAAAAGTAGGAGTGGCAATGAGGTATGCAACTCTGACAATCCAAAAGCCAGTGTTATAAGAAAGTTCGGTTAACTTGGTCACTGAGTCATAGTCTAAGGTCGGGCCATGGTCGCTGCCAAAGAAAGAGAGAGATAAGAAACACTCTGCGTGCACTCTAAACTCGATCAGAATGGTTACCAACTTATCTAATCAGGAAACCTCTTACTGTAACCTCAAATTCTCCTCCAAACCTGAAAGAAGAATTAGTCGGGATCACCCGAGGAGTAAACTAACTGTAACGTTTTAAAAATAATTAAATAAATAAAATCGTTTAAGTGATTTTTTTGATTTTCGGTAAAGTAAAACGTATTTTTCGTAAAACTAAACTGTAATTATTTTTCACTATAAATTTAAAAATACCTATTTTAATTATGTTATTACTATTAAATGGTGTTTATTTAGCCACTTATAAATTTTTAGTTTAATTAAATATTTTTCCTAAATTAATTATTTTAAATATTAACATAAGCTTTATTTTTACACTAAATTAGTGTAAATTACAAATTCGAATGGGTTTAATTTGTAAAAATGAACCATGGCATATTAGAATTTAGTGTGCATCATGCAAAATTTATTTGCAAATTTGTCCATGACTCTAGAATTTTCTTGAGTTGTTTTAGAAAAGAAATAAAAGAAAATTAAATAAAAGGTTGAAAAGACATAAAGATATGATATTTTGGGGGAACTTTCTACATCTTTCTTCACTCATTTCTTTCTCTCCCTCACCTCCTAATCTTGGCCGGCCACTTCCCCATGGCAGCCCCCCCCCACTTTAGCCCCTTGGTTTTGTTACAAAAAACATCAAAAATTCATTAAAAATTCAATAAAAATTCCACAAAATCATAATAAATTCCTACCCTTTATTCTTTGCTCATCTTTACATGGATTTTGGAGATAGAAAGCACTCATTTTGGAGGCTCATTTTCATGTTTGGATTTCATGTTGTGGAGGTATAAATCTTTTCCTTTTGATTTATTTTTATTAGATGTTTCTTTTAAGCATAATTAGATTTATTAAATTAATTCTATTTGCAAGTTTTTAAATTCAAGTTAGGGTTTGAAAAATCAAGTTATGGTTCTATTAATTCATTAGGGTTATAATAACTAGTTTAACACTTTTGGAAATGGAAAATCATGCATGGTTGTTATATTGTAAATTGTTATCCAAAATTGTTTAAATTAAACCATTTTTTTTGCAAACTAGATTTCTATATATTATATATATTGGTGAGATAAATTCCAATTAATGTTTGTAACGCTAGATTGTGGTCTTATGAGGGTATTAACTTGTTGGTGGAATGAAAAACAGAAATTGATTACTAGTTTCTATTGATAATGGAGAAATTGTGATAAAAATTGCTATTTTTGCTAACTAGTTTTGGAAATTCTTAAATAAATGAGATTAAAAATCTAAATTATAGTTTCATTATATTATTACCATCATAAATTGTAGTTTGAAAATTTAATTCATGCAAAATCAAGTTTTGTTGTGGAATTGTGGAATTTTGCTTGTAAGATGTGGAAAATTGATAAAAGTTGCAAACTAGGAATTTTGTATTAATACAAATTTGTGTAATAAAAATATAGTAGTGGTTTGTATAATCTAATTATGCTATTTAATGAATATTATGACCATTAGTTTCTTTTAAACATCATGTTTTGAAGTAAAACGATAAATTGGCATTTTCGGGTTTTACGAAATCGGACGATTTGATCGATTTTTAGGGTTTCGATGGATTAAATCATGTTTTATATTATAAGTAATGAGTTTTAAACTACGAGTTGTTTGTTAATGTTTATCTCGGTTAATCGGAGTTTGTACGCCGATATCGAGCGATATTTGGTTCTTTTGCGTGAACGAGACATAGGTTTTAACCTATGTGCGTTCCGTGCGTCGTTTTGACCTTTGTCCGTGATTCAGTTTACGATACTATATATGTTTGTGTATAGGTACCCCTCATGTGGACTGCGGGCGATGAAGAGGATGGCGACACTGTCTTCGGCAGACAAGGACCAGGTGAGTAGATGTATATCTACGGGGGGAAGTCGGGTGGATGGCGTTTAGCACCCCCGCAACGTAGAATAGGAATAGTACTTATTGACATTAGGAAGCCAGATGTGACACTAGATTCTTAATAAGTAGGACCCTAGTAATGACCCTAGGCTGGACTAGACTGATTTAAGAAGACCATACTAGAGGATGAATACCTCGGAAGAGATTCGTAGGTTTCAGATAGATACACACAGACACACACTGAAACTCGACGTGGTGTATACGTGTATGTGTATATATATGGGACTAGGTGTAGGTATATATATATATATATATATATATATATATACACACACACAACACATTTATGGGATAAAATGATGTGATATGATACACGGGAATGAAACAGTATAACTGGGCTTGATGCCGTGATTCTTGGCTACGGTCGTGTTATGATGATAGAGGATCATTAGGAAATGAGTTAATGAATAGGTATACATAGATAATAAAGGGTGGTAATGATATTGAGGTATGTAGGACTCTAGAACAGCACCCGGACCGTAACATGTGATTGAAATTCTGATATGATATATGTGTGACTCGATTACGACATCATATAGGTGTGACATGATTTTGATATCATATAAGTGTAACTTAACCACAATATGATACATGAGACATGATATTTCTGAGGATAAATTAACGATATATATTTATGCTGGCAATGATATATGATTGATGTATGCGATTACAGTATAGCACCTTGATCTTGACATGTGTTGATGATGATATTATACTAATGATGAGACACGTAGGTAATACTTGACCCGTACCCCGATATTGGGATGCCGTACGATGGATTTTACCGTACGAGGTATAGATATGATGATTGATCTGCACTCTTGATTCGAGAAAGCCGTACTACATACGTGACGCTATTGAGGCTGGATCGCCGACTATTAGAGATATTGATTCAGACCTTAGGTGGACTCTTATTTCTTATTGACTAGTTTCTTAGGTTTAGTTCCTTAGGAGGTTAGATGGACACTAGTTTAGGCTCGAGTCATATAGTTGTAGTTATACTTGTATATCACAGATGAGTGGTTATTACACATCCGTCTTTACATTCATACCGTAATCATAATGGTGTATGTTCATTCATATGTTTCTATAATCAGAATAAAACTTTGCCTGTTAGGACACCAGCACCATTACCGATGATGCGCATATTCCACGCACACTTATTTGCCGGCTCACACACATCATCATCGGTAATTGCTATGTCACGTACACTTTAGATCATATTATCTTTTATTGATAGAATCAGCCAACACCTAGATCGATATATTATTGTGATTACTCTCTGGTGTTAGTATAGACATGGCATTTATTACTTAGACATTTCATGCATTCACATTTTCATGTTATCATGCAGTATTATGGGCATATGCCGACATTTATCATATACTTACTCATGATTTTGGGATTTTGGATTTCTATGAGATTTCTGGATATTGGGGAAAACCGCAAGAATCTATAAAAACTTCTCTCTCTCTCTCCTCTTTTCTTTTTAAAACATAAGATGCGGTTTTCTCGTGATGTATGTGTCGTCCACCATGAGATTTCATGTTTTCTGTTGGATTTCGAGACCCGATTCGAGGAGTGGATGAACCGTCTCGGGTACATGGTGGGCCCGGTATGGTACCCCGGGGCAAGAAGATCGAGTTGTAGACGATGAGCCTGGCAGGGGAAGGCTACCTACCGGTGATGTCTGGTGCGGCGGATATCCGGAGGATACCGACCGTTGTCGTGAGATTTGATGATATGGGCCGATCCGGACTGACGGAGCCCGAGATATTGAGACTATGAGACATTGAGATTATGAGGTATTGAGACTTGAGATTTACATGTTTTGTGTCGATGCTTGACATGGATTTCCATGGATTTCATTGTTGCCATTCCAGATTTTTATACACATTTTACTATGATAAAAGCTAAAGATTTCTTATACAGATATATCCAAATTTCAGGATTGGTTATTTTACATTCATGGTGCATGCATACTCATTCTCATGATATAGTACTATATGAGGTACTGACACGAGCACGGAGCATTTGTACTTACACGTAGTTTATTATCCTCTCTTTACTTGATGATTAGTAGTATATTAGTATATTATTATGACCTAGGATAGCGTCGTGCATTCGATTTCTTTTCATAGATGCCTTCTACTCATGAGTTGGCAACTCACCCCCGTTGTGCCAAATTTTATTACAGGTTCGATGTACAGGTTTTCCTGGCAGCTTACTGGCACATCTTTTCATTCCGGGTGATTTGCACGGTAGGTTGGTTCACTTGTATCTGGACCGCCATTGTATTTTTATTACTTCATTTGTATCTAGAAAGCTCCATCAACCAAACTTGTATTACTTGATAGATTACTGGACCATTGATTTGTTTCGACCTTAGAGTCGCGCTTGTATTATTATGATATCTGGTGGTTTTGTTTTCTTTTAAGTTTTGAGCCTCGCCCTTTGGCGTTGTATATTATTGTGCTTGTTGTGGTTGTTTCCGCCTATTGGCGTTGAGCTAGCTCCCGTTGGGAATGCTTTTTATTGGTTATATGTATTCATTCTTGTTTGTACCCGTTTAGGGCCAGTTTTTACAAAGGAGACTCTGCCGAAATTTTTGAGAAATTGGATGTTGCTTTTAAACTTGTTTTCTTCATGTTTTCTTTTACTTCTTCTTCTTTTATATGGTTTAGATTTCTGGGCTTCGGCTTACTTAGGTTACGTTGCGCCTCTAGACGTTTCGTAATCTAAGTGCCGGTCACGTTACGTACTTTCGGGTCGTGACAAAGTTAGTATCAGAGCGCTAGGTTTAACCTTGTATAAGTCTAGGTGACCCTTAGTTGATGAAGTAGGTGATTTAGGTAGAGTAACGTACCGTGGGTATGGTCCGCGGCATACTTACGATACACTACTCTGCTTAAGGAGCCTTAGGATGTACATTTGTTTGCACCGTATTTCATTCTTTCCTTTGATCTATCTTCGTCGATGTCGGAGGGTAGTTTCTGTTACCACGGGCGTACGGGCAGAGGGAGCTGCGGCTCGAATGCGATAATCATTAGGGTATTGGTTATTCTTGAGGATTGAAGCATTTTTTAGCGTGCGGACGAAGGGTATTCACATGCCGTCCAGACGAAGTTAAAGGATTCGAACGAATATCAGAAAACCCATTTTCCCAAGTTTAAAGTATTCGAAAGAACATGCAGGTATTTATATGGACCCTCTAGAAGAATGAAACCCTAACTCGACATAATGACCACGAGAACGTCCTTGAACCTTAGGGTTTACGGCAATTCCGTGGTGCCATTAGTGAGGCTTGGGTTTGCCCTTCTACGGCTGGACCATCGATGCTGGGGTATGTACCGGATATTTTTAAACTGTACTTGAGTGTTGAGCTCTCGGGGAATTATGGGATTTTGATGGATCGATCGAAAAGTTTAATGTAGTCCGGATATCAGGTGAAGGGATCGACTATGTGGAAGACTCTAGACATGAGTATTGCCGTTGGTAGCACAGTCAGCACACCTATGAAGAGACGAGTTCGAAGCAGTCGACATCAGAGGAAAGAGGTGCACATTGACGATAGTGTTTACGATTGCAATTTGGTGATTCGAATTTCATATTTCCGTTGGTTGGATTTTGGTATTTGAGGATTTTGTTCTACGATTGGTATTTGTTATGTGTACTTTCATTATATTCTATGCATGTTTCATATATCGGTTGTATTGATGTTGTTTTGTACATACCCAGTGCACTTGATTTGGTTTTAATACATTTTGAGATTTTGATTTGATTTCTTGCATATGGTTACACATGATTTTGGCATATGCTTCGACCTAGTTTTATGCATTTTCGTACTGTGGTTTCGATTTTGATATTCAGTGTATAATTTCGTGCACCATGTGCACCTGATTAAGATTCTTGCGCATACTTGGCGCACTTGATGCGATTTTGTGCACACCAGATGCACTAAATCGGGGTTTTGTACAGATTAGATGCACCTGATATTGAGTCGTGCACGCCCGTTGCACTTGACAGATGTTTTTGGTGCACACCTGTTGCACTTAGTTTTGTTTTTGTGTGTATTCATGGTATCTATATTTGGTTCCGATTTCAGTGCGCACCGGACGCACATGATATATTTTTGATGTGATTGGGATTGATTTCAGTTTGAGCAGTATGTTTTCATAATCATTACTATTTGATTTAGTAACCAGGCGGGACGTGTATGTTAAATAAAAGATATATATATATATATATATAGCTATTTTTTTAAAAAAATAAACGTCCGCTACTTATGCCGTGACACGTGCATCGCACGGCGATTTTCAGGAGGGGTTTTTGTATGCTTCTTTATTAAGATGTTTAGGCAATTTTACTACGATGCGCACAATATATATATAAGTTATAGTTTTGATATATATTGTGTTGGTTTTCGTATTGGGTTTTGATATTTTATCTTTACCATAACTCCGATGATAGCGTTATACTTGACGGAGTTGATTTTAGTTTTGTATTGATGATTTCGGAGCACCGACGATTTGAGTGTTTTGGCTGAATGTTTTATTAATTGGAGGGGGAGTTTTAATTTAAATTCGGGGACCGAATTTCTTAAAGGGGGGAAGATTGTAACGTTTTAAAAATAATTAAATAAATAATTAAATAATTAAAATCGTTTAAGTGATTTTTTTGATTTTCGGTAAAGTAAAACGTATTTTTCGTAAAACTAAACCGTAATGATTTTTCAGTATAAATTTAAAAATACCTATTTTAATTATGTTATTACTACTAAATGGTGTTTATTTAGCCACTTAAAAAATTAGTTTAATTAAATATTTTTCCTAAATTAATTATTTTAAATATTAACATAAGCTTTATTTTTACACTAAATTAGTGTAAATTACAAATTCGAATGGGTTTAATTTGTAAAAATAAACCATGGCATATTAGAATTTAGTGTGCATCATACAAAATTTATTTGCAAATTTGTCCATGATTCTAGAATTTTCTTGAGTTGTTTTAGAAAAGAAATAAAAGAAAATTAAATAAAAGGTTGAAAAGACATAAAGATATGATATTTTGGGGGAACTTTCTGCATCTTTCTTCACTCATTTCTTTCTCTTCCTCACCTCCTAATCTTGGCCGGCCACTTCCCCATGGCAGCCCCCCCACTTTAGCCCCTTGGTTTTGTTACAAAAAACATCAAAAATTCATTAAAAATTCAATAAAAATTCCATAAAATCCTAATAAATTCCTACCATTTATTCTTTGCTCATCTTTACATGGATTTTGGAGATGGAAAGCACTCATTTTGGACGCTCATTTTCATGTTTGGATTTCATGTTGTGGAGGTATAAATCTTTTCCTTTTGATTTATTTTTATTAGATGTTTCTTTTAAGCATAATTAGATTTATTAAATTAATTCTATTTGCAAGTTTTTAAATTCAAGTTAGGGTTTGAAAAATCAATTTATGGTTTTATTAATTCATTAGGGTTATAATAACTAGTTTAACACTTTTGGAAATGGAAAATCATCCATGGTTGTTATATTGTAAATTGTTATCCAAAATTGTTTAAATTAAACCATTTTTTTTGCAAACTAGATTTCTATATATTATATATATTGGTGAGATAAATTCCAATTAATGTTTGTAACGCTAGATTGTGGTCTTATGAGGGTATTAACTTGTTGGTGGAATGAAAAACTGAAATTGATTGCTAGTTTCTATTGATAATGGAGAAATTGTGATAAAAATTGCTATTTTTGCTAACTAGTTTTGGAAATTCTTAAATAAATGAGAGTAAAAATTTAAATTATAGTTTCATTATATTATTACCATCATAAATTGTAGTTTGAAAAGTTAATTCATGCAAAATCAAGTTTTGTTGTGGAATTGTGGAATTTTGCTTGTAAGATGTGGAAAATTGATAAAAGTTGCAAACTAGGAATTTTGTATTAATACAAATTTGTGTAATAAAAATATAGTAGTGGTTTGTATAATCTAGTTATGCTACTTAATGAATATTATGACCATTAGTTTCTTTTAAACATCATGTTTTGAAGTAAAACGATAAATTGGCATTTTCGGGTTTTACGAAATCGGACGATTTAATCGATTTTTAGGGTTTCGATGGATTAAATCATGTTTTATATTATAAGTAATGAGTTTTAAACTATGAGTTGTTTGTTAATGTTTATTTCGGTTAATCGGAGTTTGTACGCCGATATCGAGCGATATTTGGTTCTTTTGCGTGAACGAGACATAGGTTTTAACCTATGTGCGTTCCGTGCATTGTTTTGACTTTTGTCCGTGATTCAGTTTACGATACTATATATGTTTGCGTATAGGTACCCCTCATGTGGACTGCGGGCGATGAAGAGGATGGCGACACCGTCTTCGGCAGACAAGGACCAGGTGAGTAGATGTATATCTACGGGGGGAAGTCCGGTGGATGGCGTTTAGCACCCCCGCAACGTAGAATAGGAATAGTACTTATTGACATTAGGAAGCCAGATGTGACACTAGATTCTTAATAAGTAGGACCCTAGTAATGACCCTAGGCTGGACTAGACTGATTTAGGAAGACCATACCAGAGGATGAATACCTCGGAAGAGATTCGTAGGTTTCAGATTGATACACACACACACACTGAAACTCGACGTGGTGTATACGTGTATGTGTATATATATAGGACTAGGTATAGGTATATATATATATACAACACGTTTATGGGATAAAATGATGTGATATGATACACGGGAATGAAACAGTATAACTGGGCTTGATGCCGTGATTCTTGGCTACGGTCGTGTTATGATGATAGCGGATCATTAGTAAATGAGTTAATGAATAGGTATACATAGATAATAAAGGGTGGTGATGATATTGAAGTATGTAGGACTCTAGAACAGCACCCGGATCGTAACATGTGAATGAAATTCTGATATGATATATGTGTGACTCGATTACGACATCATATAGGTGTGACATGATTTTGATATCATATAAGTGTAACTTAACCACAATATAATACATGAGACATGATATTTCTGAGGATAAATTAACGATGTATATTTATGCTGGCAATGATATATGATTGATGTATGCGATTACAGTATAGCACCTTGATCTTGACATGTGTTGATGATGATATTATACGAATGATGAGACACGTAGGTGATACTTGACCCGTACCCCGATATTGGATGCCGTACGATGGATTTTACCGTACGAGGCATAGATATAATGATTGATCCGCACTCTTGATTCGAGGAAGCCGTACTACATACGTGACGCTATTGAGGCTGGATCGCCGTCTATTAGAGATATGGATTCAGACCTTAGGTGGACTCTTATTTCTTATTGACTAGTTTCTTAGGTTTAGTTCCTTAGGAGGTTAGATGGACACTAGTTTAGGCTCGAGTCATATAGTTGTAGTTATACTTGTATATCACAGATGAGTAGTTATTACACATCCGTCTTTACATTCATACCGTAATCATAATGGTGTATGTTCATTCATATGTTTCTATAATCAGAATAAAACTTTGCCTGTGAGGACACCAGCACCATTACCGATGATGCGCAAAGTCCACGCACACTTATTTGCCAGCTCACACACATAATCATCGGTAATTGCTATGTCACGTACACTTTAGATCATATTATCTTTTATTGATAGAATCAGCCAACAGCTAGATCGATATATTATTGTGATTACTATCTGGTGTTAGTATAGACATGGCATTTATTACTTAGACATTTCATGCATTCACATTTTCATGTTATCATGCAGTATTATGGGCATATGCCGACATTTATCATATACTTACTCATGATTTTGGGATTTTGGATTTCTATGAGATTTCTGGATTTTGGGGAAAACCGCAAGAATCTATAAAAACTTCTCTCTCTCTCCTCTTTTCTTTTTAAAATATAAGATGCGGTTTTCTCGTGATGTATGTGTCGTCCACCATGAGATTTCATGTTTTCTGTTGGATTTCGAGACCCGATTCGAGGAGTGGATGAACCGTCTCGGGTACATGGTGGGCCCGGTATGGTACCCCGGGGCAAGAAGATCGAGTTGTAGACGATGAGCCTGGCAGGGGAAGGCTACCTACCGGTGATGTCTGGC
Source organism: Agapanthus africanus (assembly GCA_030015575.1). Classification (NCBI taxonomy): domain Eukaryota; kingdom Viridiplantae; phylum Streptophyta; class Magnoliopsida; order Asparagales; family Amaryllidaceae; genus Agapanthus; species Agapanthus africanus. The sequence continues at coordinate 498,085,217 of CM057348.1, read as the reverse complement.
GCGGCGGATATCCGGAGGATACCGACCGTTGTCGTGAGATTTGATGATATGGGCCGATCCGGACTGACGGAGCCCGAGATATTGAGACTATGAGACATTGAGATTATGAGGTATTGAGACTTGAGATTTACATGTTTTGTGTCGATACTTGACATGGATTTCCATGGATTTCATTGTTGCCATTCCATATTTTTATACACATTTTACTATGATAAAAGCTAAAGATTTCTTATACAGATATATCCAAATTTCAGGATTGGTTATTTTACATTCATGGTGCATGCATACTCATTCTCATGACATAGTACTATATGAGGTACTGACACGAGCACGGAGCATTTGCACTTACACGTAGTTTATTATCCTCTCTTTACTTGATGATTAGTAGTATATTAGTATATTATTATGACCTAGGATAGCGTCGTGCATTCGATTTCTTTTCGTAGATGCCTTCTACTCATGAGTTGGCAACTCACCCCCGTTGTGCCAAATTTTATTACAGGTTCGATGTACAGGTTTTCCTGGCAGCTTGCTGGCACATCTTTTCATTCCGGGTGATTTGCACGGTAGGTTGGTTCACTTGTATCTGGACCGCCATTGTATTTTTATTACTTCATTTGTATCTAGAAAGCTCCATCAACCAAACTTGTATTACTTGATAGATTACTGGACCATTGATTTGTTTCGACCTTAGAGCCGCGCTTGTATTATTAAGATATCTGGTGGTTTTGTTTTCTTTTAAGTTTTGAGCCTCGCCCTTTGGCGTTGTATATTATTGTGCTTGTTGTGGTTGTTTCCGCCTATTGGCGTTGAGCTAGCTCCCGTTGGGAATGCTTTTTATTGGTTATATGTATTCATTCTTGTTTGTACCCATTTGGGGCCAGTTTTTACAAAGGAGACTCTGCCGAAATTTTTGAGAAATTGGATGTTGCTTTTAAACTTGTTTTCTTCATGTTTTCTTTTACTTCTTCTTCTTTTATATGGTTTAGATTTCTGGGCTTCGGCTTACTTAGGTTACGTTGCGCCTCTAGACGTTTCGTAATCTAAGTGCCGGTCACGTTCCGTACTTTCGGGTCGTGACACTAACTCATCTGTGGGAATCGGGATCCAACTATCATCGCATGATAACGTGATGGAATCCACTCACGTTATCACACTCCAGAAGGTTTGTGCATTCCTGGCAAGTTTCAGTTTCTTTAGAAACTCCCGATGTGATTTTTACCCCATGCTCTTATGACCTTGATTTTGGCCAACAAATCATAAGTCACATGTCAAGTTCTACCCGTCATTATCCAGGTTAATTTGAACCCACCCGTACCTACCCTTGACTTTGGCCAACAAAGCAGTACGACTGTCCCAAACCAACGCATCTATCTATGCAACAGAAAGGTAACAAATAGCTACCATACACTATGCCTTGACTTTGGCCAACAAACATAGCATGAATACTAAGTGCTACCCATCTGAAATGACGGAGGGCTACGAATGGTTTTTGGTGAAAAACCTTTAACGTAATGAACTTGATATCATTAAAGGAACCGGATAGCTTTTTATAAAAATATAGTAGCGAAAACCTTTGCTAAAGAGGTCACTCCCGGTGAAGGGATCTCGGCTCTTTCCCTGTAGAATGAGGTGTAGGATATTCCAACTGAATACCACGATGGAAAGCAAAAAGTAATCGACTATAGTGAAGTTATTACCCTGACGCAAACTTCTGTCCAAGGGGTCACTCCCGGTAAAGGGATTTCGGCCATTGCCTCGTCGACTGAGGTGCTGGATATTCATAACCAAATTCCACTGTGCAAAACAAAAGAGAACGCCATTGTAATAACAGCTTTTTGAAAATTGTTCCAACAACATCATATATAGGTTTGTTTTTCTTGCATTGATCCGAATCAACGCAGTCCCATCAATTAATCACACCAGAAAAGAACGAAAATATGATGTACGTATATGCCATCCGCATTCGCCACTAGGTCCCGTCATCACCCGTTAGGTTACTTAACTAACGACAGAGCGGGGACTGGACTAGCGCGGGTGTAAAACATATACAACATCTACTAGTATATATATCAATATATAATAATCGCTCCAGGCGTGATAAAATGCAACATCACAGAAATGTAATAAGCATCACAGAAATGTACAGATAATCTGGGATCCTCGGGTTTCCTTTGAGCCGCAACTGAAACCCGACGTTCCCCTGGTCGTGTGGATAGCCTGTGCAATGAAATCCTAGACCCCTATGGGTGCGGCAAGTTACCCGCCAAAACCTGAAGCGAGGCAGCCCCCTTCAACAAAGTGAATGGACCACCCAGCACTTCACGGAATCCGGTAACTTGAGCACCCCTCCTTGGGTAATCCTATACCCCCTACGAGTGCGGCGAATAGCCCGCCAATTCTAGAGTAAAGCCCCCTCCGTCTCAAAGCCATGAGATGCGGGCTCGTTGCCCTCTGGAACCCGGCTATCCGTGCACCCCACCGCGGGGTAATCCTAGTACAGAAAGTAAAATATATACAACGGGTACATCGACCTCAGCCCGGTCGTGCCCCAAAAGAATAATATACAAACAGGCAGTGACGGCGGTCCACATGTCGGACGCTCGCCCCGCAATATCAAATGTACAAATAAAACCAAACTGTACTACCATTGCACCAGGTTATCCACCATGACAAATCCGCAACATCACAGTACAACACAGAACATCAACGTGAATGTCACGTTCGCAAATCTGTCTAAAAGTGCTATAGCAATTAGACAAGATTTACCGATCAAATGACATTCACGGTCACAGATATAATGTAAGTACTGTAAACTAACATATTTAAAATTTTCGATCGACAAAATTTCCCAAAGTGGGCCCCAAGCACAACTGCTGCACTTAAAATAATCTGGGCCAAAAATAAACATTCTAGAAACCCCAATTCCAAGAAATAAACCACTGTAGAAACTCTGGTGTAGAGAAGCCACAAAATGGCGGCGGAACCGCGGCCAAATCATGGGTATGGCCGCGGTTCCACAGCGCTACTGTAGCATCATGCTACCAAATTTTCTCATATTTCTTAAAAAAGCCTGCCTGTTTTTCTGCAACACTCAAAATAATTTTTCGACCACAAAAAAAATTCGACAGAAACTTCGTTTTTGAAATTGCGGTTTCGGAAATTTTGTTCGATCGATATTTTAAATACGTTAGAACAAGCTAGTAAAGGTTAATGGCGTAGCTCTGATACCATGTAAGTCTACGGTAGCGCCCCGGCCGTCAGTCCGAGTCCAAAATGCGGAAACGAAAACTTTTTCAAAACTTGAAACCGGCGCTATCGTACACTTTAAATCCGGATCGAACCATTAACCTATAACTAGCTAACTAGAGAACGGTTGGAAAAGGCTATACCGATCGATCCGTGTCCTTCGGTCTTTGGCCACCATCCCAAGCTCCTCGCGGCATCTCCGATCTCGATCTCCTCGTCGGAAAGGGCACCACATTTTCGAGTCTTTTTACGGGCTCCCGCTTCATCCGAAGTAACTCAGGTATGAAGTTTGCTAGCCGACGTGCCCAAGGTGAAGTAGAGAATGTGTGTGATCACTTCGTCTCAAGCATCCATTGATTCTCATCACATGAGAGTGTATGGATGGAGGTTAGAGATGATGCCATTAATGGAGGTTGTGAGCTAGAGGAAGAAGAAGAAGAGGAGCCATTTTCTTTCTTTTGTTCTATGATCAAAATGAGAGAGACCAAGCAAAATAATACAAGAGCAAACATTATCATGGCTGCCCTTCTCTCTTTTCCCCTCATTTCAAACCACAAATCAATCACATAATGTAACATTAGCACAAGAAAAGAGATCATGAGTCACTAATGAAGTTTATGTCACATTAAATGCACAAAATGATGATATAAGCTCACAATTTCCATTTGTAAACATTAATCCAAATGTTTACAACATTAAAAAGATACGGTAACATCTAAAGTAAACTCGTGACGGATCACAAGGATACCCCTCACCTGTATGTACATACCTGCATCTGCATTCCGACTGAATGCGAATGCGATGAGACTAAAGTAATCCAACAAATCTAATATTAGGATCCGGCTTAAACCAAAGCCCACTAGTATGATCCGTCCGATCATGATCCGTGCACTACTGCATGTATATGATCGGACCCTGCCATATATCATACGGTCTCTACAGCGTTTCGCCCGAAACTTGAGAAACTGCCTGTGGGGGACTCTAAAGACTCGTCAATACTTTGGCTGTGGATTTAACCACTAGCACGTCAGAGGTACTAACCGTACGTAACGGGCTACCAGGTATTGACCAAAAGGGAGGTCGATGAGCGAACTCATCCTGACACCCTACTGAGCCTGTCAGTGACAATATCCATACAATCCAGTCCATTCGTCTATGAGCATCGCATGGCGGGCCTAGGGGGTTGGTAAAAGTCAGACCCCCAAAAGCGGTACAAGTCGTGTCGGAGTGTAGCCCAGAACACCCTGAGATACTACTGGAATACCTACCAGTAAATCTCCTGCCTTGGCCAAGGACTTCGTGTAATGGCTCTCCTAGACACAGCGCGATCTCACCCCCAATACCGGGAGAGACGAAACCCTTGCCGATCCGCTCATTGCCTCTATATGGCTTGGGACTGTACCCAACTAAAACCTGTTTGCACGACTCCTTTGAGCCGTGGTATGGTAGTAATCAAAGCACAGTAGGAACTCACACGAGACAAATGACGATCTCAGGTCGATGAACTAACCGTACACATGTCACCAGGGAACTGCTGTCTGACGTCAGGTATAATACCAACTAGCATGTTCCCAGCGAGTCCTGTCCGGTGTACTCATAACCCAATGAGCACCTGTATATATCTTAGGTGATCCAACTGACACCAATGGCTTGTGAGACCGGCCACCGCCCCTCGTCGGGGTCTCGACTGTATACATTAATCTACTAATGGAGTATCGATGACCAGTCTCGAAACTCCCATGACTAGGGCCCACTTTAAGGATGTGCTTATAGACCCCAGCTCCCACGTATATGATCGACATCATACTGATGGCCGTCAAGCAAGAATCCTAAGGGCTCTATCAACGCGCAATAGTGACCTGTAAGGTCACCTGAAGCAGTACACGATGATAAAGATAAACTAGATAGTATACTATCATCTCGAGTAAGACTGTCCTACCGGCATAGGTCCTCCCTCAATCATTGCAATCACGTGCCTGTGATCCAATAATTGACTCTGAGGGCACTATATCCAACAAGCTGCGGTCTCTGAGGCGCTCCGGCCTGAACTCCGTGAACCGGTTGGCTCGCTCGGAGGCGCTCGTCTGCGAGTGCTACGAGTTGAGGCTCGGGGTCAACGCACGCGGGGGGAACCGAGCGGAAAGGTTGGATCTTGCGAGGCCTCGGCTGGCGGAGATCTTCAGCGAGGATCATGAGCAGTGCTCTCTGCACCCCCTTCCCCCTCTGTTGTAATTTTCTTTTTCTCTTTGTATGTACGGCTGAGGAGCCCATAATACCTTTTTTTGAATAAATAAGATCTTTTCTATTTTCTTCGCAATGTTCTGTTGATCTTTATTAAATTGACAATAGACCCTAGGGAGAGTTTACATTGCCCCAAAAGAAACGTACATGCTAATAGATGACCCTATCAGCATGGCCCGAGCTTCCCGGAGGCTGCTGGTCTCCATGCATGGCATCGGGTACGGGGCTTCCCGAGCACCGGACTGGTCATCTGTGGAGACAAGCATGATCTGGCCAATGGTTAGCTCGGCGGGAGGAGGACACTGCTCCTGCTCGCGGTCGGCCTGCCATTTATTCCTTAAGTAGGCGGCGAGGTTCTCCGATCGGATGAGCTCCTCGATGTAGTTGATGTAGCCCAGCGTCCAGTGGAAGGCGCAGTAAGGGCCCCGGGTCCACTTTGAGGCCTGACGCGGGATTGGAGGGAACTTGAAGAACCCTTCGCCTTGGGCCTCCTCTAGTAACACTGCGAGGGAGACGTTGAGCGGGGTGTACTCCTGGAACTTCGGGTGATAAGGCTGCTGACGCTCCGGCCTCTCCTCCCGAGCCCTCTTCTTCTGGTCAGATCGTTCAGCCCGGGGGAGATTCACGTTCACCTCGGACTCTAGCTGAACCTCGCGCTCGGTCCACGCCTTGACCTCGGCCATGGTCTTAGGCTGTACCAACGCAAAGGAGCGCAGCCACTCCTTATGCCTCAGACCAGATCTGAGCACCGTGATGATGGTCTCGTCTTGGTGCTCGAGAACCTCGAGGAGGGTGTTGTAAAAGCGGGTGATGTAAGCCTTGAACGTCTCCTTGTCTCCACTCTTAATTGTGAAGAGGTAGTCGACCGTGTGCTTCTGCCGACAGTTCCCGACGAAGTGGCCGAGGAACTGAGTAGCCAGCTCGTCGAAGGTCGAAATTGAGTGAGGCTCGAGTCCTCGGAACCAGTCCCGACCAGAACGGATGAGGGTGGCTGGGAAGGCCCTGCACTAAGCGGCATCGGAATGGTCCTGGAAGCCCATTCCCGCGGTGAAAGCATACAAATGGTCTTTGGGGTCGATTTTTCCGTCGAACAGAGAGACCTGCGGGGGTTTGTTGCGCGAGGAGACGTGGACAGCAAGCAGTTCCTCGGTAAACGGTTTGGTGAGCGAGTCGGCGGCGTACTCGGCCCCGTCGGACGAGAGGTGACCTTCCCGGCGCATGCCCTCGATCTTCTTCTCGAGGGCGTCGAGTCGGCCGTGGTACCCCGAGGACTCGGCGCCTCATGATCCCTGGCCTCTACTTTGGGAGACCTAGTCTGGGCACGGCTCCGGTTCCTCTCGATGAGGTTCCTCAGATCCCCGGGCGTGGTGGCTCTCGAGCCGTCGTGGCGAACCCCTTCTGTGCGACCCCGTCGGGGGAGAGGGTGTCGGTCATGCCTGTGGGCAGGCGAGGTGACCGACATCTCCTCAGGGGGGCAAGGGTCGCGAGGAGGTTCGAGGCGTGGTGCTCCGGCGGCGGGCCTTGGGGTGGAGCCGCGAGGCGCCCAACGGGCCTCAGGGAGTATCGATCCATGAGATCCGTGGTCAGGAGTCACAGCCTACCGGTGGTCGGTAGTGCCAACGGGGGCAGATGTTCAGTTGATAAAACTGAACATTTGTTATTACATTTTTCCTACTATTTCTATATTAGAAAAGGTCTTTATTATAATATATCATACATATGAGGGTTTATCTGTAAAAATACTATTTTTCATGTGTTGATATATTATAATTAACATTTAGTAGGAAAATGTATGCAAAGATACCATTGACCAAATCTTAAAAGGAAAAATTAATATCTCAATAAAACAAAACTCCACTAATATTATTTGTTGAGATTCTGCAGAATTTTTAGGGCTAAAAATCAAGGGAATCAAAGTTGTTAAGAACAAACCTGCCTAATTAAGAAAGCAAACTAAGAAATCAATTCTGGCAGAAACAAAGAAAAGATTTCCAATTTCCAAAGGTTCCTGAGATCGCCACGTGTCACAAGGAGAATATCCCAGAAGACCAAAACCACCGTTCCATATACAAGACCGCGGATCCGCGGTCAAACCTACCCGTTGACCGCGGATCCGCCATGGTTCGGAAGATTTGTGCGCTGCGATTTGGGTGGGAAAATCTTAACTGTTGGCTTCCAAATTTGGAAGCTAGGGTTCCGGCTTTTGGAGTATAAATATGGATCGAGAGCCTCTTGGAAAAATTATCAAGTCGACGAGATCATGAACTCCAAGACTGCTCATGCATCCAGACTGATCATCAACTGTTCATCTACCTCCTTAGAAGAGATCGAGAAGCAACTAGAAATTGTAATCATTTTCTAAGGAATCAAGTGTAATGAATATTGTTGATTAATAAAGGTAGTTCTTTTTTCTTATTCTATTTCTTTGTGGTTTCATTATAAATTCTCTCTCCATCTCTTCTTCTCCCAACATGCGCGAGTAATTCTCCGCTTGTTAGGGTTCGTAGGATTAGGGTAGGTTAATAGATGATGAAAATCCTTAAATTCTTTTTACGTCCTATAAAGTTTATAAACTTTATCAAAAGAATCATTAACATCCTAATTGGGCGCGCTACCAATTCATTGTTAGTCTCGACCGCGATTAGAGATTAGATTAATGATTGATTTGGTAAAGGCTAGATATGAACGGAGTTCCGTGTCGAGATAGGGGTTAAGAGTGGGATTCCTTTTTCCTCCAGAAATCCTAATCTACATGCATCACTGTCGTTCTAGTTTTAAATCTATTAAAGGATAGAAAGAGTAATCTTTAATTAATCATCCATAACTACTAAATCCTAATGAACCCTACAAGCCCCCTTCTTATATAAACTTATATCCGTAGTTAATCTAGATCTATATTTTGCATCCGTATTTAACGTAGATCTAGATCCTACAACCATTCTATAATATTATTTATCCATCCTCTCTTTCTCAACACATCTAAAGTAAGAGTAAAAGATTCAACTTTTCCCAGAGGACGACCCGTACTCATCTCGGTCTAGCTACACGTGACACCGTTATTGATTACGGTTAACTACTACACATACACACTTTTTCACATCAATCAAATGGCGCCGTTGCCGGGGAAACGTGCGTAATTTTTTATTCTTACTATTTGTGTTGAATTCTTATACGATCAATATCATAAAACAAAACTGCAAATTATATTTTTAACGATTATTGTATGAATTTTGTGAGGGAATCTGGAGTCACAGACTTGAGGATACAGAGAGACAGAGACATTCATCAAGATCCAGAGGAGTGCAGGAGGCCACGTAGCAAAACTCAACACCTGATCCCTTTTTATCGCGGCGGAACCGCGGCAATAAGATACATTTGGCGGCGGAAGCGCGGTGGGAGAGGGGATTTAGGGTTCCAAACTTCTCTGGTATATTTCCTATATCTTTCTCTCTCCTCTGAAATCCAATAAAATATCTTTTCTGCAGGATTCTTTGCAAAATATCGACGCTCAATAATCTTTTTGCAAAGTTTTGTTATTGGTTTGTTATTTCATATTTTAATACAGATTTTTAAGGGGCAAGACCAAAATTCAGATTAGGTAGGGATTTCATCACCCTTCCTAAGCCCCACAAATCACAAAACGAGCATCTGCATCAACCCTATATTAATTTAAAAAATATCTAGACAAGACTCTAAGGACTGTCGCGCTCAATAAGGACAGAGGAAGGTCGTGGGTAATCTATCGCTTATCCGCATTACTTTTGTAGTGTCTAGGCAAGTGTGTCTAAGGCGAGTGGTTACTTAATTAGGGCCACTACTTGTAGTGGAGAGCCTCCCACTCACCTGGTACTTACCTGGCCACAAGAGTAGTAAAGAGGTGGTAGAGGATTGATCCTACGGCTTGTCCTTTGGAAGTCTATGAGCGGTCTAGAGACTTGACCTAGGTAACCTTAGTTCTAGGGTTGTTTGTGCATTTTTGTGTGATTTGTCTGACTTCCGTCATTTTTCAAAACAAACCAATTATTTTCTCCCCCTTTTACCCTTTTCCCCCTCTTCTCTTCTTATAATGGGTGACCCAAACAGACAATCTCTTGCCGAGCTTTGCTGTCCACAACCAGATATTTCTTGTTTTCGTAATCCCTTCGGTATACCGTCCGACTCTCCCATGTCCTTAAGAGATCGGATAGAACAAGCGGGTAGAAAAAGTTGGCGACCTCAATCCATGTCCTATCAGCAGTATCCTAATTCTACACCTGTTTCTGTTGATACTCCAAGTGAGAATGCCCCTAGACGCATGTCCATTGCTGAGCATATAGCTAGGGCTAGAGGCCAAAGTTTCAACCCTGACCAATATCAATATTCTTCTTATTATAATATTGATCCTACTCCTACCCAATTTTCGCAACCATTCTATTCCTATCAATCCAATCCGACTTTTCCACTTTCTCTAGACAGTCCTTCTAATCAGTCATTTGGGAGTTTTAATTATCCTCAGGAATTTCAATCTTATCCTGAAACCCCTTATCGACCCAAGTCTAGTCTTGAGCAAACATTAGAAAAATTTCTGGAATTGTCGAACCAAATTAGGAAGGAAACAACAGAGTGGATGCAAGCAAATAATTCCAAACCAGCCCAAAATTTTTCAGTATATGATTCGGGTATAGGACAAAATGAGAATTTGGGTAGTGAGACAAAACTGTACACCCTTCCTAATCAAACCTCCCCATTCCAAACTGAAATCCACAACTCCAGTTTCATAGATTCATCAAGTACACCAAATGATTCATTAATTAAAGATAGAATATCTGGTAAGTTGTGTGACTTTATAGTGTTTGATTTACCCGACTATGAAGAGTCCATTTCAAGTGAAACCATACCAAACCCTTGTGATTTCTACACCTCCACTCTTGAACCAAAACTGATTGAAAACCATACTTTTGATGAGGTGTTTGAGAATTCTAACCTTCACTTGAATGAGGTGATTGACGTTAGGGATATATTGATTGATGAACCCGAAATTTTGGATGATTTTGTCCCACCAATTCATCAGATCCTTTCACTTCCTTGTGGTCATCATCTTGAGCCTTTAATTCTTCCCGAACCCCAAATACGTCTTGAAGTTGATGATAAAGGTATACCCGAAGATCAGACCGAAATACAGCCTCCATCTTCCATATCTGGTACAGCAACACTCGACACACCAATTTGTTTATCCATTTCACCTTATACTTTCTCCGGTTCTTCTTCTGTTCCTATAGTTTTAGTGAGTTTTGATGAATCACAAACCTTTAATTCAAGTTCAATAATACCAGAAATTCAACTTGATTTGGATATTTTTGAAAATGAGGTAGATGAGTTTTTCGAGTCCTCTACCTAAATGATTTTTGGTGAATCAAGTAGGATAAATTCTGGCACAAAAAACTTTGACAGAAAAATGTTCAATCACACCATTGATAAAAGTTTTGAAGAACTTTTTGCTGACGAACTTGAATTTTTAAATAATACGGATTTTGTGATTGATCAATCTCCACCTATAGAGGTTGAACTGCCACCATTCCTTCTTCCTAATCATTCACATTCATCCTCATTCTTTCTTTTCTCTAATTTAAAATTCAAACCCTTTCCAGACCACCTCTTATCCCTTACCCATTTTTTCTTCACTCGATACAACACATTCTTCCACCGACCTATACATTATACTGATAAAATCTTTGAATGGTTGGTGTTAACTTTTGGTCTTTGTAAACTCTTACTTTGACCAAATGACTCACCCCCTCTTAAAATGCTTCATATTGTCTAACTCATGTTTGGGGGGGTATATTTTTGGCTCTTGAACATAACTTTTGTCCTCAAATTTGTGAGCTAAAAATAAGTTTGGGGGAGGATTTTCACTTTCATATATTCTTGCCCCCATTAATAATGTCCTCCCAAGCTTATAGGTTTTTGTGATCCAGCAGATAGCAACAGTGAGGACACTGTTGAAAGCAAGTTTGGGGGAGGTTTGTGCTTATTTACACATCACTTTGCATCATATTTTGCATAAGCACAACATTTTCAAAAAAAAATTTAAAAATTTTCTTTTATAAAAAAAGAGTAGAAAGTGAAAAATTACATCCAAAAGATAGGAATAGCTTAAGAATACCAAGAAAATTAGAAGTTTTCTTAAACGAACTGGTAATAAGTAGTTATGAGCCGTTGTCCCAAGGGTTAGTAAGATGAAGGAAGTCACTAATCTGAGGATAAAAATAAGTCTGAAAAATAGTTTCTATTCTGGAAGCCAAACATTTGAATGTTGATACCCTACAATATGCACTTACACACGTCTTGAAACTTGGGATAGTAGAAGATACCTTGAAATGCCCTTGTCTGAAAGCCAAAGTATGAAGGAAATAAAAAATGAAGAAAATATAAAAATGGTGAAAAGAAAAAAACGAACACTGGTTTTGTTATCGCCAAGGCAGCAATAAAAAAATATAGCGAGGGTGCTTCATCACCTAGTGCCTTAGACCAACTGGTTTGGGAGTCACTGCTAAGCCTTAGGTGGTGCACGACGAGAAAAATACTATCACCTAATCAGCAAGAACATGAGTAATCGGTCGGTTAGTATCTCAAGAAGTATTAATGGTCGCATGAAAATGTGTGAGCAAATCCATATAAATATTCATCAAATTAAAAAGTACTGAAGTAGATGGACAAGAGTATGATAGCTTGAATTGAATTCTCCGAGTGTAGGGATGTTCTATTCACACACGTAGGGGTATATGATCGATGTTTGGATGAAAGGTAGGAATGAAGAATAAAGACGATGTTTTATTGAGGGATGATGTGATTTCTAACATTTTTTCACGACTATTAAGATAGGACTCATGACAACTGAAAAGCTAGTATAGTTGGAAACCCTAAATTTTCAAAGTATTTCTTTTATGGTTTTTATCTTTATATGTAAAATTCACCATCTCTCTTTTATTATAGGATTTTGTGGGTGTAATCCGCTGAAAACCCTCAGGAGACAACACTCCTCCTACTAGGGACACCTAGAGGTTTAACGGCTTGTTGCACGTGCTCAGTGCAATCGTGTTTGCCTACGAAAGTGTGCTTAGTTTTCTCCTTTCTTTTTCTCCTTCTCTTGAATAAACTAGTTTGCTCGGGACGATCAAAGATAAGTTTGGGGGTATTTGTTCAGTTGATAAAACTGCATATTTGTTATTACATTTTTCCTACTATTTCTATATAAGAAAAGGTTTTTATTATAATATATCATACATATGAGGGTTTATCTGTAAAAATACTATTTTTCATGTGTTGATATATTATAATTAACATTTGGTATGAAAATGTATGCAAAGATACCATTGACCAAATCTTAAATGGTAAAATTAATATCTCAATAAAACAAAACCTCACTAATATTATTTGTTGAGATTGTGCAGAATTTTTCAAGGCTAAAAATCAAGGGAATCAAAGTTGTTAAGAACAAACCTGCCTAATTAAGAAAGCAAACTAAGAAATCAATTCTGGCAGAAACAAAGAAAAGATTTCCAATTTCCAAAGGTTCCTGAGATCGCCACGTGTCACAAGGAGAATATCCCAGAAGACCAAAACCACCGTTCCATATACAAGACCGCGGATCCTGGCAGAAACAAAGAAAAGATTTCCAATTTCCAAAGGTTCCTGAGATCGCCACGTGTCACAAGGAGAATATCCCAGAAGACCAAAACCACCGTTCCATATACAAGACCGCGGATCCGCGGTCAAACCTACCCGTTGACCGCGGATCCGCCATGGTTTGGAAGATTTGTGCGCTGCGATTTGGGTGGGAAAATCTTAACTGTTGGCTTCCAAATTTGGAAGCTAGGGTTCCGGCTTTTGGAGTATAAATATGGATCGAGAGCCTCTTGGAAAAATTATCAAGTCGACGAGATCACGAAGTCCAAGACGGCTCACGCATCCAGACTGATCATCAACTGTTCATCTACCACCTTAGAAGAGATCGAGAAGCAACTAGAAATTGTAATCATTTTCTAAGGAATCAAGTGTAATGAATATTGTTGATTAATAAAGGTAGTTCTTTTTTCTTATTCTATTTCTTTGTGGTTTCATTATAAATTCTCTCTCCATCTCTTCTTCTCCCAACATGCGCGAGTAATTCTCCGCTTGTTAGGATTCGTAGGATTAGGGTAGGTTAATAGATGATGAAAATCCTTAAACTCTTTTTACGTCCTATAAAGTTTATAAACTTTATCAAAAGAATCATTAACATCCTAATCGGGCGCGCTACCAATTCATTGTTAGTCTCGACCGCGATTAGAGATTAGATTAATGATTGATTTGGTAAAGGCTAGATATGAACGGAGTTCCGTGTCGAGATAGGGGTTAAGCTTGGGATTCCTTTTCCCTCCAGAAACCTTAATCTACATGCATCACTGTCGTTCTAGTTTTAAATCTATTAAAGGATAGAAAGAGTAATCTTTAATTAATCATCCATAACTACTAAATCCTAATGAACCCTACAAGCCCCCTTCTTATATAAGCTTACATCCGTAGTTAATCTAGATCTATATTTTGCATCCGTGTTTAACGTAGATCTAGATCCTACAACCATTCTACAATATTCTTTATCCATCCTCTCTTTCTCAACACATCTAAAGTAAGAGTAAAAGATTCAACGTTTCCCAGAGGACGACCCGTACTCATCTCGGTCTAGCTACACGCGACACCGTTATTGATTGCGGTTAACTACTGTTGGAGATAGTGCCCTCAGAGTCAATTATTGGATCACAGGCACGTGATTGCAATGATTGAGGGAGGACCTATCCCGGTAGGACAGTCTTACTCGAGATGATAGTATGCTATCTGGTTTACCTTTATCATCGTGTACTGCTTTAGGTGACCTTACAGGTCACTATTACACGTTGATAGAGCCCCTAGGATTCTTGCTTGACCACCAGCAGTATGAGGGCGATCATATAAGTGGGAGCTGGGGTCTATAAGCACATCCTTAAAAGGTCCCTAGTCGTAGGAGTTTCGAGACAGGGCATCGATACTCCAGAGTAGACTAGTGTATACAGTCGAGACCCCGACGAGGGGCGGTGGCCGGTCTCACAAGCCACTGGTGTCAGTTGGTTCACCTAAGATGTATACAGGTGCTCATTGGGTTATGAGTACACCGGACAGGACTCGCCGGGAACATGCTAGTTGGTCTTATACCTGACGTCAGATAGCAGTTCCCTGGTGACATGTGTACAGGTTAGTTCATCGACCTGGGGATCGTCATTTGTCTCGTGTGAGTTCCCACTGTACTTTGATTACTACCCTACCACGCTCAAAGGAGACGTGCAAACAGGTTTTAGTTGGGTACAGTCCCGAGCCACATGGAGGCAGTGAGCGTATCTTCAGGGGTTCGTCTCTCCCGGTATTGGGGGTGAGGTCGCGCTGTGTCTAGGAGAGCCATTACACGAAGCCCTCGGCCGAGGCAGGAGATTTACTGGTAGGTATTCCAGTAGTATCTCAGGGTGTTCTGGGCTACACTCCGACACGACTTGTACCGCTTTTGGGGGTCTGACTTTTACCAACCCCCTAGGCCCGCCATGCGATGCTCATAGACGAACGGACCGGACTGTACGGATATTGTCACTGACAGGCTCAGTAGGGTGTCAGGCTGAGTTCGCTCACAGACGTCCCTTTTGGTCAATACCTGGTAGCCCGTTACGTATTGGCTTATACCTCTGACGTGCTAGTGGTTAAATCCACAACCAAGGTGTTGACGAGTCTTTAGAGTCCCCCACATTCAGTTACTCAAGCTTTCGGGCGAAAAACTGTAGAGGCCGTATGGAGATATGGCAAGGTCCGATCAGATACGTGCGGTATTGCACGGATCAGGATCGGACAGTTTGTACTACAGGCCGTATGGATATATGGCAAGGTTCGATCAGATACGTGCGGTATTGCACGGATCAGGATCGAACGGATAATACTAGCCGGCTTTGGTTTAAGCCGGATCCTAGTATAGTACAGTGTAGATTTTGTCTCATTGCATTTGTATTTCGGTCGGAATACAGATGCGGGTGTGTATACACAGTATCGGGGTTTTCCTGTAATTTATTATGGGACCCGTTTTCTGGAGTTGCCAGTTTACTTTCCGTTTCGGCCGATTTCCTTTGTATCGTTCATTGGCCGAAGATTGGTGGAGGAGGGCTTATTTGCATTTGTGCAAATAAGCATTTGTGGAGGGGGTCTTTGCATTTTGTTGTATCATGATACTTGCCCCATCATTTGACTTTCTTTTTCCATTATGGTTTGACTTGTGGAGTGATGATGGGAGTTGTTTAGGTTTTGGAGTGTTAGATTTGCTTTGTGATCATTCCTTCTCATGATCACTTCACACTCTCCCTTGTATGATTGATCCTCACCCCTTTTTGTTTTTTCTCCCTCTCCATCACCAAAAGAGGGCCGGCCACACATTGTGGGGAGTGAGGGATTTTTCATTAGAGATGGGAAAATTGTTCATCACATTTTTCCTTTTGGCTTGCTACAAAATCATTCATCTCCACTACTTCAATTCCTCCACCATATGGCAATTCCATAAACTCCAAAATGAGACATGGTTCTACACTATATTCTACAGCAAACCTTGGGCACGTCGACTAGCCAGCTTCGTGCCCGAGTTGCCTCGGTATTGAGGTGGGAGCCCGTAAAAGATGCAGACGATGTGGTGCCCTTCCGGCAAGGAGGCGACGACCGGAGTTTCCGCGAGAGATCGGGACGACGACGAGAAGACCGGAGGACTCGGATCAGTCGGTATATCTCTATTCCCTATCTTTTAGTTAGCTAGGACTATTTAATGGTTCGATCCGGGTTTTAGTGCGCGGTGGTGCCGGTTTGCTAGTTTGCAAAATTAAAGTTAACCATCGCTTCCGCATTTGGCCTCGAGATGGAGGCCGGGGCGCCGCCGTGCACTTACAGTGGTATCAGAGCCTCACCATTAAGTTAGTCTAGCTTTGTTTAATGTGTTTACATTTCCGATCGACCAAAATCCCAAAAACCGTATTTTCCTACACATCAGTTTTCTGTCGAAATTTTCTGGTCTTGAAAATTTTTTCAGGTGACTGCAGAATGATGTACAGTATCCTAAGACCACCGGAAAATTTTGGTTCCCTGATCCTTCCGTACGACCGCGGAACCGTGGCCATAACCCCCCTTTGGCCGTGGTTCCGCCGCAGGTAGTTGGGTTCAGTTCACCATTTTTTTCAGTGGGCTTATGGGCTTAAAATATGGGTTTTGGAATATTAATATTGGGCCCAGAATTTCTTGGTGTGCTACAGTAGTACTTGAGGGCCCACTTGTTAAAATTTGATCGATCGGATATTTTAAACACATTATTTCACAGTATTTACATTATATCTGCGACCGTGAATGTCACTTGATCGGTAAATCCTGTCTAACTGCTATAGCCCGGTTAGACGGATTTGCGAACGTGACTTTCACGTTGATGTTCTGTGTTTTGCTGTGATGTTGCGGATCGGTCGTGGGGGATAGCCTGGATGCAATGCTAGTATAGTTTTTGTTGTATTATGTACATTTGATATTGCGGGGCGAGCGTCCGACATGTGGACTGCCGTCACTGCCTGTTTGTATTATTATTTTGGGGCACGACCAGGTTGCGGTCGATGTACCCGTTGTATGTATATTTTACTTTCTGTACTAGGATTACCCCACGGAGGGATGCACGGATAGCCGGGTTCTAGAGGGCAACAAGCCCGCATCTCATGGCATTGAGACGGAAGGGGCTTTACTCTAGAATTGGCGGGCTATTCGCCGCACTCGTAGGGGGTACAGGTTGACCCAGGAGGGGTGCCCAAGTTACCGGATTCCGTGAAGTGTTGGGTGGTCCATTCACGTTGCTGAAGGGGGCTGCCTCGCTTCAGGTTTTGGCGGGTAACTTGCCGCGCCCGTAGAGGTCTAGGATTTCATTGCACAGGCTATCCACACGACCAGGGGAACGTCGGGTTTCAGTAGTGGCTCTGTGAAACCCGGGGATCCAAGATATCTGTATTGTTCTGTGATGCTGTACATTTCTGTGATGTTGCATTTTATCACGCCTTGAGCGAAATATTATATATTGGTATATATACTAGTAGATATTGTTTATGTTTTGCATCCGCGCTAGTCCAGTCCCCGCTCTGTCGTTAGTTAGCTAACCTAACGGGTAATGACGGGACCCAGTGGCGAATGCGGATGGCATATACGTACATTAGTATATTTTCGTTCTTTTTGGTGTGATCAATTGATGGGACTGCGTTGATTCGGATCAATGCAAGTTAAAAACAAACCTAATCTGATGTTGTTGGAACACTTTTCAAAAAGCTGTTATTGCAAGAACGTTCACTTTTGTTTTGCATCGTGGTATTCAGTTGGAATATCCTGCTCCTCAGTCGACGAGGCAAGGGTGATCCCTTCACCGGGAGTGACCCCTTGGACAAAAAGTTTGCGTCAGGGCAATAACTTCACTATAGCCGATTACTTTTGCTTTGCATCATGGTATTCAGATGGAATATCCTGCACCTCATTCTACGGGGAAAGAGCCGAGATCCCTTTACCGGGAGTGACCTCTTTAGCAAAGGTTTTCGTCACTATATTTTCATAAAAGCTATCCAGTTCCTTCAACGATATCAAGTTCATTACGCTAAAGGTTTTCGCCAGAAACCATTCGTAGCCCTCCGTCATTTCAGACGGGTAGCACGTAGTATTCATGCTATGTTTATTGACCTTCGTCAAGGCATAGTGTATGGTAGCTGCTTGTTGCCTTTCTGTTGCATAGATAGATGCGTTGGTTTGGGACAGTCGTATAGCCTTGTTGACCTTCGTCAAGGGCTTATACGGGTGGGTTCAAATTAACCTGGACAATGACGGGTGGAACTTAACATGTGACTTATGATTTGTTGACCTTCGTCAAGGTCATAAGAGCATGGGGCAAAAATCACATCGGGAGTTTCTAAAGAAACTGAAACTTGCCAGATATGCGCATACCTTCTGGAGTGTGATACCGTGAGCGGATTCCGTCACGTTATCATGCGATGATAGTTGGATCCCGATTCCCACTGATGAGTTGGTTTACTCCTCGGGTGATCCCGACTAATTCTTCTTTTGGGTTTGGAGAAGAATTTGAGATGACAGTGGGAAGTTTCCAGATTAGATAAATTGGTAACCATTCCGATCTAGGATAGAGTGCACGCTGTGTGTTTCTTTTCTCTCTCTCTTTGGCAGCGACCCATTGACCCGACCCTAAGACTATGACTCAGAGACCAAGTTGACCGAACCTTCTTAAACACTGGCTTTTGGATTGTCAGAGTTGCAGACCTCATTGCCACTCCTACTTTTACCCTTTTCTCCAGGACACCCCGTATTACTACGAACGTCCACTTCCATTGGACAAAACCATCGTATGGTTAGATATGAACTCGAAAGAATTTATTCGAGGATGGTTTCAGGTTCTGGAGGAAACGGATAGGACTATTCAGTTGTCTTTTCCTTTTACCTTCTCTCAGGTTGCGAGTACTCCTTGGTTTAGGGGTAGTACACCTATTATGTAAATTGGATAGTCTTCTTCCAAACCATAGGCAGGTGCCGACCGGTAGGGAATGAAGAAAACCAATTAGCCTAACGATGGTGTACAGAAGGTATTAAGTTAAGACAAAGAAAGGGATTAGTAAGAGGGCAAAGTAAATTGCGACTGATATTCACGACCAAATCAAATATTCCTTCGCCAATCCTAAATCACCTTTGTATTTCTCCAGGACACTCCGTATCACTACGAAGATCCACAGTTTATTGGATACTCCATCGTATGGTTATATACGAACTCGAAAGGAACTTGTTCCAGTTCGGGGATGGATTCTGGTTCAGGAGAAATAGGTATAAGGTTTATTCAGGTGTCTTTTATCTTCACCTTCTCTCGCATTGCGAGTGTTCCTAGGATTGGGACAGTACACCCATTATGCTTATTGGATAGTCTTCTTCCAAACCATAGGCTGGTGCCGAACGGTAGGGAAGGAAGAAAACCATTTGGCCTAAAGGGGTGTACAGAAGGTAACGACTAAAGACATATGAAGGGATTTGGAGAGATGGCAAAGAATTACACGGTTACAGTCATGAATCTGGAAGAGGCATTACTAGGAATACCGGGATACCCCATCGAAACATTTCAATGTTTCAGTTTCACTGTGTACTGTTAAAACTGATTTTCCAGTTAGACACTTGCTCCAGGGTATGTATTTACCAGGTATGATTCTCACATCTGTATGGTCTTACAGATGATGAGTGGGAGTAGGTTATTGGGAATTGGGTGATCATCCTCATTATATCGGGATTCGTTGTAATCGGTGATATTTGAGGAGATCACCTGGGTTGTTTGCCGGTCGGCAAATATTTGGTTTTGAATATCCGCTGTTATGCACCAATTTCAAATTGACATATCTGTACATCTATTTTTATAGAGTGAGATATACCTTTTTGATATTATGTCTATGACATTTACCTATATCAGTGGATGGTTAGGTAATGAGCATTGAACAACGGTGTAATTCTTCTTAACCATAAGTACAGTTTTCAACCTACGACATACAGTGAATGAGTTATCAGACTCAAGGGACTTATACAGAGTATTATATGTTGTCCAGGGTCCATCTGGATATAGGGGTTGGTCCTCGTACTATATTCGGTTTACTTATGACTTCTCTAGTTTTTAGACAGGTGTTTCGTGGAAACACAGGGTCCGAATTTTGAGAAGTTATAGGTATTTGAATAAAGTAGAGAACCAAGCATTGCAAGTATCGGGATTCTTCAAGGTGATCGAAGATGTAGATACTTGTGTATGGTATTCAGTTGATAGTAATAATTAAGAGATCTTGCTTCTCTTTCAGGTTACTCATGATTGGAAGCATTCCTAAGTTGAGTAACGCTGATCGGCCTTCTTCCATTTAGTTGACATGCACTGGATACAGTTGCATGATTTGAATCTGGTTCACTTAAATCAGTGCCTCTGGTCCTATATTATATATAGAACAGTTCGTATCTTAACGATGTTAAGGTACGGGGAGTTGTCCGGCTTATGATTAAAACCAGACACTGGACAACTCAAGGCACGTTTCTGTAATGGCTGTTTGTGGGTTGATCCAGGCTATGACGAGGGTTGACTTTCTACCATCTGGATGAACAATAGCGATATTGTTCTAGACTCGCCACAGTTTTATTAAAAATCGATTTTTTTTTCGGAAAACAATAGTGGGAGTATGGTAGAACTGGAAGTGATTCCAGAACCACAAACGATTACTGAAGATTTTATAAGAACCTAAAGATTCAATCTGGTTTGACATTCCATTGGACACTCCGCAGATAAGGTGGGTAACTTCAGGCACCCGAGAGGTACTCCGGTAGCCTCAAGGACGGTGACAGGGAAGTTCTTGTTTACCCAGACATGCCATTGCTGTTGTTCCAGACTGTGAGACCCGGCAGGAGGATGAGTATAGCGTCGTTCTAAACTTGCTTTAGAAGTGTACGTTTATATGACTCTGCCAGAGGGTTTTCGTAGTCAGTGGGAGCAGCGGAAGCATTGGTGGACAGGTGGCTTATGTCTATTTATAGACTAAAGCAGATATAGCGGAGATAGATCATCAATTTCTGATGTGACAGTCATGGGTTTGACTTCATCAGAATAGGGGATGGATCTGTTGAGAAGGTAGTAGGGTGTGATGTCATGATATTTGGATGACATACACAGAATAGGAAAAGATACTCCTATACTACGATCGGTTATACTTTGGTCGTCACACAGTGGTTTCTCCATATGGGACTTGGACATTATATTAGACATACTGGTTACTAGATCTATGGTTTTAGATCTAGATTTGGACGGTTTCCCAATCAGAGTACTTTGACAGCATTCTAAGAGTATTTAGAATGGACGACTCCTGGCACGGTAGTGTACCTGCAGGTGATGGAGTCACCCTCTCTAAAGGTGTCTTACAGACTAAAGGGGAGAGGGATGTGCATGATTGACAGATCACTTGCTCAGGCAATTGAGTCAATCATGAGATGTCAAGTACCACACCAGATGTTGTTCTTGCACTAGATGCAATAAGTTAACATTGATCCAATCCTGGAGAAACAGTCGGAAGCAGTTTTAGAACATAAGTGGATGTTCTTGGGATATGATAACGACAGCCTCATGCGGGAGACAGTTATCATTCCAGGCTTCCAAGGTGACCTGGACGACAAGGAGGTTGTCAGAGTTATAGTTTTTCCTTCTAACGAGGGGCAGTATTTTGGACAGGTGGTCCAAGACAATACTGAGGGAGGCATGGCGCAGGATACTGATTAAGTTCAGTTGACGATACAGTCTAAGAAGTTTGGATTTGGAGTTCATTATGAGCTAGGTCCCATCAGACATCCAGACATTCCAAGACAGGTATTGCTCATTTCGGGAGATGGCTTTCTCCGCGAACATGAGATATAGAGAGACATAGAAAGAAACATCAAAGCGGATCCACTCACTGAGGCTATTCCTCGAACGCAATAGTTTCGCAAATGAGCTTTGTGAGACTGACTAGGAGAGGAGTTGGGTGTTCGGTATCACACGGGCTGTGAGTATGCGACATCGCAATAATTGGCCTTGAGTGCGAGTCGGAGATTGTTGGAGATAATGCCCTCAGAGTCAATTATTGGATCACAGGCACGTGATTGCAATGATTGAGGGAGGACCTATCCCGGTAGGACAGTCTTACTCGAGATGATAGTATGCTATCGTTTACCTTTATCATCGTGTACTGCTTTAGGTGACCTTACAGGTTACTATTACACGTTGATAGAGCCCCTAGGATTCTTGCTTGACCACCAGCAGTATGAGGGCGATCATATAAGTGGGAGCTGGGGTCTATAAGCACATCCTTAAAAGGTCCCTAGTCGTAGGAGTTTCGAGACAGGGTATCGATACTCCAGAGTAGACTAGTGTATACAGTCGAGACCCCGACGAGGGGCGGTGGCCGGTCTCACAAGCCACTGGTGTCAGTTGGTTCACCTAAGATGTATACAGGTGCTCATTGGGTTATGAGTACACCGGACAGGACTCGCCGGGAACATGCTAGTTGGTCTTATACCTGACGTCAGATAGCAGTTCCCTGGTGACATGTGTACAGGTTAGTTCATCGACCTGGGGATCGTCATTTGTCTCGTGTGAGTTCCCACTGTATTTTGATTACTACCCTACCACGCTCAAAGGAGACGTGCAAACAGGTTTTAGTTGGGTACAGTCCCAAGCCACATGGAGGCAGTGAGCGTATCTTCAGGGGTTCGTCTCTCCCGGTATTGGGGGTGAGGTCACGCTGTGTCTAGGAGAGCCATTACACGAAGCCCTCGGCCGAGGCAGGAGATTTACTGGTAGGTATTCCAGTAGTATCTCAGGGTGTTCTGGGCTACACTCCGACACGACTTGTACCGCTTTTGGGGGTCTGACTTTTACCAACCCCCTAGGCCCGCCATGCGATGCTCATAGACGAACGGACCGGACTGTACGGATATTGTCACTGATAGGCTCAGTAGGGTGTCAAGCTGAGTTCGCTCACAGACGTCCCTTTTGGTCAATACCTGGTAGCCTATTACGTAGTGGCTTATACCTCTGACGTGCTAGTGGTTAAATCTACAACCAAGGTGTTGACGAGTCTTTAGAGTCCCCCACATTCAGTTACTCAAGCTTTCGGGCGAAAAGCTGTAGAGGCCGTATGGAGATATGGCAAGGTCCGATCAGATACGTGCGGTATTGCACGGATCAGGATCGGACAGTTTGTACTACAGGCCGTATGGATATATGGAAAGGTTCGATCAGATACGTGCGGTATTGCACGGATCAGGATCGAACGGATAATACTAGCCGGCTTTGGTTTAAGCCGGATCCTAGTATAGTACAGTGTAGATTTTGTCTCATTGCATTTGTATTTCGGTCGGAATACAGATGCGGGTGTGTATACACAGTATCGGGGTTTTCCTGTAATTTATTATGGGACCCATTTTCTGGAGTTGCCAGTTTACTTTCCGTTTCGGCCGATTTCCTTTGTATCGTTCATTGGCCGAAGATTGGTGGAGGAGGGCTTATTTGCATTTGTGCAAATAAGCATTTGTGGAGGGGGTCTTTGCATTTTGTTGTATCATGATACTTGCCCCATCATTTGACTTTCTTTTTCCATCATGGTTTGACTTGTGGAGTGATGATGGGAGTTGTTTAGGTTTTGGAGTGTTAGATTTGCTTTGTGATCATTCCTTCTCATGATCACTTCACACTCTCCCTTGTATGATTGATCCTCACCCCTTTTTGTTTTTTCTCCCTCTCCATCACCAAAAGAGGGCCGGCCACACATTGTGGGGAGTGAGGGATTTTTCATTAGAGATGGGAAAATTGTTCATCGCATTTTTCCTTTTGGCTTGCTACAAAATCATTCATCTCCACTACTTCAATTCCTCCACCATATGGCAATTCCATAAACCCCAAAATGAGACATGGTTCTACACTATATTCTACAGCAAACCTTGGGCACGTCGACTAGCCAGCTTCGTGCCCGAGTTGCCTCGGTATTGAGGTGGGAGCCCGTAAAAGATGCAGACGATGTGGTGCCCTTCCGGCAAGGAGGCGACGACCTGAGTTTCCGCGAGAGATCGGGACGACGACGAGAAGACCGGAGGACTCGGATCAGTCGGTATATCTCTATTCCCCATCTTGTAGTTAGCTAGGACTAGTTAATGGTTCGATCCGGGTTTTAGTGCGCGGTGGTGCCGGTTTGCTAGTTTGCAAAATTAAAGTTAACCATCGCTTCCGCATTTGGCCTCGGGATGGAGGCCGGGGCGCCGCCGTGCACTTACAACTACTACACATACACACTTTTTCACATCAATCAGCAGAGCATTCCGGAGGCGGAGGAGCGGCGATCTGGGGCCCAAGCCCGGCCGTTTGGGCATGGACGAGCGCCTCCATAAGGGACTGTAGCCGATCTATTCGACTGGCGAGGGCGTGGATGATGGTCGCCGGAGATGGTTCATCCGCGCCTCCGGTGAGGGGGAGGCTGCGGCTGGTACCCGAATCTTCAGGATGGTCGCTTACCATGTGGGCGGAGATCAGAAAGCCAACTTTGTTTCTGTGTAGTTTGCTTTCCCACAGACGGCGCCAACTGATGGAGGTCCTTTTTAGATCTCCTTCAGATGTTCTCTTCCGTCGATCTCCCGATGGATTCTGGAAGGGATCCCCTGTTGAGTGTGGGTCTCAATGGGTTTTGAGGAGATTTGGTGATTGGAGGAGTTTGACGCCAAGTACCTGCAAAGAAGTCCCGGGGTGGTTTGATACCGCCGAGGACCCTCCGACGATCAAGTTAGTACTAGATCCGAGCAGCGTAACGGCTAAGTGGAGTAAAAGATGGCTTACTTGACCCCTCTGTGATGGGGGTTTATATAGAGGTGGAAGCACGCGGCAGCAGGCGCGAGAATCTCGCCGGCAGTTACGCTCCCAACGTCATACCGGCGTAGAGAGCGGATCGCCCATTAATGGGGATCATGAAGGCGTGGAACGTGGGATGTTGCTGGTGGAGAATCCGCGCATGGAGAGATTCACGGAGTGGCGGTTACGCCTGCGAGCGGTGGAGCTGGTCGGAGGACCGAGGAAGACGGCCTCGGCCGAGGGGCTCGGGGACGAGCGAAAAGGCCGAGGGGCTCGGGGACGAGCGAAAAGGCCGAGGAGCCGTGGTCTTGTGGCAGCTCAGGGCGAGCTGAGGGGCCGAGGAGGCCAATCCGCAGGGAGCCCTGAGGAGGGCTAGCTTGTGATTGCAGGTCGGTGTAACATTTCAAAAAAATAAAATATTATTTTTGGGAATTTTCATAATTTAATATTAATTTTTAATGAATATTTTAATATTTCGGTATAATTAAATACCGATAAATGGGGAAAATTCTGGAGAAAATTATGGAAATTCTAAAATAGGTTATTTTGTGGAATTATGCCATTTTTTTTAGTTTTTATGGTTAAGTATATGTTATTTTAGTATTAATCGCGATTAAAAATCGCTAATTGGATTTTTGGCTTTTTGTGCAAAAATGTGCACATAACATTTTTCTACACTGGTCACACTTGTTTCATGTTCTGGACTCATGGTAGCCTAGGGTTATCCATGTCTAATTAGGCTTGATGGTTTAAACCATTTGGTTAAATTAAGTGGGTTAATTAAGGGTTTAGCTTTGTTAAGGATTGGTTAAGGTTAGGGTTGACTTGTGGCAAGAGAGAGAGAGAGAGCCATGATGGTTATTCATGTATTGAGAGAGAGAGAGAGAGGAAGCTGAGGTTGAGTCATAATCTATCTCCTTTCAAAACTCTTACACACCTTTCAACTCTCTCTCACACTCACATCTCTCACACTCACACACACATGACTACACAGCAGCAGCAGCTGCACAAACACAGCATCAGCCAACCCTACACCAGCCACATAACATCAGCACCCACACCAACACTTCAGCCACTGATGCTGCATCAACATCAGCTTCATAACCTCATGCTCAACCACAATCAACAGCCCAAAACAATAGCTGCAGCTGCTACAACTTCAGCAGCAACAACCTCAGCCCCAAAACAAAAGCAACAGCAACAGCATCAGCTACTGCAGCAACCCCAGCAGCTACAGGAGCAGCTCCACAGCAGCAACAGCCCTTCCTCCCTCCCCCTTCTTCCCTTCTCTTTCATCCTAGGACCCCTTGAGGTATAATCTCGCAACCCAACTCTTTTCTTGCTCAGTTATGAGCAGTTGACTGAAATTTAGTGTTATTGTGTGAATTAGTGCTAGTTTAGGTAGATTTGAGTGAGATTTGGCCAAGTGATGGTTTTGAATGTTAGTATAGCCTTAATAGGTGTGTTTAGGACCAGTTAACCCTAGATCTAACCCAGATTCCAGTAAAATACCTTAAAGTTTAGAATCGGCGTAATTTAGCGATTTTGTCGACTTTTTAAGCCTTTCTGGAAACTGCCATCACCCGAGACATTCTAAAATAAAATTGACTTGGCTGTGAGTTGTTCAGGCACCCTGGAACCACCACCCAAAGCCCCAGTCCCTGGACCCAATTCCTGGCCGTAGATAAATCCCATCTGGCCGTACATTGCGGCCAGAGCATGGGTTCTGGGCTCCGTATTTGTTCTGTGGCTTTTTACCCTGTAGACTTGACCCTGGGTATATCTAGTTTTGTCAGATTCCAATCAGGGTAGAATCTGGGTTGATTTTCTTGAGTTGGCGCATGATTTACGACTTGTTTTAGCATGGTTTTTGATATTCGATGATTCGTTTCTGTCGGGTGGCGTTTGAACGCCAACGGCAGAGGAATATTGGCTGTGTTTGCACGCAGGCTATAGGTTTTACCTACGGGCGTAGCGTGTACCGTTTTGGTTTCCGACACGGTTTTCATGTGCTTTAGCGTTTGTGATATCCTTGTAGGTACCCCACATGACGTCGAGGCGTTGAAGATTGAGATGGCGACATCGGCATCGGAACACGAAAGCAAGGTGAGTAGATTTATATCTACGGGGAGAAGTCGGGTGGATGGCGTATAGCACCCCCGAAGTCCGATGTCTAGTAAACCATATATACTATATATATACAGATATATGCTGGCTTATGTGTGACTTGGTTGTTTAGGATGTGTTAGGTGTAATATGCATAGGTTAGGGTTAGAAGTAACTAGTGTAGTTTCTAGTCGCGAACCTAGAATAGGCTTACACCCACACGCGCACACGTGCATATTTGCTATGTTATACTGTGATGATGAGGATATTGGAGGACATTAGATATGAGTCGATGAGATTGGGCTTAGTGCCGTGATATCGGTGATGTGATATGATGTGATTCGTATTTGGGATACGATATGAGATTTTAGCGAGCTTTTGGACGCGTGTTTCACACACGCATTCTTTACCTAGATAGATGGTATCGACTTGTGCTAGACTTAGATCAGTGCACCAGATTATGGGATATGATGATAATGATACCGGATATGTGATGAGAGAAATGTGATATTGGCCCGTACCCGGCTATTGGGATGTCGTACGACGACTCACCGTACGAGCTATATTTTGATGATTGATCCGCACTCATAACTCGAGGATATCAGATGATATACGGTATTGTACGCGATACTATTGAGGCGGGATAACCGACTATTACATTTATATTTACACATATATCGACTCAGGTTTAGATTGTTTCTATACCCCTCCCGATTGACTTGATAGTTAGATCAGTAGTTAGTATAGTAGATGTTAGACTAGACCCGAGTCTTATCCATTTCAAAAACTAGCGAATCGGGAATATCTTAAAAACAAGTAAAGGGATCTACGGGAATTTTCAAAGGACATATCTTACTTAAAAACTCCGTAGGCCTTATTTTACTAAAAACCCCGATTTGTCTTATTTCAAATGGCACAATTTCATGACATATACTTAGTGATGTAGACTCTTCCCTCTTGCGTTGATTTATTCGATTCCGCATCTTCATTGCTATTCGCATTTCATTGCATGAGCTATTGCTATATTATCATCATGCTGTTAGGACACCAGCACAATTATCGATGATGCATATGTTCCACGTACACTATTTGCCGGCTCACACACTTCATCATCGATAATTGCCATGTCACTACACTGTAGTACCGTTGCATTCAGGATATGACCCTTGCATGGCATACTTACGCACATACTTACTGTACACTCATACTTGTGCACCTGCCTGTCGTACACTCATATTTGTACACATACATATTTGCACATACATAAATGATATTTCTAGATTTGGGAACCGCAAGATACTCTTCAAAACTGATTCATTTTAAAAGAGCGGTTTCCCTCAATATGTGCATATTACTATTCCTGGTTGCATGATAGACAGATATGCTTGCATTTCTTTTACATGTTGCATATATCATGCTTCTGATTATACGCATTGAGATATGTTGTTTTCATGATATTTCTAGATTTGGGAACCGTGGATATTTCAAAAAGAAATATGTAATTGTTTTAAAAACCCGGTTACCCTTGATATGATATTTCAGTGCGTCCACCATGTATTTTCTCGGTGCTAGAGTGACATGTGAAACCCGATTCGAGGAGGCGGATGAGGCCGATTACGGGTACATGGTGGGCCCGGTATGGTACCCCGGGACGAGAACGGATCGCTGTGCAGTAGACGGTGAGCCTGGCAGAGGGACCACTACCTACCGGTGATTGGTTGGACCTGGCGGTTATCCGGAGGATACTGACCAGAGTCGATAGATGGATATGGGCGTACTGCTGGGGCCGAGGGCCGATACCGCAGACAGAGCCTGTGGGCTGACCCGGACTGACGGATGCCCGATGTATGAGGATTTACGTGCCGATGCTAGGCACGGGTTTCATGATGTTTTCCATGATTTTGATTATATCCTCACTTTTACATGCATGATGCTTATTGTCATTGGGTGACGGGTGGACGGGATCCACGTTTATACAGACTTTGATCACATACAGACTTGATTACATTGATCATACTTCATATGTATATATAACAGGGTATGAGGGCGTTGTTATATATACCCTTACACCAATATTAGTGGAATGGGACGCTAATATATGTGTATTGATATCCATTTGATACTTCATCATATTTACTTCATACAGACATACATTATATTATGACATATTATTACCTGAGGCACTGGCACGAGTACTTAGCACTACCTACATGTTTAGATGTTACATTGCCACCTTATCATGCTTCAGACTTACCCCTTGAGGTTTATATATCTGATCGTTTGACCTAGGATTATGTCATGCATTCGATTTCTGCTTGTAGATATTTCTCTATTCATGAGTTGGCAACTCACCCCCGTTTTGCCACAGTTCTTGCAGGTTTTGCCGTACAGGTTCCATAGCGGCATTTCCGGCACATTGCTTTCCTTTGCGGGTGATTTGCTTGGTAGGTGGGTTCTTTGCATCAGAACCACCCTTGTTATGTATTACTCATTGTATCTAGAAAATTCCATCAACCAAAACTTGTATATTGTTTCAGACTTAGACACTAGTGATATATTATTTTGACCCTTGTCTCGCGCCTTATAGTATATCGGTTTTCATGCTGTTGAGTTTTCTTTGAGTTTTGAACCTCGCCCTTCGGCGTTGTATATCATATTGCTTGCATGGTTGTGCCCGTCGATTAACGAAAAGCTAGCTCCGGCTTCGGGATGCATTTTATCATTTCATACATATTGTTTATGTTGTACCCCGTTCGGGGTCAGTATTTACAAAGGAAACTCTGCCGAAATTTTCAGAAAAGATATGTTATTTTTTTTAAAATGAATATTCGGCTTAGTTAATTTAAAAAGCTTGGTTTTAAAACATGTTTTCTTCACTTTCAAAAGCTATTTCCCTTACTTCTTCAAACCAGTTTTCAATAATTATTACTTAAAAAGGTTTTAGATTTCTGGGCTTTTAGCTTACTTGGATCAGATGGGGTCCTATAGACTTCATATGATTCAAGTGACAGTCACGGGCTATTTCGGGTCGTGACAAAGTTGGTATCAAAGCACTAGGTTAACCTTGGTTCGAGTCTAAGTTTGACTATGTAGAGCCTAGGGCGTCTATATATATACGGAACTTAGGCTTGACCTTACGGAACTTAGACTTAGTCGAGGGGGTATTAGACCCGAACTTTCGTCGCGTAGGATGACCCTTGGTTGATGGAATAGGTGACTAAAGTAGAGTGACGTACCGTGGGTAAGTTCCGCGGCATACTTACGACACGCCACTCCACTTAAGAAACCTTAGGATGTACATATTTTCGAGATCAGTGATTCTCTTCATATCCATGATTATACACCCATTTGAGATCCTCGATTCTGTTAGTTCCATGATCATACTTTCATTGATGTTGTTCCTTCTTATGATCATGTATCCATTCTGGATCTTTTGTTTTCTTTTTTGCCATTGATCTGCTCTCTTCGATACTCGATTGAGGTTCCTGTCGCTATTGTTTGAGCGCAGTTTGGGCTGCTGCTAGGGTTATGATCAGGGCGAGCTCGTCTGGTACGAGGGCCGACCATTATGTTTTCTGGTGACATGGGAACGTCTCGAGTTAGTATTGATGATTGTGACCTCTTGTGGAGGCGAGTGATTGGTTTTACACCAGATGATCGGACCATTGTTAGAGCTGCCAGTTGAGAGAGGACTGTTGATGTACAGTATACCTCAGAGATTATGATGTCGCCTACCGTGTAGACAGATGAACCAGCTATTGCTGAGATTGACAGGATGTCACTTCCGGAACTTACAAGCTGAGATCGCCGGAGCTTCCAGGCAGATTTGAGACAGATGATAGCTAGTCTACCCGATTTGAGAGACAAGGGTTATTCATCCGATTTATGCGCCGGAGAAGGCCCAGTTGAGTTGAAGATTTCCAGTATGGAGAGTCTTACTCAGGTCTAGAGCAGACCGATTTAGAGATGACCGCCAATGTATCGCCTTTCCTGGAGGATTGAGGCGTTGTTCAGTGTACAGACGAAGGAGCCAGTTGTTGCTGCGAACGACGAGATATCTCCCCAGATGTTGGAGCGTATGCGGTACGAGTTGTACTAAGAGATGATAGAAGGTGCTAGTCACCGAGGATGAACGACTAGGACATGGGGTTCGTTCGCTACCCCGATGCAAGGTCATCAGATAGATTGATTCCAGCTAGAGACGACTTCACGTGGAGACGTTGAGAGTCGACAGAGACGATCGAATGTCAGGAACCTACTATTTCAAGTTAAAGTGTTCGGAAAGACATGCAGGCAATTCTATGGACCCTCTAGAAGAATGAAACCCTAACTCGACATAATGACCGTGTGAAAGCCTTTGAACCCTAGGGTTTGCGGCAGTTCCGCGGCGCCATTAGTGAGGCTTGGGTTTGCTCTTCTACAGCTGGACCACCGATGCTGTGGTATGTACTCGATACTATTAAACTGCACCCAAGATGTTGATCTCTTGAGGGGTTAGGAGGTACTGACGAGTCGATCGGATAGGTCGGCATCATTCGGATATCATGTGATAGGACCCACTGCTTGGGAGACTCCAGATACGAGGATAGCCATTGGAGCGCAGTCCATGCAGCCACGATGAGACGAGTCCGAATCAGTCGACATTGGAGCCGAGTGAAGTGAAGAGTTCACAAGAGATTTTGACGAGATGACGTCCCACTCCACTGACATCAGAGATGCGATACGCACGCAGAGGCATTGTATATGGATACATTCGCCGGAAAGAGGCGCGATGAGTATGCAGCCGTTCCGGAACAAGAATTTGGTTCAGTAAAGGACGATGACTTCCGGGCAATTCGGCAGGAATAAGATTAGAGAGAGACCTCGACAGGACCTTTCTGGAATACTATACGAGAAGACCTGGACCCAGGAATGGTCATATTGCGCACACCTAGCAGGCCAAGTTCGGCATCATCGATGAGATAGTTGACCAGGTTCGGATAAAGGACCTCACCCAGATGCGTTGTGAGTTGATCGAGAACGGACGAGTGTTGAGTATTCCTCCGATGGTTAGGACGCGTTCCCGAGGACCTGTTCGGCCAGACATCTTCTACAGAGTGATGAAACTACAGAGTACGCGATTTCGAGTCCATGCGAGAGACTTCGGATTGACCGTGGCAGAGAACGTTGCAATGTGCAGATAAAGAAGTGACGTCGAAGTGGACGATGATACAGACAAGCGGGGCAAGAAGTTCGTGCGAGACGCTGACGAGCGGTCATTACTCTCTGTCGAGACCGGAGGCCTGATATGCTTATAGAGGCGCTGGGATGCGACCAATTTCCGAGGAAATGCTGTGCTGAAGACGCAGATGTCCATCGAGCGAGAAGAAATTATGCAAGAGCACCAGCCTCCGTACAGATCGTCATAGGCAAGATCGGAAGAGACACTGAGCAGGATTCCTTCCAGGACACTGCTGCAATGAGATTTGCACCCAGGATCAGATGTGTTACGTGTATTCAGAGAGCCAGAGGCCGACGCCAGTGACGTGCTGCTTTATGAGTGGTCGCGATGATTGACCGAGAGATGACCAGAGAAGTGCCAGAACGGAATCTTCCCCGTTAGCACACCTGACTGGGCCGATGAGCCGATGGATTGCGAGATTGGTAAATCCACAGAGAAGATAAGGACCCAGAGACAGAGGACGCCAGACCGTGAGCAAGAGGCAAGTAGATATCTTGCGCTGCTAGCACTGGATGCACCGACACCTTCTCGATTTTGAAAGAGGGACTACCGACGACGGTATTTATGATTTGTGATTTTGTGATTCGATTATCACGAATCCGTCATCTTGGATTTCGGTATTTTGGGCGTTCTGTCTGCATGATTGAGTTTTATGACATTTGTTTTCATGCACCATGGTGGCCCTTACTGAGCATTTACGATTTTCGCACAGTTGTTGCACTTGATATCGTTTTCGTGCTTTGATTTCTCGTGTTCATGATTTTATGGGTTTCACACAGTTGAGTTGATTTTGTGCGTACATACGCACACGATTTGGTTTCTGCACTCGGTATAATTCACACATGCTTGCAGTGCAGTGATTCGCTTTTTGTACACTTAGGTGCACTGGACTTCGATTTCGATTGTGATGTTCGATATTTGTTTTGTGCACTTTATGCACCGGATTTGGATTTTTAGCGCATGTTGGGCGCATGTTATGAGATGCGATTTGGTGCACACCAGATGCACTAAATCGAGATTTTTCGTGCATGTCAGATGCCCCTGATTTTGCTGTCGGGCACACACGTTGCCTATGACCGATGTTGTGTGCACACCCGTTGCACCTTGATGTCGTTTTGTGCACCTGCTTGGCACATGTATGGATTTTGATTTCCGTGCGCACCAGACACACGTGGTATTCATATGCATATTTTGGGATTGATTTCTTATGGAGCAGTACATTTTTATGATATTGCGATTTATTTTCGTACTGAGCAGGACTAGTCAGATGACAGTACCTGAGTGTGTTTTGCTTGCATTGATAGTTATTGAAGGGATTTCCGAAAAGCGAGCTATAGTCTCATTAGTTACATACGTGTACGATACGACACGAAACATTTAAAAACAGGGAACCCTTCTAAAAGTGTTTTCAAAACGGCGGATCGTGCATACTAAACAAAAGATATATAAGTATATGACTATTTTCTTATAGAAACGTCCGCCACTGTGCAGTGTTATGCGCATTGCACATTGACTTTAAAAAATTTGGCATGCATTTCCTTCATATATTTACATGTATAGTTCCGATTTATAGTATATCAGTTTTGCTTTGAATTTGGCATTCGTATTTTCGCCTTGACTCCGATAATTGCAGGATGCTTGATGGAGTTTTTATTTCGAATTATCTACTCGTTACTCATGCGCATGTATTGCGCTATGATGCCTTTTGTGTATTGATGATTTCGGAGCCCCGATGACTTGGACATTTTATTGAAATGTTTTAGAATTTGGGGGTTTAATTTAAAATTCGGGGACCGAATTTCTTTAAGGGAGGAAGATTGTAACATTTCAAAAAAATAAAATATTATTTTTGGGAACTTTCATAATTTAATATTAATTTTTAATGAATATTTTAATATTTCAGTATAATTAAATACCGATAAATGGGGAAAATTCTGGAGAAAATTATGGAAATTCTAAAATAGGTTATTTTGTGGAATTATGCCATTTTTTTAGTTTTTATGGTTAAGTATATGTTATTTTAGTATTAATCGCGATTAAAAATCGCTAATTGGATTTTTGGCTTTTTGTGCAAAAATGTGCACATAACATTTTTCTACACTGGTCACACTTGTTTCATGTTCTGGACTCATGGTAGCCTAGGGTTATCCATGTATAATTGGGCTTGATGGTTTAAACCATTTGGTTAAATTAAGTGGGTTAATTAAGGGTTTAGCTTTGTTAAGGATTGGTTAAGGTTAGGGTTGACTTGTGGCAAGAGAGAGAGAAAGAGAGCCATGATGGTTGTTCATTTATTGAGAGAGAGAGAGAGGAGGCTAAGGTTGAGTCACAATCTATCTCCTTTCAAAACTTATCCACACCTTTCAACTCTCTCTCACACTCACATCTCTCACACTCACACACACATGACTACACAGCAGCAGCAGCTGCACAAACACAGCATCAGCCAACCCTACACCAGCCACATAACATCAGCACCCACACCAACACTTCAGCCACTGATACTGCATCAACATCAGCTTCATAACCTCACACTCAACCACAAACAACAGCCCAAAACAACAGCTGCAGCTGCTACAACTTCAGCAACAACAACCTCAGCCCCAAAACAAAAGCAACAGCGTCAGCGTCAGCTACTGCAGCAACCCCAGCAGCTCCACAGCAGCAACAGCCCTTCCTCCCTCCTCCTTCTTCCCTTCTCTTTCATCTTAGGACCCCTTGAGGTATAATCTCGCAACCCAACTCTTTTCTTGCTCAGTTATGAGTAGTTGACTGAAATTTAGTGTTATTGTGTGAATTTGTGCTAGTTTAGGTAGATTTGAGTGAGATTTGGCCAAGTGATGGTTTTGAATGTTAGTATAGCCTTAATAGGTGTGTTTGGGACCAGTTAACCCTAGATCTAACCCAGATTCCAGTAAAATACCTTAAAGTTTAGAATCGGCGTAATTTAGCGATTTTGTCGACTTTTTAAGCCTTTCTGGAAACTGCTATCACCCGAGACATCCTAAAATAAAATTGACTTGGCTGTGAGTTGTTCAGGCACCCTGGAACCACCACCCAAAGCCCCAGTCCCTGGACCCAATTCATGGCCACAGATAAATCCCATCTGGCCGCAAATTGCGGCCAGAGCATGGGTTCTGGGCTCCGTATTTGTTCTGTGGCTTTTTACCCTGTAGACTTGACCCTGGGTATATCTACTTTTGTATGATTCTAATCAGGGTAGAATCTAGGTTGATTTTCTTGAGTTGGCGCATGATTTACCTCTTGTTTTAGCATGGGTTTTGATATTCGATGATTCGTTTCTGTCGGGTGGCGTTTGAACGCCAACGGCAGAGGGATATTGGTTGTGTTTGCACGCGAGGCTATAGGTTTTACCTACGGGCGTAGCGTGTACCGTTTTGGTTTCCGACACGGTTTTCATGTGCTTTAGCGTTTGTGATATCCTTGTAGGTACCCCACGTGACGAGGCATAGAAGATTGAGATGGCGACATCGGCATCGGAACACGAAAGCAAGGTGAGTAGATTTATATCTACGGGGAGAAATCAGGTGGATGGCGTATAGCACCCCTGCAGTCCGATGTCTAGTAAACCATATATACTATATATATACAGATATATGCTGGCTTATGTGTGACTTGGTTGTTTAGGATGTGTTAGGTGTAATATGCATAGGTTAGGGTTAGAAGTAACTAGTATAGTTTCTAGTCGCGAACCTAGAATAGGCTTACACCCATACGCACACATGTGCATATTTGCTATGTTATACTGTGATGATGAGGATATTAGAGGGCATTAGAGATGAGTCGATGAGATTGGGCTTAGTGCCGTGATATCAGTGATGTGATGTGATTCGTATTTGGGATACGATTGAGATTTTAGCGGGCTTTTGGACGTGTGTTTCACACACACATTCTTACCTAGATAGATGGTATCGACTCTTGTTAGACTTAGATCAGTACACCAGATTATGGGATATGATAATAATGATACCGGATATGTGATGAGAGAAATGTGATATTGGCCCGTACCCAACAATTGGGATGTCGTACGACGACTCACCGTACGAGCTGTATTTTGATGATTGATCCGCACTCATAACTCGAGGATATCAGATGATATACGGTATCGTACGCGATACTATTGAGGCGGGATCACCGACTATTACATTTATATTTACACATATATCGACTCAGGTTTAGATGGTTTCCATACCCCTCCCGATTGACTTGATAGTTAGATCAGTAGTTAGTATAGTAGATGTTAGACTAGACCCGAGTCTTACCCATTTCAAAAACTAGCGAATCGGGAATATCTTAAAAACAAGTAAAGGGATTCTATGGGTATTTTCAAAGTACGTATCTTACTTAAAAACTCCGTAGCCCTTATTTTACTAAAAACCCCGATTTGTCTTATTTCAAATGGCACAATTTCATGACATATACTTAGTGATGTAGACTCTTCCCTCTTGCGTTGATTTATTCGATTCCGCATCTTCATTGCTATTCGCATTTCATTGCATGAGCTATTGCTATATTATCATCATGCTGTTAGGACACCAGCACAATTATCGATGATGCATATGTTCCACGTACACTGTTTGCCGGCTCACACACTTCATCATCGATAATTGCCATGTTACTACACTGTAGTATTGTTGCATTCAGGATATGACCCTTGCATGGCATACTTGTGCACATACTTACTGTACACTCATACCTGTGCACCTGCCTGTCGTACACTCATATTTGTACACATACATATTTGCACATACATAAATGATATTTCTAGATTTGGGAACCGCAAGATACTCTTCAAAACTGATTCATTTTAAAAGAGCGGTTTCCCTCAATATGTGCATATTACTATTCCTGGTTGCATGATAGATAGATATGCTTGCATTTCTTTTACATGTTGCATATATCATGCTTCTGATTATACGCATTGAGATATGTTGTTTTCATGATATTTCTGGATTTGGGAACCGTGGATATTTCAAAAAGAAATATGTAATTGTTTTAAAAACCCGGTTACCCTTGATATGATATTTCAGTGCTTCCACCATGTGTTTTCTCGGTGCTAGAGTGACATGTGAAACCCGATTCGAGGAGGTGGATGAGGCCGATTATAGGTACATGGTGGGCCCGGTATGGTACCCCGGGGCAAGAACGGATCGCTGTGCAGTAGACGGTGAGCCTGGCAGAGGGACCACTACCTACCGGTGATTGGTTGGACCTGGCGGTTATCCGGAGGATACTGACCAGAGTCGATAGATGGATATGGGCGTACTGCTGGGGCCGAGAGCCGATACCGCAGATAGAGCCCGTGGGCTGACCCGGACTGACGGATGCCCGATGTATGAGGATTTACGTGCCGATGCTAGGCACGGGTTTCATGATGTTTTCCATGATTTTTATTATATCCTCACTTTTACATGCATGATGCTTATTGTCATTGAGTGACGGGTGGACGGGATCCACGTTTATACAGACTTTGATCACATACAGACTTGATACATTGATCATACTTCATATGTATATATAACAGGGTATGAGGGCGTTGTTATATATACCCTTACACCAATATTAGTGGAATGGGACGCTAATATATGTGTATTGATATCCATTTGATACTTCATCATATTTACTTCATGCAGACATACATTATATTATGACATGTTATTACCTGAGGCACTGGCACGAGTACTTAGCACTACCTACATGTTTAGATGTTACATTGCCACCTTATCATGCTTCAGACTTACCCCTTGAGGTTTATATATCTGATCGTTTGACCTAGGATTATGTCATGCATTCGATTTCTGCTTGTAGATATTTCTCTATTCACGAGTTGGCAACTTACCCCCGTTTTGCCACAGTTCTTGCAGGTTTTGCCGTACAGGTTCCATAGCGGCATTTCCGGCACATTACTTTCCTTTGCGGGTGATTTGCTTGGTAGGTGGGTTCTTTGCATCAGAACCACCCTTGTTATGTATTACTCATTGTATCTAGAAAATTCCATCAACCAAAACTTGTATATTGTTTCAGACTTAGACACTAGTGATGTATTATTTTGACCCTTGTCTCGCGCCTTATAGTATATCGGTTTTCATGCTGTTGAGTTTTCTTTGAGTTTTGAACCTCGCCCTTCGGCGTTGTATATCATATTGCTTTCATGGTTGTGCCCGTCGATTGACGAAAAGCTAGCTCCCCCTTCGGGATGCATTTTATCATTTCATACATATTGTTTATGTTGTACCCCGTTCGGGGTCAGTATTTACAAAGGAAACTCTGCCGAAATTTTCAGAAAAGATGTGTTATTTTTTTTAAAATGCATATTCGGCTTAGTTAATTTAAAAAGCTTGATTTTAAAACATGTTTTCTTCACTTTCAAAAGCTATTTCCCTTACTTCTTCAAACCAGTTTTCCATAATTATTACTTAAAAAGGTTTTAGATTTCTGGGCTTTTGGCTTACTTGGATCAGATGGGGTCCTATAGACTTCATTTGATTCAAGTGCAAGTCACGGGCTATTTCGGGTCGTGACAGTCGGGTACAGGGGAGGCCTGGTCGGCCTCTGTGGGCTCTTTCTTCTGAGTTCTGGGACATGTCATCCGCCACGTGTCCTGATCGTGGGGGTCCTCAATATTGAGCATCATCAGAACTTCTAAGACAGATTATTCTCAAAAAATTTCATTTTTCATTTTTTATTGTTATCTTTTGTTCAATTTTAATTGTTTGTTGAGAAGTAGAGTTGGATACTTGATTAATGCAAGTCTTTTTAGGAATCTCTGTTCTCAACTGTACCCACCCTGGATTGAATTTGAAATTTCTTTTTCAGTTTGGAATCAAGGGTATTTTTATCTTATTATTTTTTGTTAAATTAAAATAGATTAATTACACTATAAAAAGAAGGTATCGGTGGCAGTATGGTAGATTAAACTAAATTTTTTGATTTTTTTCATTAAATTTATAATTTTTGAGAATTTGTTTTCGGCACTAGCCCATAAGACTTAACACAATAAGCACGAAACACACCCACGCACACCACACAAGAGCACAACACACACACGCAACAAAGGGACCCATGAATTTGCCCCGAAATCGTTAGTTGGTGACTACTTCCCATCTGGGGTTTATAGGATTCAAAAGTCACACTCTTCCCAACAGGGAAAATGCCCATACCGACTGAGCTGTTGTTCATTGGTTCTAAGAATTTTGTTACTGTTAAATATTAATTATAGACAAGCCATAATAATTGCACCTATCAAACAAACTATAGATTTGTGTTCAAATGGAAGATAAAAATCTATTGATAACGATTACTTATAATTAGGGACAGAGATTCCTGTAAATCAAAACTCTCAATAAAATATAATAATATCAAAATAAAAATTTTCACACAACGGATCCAAGGGTTAGCGTCAATATCAATCATCTGGATACACACTGTTCACAATGTAGCTTTTGGGATTTTCAATCTCCTCCGCATCTTCTGTTTATAAAAGTAAGATTTTGATTTTGATTTTGGTAAGATTGTTTTAGATTCTGATTTTCTTAAGGTTGTTTTAGATTTTGCTTTTGATTTTGTTGGGATTGCAACAAAACTGATTAGATGTAAAAAATCTCATAGGTTTTTAAGAAGAATCTTTCTGAGAAGATCGCAAATAACAAAAGCGGGGATGAGAAGAAAATTTGAATATTAGTTTAGGATATAAGATTTGACGGAAGAAAAAAAACCTCAATTACCTTTTATAGATAGAGGTTAATGGAGGAAAGGTGCCATATGAGGGAATTTCCTCCTATAGCGTTGGAAAAATGTATTCTCCATGATTTTTTTCGACGATCGGCATAAAGCACGTCCATCTTTATCATCTAAGATATGGATACACAAAATTTCATATGATTATACCATATTTTCACCGTTGATTTAGTTGGTGCAAAATTAATGGTTTACCAAAAATAGAACTTTTTACATTTCTAATTCAACGGTGAAAAAGTGGTGGAATCACGTGAAATTTGGTGTATACACATCTTAGATGATAACAATGATGATGATGGGTGCCGATCGTCGGAAAAAATGATGAAAATTGTATTTTTTTCAACGCTATAGGAGGAAATTCCTTCCTATGGCCTCTTTCCTCTATTATTCTCTTATAGATTATAGATAACTAATATCATCATTTTCACATGAAATAATGTATTACAAAAAATCTTAGAAAAAACCGTGGATCCATATCTTAAATTTTTGTATAACAAATTAACCCTTAAAGATCAATCTTCTGATGCATAACAAAGGAAGAAAACAAATAAACATGATGATCATATTGTTCACCTTGGATGATTTATGTACACTTTAAATGACGTAGATACATAACAAGAATCAAGCATAGTGGGAATACATGTATCTACTCTAAAAGTTGTTGGAGATAGTGCCCTCAAAGTCAATTATTGGATCGCAGGTACGTGATTGCAATGATTGAGGCAGGACCTATACCGATATGACAGTCTTGCTCGAAATGATAGTATGCTATCTGGTTTGTCTTTATCATCGTATACATGCTTTAGTTCACTATTGCATGATGATAGAGCCCATAGGATTCTGCTTGACAGCCAGCAGTTTGGTGGTGATCATATACGTGGGAGCTGGGGTCTATAAGCACATCCTTAAAGTGTCCCTAGTCGTGAGAATTTCGAGACAGGGCATTGATGTAAATCCACGGTAGCGTCCCGGCCGTCTAACAGATGCCAAATGCGGAACAAAAACTTTTTACAACTGGCGCTATCGCGTACTATAACCCGGATCTGCCATTAAAGCTAAACTAACAAACTACAAAGTGGGTAGAAATGTTATACCGAACGATCCGAGTCCTTCGGTCTTCAACCATCATCCCACGCTTTATTGCGGCTGCTCCGATCTCCTGAATCTCCAGTCTTTTCGTCCAGGTGGCACCACGTCGACGGA
The DNA here is from genome assembly GCA_030015575.1 of Agapanthus africanus. NCBI lineage: Eukaryota > Viridiplantae > Streptophyta > Magnoliopsida > Asparagales > Amaryllidaceae > Agapanthus > Agapanthus africanus. Next base: position 498,043,968 of record CM057348.1, on the reverse strand, counting down.
TCTTTAAACGGGCTCCCGCCTCTGAACCGAGGCAACTCGGTCGTCAAGTTTGCTAAAAGAGACGACCAAGATGATGTAGAGAATGAGTAGAACACTTTGTCTCGTTACGTCCAAAGTCACGGACGAACGGTTAATGAAGTTGCCTTTTGGATCGGGTAAATGAGAAAATGAGTATACAAATTATCATGAACCAAAACTATATCTTTTTTCCAACAACTATTCTCTCTCTCTCACTCATGGGACGGCCATGTATAGGAGAGGGGGGTGAATGTAGGAGGAGGGAGTGGTGACCACAAAGCAAAAGATCTTGATCAAAAAATCCTAAGCATTACAAAATACCATTAATGAAAAGGTGACTCACTAAAAACACCTCACCATTCAATTAATGCATAATGGTGACTCACTAATCTAGTCACCACAACAAGAAGCTTCCACTCATGACTCACCACATGACTCACCCTCAAGGAGAAAAGATAAATCCGCATTTAACCAAATGTTAAATACGGCTGATAGAAAACTGGAAACTGGCAACTTCCAAAAGTGATCCTGAAACGAATTTCAAGATAACCCCGTAACAGTATAAACATACTCGCATTTGTATTACGACCGAATACAAATGCAACTGAGACAAAGATATTATATCTACACAGCATAATACTCAGATCCGGCCTAAACCAAAGCCGACCAGTATTATCTGCCCGAAATATGACACGTGCGTAAACGCACGTGCATTTTTCGAACCCTGCCATAAAACCATACGGCCTCTACAACGTTTCGCTCGAACTTGGGAAAGTGTCTGTGGGGGACTCTAATGACTCATCAACACACTGGCACTGGGTATAACCGCTAGCACGTTAGAGGTACTGGCTGTACGTAACGGTTGCCTATGTATTGATAGGAAGGGAAGCTGACGAGCGAACTCATCCATAAACCCTACTGAGCCTAACAGTGACAATATACATACAGTCCTGTCCGTTCGTCTATGAGTATCTCATATCTGCCTAAGGGGCTGGTAACGTCAGACCCCCATTAGCGGTATAAGTCGTGTTAGAGAGCGGCCCAGAACACCCTGAGATACTACTGGAGTACCTACCAATAATCTCCTGCCTCGGCCGAGGGCTTTGTGTAATGGCTCTCCTTGACACAGCGCGATCTCACCCCCAATACAGGGAGAGACGAATCCCCTGCCAATCCGCTCATTTGCCTCCATGTGGCTCGGGACTATACCCAAAAAAGACCTGTTTGCACGACTCCTTTGAGCCGTGGTAGGGTAGAAATCAAAGTACAGTGGGAACTCACACGAGACAAATGACGACCTCAGGTCGATGAACTAACCTGTACACATGTCACCAGGGAACTGTTATCTGACGATATGTATAATACCAACTAGCATGTTCCCGGCGAGTCCTATCCGGTATACTCATAACCTAATGAGCACCTGTATACATCTTAGGTGATCCTACTGACACCAATGGCTTATGAGACCGGCCATCGCCCCTCGTCGGGGTCTCGACTGTATACACTAGTCTACTCTGGAGTATCGATGCCCTGTCTTGAAACTCTCACGACTAGGGACACTTTAAGGATGTGCTTACAGACCCCAGCTCCCACGTATATGATCGCCATCATACTGCTGGTAGTCAAGCAAGAATCCTATTGGCTCTATCATCATGCAATAGTGAACTAAAGCATGTATACGATGATAAAGACACCAGATAGCATACTATCATCTCGAGCAAGAATGTCATATCGGTATAGGTCCTGCCTCAATCATTGTAATCACATACCTACGATCCAATAATTGACTTTGAGGACACTATCTCCAACAATCTCCCACTTGCACTTAAGGCTAATTATTGCGATGTCGCATACTCACAGCCCGTGTGATACCGAACATCCAACTCCTCTACTAATCAGTTTCACAAAGCTAGTTTGTAAAACTCTTGTGTTCGAGAAATAGCCTCAGTGAGTGGATCCGCCCTGATGTTTCTTTCTATTTCTCTCTAAATCTCAAGTTTGCGGAGAAATCCATCTCCCGAATCGAGTAATACCTGTCTTAGAATATGTCTGAATATCTGATGAGACCTAGTTCATAAATGAACTCCAAATCAAAACTTCTTAGACTGTATTGATAACTGAACCTAATCAGTATCCAGCACCATGCCTACCACAGTATCCTCTTGGACCACCTGTCCATAATACTGTCCCTCGTCAGAGGGAAAACTATAACTCTGACCATCACTTTGTCATCCATGTTACCTTTGAAGCCTGGAATGATAACCGTCTCCCGAAGGAGGCTGCCGTCATCAAATCCGTAGAACATTCACTTATGTTCTAAAACTGCTTCCTTATGTTTCTCCAGGATTGGATTAATACAAACTTATCGCATCTAGTGCAAAAACAACATCTGGTGTGGTACTTAACATCTCACGATTGACTCAATTGCCTAAGCAAGTGATCTGCCAATCATGTACATCCCTCTCTTCTTTAGTCTATAAGACACCTTTAGAGAGGGTGACTCCATCAACTACAGGTACACCACCATGCCAGGAGTCATCTATTCTAAATACCTTTAGAATACTGTCAAAGTACCCACATTGGGAAACTACCCAAATCTAGATCTAATACCATAGATCTAGTAATCAGAATGCCAGATATTATATCCATATCCTGTCTAGAGAAACAACTGTGTGACGACCACAGTACAACCGATCGTAGTATAGGAATTTTACTTCCTTCTCTGTGTATGTCATCCAAATACCAGGACATCACACCCTACTACCTTCTTAATAGATCCATCCCTTATTCTGATGAAGTCAAACTCATGACTGTCACATCAAAAATAGATGATCTATCTCCGCTATATCTGCTTAAGTCTATAAATAGACATAAGCTACTTGCCCACTATGCTTCCGCTGCTCCCACTGACTACGAAAACCCTCTGGCAGAATAATATATACGTACACTTCTAAAGCTAGTTTAGAATGACGCTATACTTATCCTCCTGCCGGGTCTCATAGTTGGGAACAACAGTAGTGTCAAGTCTGGGTAAACAAGAACCTCCCTGTCACCATCCTTGAGGCTACCTGAGTACCTCTCGGGTGTCTGAGGTTACCCATCATATCTGCGGAGTGGCTAATGGAATGTCAAACCTGATTGAATATATAAGTCCTATTAAATTTTTTCGTAATCGTTTGAGGTTCTGGAATCACTTCCAGTTCTACCATACTCCCACTACTGTTTTCTGAAAAAATCCATTTTACTAAAACTGTGGCGAGTCAAGAACAATATCACTATTGATCTTCCAGATGGTAAAAAAGTCAACCCTCGTCAAAGCCAGGGTTAACCCACAAACTTCCATTACAGAAACATGTCTTGAGTTATCCAGTGTCTGGTTTTAAGCATAAGCTGGACAACTCCTCGTATCTTAACATCGTTAAGATATGAACCATTCTATATACAATATAGAAATAGAGGCACTAATTTAATTGGAACCAGATTCAAACCATGCAGCTGTCTCTAGTGCATATCAACTTAATGGAGAGAGGCTAATCAACATTACTCAACTTAGAAATCCATCCAATTATGAGTAACCTGAAGGAGAAACAAGTTTCTCAAAACCATTACTATCAACAGAATACCAATCACAAGAATCTACATCTTCGATCTCTTTGAAGAATCCTGATACTTGCGATACCTAGTTCTCTACTTTATTCTTATACTCACAACTTCTCATAACTTAGATATTGTATTTCTACGAAACACTTGTCTAAAAACTAGAGAAGTCATAAGTAAACAGAACATAGTACGAGGACCTACCCGTTTGTCCTGACGGACACTGGACAACATACAATACTCTGTATAAGTCCGCTGAGTTTGAATAACTCAAAACCTGTGCATCGTAGGTTAAAAACTGTACTTATGATTAAGAACTACTCCATTTGTTCAATGCTCCTTACCCAATCGTCAACTGATATAGGTAAATGTCATCGACATAATATCAAAAAGTTATATCTCACTTTATAAAAATAAACGTACAGATATATCATTTTGAAATTGGTGCACAACAACGGATACTCAAAACTAAATACATGCCTTCCGGCAAAAACCCAGGCGACTTCCTCAAATATCACCAATTACAACGAATTCCGATATAATGAGGATGATCACCTAATTCCCAATTACTTACTCCCACTCATCATCTGAAAAAACCATACAGATATGAGAATGAAACCTGGTAAATACATACCCTGGAGTAAGTATCTAATCGGGAAAACAGTTTTCTTTTAACAATGCGCAGTGAAAATGAAACATTAAAATGTCTCATAAGGGTATCCTGGTATTCCTAGTAATGCCTCTTCCATAATCCAATTCATGACTTTAACCGTATATTTCATTGACATCTCTCCAAATCCCTTTATTTGTCTTTAGTCGTTACCTTCTGTACACCTTTGTTAGGCTAAATGGTTTTCTTCTTTCCCTACCGTTCGGCACCAGCCTATGGTTTGGAAGAAGACTATCCAGTAAGCATAATAGGTGTACCCTCCCAATCCTAGGAGTACTCGTAACTTGAGAGAAGGTGATGATAAAAGACAACTGAATAATACCTTATTCTATTAAAGGTGAAATAGGAGTGGCGATGAAGTACGCGGTTTGGTCGTGAATGATAACGGTCGCAATTTACTTTGCCCCTCTTTCTAATTCCTTTATTTTGTCTTTAGTTATTACCTTCTGTACACCCTACTTAGGCTAATTGGTTTTCTTCATTCCCTATCTTTCGGCACCAGCCTATGGTTTGGAATAAGACTATCCAATAAGCGTAATAGGTGTACTCTCCTAAACTAAGGAGCCCTCGCAACCTGAGAGAAGGTGATAATAAAAGACAACTGAATATACCAATTCTATTTCTCCTGAACCTGGATCCATCCTCGAAGAAGTCCCTTCGAGTTCGTATATAACCATACGATAGATCTATCCAATGGAAGTGGATATCCGTAGTAATACGGGGTGTTCTGAGAAATACAAAGGGTAAAAGAAGGAGCGGCAATGACTTATGCAACTATAGACAATCCAAAGGCCAGTATTTTAAGAAGGTTCGGTCTACTTGGTCACTGAGTCATAGTCTAGGGTCGGTCAAAGGTCGCTGCCAAAGAGAGAGAGAAAAGAAACACTCTGCGTGCACTCTAACCTAGATCAGAATGGTTATCACTTTATCTAATCAGGAAACCTCCCACTGTAATCTCAAATTCTCCTCCAAACCTGAAAGAAGAATTAGTCGGGATCACCCGGAGAGTAAACTAACTCATCAGTGAGAATCGGGATCCAACTATCATCGCATGATAACTTGATGGAAGCCACTCAAGTTATCACACTCCAGAAGGTATGCGCATGCCTGGCAAATTTCCTGTATGTTTGAAACTCACGATGTGATTTTTGCCCCATACTTTTATAACCTTGGCGTTGGTCAAAATGGCATAAGTCGCATGCCAAGTACTACCCGTCATTGTCCAGGTTAATTTGAACCCATCCGCACATGCCCATGACGTTGTCCAAAATGGCAGAACGACTGTCCCAAACCAACTCATCTATCTATGCAACAGATGAATACACAGCAGCTACCAAACACTATGCCTTGGCGTTGGTAAAAATACATAGCTTGAATACTACTGAATGTAGGGTTCCTAGGCACACTATAGAGGTCTCACAAGGCATCGATCATGCCAAATTAAAATTTTACGGTGCCGAGAAACCCTAGACTACGGATCGTTGGCTAGAATTCTAGGCGAAAAGAGAATCTAGTTAACTACTTAACTAAAAGTTAGATGCTACAACCTTTGTAGATCCGGTTCCCCACTTCCTTAGCTCCACGTGGGTGTGCTCTCGCTGTCCATCATGAATCCTAGACTCATTCGTCGGCTTCATCGGAAAAACGGGCGAGCAAGGTCGTCGGCTTCGTGTCAAAGACGATCTACGTCGAGGTTGCACAAGTTCAAGCTCCGACTTCACCAAGTTGTGAAAGTTGTGAAGAAAACACCCAAAACCACTTGGCAAGAGGTAGAGGATGAAGAAATAGGAGGTGGGTTCACTTTAGATTTGGATTTCTCTCACTAAAACTCAAGTTGCCATTGATGGCATCAAGGTTTCTATCTTGAAGAAGAAGGAAGAAGATGAAGCTAGTTTATGATAAGTATATTTTAAAATGAAAAGAAAATTCATACTTATCATAATCTAACTTGGGTTAAGTGTAGAGAATAAACCATGGTAAGTGGATGGGTTAGGGTTAAGCATGAAGACAAAATGGTCTCCTTGGTCAAAGCTTCATGAAGCTTCAACAAGCTTCATGACAAAAACAAACCATTATCTCTTCATTTATCCAATAAAATAAATAAAGAAATGAATAAATAAATGATAAGGCAAAACCCTAATTATCATTTAACCATGGTTTAATTCTTCACACTTAACCAAATGATCAAGTATCATCAAACATGATACATATATGTGCACAAAAATATATCACATATACAACTTGCACATCAAGTGAGAAAATCCGTATAAAGTGAACCAATACTAGTTAATGCAAAGTAATATATCAAATATATAATTATACATTAAATCATTAAATCAACATTTGATTCAATGATCCGGTCATGTCGCATATAACCGACTAGTATTCAATGTATCGATTTATCGAATCAATGATTCGATAACTAGGTCATATCGAATATAACCAATCGAAACATTTATCGCGAGAATGAAATGCGGTATCACATACACGCATTATTCTCGGTCCTGCACATATCTCATATGCGCTCCTATTTCGTTTCGCTTGAGCCAGGAAACCTCTGTGTAGGACTCTAAAGACTCGTCAATACGCCGGTAGCAGATGATGATCATATCAAGCACCCACAAGCCGCAAGCGGTCTGCTAAACGTAACGGCCATCCGGGTATTGAGCGATCAGAAGATCGACGAGCTATCCCGCTCACACTCCTGTGAATCCAACCAGTAACACTTACCGTACAGTCCGGTCTGATCGTCTGATATGTCGCATATCTCACCTAGGGGTGGTAAACGTCAGACCCCAATAGCTCGATAAGTCGTGTCGATATGAGGCTCATAACGGGTCAAGAAACTACTGGTAACACTTACCAGCAAATCTCTAATCAGCCCTGGCCAGGGACTTCCCTGTTACGGCCAATCGAGCACAGCGCAACATCAACCCCCAATACCGGGAGAGACGAAACCCCTCCTATCGCTCATTGCCTCCATATGACTCGGGACTGTACCCAAAGACCACCGTTTTGCATGCCCTCATGGACGTGGTAAGGTGGAGATCAAAGCACAGTGGGAATCACACAAGACTCTATGACGATTTCGGGTCTACAGACTAACCTGTACAAGTGTCACCTGAGAACTGCCATCTGACGTGAGGTATAATACCATCTGGGAGTTCTCGGCGAGTCCGTCCAGTGTACCCAGTCTCCACTGAGCACCCGTACACCATCTTTGATGTCAAACACCAATGGATATGGGATCATCCATCGCCCATCTCATGGGTCGAGAAGCGTATACGCTAGTCTACTCTGGTATATCGATGCTCTGTCTCGATACACCCATGACTAGGGACCTTGAAGGATGTACTTAAGGACTACCATGTCCCCACTAGTATGATCTGCATCATAGTCCAGGTAGTCAAGTACACATCCTAAGGGCTTTACCAACATGTAACTATAAGACAGTATAAGGAGACTAGTGTACATGTTAAGATAAAGAGCAACCAGATAGCATACTATCATGTCGAGCAAGAAAGTCATCTCTATATATGTCCAAGCATCCAATATAATATACATCATCTGTACAATACTGGCCTCTAGGGCATACATACAACTAACACTGAATACCCAAAAGAAATGACGGAGGGCTACAGCTGGTCTTTGGCGAAAAACCTTTAACGTAATGAACTTGATCTCGTTGAAGGAACCTGATAGCTTTTTATAAAAATATAGTGGCGAAAACCTTTTGCCAAAGAGGTCACTCCCGGTGAAGGGATCTCGGCTCTTTCCTCATGGAATGAGGTGCGGGATATTCTAACTGAATATCACTATGCAAAGCAACTTGTAATCGACTATATTAAAGTTATTACCCTGACGCAAACTTCTGCCCAAAGGGTCACTCCCGGTGAAGGGATCTCGGCCCTTGCCTCGTGGAATGAGGTGCAGGATATTCTAACTGAATACCGCTTTGCAAAACAAAAGGAAACATCTTTGTAATAACACCTTTTAAAATTTGTTCCAACAACATCAAATATAGGTTTGTTTTACTTGCATTGATAAGAATCAACGCAGTCCCATCAATCAATCACACCAGAAAAGAACGAAAATAAAATGTATGTATATGTCATCCGCATTCGTCACTGGGTCCCGTCATCACCCGTTAGGTTACTTAACTAACGACAGAGCGGGGGCTGGACTAGCGCGGGTGTAAAACATATACAACATCTAATAGTATATATACCAATATAGAATAATCGCTCCGGGCGTGATAATATGCAACATTACAGAAAAGTAATAAGCATCACAGAACAATACAGATAATCTGGGATCCCCGGGTTTCACAGAGCCGCTGCTGAAACCCGACGTTCCCCTGGTCGTGTGGATAGCCTGTGCAATGAAACCTAGACCCCTACGGGTGCGGCAAGTTACCCGCCAAAACCTGAAGCGAGGTAGTCCCCCACAGCATAGTGAATGGAACACCCGGCACTTCACGGAATCCGGTAAATTGAGCACCCCTCCTTGGGTCAACCTGTACCCCCTACGAGTGCGGCGAATAGTCTGCCAATTCTAGAGTGAGGTCCCTCTGCCTTTCAAAGCCATGAGATACGGACCCGTTTCCCTCCAGAACCCGGCTATTCGTGCACTCCTTCGTGGAATAAACCTAGTACAGAAATAAAAATATGTACAACGGGTACATCGACCTCAACCCGGTCGTACCCCAAAAGAATATTATACATCAGGCAATGACGGCAGTCCACATGTTGGACGCTCGCCCCGCAATATCAAATGTATAAATAAATCCAAACTGTACTATCATTGCACCCTGCTATCCACCACGACAAATCCGCAACATCACAGCACAACACAGAACATCAACGCGAATGTCACGTTTGCAAACCCGTCTAAAAGAACTATAGCAATTAGACGCGGTTTACCGATCAAATGACATTCCCGGTCGGAGATATAAAGTAAGTACTGTATACTAACAAGTTTAAAATTTCGATCGACAAAATTTCCCGAAGTGGGCCCCACGTACATCTGCTGTACAGTAACAAAATCTGGGCCCAAATGAACAGTACCTGAAATCACAATTTCCAACAAAGAAACACCAGAAGAAAGATGACCAAGTGAATCACCAAGTCGGCCGCGGTTCCGCGGTCAAAGCCAGGATTTGACCGCGTTTCCGTGGCCGTACGGTCAGTTCACTTGATCGTATTTCTTCTGTACTCATTTAAAAGCCTGCTTGATTTTCTGGTATATGTAAAATTATTTTTAGACACTATTTAAAATCGACAGAAACTTTAACCCTGGAATTTGCGGTTTTCGAAAATCCGTTCGATCGATATTTTAAACGCGTTAGCACAAATTAGTATAGCTTAATGGTGAGGCTCCGATACCACTGTAAGTCCACGGTAGCGCCCCGGCCGTCTAACAGATGCTAAATGCGGAACAAAAACTTTTTACAACTGGCGCTATCGTGTACTATAACCCGGATCTACCATTAAAGCTAAACTAACAAACTACAAAGTGGGTAGAAATGTTATACCGAACGATCCGAGTCCTTCGGTCTTCAACCATCATCCCACGCTTTGTTGCGACTACTCCGATCTCCTGAATCTCCAGTCTTCTCGTCCAGGTGGCACCACGTCGACGGATCTTTAAACGGGCTCCCGCCTCTGAACCGAGGCAACTCGGTCGTCAAGTTTGCTAAAAGAGACGACCAAGATGATGTAGAGAATGAGTAGAACACTTTGTCTCGTTACGTCCAAAGTCACGGACGAACGGTTAATGAAGTTGCCTTTTGGATCGGGTAAATAAGAAAATGAGTATACAAATTATCATGAACCAAAACTATATCTTTTTTTCCAACAACCATTCTCTCTCTCTCACTCATGGGCCGGCCATGTATAGGAGAGGGGGGTGAATGTAGGAGGAGGGAGTGGTGACCACAAAGCAAAAGATCTTGATCAAAAAATCCTAAGCATTACAAAATACCATTAATGAAAAGGTGACTCACTAAAAACACCTCACCATTCAATTAATGCATAATGGTGACTCACTAATCTAGTCACCACAACAAGAAGCTTCCACTCATGACTCACCACATGACTCACCCTCAAGGAGAAAAGATAAATCCGCATTTAACCAAATGTTAAATACGGCTGATAGAAAACTGGAAACTGGCAACTTCCAAAAGTGATCCTGAAACGAATTTCAGGATAACCGCGTAACAGTATAAACATACCCGTATTTGTATTACGACCGAATACAAATGCAACTGAGACAGATATTATATCTACACAGCATAATACTCGGATTTGGCTTAAACCAAAGCCGACCAGTATTATCTGCCCGAAATATGACACGTGCGTAAACGCACGTGCATTTTCCGAACCCTGCCATAAAACCATACGGCCTCTACAACGTTTCGCCCGAACTTAGGAAAGTGTCTGTGGGGGGATCTAATGACTCATCAACACACTGGCACTGGGTATAACCACCAGCACGTCAGAGGTACTGGCTGTACATAACGGTTGCCTATGTATTGATAGGAAGGGAAGCTGACGAGCAAACTCATCCATAACCCTACTGAGCCTAACAGTGACAATATACATACAGTCTGGTCCGTTCGTCTATGAGTATCGCATATCTGCCTAGGGGGCTGGTAACGTCAGACCCCCATTAGCGGTATAAGTCGTGTCAGAGAGTGACCCAGAACACCCTAAGATACTACTGGAGTACCTACCAGTAAATCTCCTGCCTCGGCCGAGGGCTTTATGTAATGGCTCTCCTAGACACAGCGCGATCTCACCCCCAATACAGGGAGAGACGAATCCCCTGCTGATCCGCTCACTTGCCTCCATATGGCTCGGGACTGTACCCAAAAAAGACCTGTTTGCATGACTCCATTGAGCCGTGGTAGGGTAGAAATAAAAGCACAGTGGGAACTCACACGAGACAAATGACGACCTCAGGTCGATGAACTAACCTATACACATGTCACCAGGGAACTGCTATCTGACGATATGTATAATACCAACTAACATGTTCCCGGCGAGTCCTGTCCGGTGTACTCCTAACCGAATGAGCACCTGTATACATCTTAGGTGATCCTACTGACACCAATGGCTTGTGAGACCGGCCATCGCCCCTCGTCGGGGTCTCGACTGTATACACTAGTCTACTCTGGAGTATCGATGCCCTGTCTTGAAACTCCCACGACTAGGGACACTTTAAGGATGTGCTTACAGACCCCCAGCTCCCACGTATATGATCGCCAGCATACTGCTGGTAGTCAAGCAAGAATCCTATGGGCTCTATCATCATGCAATAGTGAACTAAAGCATGTATACGATGATAAAGACAAACCAGATAGCATACTATCATCTCGAGCAAGACTATCATATCGGTATAGGTCATGCCTCAATCATTGTAATCACGTACTTGCGATCCAATAATTGACTTTGAGGGCACTATCTCCAACAATCGATACTCCATAGTAGACTAGTGTATACAGTCGAGACCCCGACGAGGGGCGGTGGCCGGTCTCACAAGCCACTGGTATCAGTTGGATCACCTAAGATGTATACAGGTGCTCATTGGGTTATGAGTACACCGGACAGGACTCGCCGGGAACAAGCTAGTTGGTATTATACATATCGTCAGATAACAGTTTCCTGGTGACATATGTACTGGTTAGTTTGTCGACCTGAGATCGTCATTTGTCTCGTGTGAGTTCCCACTGTGCTTTGATTTCTACCCTACTACGGCTCAAAAGAGTCGTGCAAACAGGTATTTTTTGGGTACAGTCCCGAGCCACATGGAGGCAGTGAGCGGATCGTCGGGGATTCGTCTCTCCCGGTATTGGGGGTTGATGTCGCACAGTGCATGGGTAGCCATCACTAGAAATCCTCGGCCGAGATAGTGGAGAATTACTGATTTGGATCAGTAGTTTCTCAGATGGTGATGGGCTTCATGCCGACACGATTTATCGCGTAGAGGTCTGACTTTATCCACCCTCCTAGACTCGATATGCGATACTCTTTAGACGAACGGACCGGACTGTACGGATATTGTCACTGTCAGGCTCAGTAGGGTTTATGGATGAGTTCGCTCGTCAGCTTCCCTTCCAATCAATACATAGGCAACCGTTACGTACAGCTTGTACCTCTGACGTGCTAGTGGTTATACCCAGTGCCAGTGTGTTGATGAGTCATTAGAGTCCCCCACAGACACTTTCCCAAGTTCGGGCGAAACGTTGTAGAGGCCGTATGGTTTTATGGCAGGGTTCGGAAAATGCACGTGTGTTTTCGCACGTGTCATTTTTCAGGCAGATAATACTGGTAGGCTTTGGTTTAAGCCGGATCCCAGTATTATACTGTATAGATATAATATCTTTGTCTCAGTTGCATTTGTATTCGGTCGTAATACGAATACGGGTATGTTTATACTGTTACGGGGTTATCCTGAAATTCGTTTCAGGATCGCTTTTAGAAGTTGCCAGTTTCCAGTTTTCTATCGCCCGTCTTTAACGTTCGGTTAAAGACGGATTTATCTTTTCTTGAGATGAGTGTGGAAGCTTCTAGATGATGACTAGGATGGTGAGGTGTTAAGTGACTCATTAGTGCATTTAATGATTCATTTAATGCAAGGGTGACTAGGTTAATGACTAGGTTTATGTTCATCGGTTTGCATTTAATATGTTCATACTAGGTGTATTATGAATCATCCTTTCTCATTTATTGTTGTGGTCACCCCCCCTCCTACGCTCGCCTCCCTCATCCTATATAGTGGCCAGCCCCTCTTCTTGAATCATGATGGTTGCTTGAAAAAGATTATGATAGTTTTGGTAGATAGAAATTAGATGTGATCCATTTCTCATTTCCATTCGATCCAAAAAGGCAACTTCATTAACCGTTCGTCCATGGCTTTGGACGTAACGAGACATAGTGTTCTACTCATTCTCTACATCAATCTTGGTCATCTCTTTTAGCAAACTTGATGATCGAGTTGCCTCGGTTCAGAGGCGGGAGCCCGTTTAATGATCCGTCGACGTGGTGCCACATGGACGAGAAGATTGGAGATTCAGGAGATCGGAGCAGCCGCAACAAAGCGTGGGATGATGGTTGAAGACAGAAGGATTCGGATCATTCGGTATAACATTTCTACCCTCTTTGTAGTTTGTTAGCTTAGCTTTAATGGCAGATCCGGGTTATAGTACGCGATAGCGCCAGTTGTAAAAGTTTTTGTTCCGCATTTGGCGTCTGTTAGACGGCCGGGGCGCTACCGTGGACTTACAGTGGTATCAGAGCCTCACCATTAAGCTATACTAACTTGTGCTAACGCGTTTAAAACATCGATTGAACGGATTTTCGAAAACCGCAAAATTCCATGTTAAAGTTTCTGTCGATTTTTAAAAGGGTCTAAAAATTATTTTGCATATACCAGATAATTAAGCAGGCTTTTTTAAGGAACCAGAAGAAAAACGACTCTCTGAGTCGACCAAACCGCCGCGGAAACGCGGTCAAAGCCTTCCTTTGATCGCGGAACCGCGGCCGTATTGGTGACTTAGTGAACCATGTTTCTTCTGTTGTTTCTACATGATAAATTGTGGTTTCTGGTACTGTTCTTTTGGGCCCGGATTTTGTTACTGTACAACAGATGTACGTAGGGCCCACTTCGGGAAATTTTGTCGATCGAAATTTTAAACTTGTTAGTATGCAGTATTTACATTATATCTCCGACCGGGAATGTCATTTGAGCGGTAAATTACGTCTAATTGCTATAGTCCTTTTAGACGGATTTGCGAACGTGACATTCGCGTTGATGTTCTGTGTTATGCTGTGATGTTGCGGTTTTGTCGTGGTGGATAGCAGGGTGCAATGATAGTGCAGTTTGGATTTATTTGTACATTTGATATTGCGGGGTGAGCGTCCAACATGTGGACTGCCGTCACTGCCTGTTTGTATAATATTCTTTTGGGGCACTACCGGGTTGAGGTCGATGTACCCGTTGTACATATTTTATTTCTGTACTAGGTTTATCCCGCGAAGGAGTGCACGGATAGCCGGGTTCTGGAGGGAAACGGGTCCGTATCTCATAGCTTTGAGTGGCAAAGGGGCCTCACTCTAGAATTGACAGACTATTCGCGCACTCGTAGGGGGTACAGGTTGACCTAAGGAGGGGTGCTCAAGTTACCGGATTCCGTGAAGTGCCGGGTGGTCCATTCATTTTGCTGTAGGGGGCTGCCTCGCTTCAGGTTTTGGCGGGCAACTTGCCGAACCCGTAGGGGTCTAGGTTTCATTGCACAGGCTATCCACACGACAGGTTTTTCTAAAAACCTATTGCGTAATGAACTTGATATCGTTGTAGAATCAAATGATTTTAAAATGGAGTGTTTTTTAGGCTTTTCTAGTTTTGCTAAAGGAGTCACTCCCGGTGAAGGGATCGTCGGTCCTTTCCTCGTCGAATGAGGTGCGGGATATATCATATATATCACTGTGAAAAGCAAAAACTCTTAAAAGCAATCAAAAGACAAACCGAGTGTGTAGCATCTGCCAGTTATTGCTAAAGGAGTCATTCGCGGTGAAGGGATCTCGGTCCTTTCCTCATCGAATAAGGTGCAGGATATATCACATATACCGCTGTGCAAAGTAAGAACTGTAGCTACCTGTTTTATTTTGAAATTCGATTCTACAACATCTTTAGGTTTCTTTTTATTTCATTAATCACATTAATGTAGTCCCATCATTTAAAACACCTAAACATCACAGATAAATACGACGTACACTTATGCCATCCGCATTCGCCTCGATGTCTCCTTGTGCACCGTTAGGTTAGGTAACAACGGCAGAGCGGGGCAGGGCTAGCGCGGGTGTAAAACATAAGTAACGTCTATATAATATATCATATATACTATATACAGTATCTATCACAGAACATATCACATGATCACATCACAGATATCGCAGCAGAAGAATCATATGAAATATTGGATATACTAGGACGTCCGTGTTTTCAATACGAGCCAGTATAAAACACGGATTCCACGGTCGTGATGAATAGCCAATCCTACACCCCTAGACCCCTACGAGAGCGGCAAGCAACCCTACCAATTCTAGAGTTAGGAGACCCGGACTCGACTCCTCGAGTTGGTCTCCCACTGGACTCCAGAACCCGGTTACTTGTGCTCCCCTCCTTGGGTCTATCCTAGTGCGGAAAAGTAAATAATATACAAAGGGTGACATCTTCCGCAACCTGGAAGTACCCCAATAAAAGAATATTACATACAAGTTTTTACATGAATGAAAATGAAAAACACTCATCTCACATAAAAAACCCCGGCTATTCAAACACGACGATCCAATATAACATATCCAGCAACACATAACATCACATGTCATCAACGTAAGTAAATATGCGCATCCCAATTGTCGTTGACATATAGCAACGAAACCGGCGATATCACATATTACACTTACGGTCACAGAAAAGAAAGTGTAAAACTACAACAGTTGGAATCCACAACCTCCTTAGACATCGCATGCCGAAACCAATGAATTCCTTAGACATCACATGCCTAACAATTATAAACCCCGCATTTTAGTCTCATTATCGAAAACTCTTTTCAATATCAAGTCGGGCAATTCAACAAGATTCCCGACATCCTGATCGAATGCTCGTCGCAAACTTTAGTAGACGGCCGCACCCCCGATACCGTCGACGAAGTGCACCAAGGCGGAACACCGCTGCCGCGAGCACCCGAACGGATGCTTTCGGCGACGGGGTTCTCCTACAGTCACTTGGTCGGGGCTAAGGGGTGTAGCTGTCTATTAAGTTTATCCGGCGAGTATCCGCGTACGCTACGTGATTGCGATGGACTTTTGATCACATCAAAATTCCGTGGCAACCGATCAAGTGAGATTAAAGTGCTATGTTTATAACATTCATACAGTTATCTCATAACTTGTTGTGAATTCCAATTGTTGTATCACATTCCGGATAAATAAAAAAATGTTAAACTTTCCGATCGAACAATCGAACACCCAAGTTTTCCCGATACAGCTCAACACATGAAATAAGTCTAAAAACATTCAGTTCATGCCTCAGTACCAACGGTCCAGCCGTAGAAGGGTCAAGCCAACGCCTCACATGTGGCACGCCGTATTGCCCCAAACCCTAAGGTTCAAAGGGCAGTTCAAGACGGTCACATAATCGAGTTAAGGTTTGTTGTCTTCTAGAGGGTCCATCGCGTTACTTGCACTACTTAGAACGTCTTTAAACCACGGAAAAATCCAACACTTGGAAATTTTCCGACAGGGGAAAAGGTGGGTATTTATATCCGGTCGAACTTTTTAACATATTCAAAAATTATCCGGAAAACACATAGAAAAAGCTTGATAATCCGATCGAATCTTCGATTCCCAATACAACCCCAGAACACTCAACTCTTGAGTCAAATTAAAAATTCCCAGAAAACTCAGCATCACAAAATAGGAATTACTGTGCAAAAAGTATTGGACATTTTGATAATTCGGCCGCGGAACCGCCGCAGAAGCCATGCTTCTGCCGCGGTTCCGCCGCACATTTGACGAATTAGCCCCACGAATTTCACAGTAATTCTAATAGGACCCTGCTGAATTTTTTAGCAATTTTTAATTCACAAAAATCCAAATTTTCAGAAAATTTCCAGAGAAGGGTCATATTTAGGGTTTCGGGGTTCGATCGGGTTTCAAACATCGTCTACGCATCGCCTAAGGCTCTAGCTAGGCTCCGATACCACTGTAGGGTTCCTAGGCATACTAATGAGGTCTCACAAGGTATCAACCATGCCAATTTCAGAAATTACAAGTGCCGAGAATCCCTAATACGGATCGTTGACTAGAGTTTAGGCGAAAAAAGAAACTAGTTAACAACTTAACTAAAAGAAAGAGGCTACAACCTTTGTAGATCCGGTTCTCCACCTCCATAGCTCCATGATGAAGTCTCCTTGCTGTCTAAATCAAATCCCGGGCTCTAGCGTCGGCTTCATCGGAGAAATGGGCGGGCTAGGTCATCGACTATGATGCCGAAGATGATCTACGTCGAGGCATCACAAGATCAAACTCCCACTTCACCAAGTCATGAAACTTATGAAGAAAACACCCTATACTACTTGGCAAGAGGTAGAGGATGAAGAAATAGGAGGTGGGTTCACTTTAGAATTGGATTTCTCACTCATTTTCACTAGTTGCCATTGATGGTAGCTAGGTTTTCTTCATGTTGAAGATGAAGAAGAAGATAATTATGATAAGAATGATGAGAAAATAGAAAATTAAATCAACACTTATCATTTTCTAACCTTGGTTAGGTGTAGAGAATTTACTAGGGTTAAGTGGAATGGTTAGGGTTAAGTATGAGACAAAATGGTCACTTTAGTCAAAGCTTCAAGAAGCTTCAAAGAAAAACAAAACTAGCAACCATTTCATTTCTTATCTTTTCCAAAATAAATAAATAAATAAATAAGTAAGAAAAAGAAAACCCTAATCATTAACTTAACCATGGTTTAATTCTTTACACTTAACCAAGTAAACATGTATCATCAAACATGATACAATCAAGTGCACAAAAGTATATCACATATACAACTTGTGATATTCAAGTGAGAAAATCCATTTAAAGTGAACCGATACTAGTTAATGCAAAGTAATATATCAAATATATAATTATACATTAAATCATTAAATCAACACTTGATTTAACGATCCGGTCATATCGCATATGACCGACTAATATCCAATGTATCGGCTTATCGAATCAATCCTCGATTCGATAACTAGGTTATATCGCATACAACCAATCGATACTTTTATCGCGAGAATAAAATATGGCATCACATACACGCATTATTCTCGGTCCCGCACATATCTCATATGCGCTCCTATTTCGTTTCGCTTGAGCCAGGAAACCTCTGTGTAGGACTCTAAAGACTCGTCAATACGCCGGCAGCAGATGATGATCATATCAAACACCCACAAGCCGCAAGCAGTCTGCTAAACGTAACGGCCACCCGGGTATTGAGCGATCAGAAGATCGACGAGCAAGCCCGCTCACACTCCTGTGAATCCAACCAGTAACACTTACCGTACAGTCCGGTCTCGTCATCTGATATGTCGCATATCTCGCCTAGGGGTGGTAAACGTCAGACCCCAACAGCTCGATAAGTCGTGTCGATATGAGGTCTATAACAGTTTGAGAAACTACAGGTAACACTTACCAGTAAATCTCAGCAACCCTGGCCAGGGATTTCCGGTTATAGCCAATCGAACACAGCGCAACATCAACTCCCTATACCGGGAGAAACGAATCCCCTCCTATCGCTCATTGCCTTCATGTGACTCGGGACTGTACCCGAAAACCACCGTTTTGCATGCCCTCTTGGACATGGTAAGGTGGAAATCAAAGCACAGTGGGAATCACACAAGACTCTATGACGATCTCGGGTCAACAGACTACTCTGTACCAGTGTCACCAGAGAACTGCCATCTGACTTGAGGTATAATACCATCTGGGAGTTCTCGGCGAGTCCGTCCAGTGTACCCAGTCTCCACTGAGCACCCGTATATCATCTCTGATGTCAAACACCAATGGATATGGGATCATCCATCGCCCATCTGTATGGGTCGAGAAGGTATACGCTAGTCTACTCTGGTATATCGATGCCCCGTCTCGATACACCCACGACTAGGGACTTTGAAGGATGTACTTATGGACTACCATGTCCCCACTAGTATGATCCGCATCATAGTCCAGGTAGTCAAGTACACATCCTAAGGGCTTTACCAACATGTAACAGAGAGACAATCAGTGTACACGTTAAGGTAAAGATTAACCAGATAGCATACTATCATGTCGAGCGAGAAAGTCCTCCCTATATATGTCCAAGCATCCACTACAATATACATCCTATGTATAGTAATGGCCTCTAGGGCATACATACAACTAACAATCTCCCACTTGAACTAGGGCCATCTGATAGCAGTGGTTGTAGTATCTCATACTCAACCATCCCATAAAAGTCTCTCTCTGGGAATAGGCCTTCGTGAGTGGATCCGCCGTGTTATCCTCTGAGTCTACTCTCCTAACCTCGATCACCCTGGAGATCAACCATCTCCATGATCAGGTGACACTGCCTTAGAATATGTCTGGATCACTGATGGGACGGACGTTCCTTGGCATAAGCGACATCTCCATTGTCACACAATGGGAGAAACTAAGTTCATCTCATGAACAAATATACATCCAGACTGCCTCTTTGGTAGCATCATAAGCAGCGATGTATCTTGCCTTTAATCGTCTAGTATGTCACGGTATCTAGCTTGGAACTCTTCCAACATACTGTCCCTCCATAGAGGGTAAAGACAATGCCTGTGACTGACATTCAGTCGTCCTTATCACCCTGGAACACTTCCAGTGATTCTCCCATGATCGATTGATACCATCTCACTACATCTAGTGAGAATCCTAACATCCATTTAGATCTATCTCATAGATCCAAAACCCAGGATTTAGGAGGTATCACTTTGATCCTTTATGGAGAATCATTGTGATAAGCGGAGATTGATCGAGCGTAGCATAGGAAACTCCTTCCCTATCAAGAGTATGTCATCCACGTACTCTACGAGGATCATCACCAAACTCCCTACTACCTTTTTGTATATACAAGGTTCATCTACCATTTTGATGATGTCAAACTGTTTGACTACTATATCAAAACAGATGTTCCAACTCCGCGATGCCTGTTTTATCACATAAAACATCTTGCACACGTTTCCGCTGCTCCCACTGTCTACGAGGCCCTCTGGCTGTGTACTTATAGACGCTCTCTTCTAAAACATCATTTAGAAAAGCTGTCATGACACCCAACCACCAGATATCATAGTCATGGTATGTAGCCGTGGCAAGTAGGATCTGGATGGACTTAAGCATAGCCACTGGAAAAAGGTTTCATCATTATCCACGCCTGGTCAATGACGAAAACCTTTAACAAGTCTAGCTTTGAAAGTCTTAACTTTTACATGTACACCAAGTAATCTTCTCAAGATATACTTGCTCCTGATTGGGATTTAACCCTTCAAATATAGCAACCAAAGTCCATACTTTGTTGGTGTACATGGATTCCATCTCAGATCGCTAAGCATCCAGCCATTCTTATAGAGTCCTACTCCCGATGGCCAGCTCGAAACTAGTTGGGTCATCATCTCATGATGCCATCCTCGCTCCCACTGTCATTGAGAAACCGAAGTATCTCTCAGGTGGGTGAGGAACCCTACTAGATCGGCGGAGAGGCTGAGGTTCGTTGGAATCTACTGAATCCTTTGGTTCTATCAGCTGCAGTTTGTATGGCTGGAACATTTCCAGTTCTACATAACAGACCTTGCCTCGAGTTTGTCCGGATTTTGCTTTTAGACATAGGCCGGACAACCCCAAATCTTAACTAGCTTAAGACATGGGCTCTTCCCATACCATATCACATATGAAGTGGTAGGCAACTGATTTGATCGGAACCCTATTCAATAGGTATGCAACTTCACAAGTGCATAACTCCCAAAAGGAAATAGGTAACTCAGTAGTACTCGTCATAGAGCACACCTTATCATATAGGGTGTGATTGCTCCGCCCCGATATACCATCGTGCTATGGTGTATACGGAGGAGTAATGCTGAGAGAGAATCTCATTCTCCTTTAGAATAGTCCATGAATTCCGTGCTCAAGTATTCTCCTCCTTGATCTCATCAAAGGACATAATACTTATACCCGTATTTTGGTTTTCTACTTCTAAATTATATTCTGTGAATATCTCAAAAGGTTCGGACTTGGGTTTCAACAGGAACATAGGTCTGAATCTCGAAAAATCATCAGAGAATGTAATGAAGTATAAAGAACCGGTCTTGGCAAGTGTAGACAGGGGACCTACATACATCAACATATATCATCCCAAGAGTTCACTAACTCTTTCTCTGTTTCCAGTAAACGGAGCTATGGTCATCTTATCTCTGTGACATGACTGGCAAGTTTCACAAGATGTAAATTCAAACTGATTTAAATATGCATCTATATGTAACTTAAGCTAGTCGGGTCGCATTGATATGACCTAGTCTACAATACTTCAAGAAAAATTCGTTCATTTCTGAACTCATCCTCTTGTGTGTGTTCTGTATACTAAGAACTGTAGTTTGATTTAGAACATTAACGCTTTTAGATAACGTGCATGAACCGATCAACTTTTGATATAGGAAATGTTCAAAACATTATCCATCAATACAAAATTTTATCATTTCTTTACTAATAAAGAGACTGATATGATTTTGTATATCAGGTTCGGTATCTAATAGCATTTGTTCAGAATCAATGTATTGGTAATACAGGGTGACAGTGACCAACAGACTTGGCTGCAACACTTGCCCCGTTTTCCGCCTCATGAAACTAGTCACCCGTTCTCAGTTCTCTACCTATCTGTAGCCCTATGTAACAGATTACATATCTGGGATCCTGATCCGGTATCAAATACCAAGGATGTAGAGGATACAGAGAAACAGTTCTTTGTAACGAACACACCCGAAGATGATGCATCAACATGCACTCTCTTCGTTTGGGCGGCACGGGAATTCTGGTAATCCCCAATTTCCTGCTCTGTCTTATAACAATTATAAGTTGGAGCGGGACCAACGTTCCCCAGCTCAGTATAACAAGCGGGTTCGGTCAATATTCCGTATTATTATCTTGATTAAGGCGTGATATGGTCGCTACCTGGAGAGAGAGAGAAGAAAACACTCAGCGTATGCTCTTGCAAGATCAGATTAGTTATTATTTTATCTAATCAGGATGGCTCCCACCGCTTTTTATCAAATCTTCCTTCAAACCCTAAAAGGAAAGACTAGCCGGGATTAATTACACACTACAAGTTCGCCAATCTTTCAGCCAGGCCAGTGTCGGTACTTTGAGGGAGGTCCCCCGTGCTTTCGCACGAACCTAATTAATGTAAACCTCGTTTTCCCAGAGGCGTAACCTCGTTAACACCTTTCTAGACACCTACTTGATTGGCTAATTGTAAAGTGTAAAACTCTTCCAGGAGTAACAATTACTCGCAGCGGGTATCGGGATCCAACTATCTCATAGAAGGTATGCAATCTCATTGCAAATTTCAACACTTGAAATTCCCGATAATTTTGCCCCTAGCGTCCTATGACCTTGACGCAGGCCAACAAACCATGGTGCGCTAGTCAAGTTCAACCCGTCATTTCCTGATTGAATTAAACCCACCCGCACGACCCTTGACGCAGGCCAACAAAGTCGCACGACTACCCTAATCCAATCTGCATCATATGCATAAGCAGATAAATACTAGTTAGCTACCGCACACTACGCCTTGACGCAGGCCAACAAACGTAGCACGAATACTAACTACCACTTATCTGAAATGACGGAGGGCTACGACAGGTTTTTCTAAAAACCTATTGCGTATTGAACTTAATATCGTTGTAGAATCAAATGATTTTAAAATGGAGTGTTTTTTAGGCTTTTCTAGTTTTGCTAAAGGAGTCACTCCCGGTGAAGGGATCGTCGGTCCTTTCCTCGTCGAATGAGGTGCGGGATATATCATATATATCACTGTGCAAAGCAAAAACTCTTAAAAGCAATCAAAAGACAAACCGAGTGTGTAGCATCTGCCAGTTATTGCTAAAGGAGTCACTCCCGGTGAAGGGATCTCGGTCCTTTCCTCATCGAATAAGGTGCAGGATATATCACATATACCGCTGTGCAAAGTAAGAACTGTAGCTACCTGTTTTATTTTGAAATTCGATTCTACAACATCTTTAGGTTTCTTTTTATTTCATTAATCACATTAATGAAGTCCCATCATTTAAAACACCTAAACATCACAGATAAATACGACGTACACTTATGCCATCCGCATTCGCCTCGATGTCCCCTCGTGCACCGTTAGGTAAGGTAACTAACGGCAGAGCGGGGCAGGGCTAGCGCGGGTGTAAAACATAAGTAACGTCTATATCATATATACTATATACAGTATCCATCACAGAACATATCACATGATCACATCACAGATATCGCAGCAGAAGAATCATATGAAATATTGGATATACTAGGACGTCCGTGTTTTCAATACGAGCCAGTATAAAACACGGATTCCACGGTCGTGATGAATAGCCAATCCTACACCCCTAGACCCCTACGAGAGCGGCAAGCAACCCTACCAATTCTAGAGTTAGGAGACCCGGACTCGACTCCTCGAGTTGGTCTCCCACTGGACTCCAGAACCCGGTTACTTGTGCTCCCCTCCTTGGGTCTATCCTAGTGTGGAAAAGTAAATAATATACAAAGGGTGACATCTTCCGCAACCTGGAAGTGCCCCAATAAAAGAATATTACATACAAGTTTTTACATGAATGAAAATGAAAAACACTCATCTCACATAAAAAAAAACCGGCTATTCAAACACGACGATCCAATATAACATATCCAGCAACACATAACATCACATGTCATCAACGTAAGTAAATATGCGCATCCCAATTGTCGTTGACATATAGCAACGAAACCGGCGATATCACATATTACACTTACGGTCACAGAAAAGAAAGTGTAAAACTACAACAGTTGGAATCCACAACCTCCTTAGACATCGCATGCCTAAACCACTGAATTCCTTAGACATCACATGCCTAACAATTATAAACCCCGCATTTTAGTCTCATTATCGAAAACTCTTTTCAATATCAAGTCGGGCATTTCAACAAGATTCCCGACATCCTGATCGAATGCTCGTCGCAAACTTTAGTAGACGGCCGCACCCCCGATACCGTCGACGAAGTGCACCAAGGCGGAACACCGCTGCCGCGAGCACCCGAACGGATGCTTTCGGCGACGGGGTTCTCCTACAGTCACTTGGTCGGGGCTAAGGGGTGTAGCTGTCTATTAAGTTTATCCGGCGAGTATCCGCGTACGCTACGTGATTGCGACGGACTTTTGATCACATCAAAATTCCGTGGCAACCGATCAAGTGAGATTAAAGTGCTATGTTTATAACATTCATACAGTTATCTCATAACTTGTTGTGAATTCCAATTGTTGTATCACATTCCGGATAAATAAAAAAATGTTAAACTTTCCGATCGAACAATCGAACACCCAAGTTTTCCCGATACAGCTCAACACATGAAATAAGTCTAAAAACATTCAGTTCATGCCTCAGTACCAACGGTCCAGCCGTAGAAGGGTCAAGCCAACGCCTCACATGTGGCACGCCGTATTGCCCCAAACCCTAAGGTTCAAAGGGCAGTTCAAGACGGTCACATAATCGAGTTAAGGTTTGTTGTCTTCTAGAGGGTCCATCGCGTTACTTGCACTACTTAGAACGTCTTTAAACCACGGAAAAATCCAACACTTGGAAATTTTCCGACAGGGGAAAAGGTGGGTATTTATATCCGGTCGAACTTTTTAACATATTCAAAAATTATCCGGAAAACACATAGACAAAGCTTGATAATCCGATCGAATCTTCGATTCCCAATACAACCCCAGAACACTCAACTCTTGAGTCAAATTAAAAATTCCCAGAAAAATCAGCATCACAAAATAAGAATTACTATGCAAAAAGTATTGGACATTTTGATAATTCGGCCGCGGAACCGCCGCAGAAGCCATGCTTCCGCCGCGGTTCCGCCGCACATTTGACGAATTAGCCCCACGAATTTCACAGTAATTCTAATAGGACCCTGCTGAATTTTTTAGCAATTTTTAATTCACAAAAATCCAAATTTTCAGAAAATTTCCAGAGAAGGGTCATATTTAGGGTTTCGGGGTTCGATCGGGTTTCAAACATCGTCTACGCATCGCCTAAGGCTCTAGCTAGGCTCTGATACCACTGTAGGGTTCCTAGGCATACTAATGAGGTCTCACAAGGTATCAACCATGCCAATTTCAGAAATTACAAGTGCCGAGAAACCCTAATACGGATCGTTGACTAGAGTTTAGGCGAAAAAAGAAACTAGTTAACAACTTAACTAAAAGAAAGAGGCTACAACCTTTGTAGATCCGGTTCTCCACCTCCATAGCTCCATGATGAAGTCTCCTTGCTGTCTAAATCAAATCCCGGGCTCTAGCGTCGGCTTCATTGGAGAAATGGACGGGCTAGGTCATCGACTACGATGCCGAAGATGATCTACGTCGAGGCATCACAAGATCAAACTCCCACTTCACCAAGTCATGAAACTTATGAAGAAAACACCCTATACTACTTGGCAAGAGGTAGAGGATGAATAAATAGGAGGTGGGTTCACTTTAGAATTGGATTTCTCACTCATTTTCACTAGTTGCCATTGATGGTAGCTAGGTTTTCTTCATGTTGAAGATGAAGAAGAAGATAATTATGATAAGAATGATGAGAAAATAGAAAATTAAATCAACACTTATCATTTTCTAACCTTGGTTAGGTGTAGAGAATTTACTAGGGTTAAGTGGAATGGTTAGGGTTAAGTATGAGACAAAATGGTCACTTTAGTTAAAGCTTCAAGAAGCTTCAAAGAAAAACAAAACTAGCAACCATTTCATTTCTTATCTTTTCCAAAATAAATAAATAAATAAATAAGTAAGAAAAAGAAAACCCTAATCATTAACTTAACCATGGTTTAATTCTTTACACTTAACCAAGTAAACATGTATCATCAAACATGATACAATCAAGTGCACAAAAGTATATCACATATACAACTTGTGATATTCAAGTGAGAAAATCCATTTAAAGTGAACCAATACTAGTTAATGCAAAGTAATATATCAAATATATAATTATACATTAAATCATTAAATCAACACTTGATTTAACGATCCGGTCATATCGCATATGACCGACTAATATCCAATGTATCGGCTTATCGAATCAATCCTCGATTCGATAACTAGGTTATATCGCATACAACCAATCGATACTTTTATCGCGAGAATAAAATATGGCATCACATACACGCATTATTCTCGGTCCCACACATATCTCATATGCGCTCCTATTTCGTTTCGCTTGAGCCAGGAAATCTCTGTGTAGGACTCTAAAGACTCGTCAATACGCCGGCAGCAGATGATGATCATATCAAACACCCACAAGCCGCAAGCGGTCTGCTAAACGTAACGGCCACCCGGGTATTGAGCGATCAGAAGATCGACGAGCAAGCCCGCTCACACTCCTGTGAATCCAACCAGTAACACTTACCGTACAGTCCGGTCTCATCGTCTGATATGTCGCATATCTCGCCTAGGGGTGGTAAACGTCAGACCCCAACAGCTCGATAAGTCGTGTCGATATGAGGTCTATAACAGTTTGAGAAACTACAGGTAACACTTACCAGTAAATCTCAGCAACCCTGGCCAGGGATTTCCGGTTATAGCCAATCGAACACAGCGCAACATCAACTCCCTATACCGGGAGAGACGAATCCCCTCCTATCGCTCATTGCCTCCATGTAACTCGGGACTGTACCCAAAAACCACCATTTTGCACGCCCTCTTGGACATGGTAAGGTGGAAATCAAAGCACAGTGGGAATCACACAAGACTTTATGATGATCTCGGGTTAACAGACTACTCTGTACCAGTGTCACCAGAGAACTGCCATCTGACGTGAGGTATAATACCATCTGGGAGTTCTCGGCGAGTCCGTCCAGTGTACCCAGTCTCCACTCAGCACCCGTATATCATCTCTGATGTCAAACACCAATGGATATGGGATCATCCATCGCCCATCTGTATGGGTCGAGAAGGTATACGCTAGTCTACTCTGGTATATCGATGCCCCGTCTCGATACACCCACGACTAGGGACTTTGAAGGATGTACTTATGGACTACCATGTCCCCACTAGTATGATCCGCATCATAGTCCAGGTAGTCAAGTACACATCCTAAAGGCTTTACCAACATGTAACAAAGAGACAATCAGTGTACACGTTAAGGAAAAGATTAACCAGATAGCATACTATCATGTCGAGCGAGAAAGTCCTCCCTATATATGTCCAAGCATCCACTACAATATACATCCTATGTATAGTAATGGCCTCTAGGGCATACATACAACTAACAAGAGGCATTACTAGGAATACCAGGATACCCCTACGAAACTGTTCAGTTGAAAATATTGCATTTTGGTATAAGTATTTTCCTTACATTTCTTAAATAATAAAAGGTGTTTATTATAAAAATTAAACATATTTGGATTTATCTGCAAAATACTATTTGCTATATGTTTATATATTATAATTAATATTATGAAGGAAAATATAGGCATTTTACATTTATATAATATTTTGGTAATTGAAAATATGCATATCATATCAAATATTCTAATCACAATTCTTAAAAGATATAATATCATACAAATGGTTAGAATAATATTTCAAAATATATGCATAATATTTTAGTTATTAAAAGATGCATAGCATATCAAATATTCTTAATCAAGTTTCTTAAAGATTTATTACCATATAAAGTGCATAGCATATTAAATATTCTTAATCAAGTTTCTTAAAAATTTATTACCATATATAATGATTAAGATACTCTCTCTAATTTAATAAATGAACTAACATTATTCATAGAGATATTGTGCAAGATTTAGCTCAGGTCAAGAGATCAAGATGTTCAAGATGTCAGGATCAAAAATCTGCCAAAATCATAAAATCAATACTGACAGGGACTCAGAATCCAGGCATGGAAAGTTACCATATTAGGAAGTCACCATATATGGTAACTAGTTTTTCTTCTTTGAGGGCTATATAAAGGACCAAGGGCTAAAGTTAGAAGGCATCAAGCCGAAGAGATCACGAAGTCCAAGACGGCTCACGCATCCAGGCTGATCATCAACGGTTCATCTACCTCCTTAGAAGAGATCGAGAAGCAACTAGAGATTGTAATCATTTTCTAAGGATTCAAGTGTAATGAATATTGTTGATTAATAAAGGTAGCTTTCTTTTTCTTATTCTATTTCTTCGTAGTTTAATTATGCAATTTCTTTCCATCTCTTTTTCTCCCAACATGCGCGAGTAATTCTTCGCTTGTTAGGGTTCGTAGGATTAGGGTAGGTTAATGGATGATGAACATCCCTAAACCCTTTTTAAGTCCTATAAAGTTTATGAACTTTATCAAAAGAATCATTAACATCCTAATCGAGGGCGCTAACAATTCTTTGTTAGTTCCGACTGCGATTAGAGATTAGATTAATAATTGTTTTGGTAAAGGCTAGATATGAACGGAGTTCCGTGTCGAGATAAGGGTTAAGAGTGGGATTCCTTTTCCCTCCAGAAACCTTAATCTACACGCATCACCGTCGTTCTAGTTTTAAATCTATTAAAGGATAAAAAGGGTAACTTTTAATTAATCATCCATAACTACTAAATCCTAACGAACCCTACAAGCCCCCCTATTATATTAACTACATCCCTAAAATAATCTAAATCTATATTTTTGCATTAGTGCTTAACATAGATCTAGAAACCATTCTACAACATTTTTATTTCTTCCCCCTTTCTCAACACATCTAAAGTAAGAGTAAAATGGTTCCACGTTTCCCTGAGGACGACCCGTACTCATCTCGGTCTAGCTACGCGCGACACCGTTATTGATTGCGGTTATTCTACAAACACTTTTTCACATCAATCAGAAACATTTTTATGTTTCAGTGCATTGTTAAAGGAAAACTGATTTCCCGGTTAGATACTTACTCCAGACGGTATGTATTTACCAGGTATGATTCTCATATCTGTATGGTTTTACAAATGATGAGTGGGAGTAAGTTATTAGGAATTAGGTGATCATCCTCATTATATCGGAATTCGTTGTAATTGGTGATATTTGAGGAAATCGCCTGGGTACAGTTTTCAACCTACGACGCACAGGTTTTGAGTTATTCAACTCAGCGGACTTATACAGAGTATTGTATGTTGTCCAGTGTCCGTCAGGACAAAGGGGTTGGTCCTCGTACTATGTTCTATTTACTTGTGACTTCTCTAGTTTTTAGACAAGTGTTTCGTAGAAATACAAAGTCTAAGTTTTGAGAAGTTGTGGGCATAAGAATAAAGTAGAGGACCAAATGTCACAAGTATCGGGATTCTTCAAAGAGATCGAAGATGTAGATTCTGTTAGTTGTACGTATGCCCTAGAGGCCAGTATTGTACAGATGATGTATATTATATTGGATGCTTGGACATATATAGAGAGGACTTTCTTGCTCGATATGATAGTATGCTATCTGGTTGCTCTTTACTTTAACATGTATACTTGTCTCTTTATACTGTCTTATCGTTACATGTTGGTAAAGCCCTTAGGATGTGTACTTGACTACCTGGACTATGATGCGGATCATACTAGTGGGGACATGGTAGTCCATAAGTACATCCTTCAAGGTCCCTAGTCGTGGGTGTATCGAGACGGGGCATCGATATACCAGTGTAGACTAGCGTATACGCTTCTCGACCCATGAGATGGGCGATGGATGATCCCATATCCATTAGTGTTTGACATCAGAGATGGTATACGGGTGCTCAGTGAAGACTGGGTACACTGGACGGACTCGCCGAGAACTCCCAGATGGTATTATACCTCATGTCAGATGGCAGTTCTCTGGTGACACTTGTGCAGGTTAGTCTGTAGACCCGAGATCGTCATAGAGTCTTGTGTGATTCCCACTGTGGTTTGATTTCCACCTTACCACGTCCATGAGGGCGCGCAAAACGGTGGTTTTTGGGTACAGTCCCGAGTCACATGGAGGCAATGAGCGATAGGAGGGGTTTCGTCTCTCCCGGTATTGGGGGTTGATGTTGCGCAGTGCTCGATTGGCCGTAACAGGGAAGTCCCTGGCCAGGGGTGATATAGAGATTTACTGGTAAGTGTTACCAGTAGTTTCTCGACCCATTATGAGTCTCACATCGGCACGACTTATCGGTTATTGGGGTCTGACGTTTCCCACCCCTAAACTTGATATGCGACATATCAGACGAGGAGACCGGACTGTACGGGAAGTGTTACCAGCAAGCTTTTTCAGGAGTTGGAGCGGGCTTGCTTGCTGATCTTCTGATCGCTCAATACCCGAGTAGCCGTTACGTCCAGCTAGTACCGCTGACGGTCTGTGGGTGCGTGATGTGATCATCACCTACTGCCGGCGTATTGACGAGTCTTTAGAGTCGTACATAGAGGTTTTACTGGCTCAGGCAAAACGAAATAGGAGCATGTATGTGATATGTGCAGGACCGAGAATAATGCGTGTATGTGATACCGTATTATATTCTCGCGACTTTATGTATCAGTCGGTTATATATGATATAGCCGGGTTATCGAATCAAGTGTTGATTCGATAAGTCGATACATTGGATGTTGGTCGGTTATATGAGATATGACCGGATTATTAAGTCAACTGTTGATTTAATAATTAAGTGTATAATTGTATATTAGATATACTAGTTTACATTTACCAACACATGTTCACTTAGGGTTTTTTCTCACATTTACACATCTTTACTATATATATGATATATATTGAAATGTGTTATCTTTTTGTATCATGGTTGATGATACATCATACTTAAGTGTATGAGACTTACACCATGCTATCTTTTATGTTGGATTTTAATATTCAAAGTAATTACAAAATTAGTGGAGGATTAGCTAAATGCTTGAAGCTTGTGGAAGCATTTGACTAATTCCACTAAATTTGTTTTTACAATGGATATTTCTTAACCCAACCATAAACTTTAGCCATGGTTGTGGCTCTACAAGGGTTAGTATATGATACTCACTCACCATGGTTAGCCTTCTCACTTGATCATTATCCTCATTATTTTCTTTTGTTCATCTTCATCTTCATTGAGCAAGAGAAAAAGCTTGCTAGGGTTTTGAAAAAAGAGTGAAACTTTGGAATATGACTTACACCATGCTATCTTTTATGTTGGATTTTAATATTCAAAGTAATTACAAAATTAGTGGAGGATTAGCTAAATGCTTGAAGCTTGTGGAAGCTTGTGGAAGCATTTGACTAATTCCACTAAATTTGTTTTTACTATGAATATTTCTTAACCCAACCATAAACTTTAGCCATGGTTATGGCTCTACAAGGGTTAGTATATGATACTCACTCACCATGGTTAGCCTTCTCACTTGATCATTATCCTCATTCTTTTCTTTTGTTCATCTTCTTCTTCATTGAGCAAGAGAAAAAACTTGCTAGGGTTTTGAAAAAAGAGTGAAACTTTGTGAGAAATAAAATTCCAAAAAGAACCCACTTCCTATTTCTCCATCCTCTACTAGATTAGCACTTTAGTTTAGGGTGTTTACTTCACTAATTCTCTAGTTAGTGAAGTAGTAGCTTGAGTCGGAATTCCCTCGACGTAGATCATCTTCGGCCTCGGAGACTTCAAGCAAGGTCGCATCTTTCGCCTCGTGAAGCCATGCAAGAGCCCAGGAGAACTTTGATCGCAGCGAAGGCACTACGATAAGGAGCTCTAGAAGTGAAGGACCGATCTACAAAGGTTGTATTTCGCATACCCTTAGTCGTAAAGTTGTTTACTTGCTATTTTCTTCACCTAATCTCTAGTATACGATCTAGCTTAGGGTTGTTCGGCACATAAAAATTTAATTTTGGCATGGTCGATGCCTTGTAGAGCCTTGTTAGTGTGCCTAGTAACCCTACAGTGGTATCAGAGCCTAGCTAGAGCATTAGGTGATGTGTTAACGAAGTTAAAACTCCGAACGAACCCGAACACGTCAAATTATACCCCTCTCTGGACAATTTTTAAAAACTGGGTTTTTTCAGAATTAAAAATGCCTAAAAAATCAGCAGGTAAATATAAGAATTACAGTGCAAAAAGAGATGATGAACAATACAATCCACCGCGGAACCGCGGCCGTACCCTGCTTGGGCCGCGGTTCCGCGGCCGTACAAAGGGCACATGCCATAATTTTTCCACTGTAATTACTTTTGCTGTTATTTGTTTTTTCTGGGTATTTTTAAATTAACTCAAGTTTTGAGTATTTTGGGGTTTATTTTGAAATCGTCGATTCGATCGGAGAATTTAATTTTGTTATGTTATTCCGGATAATTTAGAAAGTACTAAAATGTTCGAACGGATATCATTAACTCAATTTTTCCCGGCACGAAAAACATTCAAGTGTTGAATTTTTCTCGGGTTTAAATCTTTCGGAAAAACGTGCATGTGATGCGATGGACCCTCTAGAAGACAACAAACCTTAACTCGATTATGTGACCGTCTCGAACTGCCCTTTGAACCTTAGGATTTGGGGCAGTACAGCGTGCCACAGGTGAGGCGTTGGCTTGACCCTTCTACGGCTGGACCGTTGCTACTGTGACGTTTTCTGAAATTTTTGAACTCCGCTCAAGTGTTGAGCTATTATGGAAATCTTGGGTATTTGATTATTCGATCGGAAAGTTTAATATTGTCTATTTATCTGGAATGTGATACAATATGTGGAATTCATACAGTTAGGCATGAAATGCGAAATATGTGATATTTCGGATTTACGATGTCTAAAGAGATTGTGGATTCCAAATGTTGTAGTTTTACACTTTCTTTTCTGTGACCGTAAGTGTGATATGTGATATCGCCGGTTTCGTTGCTATATGTCAACGACAATTGAGATGCGCATATTTACTTACGTTGATGACATGTGATGTTATGTGTTGCTGGATATGTTATATTGGATCGTCGCGTTCTGAATAGCCGGTGGTTTTTATGAGAGATGAGATTTTTTATTTTCATTCAAGTAAAATAAAGTGTATGTAATATTCTTTTATTGGGGCACTTCCGGGATGAGGTTGATGTCACCATTTGTATATTATTTACTTTTCCGCACTAGGATAGACCCAAGGAGGAGAGCATAAGTAACCGGGTTCTGGAGTCCAGTGGGAGACCAACTCGAGGAGTCGAGTCCGGGTCTCCTAAATCTAGAATTGGTAGGGTTACTTGCCGCTCTCGTAGGGGTCTAAGGGTGTGGGTTTGGCTATTCATCGCGACCGTGGAATCCGTGTTTTATAGAGGCTCAAAATAAAACACAGACGTCCTAGTATATCCAATGTTTCATATGTTTCTTCTACTGCGATATCTGTGATGAGATCATGTGATGAGATGTGATAAATACTGTATATAGTATATATGATATATTATATAGGCGTTACTTATGTTTTACACCCGCGCTAGCCCTACCCTGCTCTGCCGTTAGTTACCTAACCTAACGGTGCACGAGGGGACATCGAGGCGAATGCGGATGGCATAAGTGTACGTCGTATTTATCTGTGATGTTTAGGTGACTTAAATGATGGGACTTCATTAATGTGATTAATGAAAGAAAAGAAACCTAAAAGATGTTGTAGAATCAAATTTTCAAATAAAAAGGGTAACTACAGTCTTGCTTTGCACAGCGATATATATGATATATCCCGCACCTTATTCGATGAGGAAAGAGCCGAGATCCTGTAAGTCGATGTACAACACCCCAGTACTTGTGGGGAGGCGGAAATTTTAAAAACGAACTTGTTTAGAGTATAAACATCGACTAACTGCTTGAATCGAAGCTAAACGATAACTAACAACAAACATAGAAGTTCTATACTACTATGTTTAGGGATTATACCTATCGAATCGTGTCCTTCGTCTTTGCGAACTCCACCTCCTCCTCGGCCTTCTCGAAGTAGTAGACGATCCACCCGAGAGCTTTACTCCAAGCTTAGCCTCTAAACTTGAGGCAACTAAACTTCTTTAAGTGCTAATCAAAGAAGCTAGGTGAAATAGAGTGAGGGTTATGGTTTAATAAGTCTAACTAATCCTTGTACTCAACACATGAGAGGGGAGGATTAGGGTTTGAAGAGGGAGAGCTTGAGGAGAGAGAAGGTGAACATAATAATGAAGTGAGAATAATGAGTTATGATAATATATATCAAGCATTTCTTTTTATCAAGAAAAGAAAATAAATCAATTTAACAACCATGCTTGATAATATCTAGTGATGATTCATCTCCATGAGTCATTAAGCATTTATGATGCATTAATGACATGGATGAATCATCCATATGACTCACTAATCACATTCATTGTATATGCCACCTAAACCCCCTTAGTCACCACCTTCTAGAAGCTTCTCGCGCAATTACGAGAACGCCCCTCCTTTCCGCAAAAATACGGAAAAACTTTAGACTGTATAAATCCAATAACCGGATACCAGTAACTGGCTTAAACCAAAGCCGACTGGTAAAAACTGTCCGAAAGTCGTACGTGCGTAAACACATGTATGCGTCCGAACCCTTGTCGTAAAACCATACGACCTCTATATCGTTTCGCCTGGAGTAGGGAAACTCTCTGTGTGGGACTCTAGAGACTCGACTGCTACGCTGGCAGTGGGTTTAACCACAGACCGCAAGCGGCACTAACTGTACGTAACGGTCCCCAGGTAGATGTCGATAAGAAGGCCGATGAGGAAACCCATCCGAACTCCTACTGAGTCTGATGTGACAATCTCCGTACAGTCCGGTCCGTTCGTCTAAGACTATCGCATATCGGGCCTAGGGGGCGGCAAGCGTCAGTCCCCTAATAGCGGTATAAGTCATGTCGGAGCGAAGCCCATCACACCCTGAGAAACTACTGGAACCTACCAGCAAATCTCGCTTGCCCTGGCCAGGGACTTTGCGTAATGGCTCTCTGACACAGCGCGATATCAACCCCCAATACCGGGAGAGACGAATCCTGTCTAACCGCCACTGCCTCCAAGTGCTCGGGACTGCACCCAACTGCTACCTGTTTGCATGACTCCTTTGAGCCGTGGTAGGGTAGCAATCTAAGAACAGTGGGACACACTCGAGGCGAAGTAGCAGTGTCAAGTCTGAGGACTATGTTGTACTCATGTCACCTGGGAACTGTTCACTGACGACTGGTATAAAACCAACCAACAGTTCCCTGTGAGTCCTGTCCGGTGTACCCGTAACCTAACGAGCACCTGCATACTATCTCCGGTACGACGTACTGACGGCTGTGGGACAGACCATCTCCCCAACTGGGATGAGAAGCGTACACACTAGTCTACTCCGGAGTATCGAAGCTCTGTCTCGATAATCCAACGACTAGGGACCTGAATAAGGATGTGCTTGTGGACTACCCAGCCCCCACTAGTGTGGCTGCCATCACAACGCTGGTAGTCAAGCAAGATCCAAAGAGCTCTATCAATACGTATACTCACATATTAAGATAGAAAAACCAAGTAGCATACTACCATGTTTAGCAAGACTGTTATATACATGTGAATATCCCAAGCTTCCATTAAGTAATATACAAACTAGTATGATACAATAATGGCCCCTAGGGCATATACACTAACAATCTCCCACTTGCACTAGGGCCATGTACTGGCATATCGAAGACCGATGATCTCGAGTAGCCTCTCGAACTGAATCTGAGGTAGGGCCTTTGTGAATGGATCAGCAATGTTCTCTTCAGAAGCAACTCTCCGAACCTCGATCTCCCGACGATCAATGATCTCCCTGATCAGGTGATACCGCCTTAAGATGTGTCTGGATTTCTGATGGGACCTTGGTTCCTTCGCTAAAGCTATAGCTCCGTTGTTGTCGCAATACAGAGGTATTGGATCAACTATGGTAGGAACCACCTGAAGTTCTGTTAGGAACTTCTTCATCTAGACTGCTTCTTTTGCGGCATCGCAAGCAGCTATATACTCCACTTCCATCGTCGAGTCAGCAACGGTGTCCTGCTTGGAGCTCTTCCAGCACACCGCCCCTCCATTGAGGGTAAAGACATAACCCGACATGGACTTGGAATCGTCCTTATCACTCTGGAAGCCGGAATCAGCAAAGGCCTCCAACCTGAGGTCTTTTCCGCCGTAAACCAAGAACATCTCCTTAGTCCTTCTCAGGTACATGAGAATGTTCTTTACTGCTATCCAGTGCTTCTCCCCTGGGTCTGACTGATACCGGCTTACCACGCTCAGTGCGTAAGCTACATCTGGTCTGGTGCACAACATCGCATACATTATAGAGCCTACCGCAGAAGCGTAGGGTATAATAGACATGCGTTCCCTTTCCAAATCAGTCTTGGGAGACATCTCTTTGGAGAGGGTGATTCCGTGACAAGCCGGTAGATTACCGCGCTTAGAATCTTCCATACTGAATCTTTTCAGTACAGTGTCGATATACCTGGACTGCGAAAGTCCCAACATCCTCTTGGATCTATCACGATAGATCCGGATCCCCAGAATGTAAGAGGCATCACCCAGGTCTTTCATGGAGAACCTGTGTGACAAGAATCTTTTGACAGATTGTAGCATAGGAATATCATTTCCTATCAATAGATTGTCATCCACGTACAAGACGAGGAATACGACACTTCTGGCTACAACTTTACTATATATGCACGGTTCATCTGGATTTTTGATAAAGTCATATTCTTTGACTGTCTCATCAAAACAGATGTTCCAACTCCGCGATGCCTGCTTTAGTCCATAAATGGACTTAAGCAGCTTGCATACTTTCCCGCTGCTCCCACTCTGATTGAAACCCTCTGGCTGATCCATATAGACGCACTCTTCTAAATTTCCATTTAGAAAAGCCGTCTTTACGTCCATCTGCCAGATTTCATAATCATGGAAGGCAGCAATAGCAAGAAGGACCCGAATGGATTTGAGCATAGCCACGAGAGAAAAAGTTTCGTCATAGTCCAAACCAGGTCTTTGACGAAAACCCTTTGCAACAAGTCTAGCCTTATAGGTCTCCACCTGTCCATCTACACCAATCTTTTTCTTGAAGATCCATTTTCATCCTATGGGTTTTACCCCATCTGGAGCAAAGTCCAAAGTCCATACTTTGTTGGTGTACATGGACTCCATTTCGGTCCGCATTGCATCTAGCCATCGTACCGAGTCGCCGCTCTGGATGGCCTGCTGGAAGTCAGTAGGTTCATCATCATCTATGATGCAATCTTCTCTATCCCCATCTATGAGAAAACCGTAGTATCTCTCAGGCAGATGAGACGGCCTACTACTCCTGCGGAGGGGTGCGGGAATGTCCTGTTCTTCTTGAACTACCGGTTCTACCAAACTTTCAGTAGCAGTTTGTGGTTATGGAATTTCTTCTAGTTCTATTTCGCTCCCACTTATTTCCTTTTCTAAAAACTGATATTCTAGAAAATGGGCATTACGAGAAACAAACACCTTTTGTTCCTCTGCGTAATAGAATAGATACCCCTTGGAGTTCTTTGGATATCCCACAAACTGACACTTTACTGATCGTGCCTCGAGCTTGTCCACATGCTGCTTTTTAACAAAAGCTGGACATCCCCATATTTTCAGATACTGAAGATAGGGTTTCTTCCCACTCCACATCTGATATGGCGTGGTAGGCACAGTCTTGGTAGGAACCATGTTCAAAAGATATGCCGCTGATTCTAGCGCATAACCCCAGAAAGATCGCGGTAACTCTGTAGGGTTCCTAGGCACCCCAAGGAGGTCTCACAAGGCATCAACCATGCTAATTTCAAAAATTACGGTGCCGAGAAACCCTAGTGTACGGATCGTTGGCTAGAATTCTAGGCGAAAAAGAAACTAGTTAACAACTTAACTATAAAGAATACGGAAATACAACCTTTGTAGATCCGGTGCTCCACCTCCATAGCTCCGCAACGAAGTCCCCTCGCTGTCCAAATGAGTTCCCGGGCTCTAGCGTCGGCTTCGTCGGAGAATGGGCAAGCTAGGTCGTCGATGTCCATGCCGAAGATGATCTACGTCGAGGCATCGCTAGATCAAGCTCCAACTTCACCAAGTCATGAAAACTTGTGAAGGAAACACACTCTACTACTTGGCAAGAGGTAGAGGATGAAGAAATAGGAAGTGGGTAGACTTTAGAATTGGATTTCTCACTCATTTCCATCAATCACCATTGATGGAGCTTGCTTTCTTCAAGTGAAGAAAGGAAGAAGAAGAAGAATAATGTTATGATAAGAATAATAATAATGGAAAATAAAATCTATTCTTATCATAATCACACCATGGTTAAGTGTAGAGAGAAGACCATGGTTAGGTGTAGTGGTTAGGGTTAAGCATGAGACAAAATGGTCACTTTATTCAAACCTTCATGAATGTTCATGAAAGAAACAAAAATAAAAGCCACCATTTTATCTTTATGCATTATATTTTCCAAAGAAATAAATGAATAAATAAATGTATATGAAAAACAAAACCCTAACCATTTAAATAACCATGGATCAATCTTTAACACAAGCCAAGTAAGCATGCATCATCAAACATGATACAATCATGTGCACAAAACTATATCGAATATACAATGTGCACATCCGAGCGAGAAAATCCAATTAAAGTGAACCAATACTAGTTAACGCAAAGTAATATATCAAATATATAATTACGCATTAAATCATTAAATCAACACTTGATTTAACGATCCGGTCATATCGCATATAACCGACTAGTATCCAATGTATCGGCTTATCGAATCAACCCTCGATTCGATAACTAGGTTATATCGCATATAACCATACGACACATTCATCGCGAGAATGAAATACGGTATCACATACACGCATTATTCTCGGTCCCGCACATATCTCATATGCGCTCCTATTTCGTTACGCTTGAGCCAGGAAACCTCTGTGTAGGACTCTAAAGACTCGTCAATACGCCGGCAGCAGATGATGATCATATCAAACACCCACAAGCCGCAAGCGGTCTGCTAAACGTAACGGCCATCCGGGTATTGAGCGATCTGAAGATCGACGAGCAAGCCCGCTCACACTCCAGTGAATCCAACCAGTAACACTACCGTACAGTCCGGTCTGATCGTCTGATATGTCGCATATCTTGCCTAGGGGTGGTAAACGTCAGACCCCAATAGCTCGATAAGTCGTGTCGATATGAGGTCTATAACAATTCGAGAAGCTACTGGTAACACTTACCAGTAAATCTCAGCAACCCTGGCCAGGGATTTCCTGTTATAGCCAATCGAACACAGCGCAACATCAACCCCCTATACCGGGAGAGACGAATCCCCTCCTATCGCTCATTGTCTCCATGTGACTCGGGACTGTACCCAAAAACCACCGTTTTGCACGCCCTCTTGGACGTGGTAAGATGGAAATCAAAGCACAGTGGGAATCACACAAGACTCTATGACGATCTCGGGTCAACAGACTACTCTGTACCAGTGTCACCAGAGAACTGCCATCTGACGTGAGGTATAATACCATCTGGGAGTTCTCGGCGAGTCCGTCCAGTGTACCCAGTCTCCACTGAGCACCCGTATATCATCTCTGATGTCAAACACCAATGGATATGGGATCATCCATCGCCCATCTGTATGGGTCGAGAAGGTACACGCTAGTCTACTCTGGTATATCGATGCCCCGTCTCGATACACCCACGACTAGGGACTTTGAAGGATGTACTTATGGACTACCATGTCCCCACTAGTATGATCTGCATCATAGTCCAGGTAGTCAAGCACACATCCTAAGGGCTTTACCAACATGTAACAGAGAGACAATCAGTGTATACATTAAGGTAAAGAGCAACCAGATAGCATACTATCATGTCGAGCAAGAAAGTCCTCCCTATATATGTCCAAGCATCCACTACAATATACATCCTATGTATAGTAATGGCCTCTAGGGCATACATATAACTAACAATCTCCCACTTGCACTAGGGCCATCTGATAGCAGTGGTTGCAGTATCTCATACTCAACCATCACATAAAAGTCTCTCTCTGGGAACAGGCCTTTGTGAGTGGATCCGCTGTGTTGTCCTCTGAGTCTACTCTCCTAACCTCGATCTCCCTGGAGATCAACTATCTCCATGATCAGGTGATACTACCTTAGAATATGTCTGGATCACTGATGGGACCTGCGTTCCTTGGCATAAGCCACAACTCCATTGTCACACAATGGGAGGAACATAGTTCATCTTATGAACCAATATACACCCAAACAGGCTCTTTGGTAGCATCTTAAGTAGCGATGTATCCTGCCTTTATCGTCTAGTGTGTCACGGTATCTAGCTTGGAACTCTTCCAACATACCGTCCCTTTACTGAGGGTAAAGACAATGCCTGTGACTGACATTCAGTCGTCTTTATCACCCTGGAACCCTTCCAGTGATTCTCCCTAGGATCGATTGATACCATCTCACTACAACTAGTGAGAATCCTAACATCCAATTAGATCTATCTCATAGATCCAAAACCCAGGATTTAGGAGGTAACACTTTGATCCTTTATGGAGAATCCTTGTGATAAACGGAGATTGACCGAGCGTAGCATAGGAAACTCTTTCCCTATCAAGAGTATGTCATCCACGTACTCTACGAGGATCGTCACCATACTCCCTACTACCTTTTTGTATATACAAGGTTCATCTACCATTTTGATGATGTCAAACTGTTTAACTAACACATCAAAACAGATGTTCCAACTCCGCGATGCCTGCTTTATCCTATAAAGCATCTTGTACACGTTTCCGCTGCTCCCACTGTCTACGAAGCCCTCTGGCTGTGTACTTATAGACGCTCTCTTCTAAAACATCATTTAGAAAAGCTGTCATGACACCCAACCGCCAGATATCGTAGTCATGGTATGTAGCCGTGGCAAGTAGGATCTGGATGGACTTAAGCATAGATACTGGAAAAAGGTTTCTGCATTATCCACGCCTGGTCAATGACGAAAACCTTTAACAAGTCTAGCTTTGAAAGTCTCATCTTTTCCATCTACACCAAGTAATCTTCTCAAGATATACTTGCTCCTGATGGGGATTTAACCCTTCAGATATAGCAACCAAAGTCCATACTTTGTTGGT
This sequence comes from Agapanthus africanus, assembly GCA_030015575.1. Taxonomy (NCBI): domain Eukaryota; kingdom Viridiplantae; phylum Streptophyta; class Magnoliopsida; order Asparagales; family Amaryllidaceae; genus Agapanthus; species Agapanthus africanus. Next base: position 498,002,781 of record CM057348.1, on the reverse strand, counting down.
GTATAAGGATTCCATCTCAGATCGCTAAGCATCCAGCCATTCTTACAGAGTCTTACTCCTGATGGCCAGTTCGAAACTAGTTGGGTCATCATCTCATGATGCAATCCTCGCTCCCACTGTCATAGAGAAACCGAAGTATCTCTCAGGTGGGTGAGAAACCCTACTAGATCGGCGGAGAGGCTGAGGTTCGTTGGTAACTATTGAATCCTTTGGTTTTATCAAATCATCTGCTGTAGTTTGTATAGCTGGAACCTTTCCAGTTCTACATAACAGATCTTGCCTCGAGCTTGTCCGGATTTTGCTTTTCAGACATAGGCCGGACAACCCCAAATCTTAACTAACTTAAGAGATGGGCTCTTCCCTTATCATATCAAATATGAAGTGGTAGGCAACTGATTTGATTTGAACCCTATTCAATAGGTATGCAGCTTCTCAAGTGCATATCTCCCAAAAGGAAATAGGTAACTCAGTAGTACTCATCATAGAGCACACCTTATCACATAGGGTGTGTTTGTTCCGCCCTGATATACCATCGTGCTATGGTGTATACGGAGGAGTAATGCTGAGAGAGAATCTCATTCTCCTTTAGAATAGTCCAGGATTTCCGTGCTCAAGTATTCTCCTCTTTGATCTCATCAAAGGACATAATACTTATACCCGTATTTTGGTTCTCTACTTCTTTCTTATATTCTGTGAATATCTCAAAAGGTTCGGACTTGTGTTTCAACAGGAACATAGGTCAGAAACTTGAAAGATCATCAGAGAACATAATGAAGTATAAAGAACCAGTCCTGGCATGTGTAGACAGGGGACCTACATACATCAACATGTAACATCCCAAGAGTTTACATAACTCTTTCTCTGTTTCCAATAAACGGAGCTATGGTCATTTTATCTTTGTGACATGACTGGCAAGTTTCACAAGATGTAAGTTCAAACTGATTTAAATATGCATCTATATGTAACTTCAGCTAGTCGGGTCGCATTGATATGACCTAGTCTACAATGCCTGAAGAAGAATCCGTTCATTTCTGAACTTTTCCTCTTGTGTGTGTTCCGTATACTAAGAACTGTAGTTTGATTTAGAACATCAATGCTTTTAGATAACGTGCCTGAACCGATCAACTTTTGATATAGGAAATGTTCAAAACATTATCCAACTATACAAAATTTTATCATTTCTTTACTAATAAAGAGATAGATATGATTTTGTATATCAGGTTCGGTATCTAACAACATTCGTTCAGAATCAATGTATTTGTAATACAGGGTGACAGTGACCAACAGACTTGGCTGCAACACTTGCCCCATTTTCTGCCTCATGAAACTTATCACCCGTTCTCAGTTCTCTACCTTTCTGTAGCCCTATGTAACTAATTACATATCTGGGATCCTGATCCGGTATCACATACCCAGGACGTAAAGGATACTGAGAAACAGTTCTCTGTAATGAATACACTCGAAGATGATACATCAGCATGCACTCTCTTCGTTTGGGCGGCACGGGAAATCTGGTATTCCCCAAATTCCTGCTCTGTCTTATAACAATTATAAGTTGGAGCGGGACCAACATTCCCCAGCTCAGTATAACAAGCGGGTTCAGTCAAAAATCCGTATTATTATCTTGATTAAGGCGTGATATGGTCGCTACCTGGAGAGAGAGAGAAGAAAACACTCAGCGTGCGCTCTTGCAAGAATAGATTGGTTATTATTTTATCTAATCAGGATGGCTCCCACTGCTTTTTATCAAATCTTCCTTCAAACCCTAAAAGGAAAGACTAGCCGGGATTAATTACACACTACAAGTTCGCCAATCTTTCAGCCAGGCCAGTGTCGGTACTTTGAGGGAGGTCCCCCGTGCTTTCGCACGAACCTAATTAATGTAAACCTCGTTTTCCCAGAGGCGTAACCTCGTTAACACCTTTCTAGACACCTACTTGATCGGCTAATTGTAATGAATAAAACTCTCCCAGGAGTAACTCTTACTCGCAGCGGGTATCGGGATCCAACTATCTCATAGAAGGTATGCAATCTCATTGCAAATTTCAACACTTGAAATTCCCGATAATATTTTGCCCCTAACCTCCTATGACCTTGACAAAGGCCAACAAACCATAGGATGCTAGTCAAGTTCAACCCGTCATTTCTTGATCGAAATAAACCCACCAGCACGGCCCTTGACAAAGGCCAACAAGGTCGCACGACTACCCTAATCCAATCTGCATCATATGCATAAACAGATAAGCACCAGTTAGCTACCGCACACTGCGCCTTGACAAAGGCCAACAAACGCAGCACGAATACTAACTACTACTTATCTGAAATGACGGAGGGCTACGACAGGTTTTTCTGAAAACCTATTGCGTAATGAACTTGATATCGTTGTAGAATCAAATGATTTTAAAATGGAGTGTTTTTGAAGCTTTTCTAGTTTTGCTAAAGGAGTCACTCCCGGTGAAGGGATCGTCGGTCCTTTCCTCGTCGAATGAGGTGCGGGATATATCACATATATCACTGTGCAAAGCAAAAACTCTTAAAAGCAATCAAAAGACAAACCGAGTGTGTAGCATCTGCCAGTTATTGCTAAAGGAGTCACTCCCGGTGAAGGGATCTCGGTCCTTTCCTCATCGAATAAGGTGCAGGATATATCACATATACCGCTATGCAAAGCAAGAACTGTAGCTACCTTTTTTATTTTGAAATTCGATTCTACAACATCTTAGGTTTCTTTTATTTCATTAATCACATTAATGAAGTCCCATCATTTAAGTACCTAAACATCATAGATAAATACGACGTACACTTATGCCATCCGCATTCGCCTCGATGTCCCCTCGTGCACCGTTAGGTTAGGTAACTAACGGCAGAGTGGGGCAGGGCTAACGCGGATGTAAAACATAAGTAACGTCTATATAATATATCATATATACTATATACTGTATCTATCACAGAACATCACATGATCACATCACAGATATCGCAGCAGAAGAATCATATGAAATATTGGATATACTAGGATGTCCGTGTTTTCAATATGAGCCAGTATAAAACACGGATTCCACGGTCGTGATGAATAGCCAAACCCACACCCCTAGACCCCTACGAGAGCGGCAAGCAACCCTTCCAATTCCAGGGTTAGGAGACCCGGACTCGACTCCTCGAGTTGGTCTCCCACTGGACCCTAGAACCCGGTTACTTGTGCTCCCCTCCTTGGGTCTATCCTAGTGCGGAAAAGTAAATAATATACAAACGGTGACATCTTCCGCAACCTGAAAGCGCCCCAATAAAAGAATATTACATACAAGTTTTTACATGAATGAAAATGAAAAACACTCATCTCACATAAAAACCCCCGGCTATTCAAACACGACGATCCAATATAACATATCCAGCAACACATAACATCACATGACATCAACGTAAGTAAATATGCGCATCCCAATTTTCGTTGACATATAGCAACGAAACCAGCGATATCACATATTACACTTACGGTCACAGAAAAGAAAGTGTAAAACTACAACAGTTGGAATCCGCAACCTCCTAAGACATCGCATGCCTGACCAAATGAATTACTTAGACATCGTATGCCTAACAATTATAAACCCCGCATTTTAGTCTCATCATTGAAAACACTTTTCAATATCAAGTCGGGTAATTCAACAAGATTCCCGACATCCTGATCGAATGCTCGTCGCAAACTTCAATAGACGGCTGCACCCCCGACACCGTCGACGAAGTGCACCAAGGCGGAACACCGCTACCGCGAGCACTCAGACGGATGCTTTCGGCGACGGGGTTCTCCTACAGTCACTTGGTCGGGGCTATGGAGTGAGGCTGTTTATTAAGTTTACCCGGCGAGTATCCGCGTACGCTACGTGATTGCGACGGACTTTTGATCACATCAAAATTCCGTGGCAACCGATCAAGTGAGACTAAACTGCTATGTTTATAACATTCATTCAGTTATCACATAACTTTTGTGAATTCCAATTGTTGTATCACAATCCAGATAAATAGAAAATGTTAAACTTTCCGATCGAACAATTGAACACCCAAGTTTTCCCAATACAGATCAACACATGAAATAAGTCTAACAACATTCAGTTCGTGCCTCAGTACCAACGGTCCAGCCGTAGAAGGGTCAAGCCAACGCCTCACATGTGGCACGCCGTACTGCCCCAAACCCGAAGGTTCAAAGGGCAGTTCAAGACGGTCACATAATCGAGTTAAGGTTTGTTGTCTTCTAGAGGGACCATCGCGTTACTTGCACTACTTAGAACGTCGTTAAACTAAGGAAAATCCAACACTTGGAAATTTCCCGACAAGGGAAAAATTGGGTATTTATATCCGGTCGAACTTTTTAACATATTCTAAAATTTATCCGGAAAGCCAAATAGACAAAATTTGATACCCCGATCGAAACACCGAATCCCCAAAACAACTGCAGAAAATTCAACTCTTGAATAAAATATTAAAATTATCCAGAAAACAGAAGAGTCAAATATAACAATTACTGTGCAAACAAAAGTCAACGATTCAACATAACGGCCGCGGAACCGCCGCTCCACGTGGGGTAAGGCCACGGTTCCGCGGTGGGTTGACGGAGTTAAGGCTCCGTTTTGCACAGTAATTCATAAAAAACCCTGCTTAATTTTCTGCATATTTTTAATATGGAAAAATCCAGATTTTTAAAAATTGGACAGAGAGCAAGTTTGTGATCGGGTTTCGGGTTCGTTCGGGTTTCAAATTCCGTCTAGACTTCGCCTAAGGCTCTAGCTAGTCTCTGATACCACTGTAGGGTTCCTAGGCACCCCAAGGAGGTCTCACAAGGTATCAACCATGCCAATTTCAAAAATTACGGGGCCGCGAAACCCTAGTGTACGGATCGTTGGCTAGAATTCTAGGCGAAAAAGAAACTAGTTAACAACTTAACTATATAGAATACGGAAATACAACCTTTGTAGATCCGGTGCTCCACCTCCATAGCTCCGCAACGAAATCCCCTCGCTGTCCAAATGAGTTCCTGGGCTCTAGCGTCGGCTTCGTCGGAGAATGGGCAAGCTAGGTCGTCGATGTCCATGCCGAAGATGATCTACGTCGAGGCATCGCTAGATCAAGCTCCAACTTCACCAAGTCATGAAAACTTGTGAAGGAAACACACTCTACTACTTGGCAAGAGGTAGAGGATGAAGAAATAGGAAGTGGGTAGACTTTAGAATTGGATTTCTCACTCATTTCCATCAATCACCATTGATGGAGCTTGCTTTCTTCAAGTGAAGAAAGGAAGAAGAAGAAGAATAATGCTATGATAAGAATAATAATAATGGAAAATAAAATCTATTCTTATCATAATCACACCATGGTTAAGTGTAGAGAGAAGACCATGGTTAGGAGTAGTGGTTAGGGTTAAGCATGAGACAAAATGGTCACTTTATTCAAACCTTCATGAATGTTCATGAAAGAAACAAAAATAAAAGCCACCATTTTATCTTTATGCATTATATTTTCCAAAGAAATAAATGAATAAATAAATGTATATGAAAAACAAAACCCTAACCATTTAAATAACCATGGATCAATCTTTAACACAAACCAAGTAAGCATGCATCATCAAACATGATACAATCATGTGCACAAAACTATATCGAATATACAATGTGCACATCCGAGCGAGAAAATCCAATTAAAGTGAACCAATACTAGTTAACGCAAAGTAATATATCAAATATATAATTACGCATTAAATCATTAAATCAACACTTGATTTAACGATCCGGTCATATCGCATATAACCGACTAGTATCCAATGTATCGGCTTATCGAATCAACCCTCGATTCGATAACTAGGTTATATCTCATATAACCATACGACACATTCATCGCGAGAATGAAATACGGTATCACATACACGCATTATTCTCGGTCCCGCACATATCTCATATGCGCTCCTATTTTGTTTCGCTTGAGCCAGGAAACCTCTGTGTAGGACTCTAAAGACTCGTCAATACGCCGGCAGCAGATGATGATCATATCAAACACCCACAAGCCGCAAGCGGTCTGCTAAACGTAACGGCCACCCGGGTATTGAGCGATCTGAAGATCGACGAGCAAGCCCGCTCACACTCCAGTGAATCCAACCAGTAACACTACCGTACAGTCCGGTCTGATCGTCTGATATGTCGCATATCTTGCCTAGGGGTGGTAAACGTCAGACCCCAATAGCTCGATAAGTCGTGTCGATATGAGGTCTATAACAATTCGAGAAACTACTGGTAACACTTACCAGTAAATCTCAGCAACCCTGGCCAGGGATTTCCTGTTATAGCCAATCGAATACAGCGCAACATCAACCCCCTATACCGGGAGAGACGAATCCCCTCCTATCGCTCATTGTCTCCATGTGACTCGGGACTGTACCCAAAAACCACCGTTTTTCACGCCCTCTTGGACGTGGTAAGATGGAAATCAAAGCACAGTAGGAACCACACAAGACTCTATGACGATCTCGGGTCAACAGACTACTCTGTACCAGTGTCACCAGAGAACTGCCATCTGACGTGAGGTATAATACCATCTGGGAGTTCTCGGCGAGTCCGTCCAGTGTACCCAGTCTCCACTGAGCACCCGTATATCATCTCTGATGTCAAACACCAATGGATATGGGATCATCCATCGCCCATCTGTATGGGTCGAGAAGGTACACGCTAGTCTACTCTGGTATATCGATGCCCCGTCTCGATACACCCACGACTAGGGACTTTGAAGGATGTACTTATGGACTACCATGTCCCCACTAGTATGATCTGCATCATAGTCCAGGTAGTCAAGCACACATCCTAAAGGCTTTACCAACATGTAACAGAGAGACAATCAGTGTATACGTTAAGGTAAAGAGCAACCAGATAGCATACTATCATGTCGAGCAAGAAAGTCCTCCCTATATATGTCCAAGCATCCACTACAATATACATCCTATGTATAGTAATGGCCTCTAGGGCATACATATAACTAACAAACTCAGCATTACTCATCATGGATCATACCATATCCAATAGGGTTCGATTCCGTCTCTCTGATACACCGTTATGCTGTGGAGTGTATGGAGGAGTAAGCTGAGAGAGAATTCCTTTCTCTTTTAGGTAACCTAGGAACTCGGCACTCAAGTATTCACCGCCTCGATCAGATCTAAGTATCTTGATACTTTTGCCGGTTTGGTTTTCTACTTCATTCTTATACTCTTGGAATTTCTCAAAAGCCTCGGATTTATGTTTCATCAGATAAATGAATCCGTATCTTGAGTAATCATCCGTGAAAGTAATGAAATAGGAAAAACCACCTCTTGCATCTGCAGACAATGGACCACATACATCACTGTGTATGAGTCCTAAGAGCTCGCTCGCTCTTACTCCTTGTCCAGTAAATGGAGTCTTTGTCATCTTTCCTTTGAGACAAGATTGACAAGTGTCATAAGTTTGATATTCGAACGAGTCCAAATATCCTTCTCTATGCAACTTAGTCAACCTTCTCTCATTGATATGACCCAGTCTACAATGCCATAAGAAAGCTTTATTTAAATCTGGAGACTTTCTTTTAAGTGTGTTCTGGACATTGAAAATTTGGAGTTGGTTTAAAACATATATACCGTTATTTAGTGTACCAGACCCAATCAAACTATGATTAAGGTGGATGTTAACAACATCTCTTATAAACGTGAAATCATAACCTTTATTTGATAACAAGGAAACTGATATGATATTACACGTTAAGCTTGGTACAAAAAAACAGTTATGTAAAACCAAAATGTGTCCACTTGTCAATCCTAGGTGATAACCCCCGACGAACGCAGCTCCCACGCTAGCTCCGTTAGCAACCTTTAGAGTCATATCACCTTCCTTCAGCACTCTACGATTTCTCAGTGCCTGCAATGAATTGCAAATATGAGATTCTGATCCGGTATCCAATACCCAGGAAGTAGAGTTGATCGACAGACAATTCTCAATTACAAACACACCTGAAGTCGAAGCCACAGCTTGCTTCGATTCCTGGTTCATGGCGTTCCACGCCTTGCAATCCTTCTTCCAGTGCCCTTTCCTGTGACAATGGAAGCACTCATCCTGGCCCACTACCGGTACCGCAAACTTTTTCTTTCCCTTCCCTCCCACCTTACTAACACCTCCTCTAGGTTTGGTGGCGGCCTTCTTCTTCCTTCCTTTGGCCCTAGCCTTGGACCCGGAAGAAGATGCACCGCTAACAAACATAGTGGGTGTTTCCCTTACTTTCTGCAAGGTGCCCTCTGCACTCCTTAACATGTTCAGGAGTTCCGGAAGTTCAACTTCTTTTCTTTGAATGTTGAAGTTCAGGATAAACTGGGCGTAGGTGGAAGGAAGGGACTGAAGAATAAGGTCTGTATAGAGCTCATTATCCAAAGTCGTCCCAAGGTCTGCGAGCTCTTCAATATATCCGATCATCTTTAGGACATGTTCTCCTACCGATGATCCGACAGCCAACCTCGCTCGAAACAAGTTCTTAGAGGTCTCGTATCTTGCTATACGAGATTGCTCTCCATAAAGTTCCTTTGTATGGAGAAATATGCCATCTAGGTCCATATCCTCGTGCCTCCTCTGATGTTCATTGTTCATCGAGGCAAGCACGATGCACTTGGCTTTCGCGCAATCTAAATCCCAGGTTTTGCGGATTTCCTTATCCGCATTGCTGGATTTGGGACCAGGGACAGCAGGTGCCGTAGCGGTGAGAACGTACCCCAATTTGTCATAGGTCAAAGCCATTTTGACATTCCGCAGCCAATCTTTATAGTTTGGCCCTGTCAGTATATTTTTCTCTAAAAGTAACTTAAGTCCAGTCATTTTCAGGGTCGCTGCAATTAGGAGAGAGAGAAAACTCTTTAGCATGATGCTCTTGCAAGTTTAGAGTGGTTTTTAGTTTATCTAAACTGGATGGCTCCCACAGTTTCTCGAATCCTTCCTCAAACCATAAAAGAAGAATTAGCCAGGACTATTCTCACCGTACAATACTTGCTTAACCGTTCAGCCAGGCTAGTTTCGATACTTCGAGGGAGGTTTTCCAACGCTTTCGCGAAGTTCCTTAATTAAATAACCTCTTTTCTCTGGGGGCGTAACCCCGCTGACACCTTTCTTGACACCTACTTGGTTTATAGCATTGATCGTTAAGTGATGAATATCCTGATAAGTAGCATATACTCACAGTAGGATCGGGATCCAAATATCATTGTATGATAATGTTGAAGGAATCCTACCAACATTCATCAAACTCCAAATGGTATGCATCTCTTTGCAAATTTCAGTTTCTTTAGAAATTCCCGATATGTATTTTTGCCCCATGCTCTTATGACCTTGGCGTTGGTCAAAATATCATAAGTCACATGTCAAGTTCTACCCATCATTATCTTGTTAATTTGAACCCATCCGTACATATCCTTGACGTTGGCCAAAATGATCATACGACTGTCCCAAACTAACTCATCTATCTATGCAACAAATGAATACCCAGTAGCTACCAAACACTATGCCTTGGCGTTGGTCAAAATACATAGCTTAAATACTACTGAATACCCAGATGAAATGACGGAGGGCTACGAATGGTTTTGGCGAAACCGTGAACGTAGTGAACTTGATATAACCGAAGGAACCTGATAGCTTTTAAAAGGAGTGGTTAAAGCTCCGCATTTAAAAATATCTGTTTTTAAAATTAACCGAGTGGTTTCTTTTAAATTGTTCCAACGATTAAACATTTTGGTTTATTTTCTTTGCATTATAAATAATGCGTCCCATCATAACCTATCATTGCAGAAAACAACGAAAATACAACGTCCTCTTATGCCATCCGCATTCGCCACGGGGTCCCGTCATCACCCGTTAGGTTACTTAACTAACGACAGAGCGGGGGCTGGGCTAGCGCGGGTGTAAAACATAATTGACGTCTAAATAGCTATCATATATAGATATTGTACATTCGTCAGACGCAATAATAGGCATTCCAGATCACAGATGAACTTTATTGGATTTGCAAGCAATCCGTGTTTGTTTTGAGCCTGCAACAAAAAACGGATTACACAGTTGTGATGAATAGCCATTACCCCACCCAAGACCCCAACGGGTACGGCAAACTACCCGCCCGGCAGTTTGTGCACCCTACCTTGGGTCTGTCCTAGGAGCAAAAATAGTAAAATGAAATAATACAACGGTGGCTACAACCGCAACCTGGATGTGCCCCGCAAAATAATATTACAACAAATTACATTTACATCAAATGAATTAAATAACAACCCATCACAAAACCCCGGCTATACATCACAACAGTCCAACACAGTTCATATCCACAAACAGTAAAAACCATTACAGAAATGTGCAACCCCCTGCCAACCGACATACTAGCAGTTAGGGGAGGTTTACGAACACATTATACAAACACAGATATAATCCAACAAGCAAATACTGTATAATTTCGATCGATAAAACACCTTTAATTTTGCTCCAATACTTCTCTGTAAATCTGAAACCTGAGCAAAAATAAAAAATTCCAGAAAATACCAAATATCACAGAGAAGCAACACAGGAAAATTGGGTTCCTGAATCGCCAACTCGGCGGCGGAATCGCGGCGGATCGGTGGGATCCGCCGCGGTTCCGCGGCACTTTAGGCGATTCAGGGGCCCAATTTTCTTGGGTGTTCTTCTACTGTCTTTTAAAGCTTTCTGAACATCCCTGAAAAATTTTTGGACTTCATTTAAAAATCGACAGAAACACATGATTTCGGGCTTTTCCGGTTTCGTTTTTTCCGTTCGAAATTCATACAAATTTGCAAGAAAATTATTTATTGTTTAGCAAGGCTCTGATACCACTGTAAGTCGATGTACAACACCCCAGTACTTGTGGGGAGGCGGAAATTTTAAAAACGAACTTGTTTAGAGTATAAATATCGACTAACCGCTTGAATCGAAGCTAAACGATAACTAACAACAAACATAGAAGTTCTATACTACTATGTTTAGGGATTATACCTATCGAATCGTGTCCTTCGTCTTTGCGAACTCCACCTCCTCCTCGGCCTTCTCGAAGTAGTAGACGATCCACCCGAGAGCTTTACTCCAAGCTTAGCCTCTAAACTTGAGGCAACTAAACTTCTTTAAGTGCTAATCAAAGAAGCTAGGTGAAATAGAGTGAGGGTTATGGTTTAATAAGTCTAACTAATCCTTGTACTCAACACATGAGAGGGGAGGATTAGGGTTTGAAGAGGGAGAGCTTGAGGAGAGAGAAGGTGAACATAATAATGAAGTGAGAATAATGAGTTATGATAATATATATCAAGCATTTCTTTTTATCAAGAAAAGAAAATAAATCAATTTAACAACCATGCTTGATAATATCTAGTGATGATTCATCTCCATGAGTCATTAAGCATTTATGATGCATTAATGACATGGATGAATCATCCATATGACTCACTAATCACATTCATTGTATATGCCACCTAAACCCCCTTAGTCACCACCTTCTAGAAGCTTCTCGCGCAATTACGAGAACGCCCCTCCTTTCCGCAAAAATACGGAAAAACTTTAGACTGTATAAATTCAATAACCGGATACCAGTAACTGGCTTAAACCAAAGCCGACTGGTAAAAACTGTCCGAAAGTCGTACGTGCGTAAACACACGTATGCGTCCGAACCCTTGTCGTAAAACCATACGACCTCTATATCGTTTCGCCTGGAGTAGGGAAACTCTCTGTGTGGGACTCTAGAGACTCGACTACTACGCTGGCAGTGGGTTTAACCACAGACCGCAATCGGCACTAGCTGTACGTAACGGTCCCCAGGTAGATGTCGATAAGAAGGCCGATGAGGAAACCCATCCGAACTCCTACTGAGTCTGATGTGACAATCTCCGTACAGTCCGGTCCGTTCGTCTAAGACTATCGCATATCGGGCCTAGGGGGGCGGCAAGCGTCAGTCCCTTAATAGCGGTATAAGTCGTGTCGGAGCGAAGCCCATCACACCCTGAGAAACTACTGGAACCTACCAGCAAATCTCGCTTGCCCTGGCCAGGGACTTTGCGTAATGGCTCTCTGACACAGCGCGATATCAACCCCCAATACCGGGAGAGACGAATCCTGTCTAACCGCCACTGCCTCCAAGTGCTCGGGACTGCACCCAACTGCTACCTGTTTGCACGACTCCTTTGAGCCGTGGTAGGGTAGCAATCTAAGAACAGTGGGACACACTCGAGGCGAAGTAGCAGTGTCAAGTCTGCGGACTATGCTGTACTCATGTCACCTGGGAACTGTTCACTGACGACTGGTATAAAACCAACCAACAGTTCCCTGTGAGTCATGTCCGGTGTACCCGTAACCTAACGAGCACCTGCATACTATCTCCAGTACGACGTACTGACGGCTGTGGGACAGACCATCTCCCCAACTGGGATGAGAAGCGTACACACTAGTCTACTCCGGAGTATCGATGCTCTGTCTCGATAATCCAACGACTAGGGACCTGAATAAGGATGTGCTTGTGGACTACCCAGCCCCCACTAGTGTGACTGCCATCACAACGCTGGTAGTCAAGCAAGATCCAAAGAGCTCTATCAATACGTATACTCACATATTAAGATAGAAAAACTAAGTAGCATACTACTATGTTTAGCAAGACTGTTATATACATGTGAATATCCCAAGCTTCCATTAAGTAATATACAAACTAGTATGATACAATAATGGCCCCTAAGGCATATACACTAACAGATCCCTTCACTGGGAGTGACCTCTTTAGCAAAACTGACAGATGCTACAACACTCGGTTTGCTTTTGATTGCTTTTGGAGTTTTGCTTTGCATAGTGATGTATATGATATATCCTGCACCTTATTCCATAAGGAAAGAGCCGAGATCCCTTCACCGGGAGTGACCTCTTTAGAAAAACTAATGAAAGCCTCAAAATCACTCCATTTCAAAATTCACGCGATTCTACGACGATATCAAGTTCATTACGCAATAGGTTTTCGGAAAAACCTGTCGTAGCCCTCCGTCATTTCAGATAGGTCATGCTTAGTATTCGTGCTGCGTTTGTTGACCTTGTCAAGGCGTAGTGTGCGGTAGCTGACCAGTATTTATCTGTTTATGCATATGATGCAGATTGTTTTAGGGTAGTCGTACGGCCTTGTTGACCTTGTCAAGGGTCGTGCGGGTGGGTTTAATTCAATCAAGAAATGACGGGTTGAACTTGACTTACGGTCTATGGTTTGTTGACCTTGTCAAGGTCATAGATCGTTTGGGGCAAAATATTATCGGGAATTTCAAGTGTTGAAATTTGCAATGAGATTGCATACCTTCTATGAGATAGTTGGATACCGATACCCACTGCGAGTAATTGTTACTCCCGGGAGAGTTTTACACAGGACAATTAGCCGATCAAGTAGGTGTCTAGAAAGGTGTCAACGGGGTTACGCCTCTGGGAAAACGAGGTTTACTTTAATTAGGTCCGTGCGAAAGCACGGGGAACCTCCCTCAAAGTACCGACACTGGCCTGGCTGAAAGATTAGCGAAATTGTAGGGTGTAATTAATCCCGGCTAGTCTTTCCTTTTAGGGTTTGAAGGAAGATTTGATAAAAACAGTGAGAGCCATCCTGATTAGATAAAATAATAACCAATCTGATCTTGCAAGAGCATACGCTAAAGTGTTTTCTTCTCTCTCTCGAGGTAGCGACCATATCATGCCTTAATCAAGATAATAATATAGATGTATTGACCGAACCCGCATGTTATACTGTGTTGAGGAACGTTGGTTCCGTTCTTTCTTATAAGAGTTATAAGACTGAACAGGATATAGGGGAATACCAGGATTCCCATGCCACCCGAATGAAGAAAGTACATGTTGATACATTTTCTTCGGGTGTGTTCGTTACAGAGAACTGTTTCTCCATTTGCTCTACGTCCTGGGTATTAGATACCGGATCTGGATCCCATATATGTAATCAGTTACATAGGCTTAGGAAAGGTGGAGAACTTGGAGAAGGTGATAAAGACATAAGGGTTGGGAATGGTGCAATTGTTGCAGCTAAAACCGTCGGGGAATATCACATTGTATTGCCAAATGGTAATACATTGATTTTGAACGAATGTTATTTCATGCCGAACCTGATATGCAACATTATATCGGTTTCTTTATTGAGTAAAGAGGGATATAATTTTGTATTACAGGATAATGTTATGAACATTTTCCTAAACCAAAAGTTGGTTGGATCAGGCACGTTGTGCAATGGCATTTATGTTCTAAATCAATCAATAGTTCTGAGCATAACAAACACACACAAGAGGAAGAGTTCAGAACTGAACGAATCCTTCTTGTGGCATTGTAGACTGAGTCACATCAATGCGACACGACTAGCTAAGTTACATAAAGATGGATATTTGAATCCGTTTGAATTTTCATCTTATGACACTTATCAGTCATGTCTCAAAGGCAAGATGACCAAAACTCCATTTACGGGACACGAAGAGAGAGTTACGGAACTCTTGGGACTGGTACATAGTGATGTATGCGGCCCCATGTCTACACATGCCAGGAATGGTTCTGCGTACTTCATTACATTCACTGACGATCTCTCTAGATTCGGATATGTGTTCCTGATGAAACACAAATCAGAAGCTTTTGAGAAATTTAGAGAATATAAACAAGAAGTCGAGAACCAAACCGGGAAAAGTATTAAAATCCTTCGATCTGATCGAGGAGGTGAATACTTGAGCAATGAATTCCTGGACTTCCTAAAAGAGAATGGGATTCTCTCTCAGCTGACTCCTCCATATACACCACAGCACAACGGTGTATCAGAACGGAGGAACTGCACCCTATTAGATATGGTGTGCTCTATGATGAGCACAGCTAAGTTACCTATTTCCTTCTAGGGGTATGCGCTGGAGACAGCAGCATACCTATTGAATCAAGTTCCATCTAAATCTGTACCTACCACACCATATGAGATATGGAGTGGGAAGAGACCATATCTTAAACGAGTTAAGATATGGGGTTGTCCGGCCTATGTCAAAAAACAAAATCCGGACAAACTCGAGGCACGGTCAGTTCTTTGCAAGTTTGTGGGATATCCAAAGAATTCATATGGATATTTTTTCTACCACAGTGAGGAACAAAAAGTGTTTGTTGTTCAACATGCCATCTTTTTAGAAAAAGAATTTCTTATAAAAGAAATTAGTGGCAAAGTGCTAGAGCTAGAAGAGGTTCCAGGTACACAAACTCAAACTGAAGATTTAGTGGAACCGGAGGATTCGGTAGTTCCCAATGAACCTCAGCCTCTCCGCCGATCTAGTAGGGTTCCTCACCCACCTGAAAGATACTACGGTTTTCTCATAGATGGTGGGAGCAAGGATTGCATCATGGTTGATGATGACCCAACTAGCTTCGAGCAGGCCATCACGAGTGGGGACTCAGTGAAATGGCTGGATGCAATGCGGTCCGAGATGGAATC
This sequence comes from Agapanthus africanus, assembly GCA_030015575.1. Classification (NCBI taxonomy): domain Eukaryota; kingdom Viridiplantae; phylum Streptophyta; class Magnoliopsida; order Asparagales; family Amaryllidaceae; genus Agapanthus; species Agapanthus africanus. The sequence goes on along the minus strand of CM057348.1, from coordinate 497,987,268 downwards.
CATGTACACCAACAAAGTATGGACTTTGGAAAATGCTCCTGAAGGGGTAAAACCCATTGGGAGCAAGTGGATCTTCAAGAAAAAACTTGGTGTAGATGGGAAAGTGGAGACTTTCAAAGCTAGACTTGTTGCAAATGGTTTTCGTCAAAGACCAGGTGTGGACTATGACGAAACCTTTTCTCCAGTGGCTATGCTTAAATCCATCCGGATCATGCTTGCCATCGCTGCATATCATGACTACGAAATCTGACAAATGGATATTAAGACCGCCTTTCTAAACGGTGATTTAGAAGAGTGCGTGTACATGACTCAGCCAGAGGGCTTCGTAGATAGTGGGAGCAGCGGGAAGGTGTGCAAGCTGCTTAAATCCATTTATGGATTAAAGCAAGTATCGCGGAGTTGGAACATATGCTTTGACGTCGTTATCAAAGAGTTTGATTTCGCCAAAAATGTAGATGAACCTTGTATCTACAAGAAGGTAGCAGAGAGTAAGGTTGTCTTCCTCGTATTGTACGTGGACGACATACTCTTGATAGGAAATGATATTCCTATGCTGCAATCGGTCAAGCTCTTCTTATCATAAAGATTCTCAATGAAAGATCTTGGTGATGCCTCCTGCATATTGGGAATTATGATCTATAGAGATAGATCTAAAAGGATATTGGGATTGTCCCAATCCAGGTATATTGACACCATACTAAAGAGGTTTAGTATGGAAGATTCCAAACGTGGGTTTTTACCCACGATCTCAGGGCTCGCTCTCTCCAAAGAGATGTCTCCCAAGACTGATTTGAAGAGAGCTCGCATGCAAGGGATACCCTATGCTTCGGCAGTAGGCTCTATCATGTATGCGATGCTATGTACCAGACCTGATATAGCATACTCACTAAGTGTAGTGAGTAGGTATCAAGCTGATCCTGGAAAGAGTCACTGGACAGCTGTGAAGAGCATTCTCAAGTAAGGACTAAGGAGATGCTCTTGGTGTATGGTAACGGAGAACTCCAAGTGGAGTCCTTTACCGATTCGAGCTTCCAGAGTGATAAGGACGACTCTAAGTCGCAGTCGGGATTTGTCTTTACCATTTACGGAGGGGCGGTTAGCTGGAAGAGTTCCAAGCAGGAAACCGTGGCAGACTCGACGATGGAGGCTGAATACATCGCTGCCAACGATGCTGCCAAAGAGGCTGTCTGGATCAAGAAGTTCATTACTGAACTTGGAGTGGTTGCATCCATTGAGTATCCAATACCTTTGTACTGCGATAACAATAGAGCGGTGGCTTTGGCCAAGGAACCCAGGTCCCATCAGCGATCCAGGCATATTCTGAGGCGGTATCACCTGATCCGGGAGATAGTTGATCGCCGAGAGATCGAGGTCAGGAGGGTTGACATGAAGAACAACACCGCGGATCCACTCACGAAGACCATTCCCCAGATACAGTTTGAGAGACTCTTCGGGATGCTCGGTATGCGATACTACAGCAGCTGGCCCTAGTGCAAGTGGGAGATTGTTAGTTGTATGTATGCCCTAGAGGCCAGTATTGTACAGATGATGTATATTATATTGGATGCTTGGACATATATAGAGAGGACTTTCTTACTCGATATGATAGTATGCTATCTGGTTGCTCTTTACTTTAACATGTATACTTGTCTCTCTATACTGTCTTATCGTTACATGTTGGTAAAGCCCTTAGGATGTGTACTTGACTACCTGGACTATGATGTGGATCATACTAGTGGGGACATGGTAGTCCATAAGTACATCCTTCAAGGTCCTTAGTCATGGGTGTATCGAGATGGGGCATCGAAATACCAGTGTAGACTAGCATATACGCTTCTCGACCCATGAGATGGGCGATGGATGATCCCATATCCATTGGTGTTTGACATCAGAGATGGTATACGGGTGCTCAGTGGAGACTGGGTACACTGGACGGACTCGCCGAGAACTCCCAGATGGTATTATACCTCACGTCAGATGGCAGTTCTCTGGTGACACTTGTGCAGGTTAGTTTGTAGACCCGAGATCATCATAGAGTCTTGTGTGATTCCCACTGTGCTTTGATTTCCACCTTACCACGTCCATGAGGGTGTGCAAAACGGTGGTTTTTGGGTACAGTCCCGAGTCACATGGAGGCAATGAGCGATAGGAGGGGTTTCGTCTCTCCCGGTATTGAGGTTGATGTTGCGCAGTGCTCGATTGGCCGTAACAGGGAAGTCCCTGGACAGGGCTGATATAGAGATTTACTGGTAAGTGTTACCAGTAGTTTCTCGACCCGTTATGAGCCTCACATCGGCATGACTTATCGGTTATTGGGGTCTGACGTTTACCACCCCTAGACTTGATATGCGACATATCAGACGAGGAGACCGGACTGTACGGGAAGTGTTACCGGCAGGCTTTTTCAGGAGTTGGAGCGGGCTTGCTTGTGATCTTCTGATCGCTCAATACCCGGGTAGCCGTTACGTCCAGCTAGTACCGCTGACAGCTTGTGGGTGCGTGATGTGATCATCACCTACTGCCGGCGTATTGACGAGTCTTTAGAGTCCTACATAGAGGTTTTACTGGCTCAGGCAAAACGAAATAGGAGCACGTATGTGATATGTGCAGGACCGAGAATAATGGTGTATGTGATACCGTATTATATTCTCGCGACTTTATGTATCAGTCGGTTATATATGATATAGCCGGGTTATCGAATCAAGTGTTGATTCGATAAGTCGATACATTGGATGTTAGTCGGTTATATGAGATATGACCGGATTATTAAGTCAACTGTTGATTTAATAATTAAGTATACAATTGTATATTAGATATACTAGTTTACATTTACTAACACATGTTCACTTAGGGTTTTTTCTCACATGTACACATCTTTACTATATATATGATATATATTGAAATGTGTTATCTTTTTGTATCATGGTTGATGATACATCATACTTGGGTGTATGAGACTTACACCATGCTATCTTTTATGTTGGATTTTAATATTCAAAGTAATTACAAAATTAGTGGAGGATTAGCTAAATGCTTGAAGCTTGTGGAAGCATTTGACTAATTCCACTAAATTTGTTTTTACTATGGATATTTCTTAACCCAACCATAAACTTTAGCCATGGTTATGGCTCTACAAGGGTTAGTATATGATACTCACTCACCATGGTTAGTCTTCTCACTTGATCATTATCCTCATTCTTTTCTTTTGTTCATCTTCTTCTTCATTGACCAAGAGAAAAGGCTTGCTAGGGTTTTGAAAAAAGCGTGAAACTTTGTGAGAAATAAAATTCCAAAGAGAACCCACTTCCTATTTCTCCATCCTCTCCTAGATTAGCACTTTAGTTTAGGGTGTTTACTTCACTAATTCTCTAGTTAGTGAAGTAGTAGCTTGAGTCGGAATTCCCTCGACGTAGATCATCTTCGGCCTTGGAGACTTCAAGTAAGGTCGCATCTTTCGCCTCGTGATGCCATGCAAGAGCCCGGGAGAACTTTGATCGCAGCGAAGGGACTACGATAAGAAGCTCTAGAAGTGAAGGACCGATCTACAAAGGTTGTATTTCGCATACCCTTAGTCGTAAAGTTGTTTTCTTGCTATTTTCTTCGCCTAATCTCTAGTATACGATCTAGCTTAGGGTTGTTTGGCACATAAAAATTTAATTTTGGCATGGTCGATGACTTGTAGAGCCTTGTTAGTATGCCTGGTAACCCTACAGATTCTTGTGATAGGCATTCAGTTAATAGTAATGGTTTTGAGAAACTTGTTTCTCTTTCAGGTTACTCATAATTGGATGGATTCCTAAGTTGAGAAATGCTGATTACCCTTTTTTCCATTAAGTTGATATGCACTGGAGACAGCTGCATGTTTTGAATCTGGTTCCAATTAAATTAGTGCCTCTGTTTCTATATTGGATATAGAATGGTTCATATATTAACGATGTTAAGATACGGGGAGTTGTCCGGCTTATGCTTAAAACCAGACACTGGATAACTCAAGGCACGTTTCTGTAATGGCAGTTTGTGGGTTGACCCTGGCTTTGACGAGGGTTGACTTTCTACCATCTGATAGATCAATAGTGATATTGTTCTTGACTCGCCACAGTTTTATTAAAATGGACTTTTTCAGAAAACAGCAGTGGGAGTATGGTAGAACTGGAAGAGATTCCAGAACCGCAAACGATTACGGAAAATTTAATAGGACCTATATATTCAATCAGGTTTAACATTCCAATAGCCACTCCGCAGATATGGTAGGTAACCTCAGACACCTGAGAGGTACTCCGGTAGCCTCAAGGACGGTGACAGGAAGGTTCTTGTTTACCGAGACTTGACACTACTGTTGTTCCAGACTATGAGACCCGGCAAGAGGATAAGTATAGCGTCGTTCTAAACTAGCTTTAGAAGTGTACGTGTATATTATTCTGCCAGAGGGTTGTTGTGGTCAGTGGGAGCAGCGGAAGCATAGTGGGCAAGTTGGTTATGTCTATTTATAGGCTTGAGCAGATATAGCGGAGATAAGATCATCTATTTTTGATGTGACGGTCATGGGTTTGACTTCATCAGAATAGGGGATGGATCTGGTGAAAAGGTAGTAGGGTGTGATGTCCTGGTATTTGGATGACATACACAGAGTAGGAAGTAAAATTCCTATACTACGATCGGTTGTACTGTGGTCGTCACACAGTTGTTTCTCCGGACAGGATATGGATATAATATCAGACATTCTGGTTACTAGATCTATGGTTTTAGATATAGTTTTGGGTAGTTTCCCAATGTGGGTACTATGACAGTATTCTAATGGTATTTTAGAATAGATGACTCCTGGCATAGTGGTGTACCTGCAGGTGATGGAGTCACCCTCTCTAAAGGTGTCTTACAGACTAAAGGAGGGAGGGATGTGCATGATTGGCAGATCACTTACTTAGGCAATTGAGTCAATCATGAGATGTCAAGTACCACACCAGAAGTTGTTTTTTGCACTTGATGCGATAAGTTTATATTAATCCAATCCTGAAGAAACATAAGGAAGCAGTATTAGAACATAAGTGCTTGTTCTACGGATTTGATGACGGCAGCCTCCTTCGGGAGACGGTTATCATTCCAGGCTTTAAAGGTGACATGGATGACCGAGTGATTGTCAGAGTTATAGTTTTCCCTCTGACGAGAGACGGTATTATGGACAGGGGGTCCAAGAGGATACTGTGGGAGGCATGGTGCTGGATACTGATTAGGTTCAGTTATCAATAAAGTCTAAGAAGTTTGGATTTGGAGTTCATTTATGAACTAGGTCCCATCAGATATTCAGACATATTCTAAAACAGGTATTACTCGATTAAGGAGATGGCTTTCTCCGCGAACTTGAGATTAAGAGAGACATAGAAAGAAATATCAGGGCGGATCCACTCACTGAGGTTATTTCTCGAACACAAGAGTTTTACAAACTAGCTTTGTGAAACTGATTAGTAGAGGAGTTGGATGTTCGGTATCACACGGGCTGTGAGTATACGACATCGCAATAATTAGCCTTAAGTGCAAGTGGAAGATTGTTGGAGATAGTGCCCTCAAAGTCAATTATTGGATGCAGGTACGTGATTGCAATGATTGAGGCAGGACCTATACCGATATGACAGTCTTGCTCGAGATGATAGTATGCTATCTGGTTTGTCTTTATCATCGTATACATGCTTTAGTTCACTATTGCATGATGATAGAGCCCATAGGATTCTGCTTGACAGCCATTAGTATGATGGTGATCATATACGTAGGAGCTGGGGTCTATAGGCACATCCTTAAAGTGTCCCTAGTCGTGGGAGTTTCGAGACAGGGCATCGATACTCCAGAGTAGACTAGTGTATACAGTCGAGACCCCGACGAGGGGCGGTGGCCGGTCTCACAAGCCACTGGTGTCTGTTGGATCACCTAAGATGTATACAGGTGCTCATTGGGTTATGAGTACACCAGACAGGACTCGCCGGGAACATGCTAGTTGGTATTATACATATCGTCAGATAGCAGTTCCCTGGTGACATGTGTACAGGTTAGTTTGTCGACCTGAGATCGTCATTTGTCTCGTGTAAGTTCCCACTGTGCTTTCATTTCTACCCTACCACGGCTCAAAGGAGTCGTGTAAACAGGTATTTTTTGGGTACAGTCCCGAGCCACATGGAGGCAAGTGAGCGGATCGTCGGGGATTCGTCTCTCCCGGTATTGGGGGTTGATGTCGCACAGTGCACGGGTGGCCATCACTAGAAATCCTCGGCTGAGGTAGTGGAGAATTACTGATTTGGATCAGTAGTTTCTCAGATGGTGATGGGCTTCATGCCGACACGATTTATCGCGTTATTAGGGGTCTGACTTTATCCACCCCCTAGACTCGATATGCGATACTCTTTAGTCGAACGGACCGGACTGTACGAATATTGTCACTGTCAGGCTCAGTAAGGTTTATGGATGAGTTCGCTCGTCAGCTTCCCTTCCAATCAATACATAGGCAACCGTTACGTACAGCTTGTACCTCTGACGTGCTAGTGGTTATACCCAGTGCCAGTGTGTTGATGAGTCATTAGAGTCCCCCACAGACACTTTCCCAAGTTCGGGCGAAATGTTGTAGAGGCCGTATGATTTTATGGCAGGGTTCGGAAAATGCACGTGCGTTTTCGCACGTTTCATTTTTCGGGCAGATAATACTGGTAGGCTTTGGTTTAAACCGGATCCCAGTATTATACTGTGTAGATATAATATCTTTGTCTCAGTTGCATTTGTATTCGGTCGTAATACAAATGCGGGTATGTTTATACTGTTACGGGGTTATCCTGAAATTCGTTTCAGGATCGCTTTTGGAAGTTGCCAGTTTCCAGTTTTCTATCGCCCGTCTTTAACGTTCGGTTAAAGACGGATTTATCTTTTTTTGAGATGAGTGTGGAAGCTTCTAGATGATGACTAGGATGGTGAGGTGTTAAGTGACTCATTAGTGCATTTAATGATTCATTTAATGCAAGGGTGACTATGTTAATGGCTAGGTTTATGTTCATTGGTTTGCATTTAATATGTTCATACTAGGTGTATTATGAATCATCCTTTCTCATTTATTGTTGTTGTTAGTCTACGGTTGCGCGCCGGCCGTCTTTTAGACGCCAAAATTCGGAACAAAAACTTTTATAACCGGCGCTATCGCATACTATAACCCGGATCTGCCATTAACGCTAAACTAACAATCTACAAAGAGGGAAGAAAGGTTATACCGAACGATCCGAGTCCTTCGTTCTTTAACCATCATCCCACGCTCCGTTGCGGCTTCTCCGATCTCTTCGATCTCCGATCTCCTCGCTCAAGTGGCACCACATCATCGGATCTTTAAACGGGCTCCCGCCTCTGACTCGAGGCAATTCGGTCGTCAAGTTTGCTAAAAGAGACGACCAAGATTGATGTAGAGAATGAGTGGAATACTTTGTCTCACTTCGTCCAAAACCATGGACGAACGGTTAATGAAGTTGCCATTGGAATCGGGTGATGGAATGAAATGAGCTGTGAAATTTCATACACCGAAACTATCATAATCTTTTTAACCAAATGAAGTGAGAGAGAGTCAATTGATCAAGTGGGCACCCAAGAGGGGCCGGCCACTTTATATAGAGGTGGGGGTGATGGTAGGAGAGGGGGAGGTGACAACAAGCAAAAGCTTCTCATAAAAATATCAAGAAGAAATATCTAGTGTGAACACAAAGTGTGAACACAATAAATGCACCAAGTATGAACACATTAATAAACAAGTGAGTCACCTTAACAAGTCACCTTCCAAGAAGCTTCCTCTCATGACTCACCTCATGACTCACCCAAAAGAAGAAAATATAAATCCGCATTTAACCGAATGTTAAATACGGCTGATAGAAAACTGGAAACTGGCAACTTCTAAAAGTGATCCCGAAATGAATTTCAGGATAACCCCATAACTGTATAAATATACCCGCATTTGTATTACGACCGAATACAAATGCAACTGAGACAAAGATATTATATCTACTCTGTATAATACATGGATCCGGCTTAAACCAAAGCCCACCAGTATTATCTGCCCGAAATATGACACGTGCGTAAACGCACGTGCATTTTCCAAACCCTGCCATAAAACCATATGGCCTCTACAACGTTTCGCCCGAACTTGGGAAACTATCTGTAGGGGACTCTAATGACTCGTCAGTACCCTGGCAGTGGGTTTAACCACAAGCCGTCAGCGGCACTAGCTATACGTAACGGCTGCCCATGTACTGACCTCAAGGGAGGCTGATGAGCGAACTCATCCAGAAACCCTACTGAGCCTAACAGTGACAATGTATATACAGTCCGGTCCGTTCGTCTATGAGTATCGCATATCCGGCCTAGGGGGATAATAACGTCAGACCCCCAATAGCTATATAAGTCGTGTCGGAGACAAGCCCTGAACACCCTGAGATACTACTGGAGTACCTACCAGTAAATCTCACCTGCCTTGGCTAAGGACTTGGTGTAATGGCTTTCCTAGACACAGTGCGACCTCCACCCCCAATACCGGGAGAGACGAATCCCCTGCCGATCCGCTCACGTGCCTCCATGTGGCTCGGGACTGTACCCAAAAACTACCTGTTTGCACGACTCCTTTGAGCCGTGGTAGGGTAGAAATCAAAGCACAGTGGGAACTCACACGAGACAAATGACGACCTCAGGTCGATGAACTAACCTGTACACATGTCACCAGGGAACTGCTATCTGACGATATGTATAATACCAACTAGCAGGTTCCCGGTGAGTCCTGTCCGGTGTACTCATAAACCAATGAGCACCTGTATACATCTTAGGTGATCCAACTGACACCAGTGGCTTGTGAGACTGGCCACCGCCCCTCGTCGGGGTCTCGACTGTATACACTAGTCTACTCCGGAGTATCGATGCCCTGTCTCGAAACTCCCACGACTAGGGACCACTATTAAGGATATGCTTATAGACCACCCAACTCTCACTTATATGATCGCCCTCATACTGTTGGTAGTCAATCAAGATCCTAAGGGCTCTATCAAAGTGTAATCATGATCAGTCACCTGAACCTATACACGACTGATAAAGGAAAACCAGATAGCATACTATCATCTCGAGTAAGACTGTCCTACCGGTATAGGTCCTCCGCAATCATTGCAATCACGTGCCTGCGATCCAATAATTGACTTTGAGGGCACTATATCCAACAATCTCCCACTTGCACTTAAGGCTAATTATTGCGATGTCGCGTACTCACAGCCCGTGTGAAACCTGTTAGTGTATATGCCCTAGAGGCCATTACTGTATCATACTAGTTTGTATATTACTTAATGGATGCTTGGGATATTCACCTTGTATATACAATCTTGCTCAAAATAGTAGTATGCTACTTGGTTTGTTTCTACTTCAATGTGTACTTGTGTTTATTTCAGTATATCACTTATACGCATTAGTGGAGCCCTTAGGATCTTTGCTTGATTACCAGCGTTGTGATGGTAGTCACACTAGTGGGGGCTGGGTAATCTATAAGCACATCCTTATTCAGGTCCCTGGTCGCAGGACTATCGAGACAGGGCATCGATACTCCGGAGTAGACCAGCGCATGCGCTTCTCATCCCAGTGTGGGAGACGGTCTGTCCCACAGCCGTCAGTACGTCGTACTTGAGATAGTATGCGGGTGCTCGTTAGGTTACGGGTACACTGGACAGGACTCGTCGGGAACTGACTAGTTGGTATTATACCTATCGTCAGTTATCAGTTCCCAGGTGACATGAGTACAACTTAGTCCGCTGACTTGACACTGTCACTTCGCCTCGGGTGTGTTCCCACTGTACTTTGATCACTACCCTACCACGGCTCAAAGGAGTCGTGCAAACAGGTGGTAGTTGGGTGCAGTCCCGAAGCACTTGGAGGCAGTGACGGTTAGACAGGATTCGTCTCTCCCGGTATTGGGGGTTGACATCGCGCTGTGTCTAGGAGAGCCATTACACGAGTAGTCCCTGGCCAGGGCAAACGAGATATACTGGTAGGTTTCCAGTGTTATCTCAGGGTGTATTGGGCTTCACTCCGGCACGACTTGTACCGCTATTGGGGGACTGACGTTTACCGCCCCCTAGGCCCGCCATGCGATGTATCAGACGAACAGACCGGACTGTATGGAGAATGTCACACTCAGGCTCAGTAGGAGTTCAGATGGGTTTCGCCTCGTCGGTCTTCTTGTCGGCATTACCTGGGGACCGTTACGCACAGCTAGTGCCGCTTGCGGTCTGTGGTTAAACCCACTGCCAGCGTAGTGTCGAGTCTTTAGAGTCCCACACAGAAAGCTTTTCGCCTTTAGGCAAAAGAGTAGAGGTCGCATGGTATTGCGACAGGTCGCATGGTTTTGCGACAGGGTTCGGTCACATCCGTGCACTTGTGCACGTACAGTGTCCGGACAGTTTACACTAGCGGGCTTTGGTTTAAGCCAGATCCTAGTGTACCTTATGGGATTGGATTTATCCAGTTTGCATTCGTGTTCCTCGGAACGCGGATGCGGGTGTGTATGCACAGTTGACAGGGAGGCAGAGGCAGCGGATTCTCATTAGGGTTGTTGACAGTTGACCGTTGACTTTTTGACTTTATGCTCAACCCTAATGAGAATATGATATGTGATTAACTATTATATTAATTAAGTATTATGGTGATATGGTTGTTGACTTGTTGACTTTTGTTGACTTGTTGACTTTGGTGACTTGTTGACTTTTGTTGACTTGTTGACCGGTTGACTAGGCTTGACTAGTTGACCATCATGATAACCATGGTTATCATTTCATGCCAAAGACTTTTTCTTGCTTGTTCATTTGAGTAAAATGAGTGCATGACATGATAAGGTTATGGTTACTTCAACCATCACATAAGACTTTTGTTGATATGATGAGTTATCATTGCTTTGGATTATGAGAGGGTGAGAGACAAAATACTTGCTCATTCTTTCTTGCTCATTCTCTCTCTTGTTCTTGAGCTCTCCTCTTGCTCTCATCCTCAACCTCTTGCTCCCTCTCTTGATCTATGGTTCTCTTGTCTCATGAGTTGAGAATCAAGAACCATAGATAAAATCCCATTCTATATCATCTCTACTCATTCTAGTTCACTAGGTTTAGCAAACCAAGTGAACTAGTTTCTTCAAAGAACGAAGAAGGAGCTAAAGGTTGGAGCTTTCAAGTGGATCTATCTTCGGCGTACAGAGACAACGAGAAGGAGCCATCGAACCACCATCGGAGCTTGAAGAGAAGGAGTTCAAGTTTAGGTATAACCGTCTTCATCCGAGTAGCTAACTCTCTTTAGCATAGTTTGCTAGTTTTAGTTTAGACAACGATCCCGACCATAGTTTAGTCCATGTTGCCTCTTGCGATAAAAATTCGTTTTTTATACCGTTTCCGCCTCCCCGTAAGAACCGGGGGTCGCAATATGGACTTACAGTGGTATCAGAGCCTAACTAAACTTAAACTAGCTTGGTAGTGAAGTGTAACGAAGTTCGGAACCGGAAAAATCCAAAAACCAAACTTTACAAAAACCTGAGTTTCTGTTGAAATATTTTCTGGTCAAAATGAAAAACTTTATACTTGTAAATTCGGCTCAGGGTTTTGTGTGAACACCCAAGAAAAACGATACAGTGACTCGTCTAAACTGCCGCCCTTCCGCCGCGTGAGCCTTCTTAGCCGCCGCGGAACCGCCGCGAGTTGTTGTCTTCTCTGCATCGTTTTTCGTGCAGTGTGTTTGTGTGTTGGTTTTGGGATTTTTAAAATATATTATATGTGCCCAGATTGTCCAGAAAAGAAATTTCCTTTTGGGGTCCTATAATTCCGTATTTTTTCCGAACTTCACTGCACTTTGACTATGATGGTTATATCTGTGATGCTTGCATGTATTGAACGTCGGCTAATCGCTATAAGTCGATTAGTCGGGGTTATACATGATCTGTAATGTGCTGGAATGTGTATATGAATGTGTTGGACTGTCGCGGGTGAATAGCCGGGGTGGATGTGAGATGAGCTTTTGTTTTTCTTTCATTCATTGTAAATGTAAATTGATGTAATAATATTATTTATTTGGCCGCACAACCGGGTCGGGGTTGTAGCCGTCATTGTATAATTCTTTTTACTGTTTTTGCTCCTAGGATAGACCTATGGAGGGGTGCACAAACTACCGAGTACTTGGCGGGTAGTTTGCCGCACCCGTAGGGGTCTTGGGTGGGGTATTTGGCTATTCACCGCGACCGTGTTATCCGCTTTTCGTTTCAGGCTCGAAAGGATTGCGGATTGCTAGTATATCCAATGCATTCATCTGTGATCTGTAATGTCTATCATTGCTTACTATTTAGGCGTTGCTTATGTTTTACAAACGCGCTAGCCCAGCCCCCGCTCTGTCGTTAGTTAAGTAACCTAACGGGTAATGACGGGGCCCAGTGGCGAATGCGAATGGCATAAGCGTACGTCATATTTTGGTTGTTTTCTGCAATGGTAGGGTTAAATGATGGGACGCATTAAAAGTACTAATGCAAGAATATCACGCATTAAAAGAACTAATGCAAGATAATAAACCAAGTTAAAGTCGTTGGAACACTTTCGAAAAACCACTCGGTTCTTTTCAAAATAACTTTTAAATACGGAGCTTGAGCCACTCCTTTTAAAAGCTATCTCGTTCCATCGACCAAATCAAGTTCACTACGTTCACGGTTTTGCCAAAACCATCCGTAGCCCTCCGTCGTTTCACATGAATAGTCAATAGTATTCAAGCTGTGTTTGTTGGCCAAAGTCAAGGCACAGTGATTGGTAGCTATTGGGTATTCATGTGCAGCATAGATAGATGCGTTGGTTTGGAACAGTCGTACTGCCTTGTTGGCCAAAGTCAAGGGTAGGTGCGGGTGGATTCAAACTAACCTGGAGAACGACGGGCAGAACTTGACATGTGACTTATGATTTGTTGGCCAAAGTCAAGGTCATAAGAGCATGGGGCAAAAATCCACATCGGGAGTTTCATAAGTACTGAAACTTGCTAGATTTGCATACCATTTGGAGTGTGATGATTCTGGTAGGATTCCTTCAGTTTCGTCACGCGATGATATTTGGATCCCGATCCTACTGTGAGTATATGCTACTCCTCGGGAAATTTCTCACTTAACGATCAATGCTATAAACCTAGTAGGTGCCTAGAAAGGTGTTAGCGGGGCTACGCCCCCAGGGAAAAGAGGTTCTCTAATTAAGGAACTTCGCGAAAGCGTTGGAAAACCTCCCTCGAAGTACCGACACCGGCCTGGCTGAACGGTTAAGCAAGTATTGTACGGTGGGATTGATCCTGACTAATTCTTCCTTTATGGTTTGAGGAGGGATTCGAGAAACAGTGGGAGCCATCCTGTTTAGACAAACTAAAAACCACTCTAAACTTGCAAGAGCATCATGCTGAGTGTTTCTTCTTCTCTCTCCTAATTGCAGCGACCAATCAACATGACTGGACTTAAGTTACTCCTAGATAAAAACAAACTGACAGGGCCAAACTACAAAGATTGGCTCAGGAATGTCACGATAGCAATCACTTATGACAAGCTGGGGTATCTTCTTACCACCAAAGCTCCCCCTGTCCCTGGTCCAACTTCCAGTGTCGCGGATAAGGAAATCCGCAAGACTTGGGAGATTGATAGCGCGAAGGCCAAGTGCCTCCTGCTTGCCTCGATGGACAACGAACATCAGAGGAGGCATGAGAATATGGACATGGAGTCCATATTGCTCCATACAAAAGAACTGTATGGAGAGCAATCACGTATCGCAAGATACGAAGCGTCGAAAAAGTTATTTTCGACAAGAATGGCCGTCGGATCATCAGTAGCCGAGCATGTGCTAAAGATGATCGGCTTCATTGAGGAGCTCGCTGACCTAGGGATCACATTGGAGAGTGAGCTATATACGGATATAGTTCTCCAGTCCCTTCCTTCCACTTACGCCCAGTTTATACTGAACTTCAACCTACAAGAAAAAGAGGTTGAACTATCAGAGCTCCTCAACATGCTGAGGAGCGCAGAGGGCACCCTACAGAAAGGTAGGGAAACATCCACTTTGTTTGTAGGAGGATCATCTTCTTCTAGGTCCAAGGCGAAAGCCAAGGGAAAGAAGAAGAAGGCCCCCGCCAAACCAAGGGGCGGTGTTGGTAAAGTGGATACGAAGGGAAAAGGCAAAGCAACAAAGATAGCGGGGAAGCTTGTGGATAAGGAAGAATGCTTCTATTGTCATAAGAAAGGACACTGGAAGAATGATTGCAGGGCCTGGAAGGCCAGAACACAGGAATTGAAGCAGGTTGCAGCTTCAGCTTCAGGTGTGTATGTTATTGAAAACTGTCTTTCAATAAACTCTACTTCCTGGGTATTGGATACCGGATCAGGATCTCATATCTGTAATTCTTTGCAGGCGTTGAGAAACCGTAGTGTTTTGAAGGCAGGTGACATGACCCTCAAAGTTGCGAACGGAGCTAGCATGGATGCTAAAGCCGTGGGGGACTATCACCTGGGAATGTCAGATGGACATGTTTTGGTTTTGCGTAATTGCTTTTTTGTACCCAACGCAACTTGTAATATCATTTCTGTATCTTTAGTTTCTAAAGAAGGTTATGAATTTGCGTTTGTAAGTAATGTTGTAAACATTCACCTTAATCAAGTTTTGATTGGGTCAGGTACATTGAGTAATGGTATATACGTGTTAAACCAACCACAGATTTTCAACGTCCAGAATACACACAAAAGAAAGTCTCTGGAAATGAATCAGACTTTCTTATGGCATTGTAGATTGGGTCACATCAATGAGAGAAGGTTGACTAAGTTACATACAGAAGGATATTTGAATGCGTTCGAATATCAATCGTATGCCACTTGTCAATCTTGTCTCAAAGGAAAGATGACAAAGACTCCGTTTACTGGACAAGGAGTAAGAGCGAGCGAGCTCTTAGGACTCGTACACAGTGACGTGTGCGGTCCAATGTCTACACATGCCCGAAGCGGACATTCTTACTTCATTACTTTTACGGATGACTTCTCAAGGTACGGTTATGTCTTCTTAATGAAACATAAGTCCGAGGCCTTTGGAAAATTCCAGGAGTATAAGAATGAAGTAGAGAAACAGACCGGCAAAAGTATTAAGATTCTAAGATCGGATCGAGGTGGAGAATACTTAAGTGCCGAATTCCTGAATTACTTAAAAGAGAATGGTATTCTCTCTCAGCTTACTCCTCCATACACTCCGCAACATAACGGTGTATCGGAGAGACGGAACCGAACCCTATTGGATATGGTTCGGTCCATGATGAGTAACGCTGAGTTACCGCGATCATTCTGGGGATATGCACTAGAAGCAGCTGCGTATCTCTTGAACAAGGCTCCTACCAAGACTGTGCCCACCACCCCATATGAGATGTGGACTGGGAAGAAACCCTGTCTTAATTATCTTAAGGTATGGGGATGTCCAGCTTTTGTAAAAAAGCAGCATGCGGACAAGCTTGAGGCACGTTCAGTACAGTGTAAGTTTGTGGGATACCCAAGGAACTCCAGGGGGTATCTTTTCTATTCCGCTGAGGAACAAAAGGTTTTTGTTTCTCAGCATGCCCGCTTCTTGGAAACTGAGTTTTTGGAAACCCAGATAAGTGGGAACACAATAGAACTGGAAGAAATTCCAGAACCACAGACTGTTACTGAAAGCTTAGTGGAACCAGAGGGTTCAACAGAACAGGACATTCCTACGCCGCTCCGCAGGAGTAGTAGGCAGTCTCATCCGCCCGAGAGATACTGCGGTTTTCTCATAGACGGGGATAGAGAGGATTGCATCATAGATTATGATGAGCCTACTAGCTTCCAGCAGGCCGTTCAGAGCGTTGACTCAGTGAAATGGCTGGATGCAATGCGGACCGAAATGGAGTCCATGTACACCAACAATGTATGGACGTTGGACATTGCTCCAGACGGGGTAAAACCCGTAGGATGCAAGTGGATCTTCAAAAGGAAGATTGGTGTAGATGGACAGGTTGAGACCTATAAAGCTAGGCTGGTAGCAAAGGGTTTTCGTCAAAGACCTGGCTTGGACTACGACGAAACCTTTTCTCCAGTAGCCATGCTGAAATCCATTCGGATCCTTCTTGCCATTGCTGCCTTCCACGATTATGAGATTTGGCAGATGGACGTAAAAACCGCTTTTCTAAATGGAAATTTAGAGGAGTGTGTCTATATGGATCAGCCAGAGGGTTTCATTCAGAGTGGGAGCAGCGGAAAGGTGTGCAAGTTGCTTAAGTCCATCTATGGACTAAAGCAGGCATCGCGGAGTTGGAACATCTGTTTTGATGAGACGGTCAAGGAATTTGGCTTTATCAAAAATCCAGATGAACCATGCATCTATAGTAGATTTGTAGCGAGAACTGTAGTATTCCTCGTTTTATACGTGGATGACATTCTCTTAATAGGAAATGATATTCCTATGCTACAATCTGTCAAGGGGTTCTTGTCACAAAGGTTCTCCATGAAAGACCTGGGTGATGCCTCATACATCCTGGGGATCCGGATCCATCGTGATAGATCCAAGAGGATATTGGGACTTTCTCAGTCCAGGTACATCGACACCGTACTGAAAAGATTCAGTATGGAAGATTCCAAGCGCGGTAACCTACCGGCTTGTCACGGGATCACCCTCTCTAAAGAGATGTCTCCCAAGACTGATTTGGAGAGGGATCGCATGTCTATTATACCCTACGCTTCTGCGGTAGGCTCTATAATGTATGCGATGTTGTGTACCAGACCGGATGTAGCTTATGCACTGAGTGTGGTAAGCCGGTATCAGTCAAACCCTGGGGAGAAACACTGGATAGCGGTAAAGAACATTCTCAAGTACCTGAGAAGGACTAAGGAGATGTTCTTGGTGTATGGCGGAAAAGACCTCCAGATCGAGGCCTTTGCTGACTCCAGCTTCCAGAGTGACAAGGATGATTCCAAGTCCATGTCGGGTTTTGTCTTTACCCTCAATGGAGGGGCGGTGTGTTGGAAGAGTTCCAAACAAGAAACCATTGCAGACTCGACGATGGAAGCGGAATACATCGCTGCATCTGATGCCGCAAAAGAAGCTGTCTGGATGAGGAAGTTCTTAAAGGAACTTCAGGTGGTTCCGTCCATTGTTGACCCAGTACCTCTGTATTGCGACAACAACGGGGCTATAGCTTTAGCAAAGGAACCCAGGTCCCATCAAAGATCCAGGCACATCTTGAGGCGGTATCACCTGATCAGGGAGATCGTGGATCGCAAGGAGATCGAGGTTCGGAGAGTTGCTTCAGAAGACAACACTGCAGATCCATTCACCAAGGCCCTGCCCCAGACTCAGTTCGAGCGGCTGATCGAGATGATTGGTCTTCGATACGCCAGTACATGGCCTTAGTGCAAGTGGGAGATTGTTAGTGTATATGCCCTAGAGGCCATTACTGTATCATACTAGTTTGTATATTACTTAATGGATGCTTGGGATATTCACCTTGTATATACAATCTTGCTCAAAATAGTAGTATGCTACTTGGTTTGTTTCTACTTCAATGTGTACTTGTGTTTATTTCAGTATATCACTTATACGCATTAGTGGAGCCCTTAGGATCTTTGCTTGATTACCAGCGTTGTGATGGCAGTCACACTAGTGGGGGCTGGGTAATCTATAAGCACATCCTTATTCAGGTCCCTGGTCGCAGGACTATCGAGACAGGGCATCGATACTCCGGAGTAGACCAGCGCATGCGCTTCTCATCCCAGTGTGGGAGACGGTCTGTCCCACAGCCGTCAGTACGTCGTACTTGAGATAGTATGCGGGTGCTCGTTGGGTTACGGGTACACTGGACAGGACTCGTCGGGAACTGACTAGTTGGTATTATACCTATCGTCAGTTATCAGTTCCCAGGTGACATGAGTACAGCTTAGTCCGCTGACTTGACACTGTCACTTCGCCTCGGGTGTGTTCCCACTGTACTTTGATCACTACCCTACCACGGCTCAAAGGAGTCGTGCAAACAGGTGGTAGTTGGGTGCAGTCCCAAAGCACTTGGAGGCAGTGACGGTTAGACAGGATTCGTCTCTCCCGGTATTGGGGGTTGACATCGCGCTGTGTCTAGGAGAGCCATTACACGAGTAGTCCCTGGCTAGGGCAAACGAGATATACTGGTAGGTTTCCAGTGTTATCTCAGGGTGTATTGGGCTTCACTCCGGCACGACTTGTACCGCTATTGGGGGACTGACGTTTACCGCCCCCTAGGCCCGCCATGCGATGTATCAGACGAACAGACCGGACTGTATGGAGAATGTCACACTCAGGCTCAGTAGGAGTTCAGATGGGTTTCGCCTCGTCGGTCTTCTTGTCGGCATTACCTGGGGACCGTTACGCACAGCTAGTGCCGCTTGCGGTCTGTGGTTAAACCCACTGCCAGCGTAGTGTCGAGTCTTTAGAGTCCCACACAGAAAGCTTTTCGCCTTTAGGCAAAAGAGTAGAGGTCGCATGGTATTGCGACAGGTCGCATGGTTTTGCGACAGGGTTCGGTCACATCCGTGCACTTGTGCACGTACAGTGTCCGGACAGTTTACACTAGCGGGCTTTGGTTTAAGCCAGATCCTAGTGTACCTTATGGGATTGGATTTATCCAGTTTGCATTCGTGTTCCTCGGAACGCGGATGCGGGTGTGTATGCACAGTTGACAGGGAGGCAGAGGCAGCGGATTCTCATTAGGGTTGTTGACAGTTGACCGTTGACTTTTTGACTTTATGCTCAACCCTAATGAGAATATGATATGTGATTAACTATTATATTAATTAAGTATTATGGTGATATGGTTGTTGACTTGTTGACTTTTGTTGACTTGTTGACTTTGGTGACTTGTTGACTTTTGTTGACTTGTTGACCGGTTGACTAGGCTTGACTAGTTGACCATCATGATAATCATGGTTATCATTTCATGCCAAAGACTTTTTCTTGCTTGTTCATTTGAGTAAAATGAGTGCATGACATGATAAGGTTATGGTTACTTCAACCATCACATAAGACTTTTGTTGATATGATGAGTTATCATTGCTTTGGATTATGAGAGGGTGAGAGACAAAATACTTGCTCATTCTTTCTTGCTCATTCTCTCTCTTGTTCTTGAGCTCTCCTCTTGCTCTCATCCTCAACCTCTTGCTCCCTCTCTTGATCTATGGTTCTCTTGTCTCATGAGTTGAGAATCAAGAACCATAGATAAAATCCCATTCTATATCATCTCTACTCATTCTAGTTTACTAGGTTTAGCAAACCAAGTGAACTAGTTTCTTCAAAGAACGAAGAAGGAGCTAAAGGTTGGAGCTTTCAAGTGGATCTATCTTCGGCGTACGGAGACAACGAGAAGGAGCCATCGAACCACCATCGGAGCTTGAAGAGAAGGAGTTCAAGTTTAGGTATAACCATCTTCATCCGAGTAGCTAACTCTCTTTAGCATAGTTTGCTAGTTTTAGTTTAGACAACGATCCCGACCATAGTTTAGTCCATGTTGCCTCTTGTGATAAAAATTCGTTTTTTATACCGTTTCCGCCTCCCCGTAAGAACCGGGGGTCGCAATATGGACTTACAAAACCAACACCCAACTCCCCTACTAATCAGTTTCACAAAGCCCGTTCGTAAAACTATTGTGTTCGAGAAATAGCCTCAGTGAGTGGATCCGCCCTGATGTTTCTTTCTATCTCTCTTAATCTCAAGTTCGCGGAGAAAGCCATCTCCCGAATCGAGTAATACCTGTCTTAGAATATGTCTGGATATCTGATGGGACCTAGTTCATAAATGAACTCCAAATCTAAACTTCTTAGACTGTATCGATAACTGAACCTAATCAGTATCCTGCACCATGCCTCCCACAGTATCCTCTTGGACCACCTGTCCATAAAACTGTCCCTCTTCGTCAGTGGGAAAACTATAACTCTGACAATCACTCTGTCATCCATGTCACCTTTGAAGCCTAGAATGATAACCCTCTCCCGAAGGAGGCTGCCGTCATCAAATCCGTAGAACATCCACTTATGTTCTAAAACTGCTTCCTTATGTTTCTCCAGGATTGGATTAATACAAACTTATTGCATCTAGTGCAAAAACAACATCTGGTGTGGTACTTGACATCTCACGATTGACTCAATTGCCTAAGCAAGTGATATGCCAATCATGCACATCCTTCTCCCCTTTAGTCTGTAAGACACCTTTAGAGAGGGTGACTCCATCACCTGCAGGTACACCACCATGCCAGGAGTCATCTTTTCTAAAAACCATTAGAATACTGTCATAGTACCCACATTGGGAAACTACCCAAATCCAGATCTAAAACCATAGATCTAGAAACCAGAATGTCAGATATTAGATCCATATCCTATCTGGAGAAACAACTGTGTGACGACCAAAGTACAACCGATCGTAGTATAGGAATTTTACTTCCTACTCTGTGTATATCATCCAAAAACCAAGACATCACACCCTATTACCTTCTTAACAGATCCATCCCTTATTCTGATGAAGTCAAACCCATGATTGTCACATCAAAATTAGATGATCAATCTCCGCTATAACTGCTCTAGTCTATAAATAGACATAAGCTACTTGCCCACTATGCTTCCGCTGCTCCCACTGACCACAACAACCCTCCTACCGGGTCTCATAGCCTGGAACAACAGTAGTGTCAAGTCTGGGTAGATAAAAACCTCCCTGTCACCGTCCTTGAGGCTACCGAAGTACCTCTCGGGTGTCTGAGGTTACCCACCATATCTGCGGAGTGGCTAATGGAATGTCAAACCTGATTGAATCTTTAGGTCCTATTAAATTTTCTGTAATCGTTTGCGGTTCTGGAATCACTTCCAGTTCTACCATACTCCCACTGCTGTTTTCTGAAAAAATCCATTTTACTAAAACTGTGGCGAGTCAAGAACAATATCACTATTGACCTTCCAGATGGTAGAAAATCAACCCTCGTCATAGCCTGGGCCAACCCACAAATAGCCATTACAGAAACGTGCCTTGAGTTATCCAGAGTCTGGTTTTAAGCATAAGCCGGACAACTCCTCTGTATCCAATATAGAAACTTTGGCACTTATTTAATTGGAACCAGATTCTAATCATGCAGCTGTCTCCAGTGCATATCAACTTAATGGAGAGAGGCTAATCAGCATTACTCAACTTAGGAATCCATCCAATTATGAGTAACCCGAAAGAGAAACAAGTTTCTCAAAACTTTTACTATCATCTGAATACCAATCATAAGTATCTACATCTTCGATCTCTTTGAAGAATCCCGATACTTGCGACATCTGGTTCTCTACTTTATTCTTATACCCACAACTTCTCAAAACTTAGACCTTGTATTTCTATGAAACACTTATCTAAAAACTAGAGAAGTCATAAGTAAGCAGAACATAGTACGAGGACCTACCCCTTTGTCCTGATGGACACTGGACAACATACAATACTCTGTATAAGTCCGCTGAGTTGAATAACTCAAAACCTGTGCGTCGTAGGTTGAAAACTGTACCCAGGCGATTTCCTCAAATATCACCAATTACAACGAATTCCGATATAATGAGGATGATCACCTAATTCCCAATAACTTCCTCCCACTCATCATCTGTAAAACCATACAGATATGAGAATGAAACCTGGTGAATACACACCCTGGAGTAAGTATCTAATCGGGAAAACAGTTTTCCATTAACAATGCACTGAAACATGAAAATGTTTCGTAGGGGTATCCTGGTATTCATAGTAATGCCTCTTCCATAATCCAATTCATGACTACAACCGTATATTTCTTTGCCATCTCTCCAAATCCCTTTATTTGTCTTTAGTCGTTACCTTTTGTACACCATCGTTAGGCTAAATGGTTTTCTTCCTTCCCTACCGTTCGGCACCAGCCTATGGTTTGGAAGAAGACTATCCAGTAAGCATAATAGGTGTACCCTCCTAAACCAAGGAGCACTCGCAACTGAGAGAAGGTGATGATAAAAGACAACTGAATAATACCTTATTCTTTTAAAGGTGAAATAGGAGTGGCGATGAAGTACGCGGTTTGGTCGTGAATGATAACAGTCGCAACTTACTTTGCCCTCTTTCTAATCCCTTTATTTTGTCTTTACATATTACCTTCTGTACACCCTACTTAGGCTAATTGGTTTTCTTCATTCCCTACCGTTCGGCACCTGCCTATGGTTTGGAAGAAGACTATCCAATAAGCGTAATAGGTATACTCTCCTAAACCAAGGAGCCCTCGCAACCTGAGAGAAGGTGATAATAAAAGACAACTGAATAAACCAATTCTTTTTCTCCTGAACCTTGATCCATCCTCGAAAGAGTCCCTTCGAGTTCGTATATAACCATACGATGGATCTATCCAATGGAAGTGGATGTCCGTAGTAATACGGGTGTTCTGAGAAATGCAAAGGGTAAAAGAAGGAGTGGCAATGACTTATGCAACTTAGACAATCCAAAAGCCAGTATTTTAAGAAGGTTCGGTCAACTTGGTCCCTGAGTCATAGTCTAGGGTCGGTCAAAGGTCGCTGCCAAAGAGAAAGAGAAAAGAAACACTCTGCGTGCACTCTAACCTAAATCAGAATGGTTATCACTTTATCTAATCTGGAAACCTCCCACTGTACTTTCAAATTCTCCTCCAAACCTGAAAGAAGAATCAATCGGGATCACCCGAAGAGTAAACCAACTCATCAGTGGGAATCGGGATCCAACTCTCATCGCATGATAACGTGATGGAATCCACTCGCATTATCACACTCCAGAAGGTATGCGCATGCCTGGCAAGTTTCAGTTTCTTTAGAAACTCCCGATATGATTTTTACCCCATGCTCTTATGATCGTGACTAAGGGCCAACCCATCATAAGTCACATGTCAAGTTCTTCCCATCATTATCTTGTTAATTTGAACCCACCTGTACTCTCCCTTGACTAAGGGCCAACAAGGCTGTACGACTGTCCCAAACCAACGCATCTATCTATGCAACATATGAACACCCCAGCAGCTACCAATCACTATGTCCTAGCTAAGGGCCAGACCAACATAGCTTGAATACTACTGACCATTCATATGAAATGACGGAGGGCTACGGCTGGTTTTTGGCGAAAAACCTTTAACGTAATGAACTTGATCTCGTTGAAGGAACCTGATAGCTTTTTATAAAATATAGTGGCGAAAACCTTTGCTAAAGAGGTCACTCCCGGTGAAGGGATCTCGGCTCTTTCCTCGTGGAATGAAGTGCAGGATATTCCACTGAATACCGCGATGTAAAGCAACCTGTTCGCTCCCCATGCTTTCGCACCCCAGCGTCGGTAGGGACCCAGAGAGCTACCTTCGAAAACAACGTTAAGTCAACGATCGGCTCCTCGTTTTTATTCAATTATGAAATGTAATCGACTATAGTGAAGTTATTACCCTGACGCAAACTTCTGCCCAAGGGGTCAGTCCCGGTGAAGGGATATCGGCCCTTGCCCCGTTGAATGAGGTGCAGGATATTCCAACCGAATACCACTGTGCAAAACAAAAGGAAACGTCTTTGTAATAACACTTTTTAAATTGTTCCAACAACATCCAAACAGGTTTGTTTTACTTTGCATTGATCAGAATCAACGCAGTCCCATCAATAATCACACCAGAAAAGAACGAAAATAAAATGTACGTATATGCCATCCGCATTTGTCACTGGGTCCCGTCATCACCCGTTAGGTTACTTAACTAACGACAGAGCGGGGACTGAACTAGCGCGGGTGTAAAACATATACAACATCTACTAGTATATATACCAATATACAATAATCGCTCCAGGCGTGATAATATGCAACATTACATAAAAGTAATAAGCAACACAGAACAATACAGATAATCTGGGATCCCCGGGTTTCACAGAGCCGCTGCTAAAACCCGACGTTCCCCTGTCGTGTGGATAGCCTGTGCAATGAAACCTAGACCCCTACGGGTGCGGCAAGTTACCTGCCAAAACCTGAAGCGAGGCAGCCCCCTACAGCAAAGTGAATGGACCACCTTGCATTTCACGGAATCCGGTAATCTTGGGCACCCCTCCTTGGGTCAACTTGTACCCCCTACGAGTGCGGCGAATAGTCTGCCAATTCTAGAGTGAGGCCCCTCTGCCTCTCAAAGCCATGAGATGCGGACCCGTTGCCCTCCAGAACCCGGCTATCCGTGCACTCCGTCGCGGGGTAAAACCTAGTACAGAAATAAAAAATATGTACAACGGGTACATCGACCTCAACCTGGTCGTGTCCCAAAAGAATATTATATAACAGGCAGTGACGGCAGTCCACATGTTGGACGCTCGCTCCGCAATACCAAATGTACAAATAAACTCAAACTGCACTACCATTGCACACTGCTATCCACCACGACAAATCCGCAATATCACAGCACAACACAGAACATCAACACGAATGTCACGTTCGCAAACCCGTCGAAAAGAACTATAGCAATCAGACGCGGTTTACCGATCAAATGGCATTCACGGTCGGAGATATAATGTAAGTACTGTAAACTAACGCGTTTAAATTTCGATCGACTAAATTTCCCGAAGTGGGCCCCACGCAAATCTGCTGCACAGTAAAAAACACTGGGCCCAAAAAACAGTTCCAGAAACCACAATTTCCAACATAGAAGCTACTGTAGAAATTTGACAAATTGATCTCACTTTCCTGCGGCGGATCCGCGGCCAAACCCATGCTTGGGCCGCGGATCCGCGGTAGAACAGTGACATCACTTTGTCGAATTTCTCCATTTTTCCTAAAAAACCCTGCTTGATTTTCTGGTATGGTCAAAATGATTTTTAGACCAATTTGAAAATTAACAGAAATTTTAATACTAGAAATTGCGATTTTCGAAAATCCGTTCGATCGATCTTTTAAACGCGTTAGCACAAATTAGTAAACCTTAATGGCGTGGCTCTGATACCATGTAAGTCTACGGTAGCGCCCCGGCCGTCTTTCAGACGCCAAAATGCGGAACAAAAACTTTTATAACTGGCGCTATCGCATACTATAACCCGGATCTGCCATTAACGCTAAACTAACAATCTACAAAGAGGGAAGAAAGGTTATACCGAACGATCCGAGTCCTTCGTTCATTAACCATCATCGCACACTCCGTTGCGGCTTCTCCGATCTCTTCGATCTCCGATCTTCTCGCTCAAGTGGCACCACATCATCGGATCTTAAACGGGCTCCCGCCTCTGACTCGAGGCAACTCGGTCGTCAAGTTTGCTAAAAGAGATGACCAAGATTGATGTAGAGAATGAGTGGAATACTTTGTCTCGCTTCGTCCAAAACCATGGACGAACGGTTAATGAAGTTGCCATTGGAATCGGGTGATGGAATGAAATGAGCTGTGAAATTCCATACACCGAAACTATCATAATCTTTTTAACCAAATGAAGTGAGAGAGAGTCAATTGATCAAATGGGCACCCAAGAGGGGCCGGCCACTTTATATAGAGGTGGGGAGTGATGGTAGGAGAGGGGGAGGTAACAACAAGCAAAAGCTTCTCACAAAAATATCAAGAAGAAATATCTAGTGTGAACACAAAGTGTGAAGACAATAAATGCACCAAGTATGAACACATTAATGAACAAGTGAGTCACCTTAACAAGTCACCTTCCAAGAAGCTTCCTCTCATGACTCACCCAAAAGAAGAAAAGACAAATCCGCATTTAACCGAATGTTAAATACGGCTGATAGAAAACTGGAAACTGGCAACTTCCAAAAGTGATCCCGAAACGAATTTCAGGATAACCCCATAACTGTATAAATATACCCGCATTTGTATTACGACCGAATACAAATGCAACTGAGACAAAAATATTATATCTACTCTGTATAATACATGGATCCGGCTTAAACCAAAGCCAACAAGTATTATCTGCCCGAAATATGACACGTGCGTAAACGCACGTGCATTTTCCAAACCCTGCCATAAAACCATACGGCCTCTACAACGTTTCGCCCGAACTTGGGAAACTATCTGTGGGGGACTCTAATGACTCGTCAGTACCCTGGCAGTGGGTTTAACCACAAGCCGTCAGCAGCACTAGCTGTGCGTAACGGCTGCCCATGCACTGACCTCAAGGGAGGCTGATGAGCGAACTCATCCAGAAACCCTACTGAGCCTAACAGTGACAATGTATATACAGTCCGGTCCGTTCGTCTATGAGTATCGCATATCCGGCCTAGGGGACTAATAACGTCAGACCCCCAATAGCTGTATAAGTCGTGTCGGAGACAAGCCCTGAACACCCTGAGATACTACTGGAGTACCTACCAGTAAATCTCACCTGCCTTGGCCAAGGACTTGGTGTAATGGATTTCCTAGACACAGCGCGACCTCCACCCCCAATACCGGGAGAGACGAATCCCCTGTCGATCCGCTCACGTGCCTCCATGTGGCTCGGGACTGTACCCAAAAACTACCTGTTTGCACGACTCCTTTGAGCCGTGGTAGGGTAGAAATCAAAGCACAGTGGGAACTCACACGAGACAAATGACGACCTCAGATCGATGAACTAACCTGTACACATGTCACCAGGGAACTGCTATCTGACGATATGTATAATACCAACTAGCAGGTTCCCGGCGAGTCCTGTCCGGTGTACTCATAACCCAATGAGCAGCTGTATACATCTTAGGTGATCCAACTGACACCAGTGGCTTGTGAGACTGGCCACCGCCCCTCGTCGGGGTCTCGACTGTATACACTAGTCTACTCCGGAGTATCGATGCCCTGTCTCGAAACTCCCACGACTAGGGACCATTATTAAGGATATGCTTATAGACCACCCAACTCTCACTTATATGATCGCCCTCATACTGTTGGTAGTCAAGCAAGATCCTAAGGGCTCTATCAAAGTGTAATCGTGATCAGTCACCTGAACCTATACACGACTGATAAAGGCAAACCAGATAGCATACTATCATCTCGAGTAAGACTGTCCTACCGGTATAGGTCCTCCGCAATCATTGCAATCACGTGCCTGCGATCCAATAATTGACTTTGAGGGCACTATATCCAACAGCTGTGGTCACCACCCCCCCCCCCCCTCTCCTACACTCACCTCCCTCATCCTATATAGTGGTCGGCCCCTCTTCTTGAATCATGATGGTTGCTTAAAAAAGATTATGATAGTTTTGGTAGATAGAATTTAGATGTGATCCATTTCTCATTTCCATTCGATCCAAAAAGGAAACTTCATTAACCGTTCGTCCATGGCTTTGGACGTAATGAGACAAAGTGTTCTAATCATTCTCTACATCAATCTTGGTCATCTCTTTTAGCAAACTTGATGATCGAGTTGCCTCGGTTCAGAGGCGGGAGCCCGTTTAAAGATCCGTCGACGTGGTGCCACCTGGACGAGAAGATTGGAGATTCAGGAGATCGGAGCAGCCACAACAAAGCGTGGGATGATGGTTGAAGACCGAAGGACTCGGATCATTCGGTATAATATTTCTACCCACTTTGTAGTTTGTTAGTTTAGCTTTAATGGCAAATCCGGGTTATAGTACGCGATAGCGCCAGTTGTAAAAGTTTTTGTTCCGCATTTGGCATCTGTTAGACGGCCGGGGCGCTACCGTGGACTCACAAAAGTTTACCGAAATACCTGATCCGATTAATTAGATTGATCATTTTGCCCACGTCACGTAGAAGATCTGATATTTAGCACCTCCAAGCAACGGCCGGAGGAAAACCACACTTTGATAGAAAGCGAGAATCTCTCTCTTGATCACCCCCCAAGCCAACTCAAAGTAGAAGATGGTGAAGAAGGAGACAATGGCTATCTAGTTTTTCTCTCTAAAAAAGCTCATAATACATAAATAACTTTTCTAGAGAGAAAAACTAGAGAATCGTCGTCTCCTTCTTCACCCTCTTCTATTTTGGGTTGGCTTGCGGGATGATCAAGGCATCATATGATCTCGTATGTCTCATATGAAACCATAGCCCCTTATATATGAATATATAGGATGCCCACTCATATGGGCATATATTGGGCCGGATCGGGCCTAAATGGCTAACATACACCCACTTGCACATTCGAGTGGGTGTCGTCCATACCTCTCTGAGCCGGTTCCCTGAACCATTGATTTCCTGAATCAATTGTCTCCCTGAGAATCTCATTCTTACCCATACATATGAAAGTCGACCTTAGCACCGTCAAGAGGTTCAACAGGCATCAAGCATGCTAAATTTTAATTTTTTTAAGTGCTAAGCTAGCTACCAAGATCACTACTAGAATATTAGGTTTTTGCTTTGTGATGTGGTAAAACTTAAGAGAAATTTTAAGAGCATACAACTTTTGTAGTTCGTGTCCTTCTCTTCAAAAGCTCCGGGATGAAGTCCACGCGACTCTTCAAGGCTCCTCTCCGAGTTGAACGAACCTCCTTCGTGATCTTCGCGCCAAAGACGATCCACCCGAAGTCCACAAACACAAGCTTTTCACTACACTAAACACTTTTAGTGTAGGAAACACACTACACCAAATCACCAGTTTGGTGTAGGATGATGAAGTAGGGGATAAGTAAAGCTCACTAAGATCTCACAAGCTCAATAATTCACATCTAATGTGAGGATTTTGAGTTTGGAGGTGAGGTGAAGAAAATTGTAGAGAGCAAGAGAAGAAAAGAGCTCTTGAAAAAATGGCTAAGGCATGAACCATGAAGCAAGTGTAGAATGAATAAAATGAATCATCTCTTTCCTCACTTATTCAAGTATGGAATAAAAATATAATTAAAATTGCAACCATACTTGAATAGTGAGTCAAGAGTAATATAAAAATATATAAACCCATGCCTTGAACCATACCACAAATATCTCCACAATTTACACCTCATTTTTCTATTTTCTAAAAAATAGAAAAACATGCCATGCTTCATATAATAATATATATATATTTATATATATATTTATATATATCAAATATACATTAATATATATATATAAAGCAATTAGTGAGATAATGATATTAGTTAAGATATAATTATATCACATATAATATATATCACATTATTAAATCAATATTTGATCTAATAATCAGGTTATATCACATATAACCGACTAATATCATTAATCTGAATATCACATTATCAAACTAACATTTGATTCGATAATCCGGTTATATCATATATAACCTGACTGATAACAGATAACTGCCAGATTACAATACGGTATCACATACTCGTATTTAATCAGGCCCACACACATATCATATATGTGTCCTACTTCGTTTCGCTTGAACCAGGAAACTTATATGTGGGACTCTGAAGACTCGTCAATACACCAGCAGTAGGTGATGATCACATCAGTCACCTACAAGACGTCAACGGTACTAGCTGGACGTAACGGCTACCCGGGTATTGAGTGATATGAAGATCAACAAGCAAGCTCGTCCATACTCTCCATGAAGCCTATCAGTAACACCACCATACGGTCCGGTCTCTTCGTCTGATATGTCGCATATCAGGGGTGGAAATCGTCAGACCCCAGTAACGTGATAAGTCATGCCGATGTCTGGCCTATAACGGTTCGAGAAACTACTGATAACACTTATCAGTAAATCTCGGCAGCAGCCCTGGACAGAGACTTCCAGTTATAGCCAATCGAGCATTGCGCAACATCAACCCCCAATACCGAGAGAGACGAAACCCCTCCTATCGCTCATTGCCTTCATGTGACTCGGGACTGTATCCAAAATCCACATGTTTGTACGACTCCTTTGAGTCGTGGTAGGGAGAAAATCAAAGCACAATGGGAGCCATACAAGACTCTATGACGATCTCGGGTCTACAGACTAACCTGTACCAGTGTCACCAGAGGACTGCTATCTGACGATAGGTATACTACCACATAGGAGTCCTCGGCGAGTCCTGTTCAGTGTACCCAGTCTCCACTGAGCACCCGTATACCATCTTTGATGTCAAACACCAATGGATGTGGGATCATCCATCGCCCATCATATGGGTCAAGAAACGTATACGCTAGTCTACTCTGGAATATCAATGTCCTGGTCTCGATATTCCCACGACTAGGAACTGATTAAAGGATGTACTTGTGGACCACCCTGGCCCCACTAGTATGATCTCATCATATTCCTGGTAGTCAAGTACATATCCTAAGGGCTTTATCAACATGTAAAAGACAAACAGTTTAATTACTAGTTTACATGTTAAGATAAAGGTAACCTGATAGCATACTATCATGTCGAGCAAGAAAGTCCTCTATATATGTCCAAGCATCCACTATATCATCAATAATGGCCTCTAGTGCATACATATTACTAACAACATATATGTTGGTGGAGCATGGACTGTTAAGAACTTGCAAGCGGGTAGCCTTGCAACCAGATCCGTTAGGACCGACATAAGGATCTTCCTAAAAAACAACATAAACCAAAAATATGTTAGGCTCGTGAAATCTCATACCCCAGATCTGATCAGACATGTCTGTTCTGTTGGATATAGTGCTCTCAAGACAATTATTGTAATTGCATGTAAGCGATTATGTTAGTTGAAGGAGGACATATACAAGTAGAACAGTCTTATTCAAGATGATGGTATACTATCTAGTTTGTTTTTATCATTGATGTGTATATGTTTTACTTGTTATTACGTGCCGCTAATACATAATGATAAAGCCCGTAGGATTCTTATTTGACTACCACCATTATGATGGCGATCATATACATGAGAGCTGAGTGGTCCATAAGCACATCCTTAAATGTATCTAGTTGTAGGAGTATTAAGACTGGGCATTGATATTCCGGAGTAGACTAGTGTATATGTTTCAAGACCGCGACGAAAGGCAGTGGCCGGTTTCATAAGCTATTGATGTTGTGTCACCTAAGATAGTATACAAGTGCTCATTGGAGGTGAGTACATCGGGCGAACTAGCCGAGAACTTTTAGATGGTATTATATCTATCGTCAGATGGAAGTTCTCTAGTAGCATGAATACAGATTAGTATTTGACATGAGATCGTCATTTTTCTCGTGTGAGTTCCTACTATACTTAGATTACTACCCTACCACGGCTCAAGAGGAGTCATGCAAACAGGTTTTAGTTGGGTACAGTCCGAAGCCACGTGAAGGTAGTGAGTGATTGTCGGGAATTCGTCTCTCCTGGTATTAGGAATCGATGTCGCGGTGTGTTTGGTTGGCCATCACCATAAATCCGTGGCCATGGTGGATGAGATTTACTGATAGGAGTTCAGTAGTTTCTCGGTTGGTGATGAGCTTGACTCCGAAATGACTTATCAGGTTATTAGGGGTCTAACGTTATCCACTCTCTAGACCCGGTATGTGATACTCTTAGACGAAGAGACCGGACTATACAGAAATTGTCACATTCAGGCTTAGTAGGGTACGGACGGACTTGATTGTCGACCTCCCTTTCTGTATATACCTGGATAACCGTTACGTACAACTAGTGCCGCTGACGTGCTTGTAGTTATGGATTTATCTAGTAACTCACTACCAGTGTATTGTCGAGTCTTTCGAGTCCCACACAGAGGGTTTTCCCGGTTCAAGCGATATGATGTAGATAACGTATGTTGGTACATACAGAGGTCTGATTAAATACATGTATAGGTTAGACGGACTTTAATCGGACGGTTGATAATACTAGCCAATTTAGGATTAAGCCGAATTATTAAATCAGGTTTTTATTTAATAATTATATTATATATATATTCTAGTATTTTTGTTCACTATTCATTTTCTCTCTCTTGGCTATTCGTATTTTTATACGGATACGCGTATATGTATTACGATACGTATATCAGGATGCATTCCATATTTATACGGAATATGTTCTAAAAGGATGACACCTTATTATATGATTTTCATTTTAGAAAATCATTTGGAAATGAGGTGAAAGGTGATGTGGCATTGAGCATGGTTGAGGATATACAGAGATGAATGAGCTTCATTTGTTTATGTTGGAAAATGGTTATGATATTTTTTAAGGTTGGAAAAAATAATTAAGCCATTCATTCATTCTCTCATTCATTCATGCTAACACTTAGCTTCATTTTGTCATGGTAGCCTCTTTACCTCCTTCTTCATAGCTTACTTGAGCTTAGTTTTTGAGAGAAAAAATAGTGGAAAATTCCTACATCCCCACTCTCCATTCCTAGCGAGTTTAGAGCGTCGGTTGCTTCACTAGGTGAAACTGAAGTTTGGATCGGTTCTCTCGGGTGGATCATCTTCGGCAAGGGCGGTCACCTGATTGGAAGGGTTTTTCGCACTATTTTTTAAAATCCTATTCCGCAATCGGGTTCGCTTGGTAGCTAACTGGTTGAGTACAGGTCGATCCATGGAGAGATGGGAGTCTTTTTCTTTATGTTTTAACGAATTAAGTCAAGTTTGTCCAAATTTGTTCGATACTAACTATGTGTTTGGATATGTATGTTAATGGAAGTTTGTTAGGGTTGGGATTAGGTTAATTTGAATTAGGAGTTCGCTCACTTCTTTCATTTGCCTCTCTTGATATTGATGTTATGGTAATCAGCATCAACGGGGATTAGTACGACTAGAAAGGATACTTGTGAGTATAGTTAGACTTTCCAACGCTTAGTTCTTTCCATTTAGTCCTTGTCCGTCCGTTCTTGGCTCTTAGCTATAATCTCCGGTCAATCCAACCACAACCGGTCCCACTAGAGTGTCACCACTATCATAGAGGATAGGGTGTCGTAGGGAGCGGATTGTGGACTCCTTGACAGGAGTTCAATTCAAGCTGTTGGGTAAAGAAAAGAGTAAGGGAGATTTCCTTCTCTCAAACTTTCGTTATTCTTCTCTAACAAGTGAGAAAACTACTCACTCATTATAAAAAAAATGGAAAATAAAACAAGTAAAGAAGATAGAAAGAAATGAGGTAGAAGACGACAACTAACTACCTGGGATCTCACCTAAGCAAGAATCATACTTGAGTTTCATGGTTGCAATGATAAACAAAATAGAAAAAGAAGAAATGAAAACAAATAAATAACAATTTATACTACTAAGAAAATAAATGCAAGCAAGTAAAAACTAGTTAACAATTTAAGCAAGACATGAACATAAACTTCTCAACTTCATTTATCATCCACTCAAAAATCTCTCATACAATTTTTAATGGAGGAAAGATGAAGAAGAAGAAGAATTTTACACTAAATTAAAACTAAAATGAGGGGGAAATATCCATCCTTTACTTGCCTCTAATCTGGAGTATTTATATGCAGTGAAGTGAAACTCTAGGTTCTTTTTCTGAACCCTTGTACAATGACAAAAACACCCATAAAAATTTGTCACAGTTGGCCACGACATGGCCGCGGATCCGCCGCCAAAACCTCCCTAATTTCTCCATTCCACGGTCAAAAATTGGAATTAGAGCTTCATTTTTCTTGTGCTTTCTTGTGTTGCTTTATTCTTCTGTTTGGTACATTTATATTTGCAGAATCATTCCAAATTACTCCCAGATTTTCAACAGTCCCAAGATAAAAATCATTTGACTTATTTGCCTTGATCTTCCTCGAACTCCGCGTTGACTTCTTGATTCTTGTACGGCTACCCTCGTGCTTTGTGCTTGTATAAGACACGAATGACAATCGTTTGATCTTGTCTTCTGTACCGATAAGCGGCATCTGACGGATGTGAATGAGCAGAACCCGTATTTTTATTCGTTTATCGGCAGTTGTCCTAAATTTTCTATAACTGTACATGATTTGCATTGTTTTGGACTGAGAACCTGTAACCTATAATAATATAGCAAATACAGATCAAAAGCACCTATCTATATAATGCAATCAAGAATGGATGGTATAAAAGTGAAAAATTCTGATATAAACAAATACCTCCAAACTTATCTTTTACTCTCCCTGAGCAACCAATTTTATTTTCAAAAAATCCCAAACTCACTTCTGTAGGCATTACGGTTGCACTTAGCGTGTGCAACAAGCCGTTAAACCCCAAAGTTTCCCTAGAGGAGGAGTTTTGTCTCCTGAGGGTTTTCAGCGGATACTACCTACAAAATCCTGTCAAGTTAGCCGTCGACTCTAATCCTAAAGTTTATCATCCTAGTTAGAAATTCTATCATCCTAAGTTGGAAATATCCACCCTTATTCATCATACCTCCTATTCATTTAACTTAAAATTCTATACGTTTTGTCAGTTTATAAAGACCTCGGTTTCTCTGGAGTTTTCATTCTAAAATGTAGTCTCCAATCTGGAATTTTTATCATCTTTAAGGAAAACATAAGAGTTATTTTTCATTCCTATCTTTCCTCCAAACATTGATCATATACCCCTACGTGTGTGTAAATTCACCTCTTCACTCAGGAATTCAATTCAAGGTATATGACTCTTACCCTAATACCTAGTACTATTTCTTTTTATTAATGTTGGGCGGATTCATTCACAGACCTTTCATGCGACTCTTACTGCTTCCTAAAGCACTAATCAGCCGATTACTGAGTGCGTGAGCTTATTGAAAGTATGTATTATCATCTCTACTAGTTTTCAACAAGCATCAAGTATGCAATTTTAAAAAATCTAGAGGTCTAAGTATACTAATTTAGAATCGAACTAGAGAATTAGGGTTTCAAGTTAAGCAAACTAGTTCTAAACTAAGTGAAAAGGGTTTACAACCTTTGTAGACCGGTCTTTCACTTCTAAAGCTCCAAGTAGTAATCCCTTAAACTCTTCTTTGACTCTACTTGAGAAAGGATCGAGCTTACTTGAAGTCTTCGATGCCGAAGATGATCCACCTTGAAGTCTCTTTCACTCAAACTCACTCTTCACTAATCAAGGTATTAGTGAAGCAAACGACCTAAACTAATGGGCTAGATTAGTGTAGCTTGATGAAGTAGGAGATTTGCTCACTAGAAATTATTTTCTCTTTTCTTTTCCAACTCAAGAAAAACCCTAGAGAGGAGAAGAGAAGGAGATGAACTTGGATGTTGTATGAGAAAATCAACCATGAGCTAGAGATAAGATAAGGATGAATAAATATCCAAGAGTAAAACAAAACATATGACATGAGTCATGGCTTCTCAATGCTTCTCCAAGCATCCAAAGCCATGACTCATTTTTCTTATTTTTCCTTTTTCTTAGAATATAAATCATCCCATTTTTCTTTAGTCTTGGTGTGATTCTCATACATCCTAGTCATATGTATCATCATCCATGATACAATATAAATTCATATATATATATATATATATATATATATATATATATAAAGAGAAGAAAATCTAAAGGGAGAAAATATTAGTTAACATATATATAATATAAATATATATCAAATTATTAAATCAACACTTGATTCAATAATCTAGTTATATCATATATAACCGACTGATATCATTTATATATGTATATCAAAATATCAAGTCAGCACTTGATTCAATTATCCGGTTATATCACTTATAACCAGATAATATTCAATATTCGATATTAAATCAACACTTGATTCAATAATCCGGTCATATCATATATAACTGGCCAATATCAAATATATATACCATTGAATCAACACTTGATTCAATAATCCGGTTATATCACATATAACCTAACCGATATCAAATATAGCTAGATTAGAATACGGTATCACATACTCGTATTTAATCAAGCTCCCGCACATATCTCCATATGTGCCCTACTTCGTTTCGCTTGAGCTAGGAAATCTCTGTGTGGAACTCTAAAGACTCGTCAATACGCCAGCAGTAGGTAATGATCACATCAGATACCCACAAGCCGTCAGCGGTACTAGCTAGACGTAACGGCTACCCATATATTGAACGAATAGAAGATCAACAAACAAACTTGTCCAAACTCCCGTAAAGTCTATAAGCAACACTTACCGTACAGTCTGGTTTCTTCATCTGATATGTCGCATATCGAGTTTGGAGGTGGATTCATCAGACCGCACTAACTCGATAAGTTATGCCGATGTGTGGCCTATAACCTTCCGAGAAACTACTAATAATACTTACCAGTAAATCTCATCAGCCCTGGTCAGCGACTTGCTCTTATAGCCAATCGAGTATAGCGCAACATCAACTCCCAATACCGGGAGAGACGAAACCTGTAACGTTTTAAAAATCATTTAGGTTAATTGCCCAAAAATTAGTAATACAACACGCGTTTTCCGTAATTATAATTATTTTTTTCACATAAAAACAATTAAACCTAATTTAATTATGTAATGGTTTATATACGGGTGTTTTGTTAGTTACTTATTTAATTGCTAGTTTATTTAATTATTTTCCTTAAGTATTTATTTTAAACATTATTTTAATCATACACTTACATATTTAATTAGTGTAATTACAATTAGAATGGGTAAATTACACACTAGTGCACCAAGAAAACCTAATACTTAGTTTGTAACTTGTTCCTTCTTTTTAAATTTGTTCTCCATGGTTCTAGAGAATTCTAGGATTAATTAGAAAATAAAATAATTAGGAAATGAATTAATAGATGAGATAATGGGAGAGTTTTGACATGACACCACACATACACACTCACTCACCTCTCTTTCTCCTTCATCTGGCCGAGCCTAGCTGCAGCCCCTCCCCATTTTCTCCATCTCCTTTTCACCACAAAACCCTCATTTTTCCATCAAAAATCCACATAAAACCTCACTAATTCGTAATTAAACCTTCACACAAAATTCCTTGGCCTAAACTAGCTTGGATCTTGAAGCAAGATGGTATTTTTAGAGGCCAAATTTGCAAGTTAGATCTCTAAATCTTTGAGGTATAAATCTTTACCCAATGGTTACTTTGTTAATTAATTACTTTAATCTAATTTATTTAGGTGTTAAAATGGTTTTAGTTGTAAGAATTGAGTTTTTAAAGAGAAGGGTTGTTTCCTCCAATCAGAGCAAATCTCTGTTCAAATTTCAAAATTTGAAATGAAGCAGCTCTTCATAGCAGCGCCAAGAGCGCTGCACTCTAAGCACGTAAGCGCTGGCGCTAAGAGCGCTGCACTCTAAGCAGCGCACCACGTGCAAAGCACGTGAGCGCTCACGTGGTGCGCTGACGATAGAACAAAATATTCTCAGCTCTTGGATCAAAGATCCAACGAACATGATTAAAAAATCATCAATTGACCAGAATAAAATTCTGTTAAGAAAACATTCTTCAAAATCTTTCCAAACAGGAAAGATTGTGCTCTGAAAATCAGAGCACCGTTGGATCAATGATCTAATGGTGATTAAAAATCACCAAAATATAGAATAAATTCTGTATGGAAAAAGATTTCCCAATCTTGTTAAAAACAAGAAAATTGCCTTCTGTAAATCAGAAGCCCTTGGATCAAAAATCCAACGGGGGATACATCCCCAAATCAATTAGAGAAAATATCTCTTTAACCGATTCAACAAATCAGCCTACCCTATATAAAGGCCCCAAGATTTCAAGTCTGATATAGAGGAACCCCCTCCCCCCATAAACTTTGAGAAATTTCAAAGACAAGGAGCAAATTCTCAGAAGAAAAAGATTTTCTTCGAGGTAAAAAAAAAGGAACAGAGAGATGAAATCATCTCATATAAGAAGAAGAACTTACTTCTTTTTCTAAGATCATAGATCTATAAGACCAAGATCTTTTACAAAAGGAGATCAAAGTATCTCATCATAAAAAATAAGAGGAGAACTTAATCTTCTTCAGATCATAGATCTATAAGACAAATTGTCTTTCACAAAAGAGATCATAATATCTCATTATAAAAAGGGGAGAATAATTCAATTCTCTTAGGATCATAGATCCATAAAGGAAGAGCCTTTCACCAAAAACATAAGAGGTTGAAATATCTCGTATAAAACAAGAACTTTGTTCTTAGATCCATGAGACAAAGTCTCTTATAAGAGAGAATTCAATTCTCAGAGCGCAAAGCCGCCTAAAAGAGCCCTAGTGCTCTAATTAAAAGAAGTGTTTCAGCACTTCGAATCTAGCGCACAGCGCTGCAGAGCCTTAGCGCTCTAAATTTAAAGAAGCGCTTTGCGCTCCAAATTTCAAAAGAAGCGCTTCACGCTCATTGACTGGCGCTCAGCTCCAAGCGCGCCACGTGCTCCTCACATGTGCGCTACTTAACAGAAGCGCTTTGCGCTTATTGACTGGCGCTCAACGCCTAGTGCGCCACGTGCTCCTCACGTGTGCGCTACTTAACAAGAAGCGCTTTTGCGCTCATTGACTGGCGCTCAGCGCCACGTGCTCCTCATATGTGCGCTACTTAACAAGAAGCGCTTTTGCGCTCATTGACTGGCACTCAGCGCCAAGCGCGCCCGTGCTCCTCACGTGTGCGCTACTTAACAGAAGCACTCTGCGCTCATTGACTGGTGCACAGCGCCAAGCGCACCACGTGCTCCTCACGTGTGCGCTAAGAGAACATAAATTGTTCTATAAATAAAGCCCAGAGCCATAATGAATGCTCAGCATCCAATAAAAGACAAAAAGATTGTTAGAGCCCAAAATAATGCTCAGCATTGTTAAATGTTTAACATTTTTAACTAAATGGGCCGAGCCCAAAGTGGTCACAGAACCCTAACTCGGATTAATTGACCCCATACGCTCATAAATCTTTGATCTTAGTCTCAAATTGGACTACAGATCTCCTAACCAATATTGGTTCAATGGTACATCTCTTCACTCCTCTGATATTTGTCGTTGTAATCCTTCAACGTCTTCAGAGAGGTGACGGGTCCCGACAACCAGACATTCCATGAACTGTAGGGTCCTTAAACTCATGGAATGTGAGGTCCTTAAACTCATAGACTATAATGTCTTTAAATACAGACTATGACGTCTTTAAACTATGGACTATGATGTCCTTAAACTCCATGGACTATGATGTCCTTAAACTTATGGACCGTAAAGTCTCTAAACTAAAACAATAGAGCCCAAATGCTCTTTTGTTGGATCTAAATGATCCTGTTAAGTAGATCTTAGTCTAAAATTAGACTGACGTATCCTTAACAAACGTTTAAGTTGATCTTAGTCTCAAATGAGATTAACGATCCTGAAACCCAACCAAAACCCAAATCTAAGAAAATACGGATTTGGATTAATCCACGCCCTACGGGCGACAACATAAATTAGTCTCCGTATACAATCCACGAGCAACCAAAACAAAAAAAATAACACACGACACGAAGTGAACTGCTGGAGAAGGAGAAAATGGTTACCGCGATGCGGTAGCGTAATTAACTGCAGGGTCTTGCGCCTGCAGGGAAGAGCGTCCCCACAATCAAAAAACCCTCAACGAGAGAGAATCTGACGAAGTCTGCTACATCGGCCACATCCGTTTAAACCTTCGATACATGGTGCTATAAATCAACTTGGTATCTTCGGAGAGGTGGATGGATAAGACCAAATAGCATCTGCCCCCAAATTCAGGTAAGACGATCCATCTCGGATCCGTCACTGTATTCGGTGGAGAACAGATTCTAGCACGCCCGGTGGGACCTTTTTCTCTTTTCACTCCACACTTCGTGGGTCATGTTTCGCGAACAAATCATGGTTTGACATGGTTGCCTTTGAATGTGAAGTACTAATATTTGGTACCTTGCTCCGTGCAGAAAAAACAGAAGATCAATGGCTTCAAACTGCACTAGCTGCAACTGCAACTCTCACTCCGTCCTGTCTGGAGGAGTGACTTAAGGGCCCCAAGCGGCCTCCATCTTCGCCATGCCAGTGGAACAGGTGACTTAGACCACCACTGGACTGTTTTTCGGGACCATACCCCCGCCAACGAGCTTCAGCGCACCTATACCATCGCAAGAAGCTCCGAAGAAATCGGTCTTTGATCGGCTTGCAACTAATCCGACCCCTCTCAACCGGTCGCCCAAATCCAGTGCCTCAGTTTTCAATAGACTGGGTCAAAGCTCCAATAGGCCCGTGAAGAAGCCCGCAATACCAGAAGGCGTTATCCCGAAGCGGATAGCCATTCCTACTCCTGAAGTCACCAAGGCGGCTTATCCTGCTAAGGAGTCGGTCTTTGCAAGACTAATTGTTCCAGCTCCTACTCCACGCGAAGTCACAAAGGCTGCTTCCCCTGTTCGAAAGTCGGCCTTCACAAAACTGACTATCCCCTCTCAACGGACGTTAGTCTTCGATAGGCTAGTGCCAATAACAGTATCTTGTGTTGTGAATGCGCGGTCGTTACGATCAGGGTCTAGGCTTGGTAGTTGTGTCGTTTTGCATTCCTAGTTAGGGTCGTGCCGATATCATTCGTGTCTTTATGTAGCTTTTACTCTTGAGTTGATTTCGTAGTGTCGCTACGCGCGTTAGCCACTTGACGAACACTTGAGAGTATATTTGGAGTTGGTGCGTCGGTCAAACGTAGTTGGTACGTGTTATTGGTCGATTGCTAATATATACTTGTTATATTGTTATATGCTTTCAGGATCGCAAGTAGGGACATCGGGCGCTGCGAACAGGGGAAAGCGAGTAGTTTGCTTTACTTAGCCAGGAACGTTGGTGAGTAGATTTAACATCTACAGGGGGATCGCCCGCATGGCGTTATGCGTCTGGGCTAGATCAAATGACATAACTATTAGTTAGAAATATACGGATATTGATTGTGCATGTATAACTTGTTACTTATCTCATTTTCTTGTGTATGGACTTAGTATTAATGAGATACAACACCATTATTGATGGTTCATGTTTCACGAGCACTAATTGTATGCTACACACACACCGTCAATAATTGCCATGACACGCACAACACTCATGCATATATGATATTGTATTGTTTAGAGATATTGAGACTTGATCCTTATTTTCCGTCGTGCATATGACATATAGTATACCTGTATACTAACATATTTACACATATGCCTTGACATGCTTACATGCTAGTTACCCATATACCTATAAGGTATTGTACCATTAGTGATAGGTATATTTCACACCTAATGACATAGCTACATGTATACCTTGCATACATACTTCACTTATACATGCAGGGTATATTACATCATTACTGATAGGTAGATACGTATATCTTGCTATACCTACAGGTTTACATATATATATGGCTATAGCTACATGTTTACCTTTATTTGATGTTATATAGACTTGGAGAAATTAAGAACCGCATGATATATATATTTTAACTTGTTGCAGTTAAATAGCGGCTTTTCCTTTATATGCCCACATTACAGTTTTATGTTGCATATATTATATTCATGGATTTTCGCATTGAGATATGGATTTTTCATGATATTTTCTGGATTTGAGGACCGTGGTAGTTTCATGAAATTATGCATTATTTGAAAAACCCGGTTTCTCTTGATATTATATTTCAGCAGCCACCATGAGTTTTATCGGTTCTGATATATATACCCCATGCGAGGAGGCGTAGTGGGCCGTGTGAGGGTACATGGTGGGGCCCAAAGGTACCGCGGGGCAAGAAAGGGTTGTCGATGTAACATGCCGATGAGGCTTGACAAGGAAACCATACCTACCGGTGACAGTACCTATGACTCGGCGGTTATCGTGAGGATACCGACGAGAATCATGTACGTATGAATACGTCGAAAGGAGGGGGTCAGAGCTAGGCATTCGAGCTTTCGGGATAGCGTATGATACGTACCTATCAGGGTGCCAGTCATGGTGACAGCACCTGATAGATCAGCCTTTATGTGTCGATACTTGACACAGGTTTTCATGATATTTTTACTCCTAAGTATATATAACAGTGGAATGGGACGCTGTTATATATATATATATATATATATATATTAGTGGAATGGGACGCTAATATATATGTATACATATCAATTATATACATCATCATAATTATTCATGCAAATATACTTAGGATATAAGAGATTCACTTGATATTGGATTTATGACATATGAGATTCACTTGATATTGGATTCAGGATATATGAGATTCACTTGATATTAATTACAGGATATATGAGACTTACTTGATTTTTGTACATTCAGGATATTTGAGATTTACTTGATATTGTACATTTAGGATTTATGAGACTTACATGAAATAAGAGCCAATTTAGGGGCTGATTTGAAGAAATTGGGATTTGGACTGTCTTGATGGACTTGGGTCCTACCACGAGATCAGGATTCCGCGGGAATGGCATATTTTATCACATACTCCACATTTATTTTATATACATTGCTTCATGTATTAATTGTACCTGCTAGAGTACCTTTCATGACTGTTGCATATATACATTGTCATATCATTACTTCATGTATTAGTTGTACCTGATAGAGTACCTTACATGATTGTTGCGTACAGATTGTCATATCATCGCTTCATGTATTAGTTGTACCTGATAGAGTACCTTACATGATTGTTGCGTACAGATTGTCATATTATTGCTTCATGTATTAGTTGTACCTACTAGTGTACCTTTCATGACTATTGCATACATATGACCATTTATTGCTATTAGCTTGCATATGTTAGATTCGCGCTGTACGTGCATATTTGCGATTACCTGCATATGTTATTTACTATTCATGTGTTGGCAACTCACCCCGTTGTACCACAGTGTTTTGCAGGTTGTTTCCCAGAGTAGTCAGGCAGGCTATTCATTTATCTTATCATGTTTTGTTGCGGATACCGTTTCGGCTCACAGTGTGCGGTTTTGTTTTAGGTGGGTTTTGTGGTTATCCGTTCATGTTTCATTGTATATTCGTTGTAACCTGTACTCTCCATCCACCACTTTCATGTGTATGACTTAGAGACTTGATGTGAGGACGATATTGTATA
Source organism: Agapanthus africanus (assembly GCA_030015575.1). Lineage (NCBI taxonomy): Eukaryota > Viridiplantae > Streptophyta > Magnoliopsida > Asparagales > Amaryllidaceae > Agapanthus > Agapanthus africanus. The sequence continues at coordinate 497,944,453 of CM057348.1, read as the reverse complement.
TTTTGGTGACTTGGATGTTTTTTTATACAGTTTTACTCATATCGTCTTTTATCTTTTCGCTACGGCGTCGTATATCTGTTGTGGTGGTTGTTTTCCGCCGTTGGGCGTGAATTTGCTCCCGTTGGGGATGCTTTACTTATATTTATGTTGTACCCATTCTTAGGATTGGTTTTTACAAAGGAGGTGCTGCCGAAATTTTTAAGAAAGTAAAGTTGGACTATAAATAATTTGGTTTGAGATTTCAAAAGTTTTGAAAATGCTATTATCACTTACTACATTTGATGGTTTAGATTGCTGGGTTTTCGGTTTACTTAAATTGCGTTACGCCTGTAGACGTTACGTAGTTTAAGGGCCGTCACATGCCAATTTCGGGTCGTGACAACGTGTCATAATAAATTAATACATCATTGTTGCTTAGGTGACCGCAAATTAAAGTGTTGTTTTTGCACGTGCTTTCTGCACCCTCGTTTGGTTTAAAAATAGAAAAAGATATTTAAATTAACTATATCTAAAAAAATTGTACTATAAAAAATAAACAAAAAATTTGGTATAAATTCAATTTCCAAATTAAAGACTTAAAATAAAAATCCATATTTAGCAAATCTTTTATGAGTTATACAATTATTTATTTAATAACGGAAAGTAAATGTTTTGAAAACAAATAAATTATATGCAACAAATATGTGTGTATCTTAAGAACTATATGACTTCATTGTGAGTGCTCTAAGTACCTCAGGTGTCGCGGTCCTTGCAGAACTAAAATAGTGATATAAACGGATATAGATAATAGATATTCTTAGCTAACTCTGTATTTGTATTCAATCTTTATCAAATACGATTTTTTTTTCATTTCTGACTATCCGAAATTCGTATCTGCACCCATAGATAATCAGTATATACAGACATGGTAACATATATCCTTTTGTATCTGTATCCAATACAAAAAATAATAATTTTTATTTTTAATAAGTATGTTTTCCAATATTCATTTCGTATGTATATCTATATCCGACTTTTACCAAATACAAATGGTAATTTTCATTTCGATAACTATCCATATTCGTATTTGAATCCCTTTAAGATTGCCGGATATGGACATGGTAACACCTATATCCGATCCGTATTCAATCCATTTACATCTCTATAAATAAACGATATGATTAACCAATCGTACAGATAATCCCTATAGGTTACATAGCCATATGATTAATTTTCATATCCGAAACCTATCCAATTTGAATCCTTTTAGGATTGCCGGATACGGACATGGTAACACCTATATCCAATTCTTATTCTATCCTTGCACATCCCTATAAATAAGCCATATGATTAACTATTCAAAAAGTTAGCAAGCAAAAGTTAGCTCAGAAATGCAGAATTTATCCATTTATTTTGGAGTTTAGATAACTCTAATTAATTAAAATTTATCCTGATCCAAGATTTGTGAACTTTATTTTTCCAAACACATCTCTTGTAACATAACTAGAGCCTAATCTTAAGTGGAGTAGCCTGCAAACCGGAATTTGCATAAACTTACTTACGTTTGAAAATAAATTCTAGTTTTCCTAACTCTGCACCCAAAGAGGTTTTGAGATTAAAAATGGTAGGCTCCTTAATAAAAGCTAAATTGCACTAAAATAGTCTTTGCTATCACGTTTTCCCACCAAACTACCTAAAAGTATTTTTTTTTATTACAATAAAATTCCTTAAATATATTTTTGCAAGAGTGTAATGAAAATCTTTTAAGGTAGTTTAGTAACAAACCATAATGGTTAACTGTTTATTGGTTTGATTTACCTAGAATAAATTTAGAGATATAGAAGGTATATCCATCTTTTGTTTTCTTTACTCATAGGAACAAGCATTGCCAATTCAATTGGACGACAATCGGTCCCAAGCACCCCATCCACCCACTCACCCCCACCCCACCCCCCAAAAAAATGATTATCTTGAAGGTAGGTAATCGAATCGTTGCACAAAATCTACATCTAACTTGTTATAGTTTGGGGTGGGTGCACGGGGAGAGGGGGATGTAGAAGCAGATATGTATCAGAATCTAACACTTTCTACTCATATGCAATGCATATCAATGAAGTACCAGTTTCCGAAACCAGAGCAGGAATTATGTAAGACATGATGAAGGAAAAATAAATTGAAAAATTCAATTAATACTGATTATATGAGCTCTGATGAAGGGGGGGAAATATTAATGAATTCATTACAAGAAAATATAAATGCATATATAAAGGGAAAGAAAAGAGCATATTAAACTACACATGACATCAGCCCCATAAATTTTCGCGATGATTGAGGATCGGCATTCGAACCATACTATTGTGATACGAAAACACTCTTTGGTCCATTGAATAGTACTTAACAATCGGGCTAACCATGCAACATCTTTCCACCTTTTTGATCTTCAGATCATAGGATAACATTGTATAGTTCTTCTTTTTGCCGATCCTCAAGTACAATTTCTCTCCGCCTTCAAAGGGTAACGGCCACACATCGTAACCATCGAAAAGCATCTCCGAAGCAGTCCTCCTAATCCTCCTCCTCCACATTGTGTGGCAAAAACTCGAAAACACGTCTCGGTTTTCTTGAATCATCTCATCGATGATCACCAAGCATATACGCTCCCACACTATGTTACTTTCAAGTTTCATCATCAAGATTTGTATGCATTTGCTATCAACCCTCGTACATGTGACAGAACCATTGCATACCCCAATCTCCTGATGAAACCGTGGCGAGTCTTGCTCAGGTAGCGGTATATACTCAGCAAGATCATTATGAACATCGAACGATATCAAATGCTCGTCGCAGTCCCAATACAATACTCCGCCAACAAAAACAGACTTCCCTTCACGTCTTAAACTATTAACGATGATCTTTTGACTAGATTCTACCCACTTGCCCGTATTCGACGAAAACACATTGAATCCATATTCAACACACATTGATATATTTCGTCGGATAGGATGGATCAGTTTGTAACAGTTTGGTGCGGCTACTGGATCAAATGCTAACCCAGTCGAAGCTCGAGACTTGTCGTCGATAATGACATGGTGCTCCTTTGTTGCCGGGTTGCAAACATATAAATAGTTCGGCTCGCCATAGTTCCAGCATTGGAGACAAAAAAGACCATTGGTAGATGCGATAATCCTTTTGCATTGCCATTCATTGATGAAGCTAAGGCAAGGATCCGGGATTCCAATCGGAGCTCCGAACATCGGAAGAAAGATGAGATTGTTTCCATGGCAACCGGCGAAGACCGCACTACTAGAGATCGGAGAGGCATGACGGGATTGTTCAAGCGCAAAAGCCGGATCGTTGGACACGAGTTTGTACCAAGTTTTATCGACGCACTTGAATCTGACGAGGGTCTTGAAGGGAAGAAAGGGGAGGATATGAGAAAATATGATGTCCTGAGGAAGTTCAACTGCCCTCTCTCTCCTTGGCTTCTTTGATGGAGGAGGATCCATGATGAAAAGCAACGCAAAGAGTAATGCAGAAAAATATTGAAGAGCAATAACCACAGGCAAAGCTTTAGTAATACAAGTCCTAATCCTATTACGATTCTCTCAAGGGAAGATAAAAGAAAATAATCTTCCTCAACAAAATATAAAAGATTACCTAAATTACAAGTTACCTAAGTTAGCCTTCTGTTTAAACCAAAATAAGCAATAAATTTGACATTTAAATTATTCGATCCGTGTTGGCCCAACCCAACGTAGCTAGTTATGATTTTAAAAAATTAAGTTTTAAATACACAACAATTTAAAAACTTGGGTAAGGATTAAAAAAATTTCAAATAAGAAAAAGAAATATATGTAATCTTGAATTACTATAATAACTCAAGAAAAAAGTATGTGGAGATTATACTTAACCTGCGGTTGATTAGTTTTTGTGAATTACATAACCATAAGAAAAATAAAAAGAATAACAAAAATATAAATCTTAAAGAACAACAAACATATATACCCATAAAAAAAATTTAAAAGATAACAAGAATGTTAAAGTGGAATTGTCTAAAAATAAAAGCTTTACCAGTTGGTAAATTATAAACTATTTATTTGGTAATCCAATACATTTATACATGGCAAGAGATGAAGCAAACATTGCATCAATTTACAGAGAGACAACAAGATCTATGTCAGATTACAAAATAAATATATAATGAAAAAACTTGAACCAATATAAAAATAAAAATAAAAGAATGACTACTTTGTTGATGCCCGTCACTGGTACAGATTACGAAATCCCTATAGCTCCAATTAATCTAGCAAAAAATTGCTGTTAAAATAACTCTTGAGCAAAATCATATACTCTATCGATGATCAAGAAATTCTAGACTTGCAGCAGAGGGTGCCAGTTCGTGATCAGATAGATATTGAGGGTTGTAGAACTTGCTTAAATGTCTAATCCCGCTATCACAAAGAATTGTTACTATTGTGTGTCCTGGACCTAAAGATCACTCCAATTTCACGGCTCCAACATAATTCATTGCAGAGGAGCTCTGGACGAATAGTCCATCATTCCATAAAAGAAACCTGGTACATATCACATTTTAAGATAACTACCATAAGTTATACATCACAGGTAAATACAATGACTTTTCACTAAATACCCATAACTACTACTAAAATGCCATAAGCTATCACATTTTTGAGATAAATATATAAACTATACACATCGGAAACAAATAACAAGAACTCAGTCGGAGGCATAGAAATACAATGAACTTTTAATCTCGTATGCCTCTTTTCAATTGTAAATATCCAAACAACAACAACTGAGCGATTCATCTCAAGTATATGGGATAGTCTACATGAACCAACATGAGAATCACGCCTGGTTCAGCATATGAATCCTCCGCCTCCACTTACCCCTATCGAACAATATAGTTTTATTGAGCCCTTTGGCAACCATATCTTTTCATAACACCTCCATCCACATTTTCTTCGGTATCCCTTTCGCCCTTTTAACATTGCCTATATTGAGTATCCATTCGTTGAACCGGTGCTTCCATAGGTCTGCGTAGCACATGACCAAACCATCTTTGGCCGGTTTTCCCGTATCTTCTCCTCCACAGGTGCTACATCAACTTTTGCACGAATATCCTCATTTCGCACCTTATCTTTTCTAGTGTTACCACACATCCAGCAAAGTATGCGCATCTCCGCTACGTACATGATCTGTGTATGATGCTTCTTAGGAGCCCAGTATTTTGAACCATATAATAAGGCGGGTCGAATAGCGCTCCGATAAAACTTTCCTTGCAACCTTAACGAAAAATTACAATCGCACAAAATCTATGTTGCACTTCTCCATTTCAACCTAACAACTTGGATTCTTTGGTTGATATCGTCATCGATCTCCCCATCCTTTTGAATGATGGAACCTAGATATCTAAACTGATCGCTCGATGATATCTCTTGCCCATCCAGTATTATACTACTGTGGTCTTCACTTCTCTATTTGCTAAATTTGCATTGCATATATACTGTCTTGGACCTGCTCAATCTGAACCCCGCAATTCCAATGTTTACCTCCACAACTCCAATTTGACATTAACCTCTTCTTTCGTCTCATTTACCAGAACAATTTCAGCGAATAACATACACTAAAGTATCTCATCCTGAGTAGTTTTAGTAAGCTCATCCATCATGATGGTAAATATGAATGGATTTAATGTTGATCCTTGATACAAACCAATTGTAAGCAGAAAATCACTCGTTAGGCTGCCGCAAGTTCTGACATGTCACCACTTCATCGTACTTGTCCTTGATTATTATGTCAATGTACTTGACTAAGCTCTCTTCTTCATCATTGTCCTCCAGAATACCTCACTAGATAACTTATCGTACGCTTTCTCTAAATCAATAAATATCATATGCAAATCTTTTTTCCTCACTAGATAACTTATCGTACGATTTGTTTGGATGTATTTAGGCTGCGACTTTTTTTTCGACAGCCCGTGTGCTTTGGAGAAGGGGGGTTGGGCCTCTAGACCCATAGAAAAATTCCACATATAATTGGTTGAAAATTCTCTTTACCACTGCAAGTGGAGGGTTTCGAACCCAAGACCTCCCTCCAAGTGAGGGAGTACCATTGCTAATCGAGCAAAGGCTCTTTGGCATGCAGGCTGCAACTTTGTTGTGCTGTTCGTGATCTTTGAGAGTTGGCACTTCAGTCTATGCAATGTTCAGCACATAACAATGTGTTTTAAGTATCCATTTGCACTTTATATCAAAAACATATCCAACTGCACTACAATTTTCTTTGCATTGATTCCTTACATAGCTAAAATCTATATAACTTTAGTGACCAGCTTTGCTTGTGTGATAAAGGCTAAATTACACAGTAAACTGCCTTAGAAGTCTTTTTGTTAAGAGCAAACCCCCTTGAAAACTTTGGTTTTAAGAGGTTTTTTTAAATTAATATATAGCCTTAAATGTAGCAGTTCAAGGGAACTTGCTGCAATTAAAAAAAGTGCAAGGAATTTTACTAAAATAAAGGAGGAGTTGAGGGTATATTAGTGTAATTTAGGGTAATACAGACCTAGACATTTCAACAGCCTCTTTAACTGTGCCTCTATAAGCTCCATCCAACTCTGCCATAACAAAATTCTTACCGATTCCTTCTGTAATGGTATCAAAAGGATTCTTGAGCCTCTTTTGTGTACATCACTCCTCTTGTAACCTTGAACAGACCAGATCCTTGGGGGTCCACAAGGAAACATTTGATGTTTGGATCCTTTTCCTGTAAAAGGGAACAATAAAGGATCTAAGACAAGTCCACAGCATTTCTCTGTTAGATTATTAAAGGGTTAAATGCATATGACCCATTATTTATGGAACCAGTCTCGATATGACTTGAAAAGAGAGAGAGAGAGAGAGAGAATTTGACCCAATTATTGACCAACTCTTGTTTGTCATGTGTTTATTACCAGTTGATTTGTGATATTCAGTCTAGATATAAATTTGAAGGGAAAAATTAACATGATTCAACTCGGAAATGTCATTTGCTAATAAATCATATGACTCGTGATAACCAGTCTCGATATGATTTAGAAAAGAAAATTTGGTCTGGCTCATGACTAACTCAGAGGTGTCATGTCCGGATGAATTAGATGATGGGTGATCAATAGTCCGATATGACTTAGAAAAGGAAATTTGACCTGGCTGCTAAGCTACTCAAGAGCGTCATGATGTTTCAAATCAGATGATTGGTGATAATGGCATGACATAACATAGAAAATTTGAGTAAGTCAGGGATGTGACAGCTATCGTGTGCTATAAAACCAGTTGCCTACTATAAGTGCAAAGCAAGGTAAGATGAGGGGAGGCTGGGAGTTATATGCAACTAACCCATTTTATCAAGTATAAGGCAGATCAAGACACAGAAAAACCTATAAAAATCTTGAAACAAGTGTGCCACCCGTACCTGCGGCCGCAACAAAGGCATGCAAGTTTCCTCCAGTTTGCTCCCATATCTCAGGACCCATGCCTTCGTAGTGAGATCGGAAGTTGGCTAGCTTTTCAAACTGATCTGCAAAGAAACCTCTTTTAGCTTCATGTAATGTATCATCATTAATATGAGTTGCATCAGCTTCTACTTTGTTAGCTTCCCTTTGCTTTGCTCCTAATTTAGTTGCCTCGGAAGCTCTCCTCCTAGCATTGTTGACAAAATGGTCCTTGTGTGTAATGGATACCAGTCTCACTCTTTCTACTGTGGCTCCAGGAGCCTCCAGAATTTGAGACTGAAAGAATATTGAGTTTAAAATTTTTGAGATATTAGGGTAAGAAATACAATTGGAAGTTGAGAGTAATACAATCTAGGTGGACGTTATTCAACACGACGGATTTAAATAAACATGTTAGCTTCTTAGCAACACTGGGATTAGTTTTTTATCACTTGGAGCAGGATTATCACTTCTCTCTGTGGCAAGTAATATACCAAGTCTGGAAATAGTCTTTACAGCTTTATTTGTCAGATGGTTGATTATAGCTTTATTTGTCAGAAGTCCCCATTCAAAACTAAAAGTACTAAATTAAATAGAATTGCATTGCATTGCGTGAGATTTATCACACTGCCACTATAATAAAATACACACAAGCAGCAATCTGCAAGTGATGTTTCAGCATCATGATCATTATTGATGGAACTTGATATGCTTTGTTATCCCACAACACTCATTCAAGCCTTTGATCGGTTCATCTATCATGGTATCTAAGCACCAGAATTTTGGAACTCTGGTTCAGAACGTTAAAAATATTACTCACTGTAATTTAGATCTTCCTTACCATGCGAGTCATCTTATATTGAAGGCCTTGTAGCTTGGTGACCCCTGTGTGGGGGTGTTAATTGATTCATATCAATGTTACCCGACATGCGAAACGTTACAGTACAGAACCAAACATGGGTACACGGAACACCACTTGTTATGAAACGTGGTACGATTAGGACAGTCTACTTTTGTAGAGTTATACGGAATGGAAAATATAACTCTAGAATGTGGAGTGTTTTTGTAATCTTTTTGTGTTTGTGCGTGTGTGAGCATTATATATATATATATATATATATATATATATAAACCCCATCCACCTTTTGGGTTTTTGAGATAACCCTATTGAACTTTTAAAATGCTATAAAACCCCATTGAACTATCAATATTGTATGAAATCGTTACTTTGATTAACTCGTACAAACCACAATTGGACTGAATAACACCAAAATGTTTTACGGATAAATTGAATAGACTTAAAATGAACGGAATAAGATTTTTTTGACAAAAATGCCTTTCATTTTTTTTTACGAAAAATGCCCCAATGGGGTTTTATAGTATTTTTAAAGTTCAATAGGTTATCTCAAAAACCACAAAAGATAAATGGGGTTTAGTAAAATTTACCATATATATATATATATATATATATATATATATATATATGAGAGTGGTTCTATAAGGCCCGACCTCATTTCTTAGTTTGAGGTCCACTTCTCAAACACACAATCCGTCAATCCGTCGTGTTTTTTTACCGATCCGTTCCGGTCATCATGATCTACGTGTGTTAGAAAGATTATGTATCAAATTTTACGGGATTTAGAGACCTCTAACTAATCGATCAAATAGACTAAAAATCGATGGCTTTACGATGCATGAAAAACAAGATCGCTTGATGGATGTGTTAAAGGTCTCAAAATCTGATATATAACATATCTAACACACGTAGATCATAATGACCAGTGTGGATCAATGAAAAACATGACGGATTGTGTGTTTGAGAAGTGGACCTCAAAATAAGAAATGAGGTCGGACATCATAGGATCACTCCCCTATATATATATATATATATATATATATATATATATATAGAGAGAGAGAGAGAGAGAGAGAGAAAGGGAGATGAAACGGCGGCCCTCTTTTAAAAATGAGTCATCGTCCCAAAACACATATACCCCGTGTATTTCATCGATCCAAACCGGCCATCTTGATCTACATATCATAAAACCTTTATGTACAAAAATTCCCGGGATTTAAAGACCTCTAACGCATTTATCAAGCGACCTTAATTTTCCTATACCGATAAAACGTTGATTTTTCCATCTGCTTGATGAACACGTTAGAGATCTTTAAATCCCGAAAGTTTTTGTACATAGGGTTTCATGATACGTAGATTAAGATGGCCGGCTTGGATCGGTGAAATACACGGGGGCATGTGTGTTTGGGGTGACATCTCATTTTTAAAAAAAAGGACCGTCGGCTTATATGTATATATGTATATATATATGTATATATGTATATATATATATATATATTACTCTACTAAATGAAAATAAACAAATTTTAGTAGTACTCAACTAAATGAAAATAAACAAATTTTAGAACTCAATTTTAGTAGTCCCTTTTTTATTGCCACCCTCAATTATATTAGTCTCACTCTTTTGTATTAATTATATTATCATTATTGTAATAGTGGAATTTGGTAAAAGAGTGTGGTTTAGTAAAGGTAATTATGGTAGATGGTTACATAATAAAATATGAAAAGATAAATTTTTAAATAATTTATATTCATCTCCATAATTTATAGTTAATCTACTAAGTGAAAATAAACAAGTTTTAGTAGTACTCAATTTTGGTAGTCCCATCTTTATTGCCACCCTCAATTATATTAGTCTCTCTTTTGTATTAATTATATTATCATGGTTGTAATAGTGGAATTTAGTAAAAGAGTGGTATTAGTAAAGGTAATAATGGTAGATAGTAAAGTAATAAAATATGAAAACATAAAATTTTAAATAATTTATATTTATCTCCATAATTTATAGTTCATTGTCTCATATATTTAGTAATCATGGTTATTAAATAATTTGGTAGAATATAAAAAATTACATTTTAAAATATTTATGTTCATTATCATTATCTAAAGTCTAAAGTCTCTTAAATCTTAAAATAACTAGACAAATAATATATTAGAGCCTAAATCTAAACCATAAATAACTCTTAAACGTGAAAATTAGAAAATAACTTTTATGTAATCCTTTTTATAATTTCACTTCTATCTTTTTAAGTTCACTTTCTGATGAAGGACCATAATTGCAACAGTTTTGAAACAAAGAGGCACTTGGTTTTAATCTAAGAGTTATGCATATCTAAAGCCTTCTTTGCATTTATTTTGCTAGAATTATAAATGTGTAGAGTTATTATGTGAGTTATAAATATGAGAAGACAAGATGTTACGCAATGAGCATATATAAAGGCTTTGTATGTGGATGAGAAGGATAGACAATGTTATGATATATAATTAAATAAATATTTGATTTGTCAAGATATCCTCTGTGTGAGTTTTCTCTTGTAATTGGCTGCGCTCGAGATCTTATCCAGTTGCGGTTGGATCTAACTTCGGTTGTGGTCGATCCTTTGGTTGCTGCGGTAACCTTCAAAGCCTCACCACTCCGCCGACACTACCAATTCAATTCCTTTAAAGTCATCATTTTCAACTCCATCAATACATCAACTTCTCTGTTTGCTGCCAACGACGACAACCTTCATTGAGTCACCAATACAATCACCTTCTATTCTTGCTTTAGCACTCTAGATCCACTCGAAGCCTACTAAGACTGGTTATAACACTCCAGCTTTTGTCCAGCAATAAAAAAACAACCTAGTTTATGTTCAAACTGCCCCGTTTCAACCTTAAACTTGCCATGTTTCAGTCCTCCAAAACTTGGGTTGATAGGCTGTCCCGTTGCAACACTGTTCCAACCTTGTCACAGCTCAATTCAACCCAAAACAATCGAGATCTGCTCCTAGACTACGGGCTGGACTCTTCTTCAGATCTGATCCAAATAACAGTACTTCTATTGCTATTCTCTAAAGTCCAGTGCAAACTTCTAACATCAATCGGAGAGGGTAATTTTGAATTGGTCATATAACAATTATCATTATTGAATTAACTGCTTTAAAATTCTGAATTTCAATTATGATGTTAAGCCTATAGCGTGTATTATCTATTAATCATATTTATTGAATTTCGGATCTCTTATGTGTGTTGATCATCTACATTAGGCTTGCATGTGTTAATTTCTATTGCATACGCATCATAGCTTGCTTCCCTTGTCATACATGCATCTACACACACTTAGCTTAGCCCTAACTATTTCGTCCCGCGTTACTTTCTAATATATTATAATCTTTAAATTGGCTGGGTGGATTAAAAAAAGTAAATAATTATTACTGTTATTGTTATTACTACTCATATAATTAGTAACCATGCTTATAAAAATCTATATTTCTAAGGTATACAAAATAATTCCTTAAAGCGGATATTCAAAATTGAAATGAGGTAGTAATATAATTGTATTTGGTGTAATTTAAAGTATTCCTAAAAGTGACTCTTGGTATTTATAGGTTAACTCTCTCATGAATGTATAGCTATAAAGTAATTAATATGAACTTAATTATAAAATATAGTATAAATATCTTAGGATAAGTTCACACTTGTCTTCTCTGCCTCCTTGTTCTCTAGCTCATCAATTCATTAATCTCTTTGGTGTAAGGTGTAAATAAAAAAACGCAACCTCTAAATTTGTATAATCACTGCTAATAATGACTAAAACATCTTATTTATTTTTTATATATGATCTATTATCACTAGTAAGACGCTTTTGGCATTCTATATTAAAAGTTAGAAATGTTCATTCATTACATTTAATTTTAAGAAATAAACCAACCCCCTTCACTTTCCCTACCTATTTCAATTTCAACTCTATATAAAAGCCATTTCACCTCATTTGTCTCATATATTTCAACCAACAAATGCAATATTTTTCTCCTTCGGGACTTTGATTGTCATCTTCTATCCTCCATCTCCGAGCGCTTGCCCATAAACCTGTAGGTGGACGAGAAGTGGCACTCGTGACTATGGTTTCCTAAGGCTACAAATGAAGATGAGGTTTCAGAAGAGGTTGGTAGACGATAGAAGACACCGCACGATGTGACTAAAGAATGGAGAAGTGAAAGTCACAAGGAACGACAAATTCATGATTCTAATTGCAGGAACAAACGCAACAAAGATAAAGTAAAAGGAGACATGGTATAAGAGCTGAAGACCTGAAACTCTCTGGTTGCTAATATTTTGCGTGTGTTCATATTTTTGTACTGTTGATTCAAATTGTTGGCACTAGATTAAAAACACTTGATTCGGTCTTCATCTTTCAAGCTTGATGACCTTAGCTCCCCGTAATTAATGTAGATGAAAGATGTGCAATCCTGGGTTTGAAATTTGTCTTTTTGATAAATTTTCAGAGGCCTTCAGTAATTAGTTGTTTCTGAAAACATGGATTATTTTTAGTAATATAGATTATGATACCCAAGTCGATATATAACTTCATGTCTTTGTTTAATTAAGTGCTATAAAAAAATATAGATGAAACAAAACAGTTGAAGAAACTTACGTGAACTAAGATTGATAATGTAATTAGTTGCAATGGTTTACGTGAACTATGATTGATAGTAAAATTAATAACGACCATCGTTAAGTTGAATATATATGGATGTAAAAAACGATTTCATGGGTGCACTTCTGAAATATCATCATGGATGCGTCAGTAGAAAAAAGAGGGAAAAATAAAAACCAATGAAAATCATGAGAACTCATGGTCTTCTGAATCCAAATAATGCAATCAAATTAATTATGTTAGAAGGAAATTAGTTGCAATAATTAAGAAATATAGTCAATTTCTTCTCTTTTTTTGCATTTCTTGAGCAATCTTTCCTTGAAATGGTTACTGTTTCGATGTTTGTGTACTCGTATCAAGAGAAAGCCAAAAATACATAAAAGTTAATAAGATAGAAAAAATTAGTTCGTACGGATTTATAAAGTTATACGACGGGAAAGTTTCAATTTTGTCCTTTATCTTTTCATTCATTATATATATAATTCAAGCAATTATTTATCTAACCGTTCACGTGCGTAGAACGTAGAAACAACTGGTGTGTATAGAGGATAACGGAGGAAAGATGTCATAGGAGGGGATTTTCTCCTATGGGGTCGAAAAAATACTCATCACGATTTTTTTCGACGACCAGCACCAACCATCATCTTTATCATGGAAGATGTAGATACACCAAATTTCATGTGATTCCATCACTTTTTCACCGTTGAATTAGCAATGTAAAATGTTCTATTGTCGGTGAAAAAATGGTGGAATCACGAGAAATTTGGTGTATCCACATCTTACATGATAAAGATGATACGTGCCGATCGTTGAAAAAATCATGTTGGACGTAGATATTTAACGCCGCCTAATGAAAAAGCCTCCTAAGGCCTCTTTTCTTCATTCTTCTCATATAAATATATATATATATATATATATATATATATAATTTGGCTCCTTACGCTATGTATATTTAAATTCTTGAAAAAAAATTAAATATTTTTAGCATAATTTAACACAAACATGTCGTTATGCTAATTGGTTAATTCGCCTCTTTCAACCTAGATCGGAACGATGATTCTTCCGATCCACAGCGCTAGTGTTCCCCAATTTGAAACGATTGTTCCAAATTACAAATCACTATAATTAGTGATATATGGCAACACATATTCATATCATTGTTGGTTTAATCCATTGGTTTAATTCTATGTTACCCATGTTTTCCTTTTTGTTCCAAGATGCAGAGGTCTTTCATAAATCATAATTTAGCTTTCCAAACACAATTACACATGTTTGTATTCCCTGCTGCATATAAAAAAATTTAAACGGTTATTTATTTTTCTTAGTTATTAAATAACTAAGAATTACAATATGGACATATCCTCTCACTGTATAACATATAGAAAATAGATGTTTTAAGTTTTGGAATATAGCTAGCAATACTTTTTAAGCCTTCCAAATTAGTATTTCTTTCATCCTTATCACATACTTCATTCCACACTACAATTCCGAAGAAGCATGGTGGCCCACATAGAGCCCTGTGGGGCACGTGTCCCAATTGAGATTTTCGGAGAAGAAAAGTCCCTATTTCAATCTATTAATGCAGATACATATAAGTAAAGGTATATTATATATATTGTTTATAATCCTAACATAAAGATGCTTTTGTTCAGTTGGTAGTGTGGAACTTTTAATTGCTTGAGGTCGTGGATTCAATTCCCACAATTGACATATTCTTATAATTATTAATCCTATCATATACTCTTTTCAATGTTTTCATACTTTTGATTGAGAAGATAATAGAATATTTTAAAATCTTATTCGTAAACCTTTACTACAAGCATAACCAAAACCCAACAAATGTCTCCTCTTTTTTCCTATATAAAATTGAAAGAAATCGAGAAAAAATATTTATCTTAGGGTGCCTCTCTCTCTCTCCGCACACACACGTGCACGGTACACCACATGTGCACTAATATATGATTGCCTTCACCAAATGAATGGTTTGTATGCCAAGACCAAACTATAAAGTCTAGAAAAAAAGGTATTACGATTGAAATTAGTTTTATATATTATGCACTTGGCCTTTTCGATGGAACATTGTTATATATTGTGCCCCCATTGACTAAAATTTATAGGTCTGCCACTGCGAAGAAGCATGTCCCTTTCCAACTTTATTCCCTACCTAATAGCATGTGTTGTTTCCATTTTTGTTCAATGTACTTTGTGTTCTGTGTTTTACATAACTTTGATTTAAGGCCTTAGGTTGAGTAACATGGGTACTTAACATCACATGCAAAAGGAACGCGTTCATAACGTGATAGGTACAAGCTTCATAACTCAAAAGTTTAAGTTTAAACTTACATGATCTATAACTTGGAAGGCTTTTTTCCCCTGATGATCTTGAGACCTGAATTACTTATGGTTATTTATTCACTAACATGTATCCAACCCTCTTAAATTCATATCCTCTCCTATCCAGGAGCTAACATCATGGACCTATGCATTTCATTATGATGTGAGCCCGTCCTTATATCTCTTGGATAGGAGAGGGTATGAATTCAAAGTGGTTAGATAAATTATTCCTCTTATTTTTTTTTCTGTTTATGTATAAGAACACCGTTGTAGCAAATTTAGTGATCTAATGCTTATATTAATTTATTAAGCCAGACTAATTCTATTAGAATAATCTCTAGTTATTTAACTAGAAGGTCTTCGATTCCAAATTGACCGATGACATGAAATTTTCATGTTCTGTTGCAAATAATTTATATAAAAAATTCCATGTCAACATTAACACACCCTGATCCTTCTTGCTCTCGATGAATCCGGTAACTCGTTCCGTGTACTCCGCGTAACCATTTCTCTCTTTTACCCCATTAAAAACCATTTCTGTTTTAACTATTTCCTCTAACCTTTTCACGTGTTTATGGACAATCTTAAAAACAGCGATAGCATAAAGCGTAGTGTGACGTCACTAAATAGCAAAAAGTGAAAATGGTGTAACATAAAGTGTAAACTATCTCTTATTAACATTTTAATTTAAGAAATATAAACATAACTATACTGCATATAAAAAATGAGAATAATGGAAGAAAGAGGCCATAGGAGAGAATTTCCTCCTATGGAATTGAAAAAATACACCCTTCCTCATTTTTTCCGACGATCGGCACCAATCATCTTCATCGTTATCATCTAAGATGTGGGTACACCAAATTTCATGTGATTCTACAACTTTTTCACCGTTGATTTAACAATGTAAAAACTTTTTCCGACAACAGAACTTTTTAACCCACTAAATCAACGGTACAACAGAACTTTTTACATTGTTAAATCAACGGTGAAAAAATTGTAGAATCACATGAAATTTGGTGTATCCACATCTTAGATGATAACGATGAAGATGAAGGGTGCCGATCGTCGGAAAAATTGAATGAGTGTACTTTTTTGACGGCATAGGAGGAAATTACCTCCTATGGCATCTTTCCTCCATTATTCTAATAAAAAATAGTCGTTTAAAAATTAGGAATGGTTTTTGTAAGAAATTTAAAAGAAAATACTCGACATACCAACAATTTTTCTAATGTTTATCCATGAGTTCGCATCTCTCGTCCATCTAGTTCATCAATTTAGGCTCACAAAAGGAAAACCTATTAGATCTAACAGAGAACTTTTCTCAAATACTATCGAAAACATATGTTTCTTCTCCAATTCAAACCCAAAACAGATCTAATAAAGGTGATAATTACAATAACAGTTGCATTAAACACTCACTACGTGGCTTGATGTGGTAGCCAATGCCTAGAAGGTGGCTCTGTATGATCAAAAGTGCCTCAAATGGCCTCTAATGGCCTCGGAAGTTGCCTTTGATGGCCAGCGATGACTGGGTGAGGCCTTGACGGTCGGACGCGGGAGATCAGTTTTTAGCAGAGATGTGGGAAAGAGGATAAGGTGTGCAACAATGCCCTAGATCGACCGAATTGGATTTCTAGGTGCTTCGGGTAATGTGTTTAAGGGGTTCAGGTTAGAGTTTTATTTATAAAATAAAGTGCCTGCTAAAAGCCCTATGCATAGCTTAAATTGCTTATGTTGTGTAGTTTAAGTATTTTGGCGTATGCTATTTATAAAAATAGCTTACGGTACAGTGCATTTGTGCTATAAATGCTCGTTATATAGCAAAGTGGCCCCTGCTATGCTATGAAGCGAGAAGAGCTTGTACTATGCTACGAAGTGAGAAGTAGCCCCAACTATGCTATGAAGCACGCTATTTAGTGCAACAAGGCGTGCTATTATCTACTTTGCTTAAGAGCTAGTATAAATAATAATAACATCTATATATCCTATCAACTAGTTATGATGATGCAATAAAGAAGATTCTTCGCCAATAGATGCTTTACTACGACACAATCATCTGTATATTTACTGGAAGGAATAAAACTCAAGCTTAAGCAAACTAATATATTTTGCATGTGCATTGCATGTATGATTAAAAGAAAATCAAATCAATGCCCGTTAGTAATATACATCATTTTCATATAAGAAGATGTGATGATCAATTCAACAACAGGTTCATTAAATGTCAATTGTTGTTTACAATATAATCCTTGCTGACAATGGAATCCTTGTTCATAATGATTCTGAGGTTCCCAGTATTCATAGCGACTGAAATTTGAATTTTCTTGTTCAGAAAAAAAAAACCGATGTTAAACTATGTTTTACGAAACCAAAAACACAAACGACAAAGGATTGAAAATGAAATGCTTAGAGACAAAAACTCATGGAGATGTATTTTCTGCCATTAGAAACTCAAATGGATTTTGATTTTAATGGTGATATAATCCTTTACCAGAATATAGACACAATTATAAAATATTTATAAAATTTTCACATATAACGGCCGATGTCAGATCCAACTAAATAATTTGGTAGTTTTTACTAAAACAAACTCCTTGATTTATTATCTTCCTTCAATTATCACACCCAATGTCGCCTGTAACTTAGAATGAAAACGGAAATGTTGAACGCCATGTGGAACACGGTATGATAAGGGTAACTTTCTTCGATACACTTATATGGAACGGAAAACATAGCTATGGAACTTGGAATGTTTTTGGATCGGTTGTGAGTAAGACGCGTGTGCACATAATTTGAGATCTTGAAAAGGAAAAGTAAAAAATTAACAAAACCCGTTTTTATGCCCGTTTAACTCGAGTTCTTAATGGATTAGGTTATAACAACGATTCTTCCAATCCAGGAAGGTAGCATTCCTCAATTGGGAGCGATCGTTGCAAATCACAGTACACTAATAGTAAATAATAAACAATCAGAAAAGCATGAAGTTTAGAGGGGGGAGAATGAAAAAAGAGGGTGTACCTTTTGGGATCGTACCCAACTCGCAAGCTTCAGTGCTTCTCCAGATCAGGAAGCAGGAAGTTTACTGCTGAGAGGAGTGTTTAAAATGTGTGAGGAATAGGCAGAGTAGATTGATATATGCAATTAACAAATTTTGAAAATCATGACCATGGAGTTGAGGCATTGCCTGCAACTGCAAATTTGATTGCTTTAATTGAACGCTGGATTCAAATTTAGTTTGATCTATAACTAACATATTGCTGACATGGCTTCTTTCCAATGAGAGTTGCTATTGCAGAAGCAAATTAAGTACCAAATTGAAGTCATCAATTTGATACTCCCCCCATGCCCCCGCCCCACCCCCACCCCCAAAAAAAACAAAAAAAATTCTCCCTTTTGCATTAAAGTAGTAGAGATAAAATAGGCATAGGCAAGCTTATAAATAGAGGTTTTGTCCTTCTAGTTTGCAGCTAAAAGGAGGCACGGGAAAGTGACAATGGAAGGGAATGCAACAAGACCAGTGTAACAAGGAGTGAGATTGCAGTATTAAGTATTGACTTATTATGAATTTTTATTTGTTATTTGATGCCATCTCTTGTACCCATCTCTACAAGCGGTATAAGAGTATTATCACCACTCGGTTTCAACCTAAACATATCTTTAGCATGTGACCATCAATATAATTTTGAATTCGGTTAAGGATTTGATCATATTCATTGTACTCCCTTTTCTTTTTTATTTAATTACCTTGATTTAAAACATAAGGATTCATCTTAAGATTTTAGCTTGTCAGCTTGCATATGCTCCATACACCATGTGAGAGTTTATGCTTCCATAGGGAACTCTCATTGGCTGAAAAATACATATATAATATAAGGCAACCAAACCAACCCCAAACTTCTGAGTTTAGTTACATAAATCCATGTTTGTTAAGGTAGATGACCTTAGTTCTTTAGCTAAGAAGTGGCTTCTCATTTTCATATTGGTGTATTTTCCAAAATCAAGTTTTATAATCACAAATTCTTCTTTGGGCCATCATGGGTTCATAAAGCCGCTATAATATTCTCAACATAGAACCATTTTAATAAAAAAAATCAGCCATAATGCCGACATGTTTAAGGAAAAACAAGTACTTCTTTTATTCCTACTGTACCCATCTATACGAGGGGGGGAAACCTACAGAATTAACAACAAAAATAAATCAAAAAGGAGGATCGGTAACCTCTTTATGATTTTAACAGCAACACAGTCTTTGACACTTCCCCCAGGGTTCAAGAACTCAGCTTTAGCTAGAATCTGCAACAAAAACCGAAATGGGTAACTCAAATTGATCAAAATTTCAACAAAAATAAAAATAAAAAGTACCAAATGGTGTTTACCTCCAAAAACTCAAACCCCAAGTTTTCCCAAAGAATCCTCAGAACTAGAAGGGATAAATCCATGGACATCTCAGCCTCCACCTCGTCCTATGGCCACTATCAATCTTCACCTCCGCCCTCACCGACGCCACCACCTCCTCCACCTCCGTCCTCTTGGCCATCGCCTCCTCTCCATCACTCCTATGGCCACCACTTTCTCCACCTCCGGCCTCATGGCCATCGCCCCCTTCCCATCACTCCCATGGTCATCACCTCCTCCACCTCTGCCCTAATTGCTGCTGCCACTCCACCCTATCGCCAACATCAACCTCCACCTCCGTTCTAATGACGACCACGTCCTCCATCTCCGCCGGCGATGTGCCAGAAACCTAAGGTAATTTGGTCAGTTTAGGGAAGGAAGAAGATATGGGTTAGGGTTACCTTTTTTCCTTTCTTTTGTGTCTTTTTTAAATTAAAAACAGCCAACGCCAAAATTGTCCAAAAATACCAAGTGTGTATTTTAACGCCCGATCAAACTGCAAACGGGGATAAACAATGTGGTATTATTCTGCAGAAAGTATGAAATATTATGGTATTATTAAGCAATTAACTAAATTTTCAAATACAACCAAGCAGCTTTTCCGCTGACAAAAAAAACCTGTCCGGAAACGCTTGTCAAAACCTCCCGAAAAAGTTTTCAGATGTCAAAAAAACCCTTGTCTGCGGGTTCCATATAGTTTCCTTTTATATCTAGTTATTATGCAATGTTATGTTGTCTGCGATATCTATGACTTATGTATATATAGCAGGCAATTATACAGATACTGTATGAAAATTTTCCAAAGGGTTTTTGACAACTGCTTCAAGATCGGGGAGTTTTTATCAGCAGGAAAACCTGATTGGGAGTTTTGACAATTTACCCTAAAAGAAACAGTTTTTACTCCAAAACTTACGTAATATGTGCAGGATGAAGGCTTGTGGCCAAAAAACTCCCATCAAGATTCAGTGTCTGATAAAAAACTCTGAAAAGATCTAAAAAACTACAAAAAAACTACGAATAGCCGTCAACGTTGGTCAACTTAGCGGTGTTAATTATGAGTGTTTTGTCCTTTTTCAATATAATTAGTTAAATTATATTATTATTACTTATTTTATTAATAATCATAAAAAAATGCGAATTATAGATTAATAGTTATATGTCGGCTGCGGGAGGACAGCGACAGTTGGAAGTAGTGTCACGACTCGAAATTTGGCACGTGACGGCACTTAAACCACGTAATGTCTACATGCGTAACGCAATTCATATAAGCCGAAAACCCAGAAATCTAAACCATCAAAAGTAGTAAGTGATAAGAACATTGTTAAAAACTTTTGAGAATCTCAAGTAAAAATTCTTTAAAGTCTAATTTACTTTCATAAAATTTTGGCAGCACCTCCTTTGTAAAAACTAGCCCCAAAAAGGGTACAAAACTAAGATATAAGTAAAGCATCCCCAAACGGGAGCAAATCTCACCCAAAGGCGGAAACAACCTGTGAGTCCACGTTACCCGTCCCGGTTCTTTCGGCGATACGGAAATGGTGAAAAACGATTTTTTCGGTGGAGGTAATATGGACTCTAAAAACGGATCTTTGCTAAACAAACTATCTAACAACCTAACTAAGAGTTTAACTACTATGTTAGGGGTTATACCTTAACTTGAACTCCTTCTCTTCGACTCCTTATGGTGGTCGGATCGGCCTCACCTCGTCGTCTCCTTGTGCCGAAGATGGATCCACCCGAAAGCTTCTACCTTTGGCTCCAATCTCAATTTAGAGGAAACTAGAATACTTGGCTTGCTAGACCTTGTATACTAGAATGAGTAGATAAGTGTTTTGGGTTTTATCTCCAAGGCAAATGGTTCTCAACACATGAGAGATTTTTGCCTTGAGCTAGAGAAAGAGGGAGAGCAAGAGGAAGAGGAGAGCTTTGATGAGATAGAGAGCAAATGATAGAAAATAAAGAAGACTTTTTACAACCATCCTCTCATAACACAAAATAACCATAATAATAATAGTAATTATGTATTATGTGATGGTTCATGTCAATGGCAATATTATTTCATGCATTCATTTTGTAAAGAATAACAAGTAAGCAAAAGTCTTAGCCATGAAATGATAGCCATTGTAATGATGATGGTCAACAAGTCCAAGCTAGTCAACCGGTCAACAAAGTCAACAAAGTCAAACTTTCAACCCAACCATGGCACACTAATACTTAATTAATATTATTATTAATCATATTTCTTATTCTCAATAAGGTTTAGAAAAGGTCAACAGTCAACAACCCTAATGAGAATCCTCTGCCTCTGTCTCTGTCAACCGTGCATACACACCCGCATCCGCGTTCCGAGGAACACGAATACAAACAAGATAAAACCAATCCCAAAACGCATACTAGGATCTGGCTTAAACCAAAGCCCGCTAGTAATAACTGCCCGGACACCAAACGTGCACAAGTGCGCGGATGTGAACGAACCCTGTCGCAAAACCATGCGACCTCTACTCTGTTTTGCCTAAAGGCGAATAGCTCTCTGTGTGGAACTCTAAAGACTCGACACTACGCTGGCAGTGGGTTTAACCACAGACCGCAAGCGACACTAGCTATTTGTAACGGCCCCCAGGTAGATGCCGATAAGAAGACTGACGAGGTGAAACCCATCTGAACTCCTATTGAGCCTGAATGTGACAGTCTCCGTACAGTCCGGTCTGTTCGTCTGAGAATATCGCATGGTGGGCCTAGAGGGCGGTAAACGTCAGTCCCCTAATAGCGGTACAAGTCGTGTCGGAGTGTAGCCCAGAACACCCTGAGATAACACTGGAAACCCACCAGTATATCTCGCTTGCCCTTGCCAGGGACGACTATGTGTAATGGCTCTCCTTGACACGGCGCGATATCAACTCCCAATACCGAGATAGACGAATCCTGTCTAACCGTCACTGCCTCCAAGTGCTTCGGGACTGCACCCAACTACTACCTGTTTGCACGACTCCTTTGAGCCGTGGTAGGGTAGTAATCAAAGTACAGTGGGAACACACTCAAGGCGAAGTGACAGTGTCAAGTCAGCGGACTAAGCTGTACTCATGTCACCTGGAAACTGATAACTGACGATAGGTATAGTACCAACCAACAGTTCCCGACGAGTCCTGTCCAGTGTACTCGCAACCTAACGAGCACCCACATACTATCTCAAGTACGACGTACTGACGGCTGTGGGACAGACCGCCTCCCATGCTGGGATGAGAAGCGCATACGCTAGTCTACTTCGGAGTATCGATGCCCTGTCTCGATAGTCCTACGACTAGGGACCTGTATAAGGATGTGCTTGTGGATTACCCAGCCCCCACGAGTGTGACTGCCATCACAACGCTGGTAATCAAGCAAAGATCCTAAGGGCTCCACTAATGTGTATAGGTGATATACTAAAAGAAACACATGTACACATTAAAGTAGAAACAAACCAAGTAGCATACTACCATTTTGAGCAAGATTGTCTATACAACTGTGAATATCCCAAGCTTCCATTAAGTAATATACAATCTAGTATGATACAGTAATGGCCTCTAGGGTATATACACTAACAATCTCCCACTTGCACTAAGGCCATGTACTGGCGTATCGAAGACCTATCATCTCGATCAGCCGCTCGAACTGAGTCTGGGGTAAGGCCTTCGTGAGTGGATCAGCAGTGTTATCTTTCGTAGCAACTCTCCGAATCTCGATCTCCTGGCGACTCACGATCTCCCTGATCAGGTGATACCGCCTCAAGATGTGTCTGGACTTCTGATGGGACCTGGGTTCCTTCGCTAAACCTATAGCCCCGTTGTTGTCGCAATACAGTGTTATTGGATCAATAATGGACGGAACCACCTGAAGTTCCGTTAAGAACTTCCTCATCCAGACGGCTTCTTTTGCGGCATCAGCAGCAGCGATATATTCCGCTTCCATCGTCGAGTCAGCAACGGTTTCCTATTTGGAACTCTTCCAACACTCCGCCCCTCCATTGAGGGTAAAGACATAACCCGACATGGACTTGGAATCATCCTTGTCACTTTGGAAGCTGGAATCAGCAAAGGCCTCGATCTGGAGGTCTTTTCCGCCATACACCAAGAACATCTCCTTAGTCCTTCTCAGGTACTTGAGAATGTTCTTTACCGCTATCCAGTGCTTCTCCCCAGGGTTTGACTGATACCGGCTTACCACACTCAGTGCATAAGCTACATCTGGTCTGGTACACAACATCGCATACATTATAGAGCCTACCGCAGAAGTATAGGGTATAATAGACATGCGATCCCTTTCCAAATCAGTCTTGGGAGACATCTCTTTGGAGAGGGTGATCCCGTGACAAGCCGGTAGATTACCGCGCTTGGAATCTTCCATACTGAATCTTTTCAGTATGATGTCGATGTACCTGGACTGTGAAAGTCCTAATATCCTCTTGGAGCTATCACGATGGATCCGGATCCCCAGAATGTAAGAGGCATCACCCAGGTCTTTCATGGAGAACCTGTGTGACAAGAACCCTATGACAGATTGAAGCATAGGAACGTCATTTCCTATCAAGAGAATGTCATCTACGTATAAAACGAGGAATACGACAGTTCTTGCTACAAATCTACTATAGATGCATGGTTCATCTGGATTTTTGATAAAGCCAAATTCTTTGACCGTCTCATCAAAACAGATGTTTCAACTCCGCGATGCCTGCTTTAGTCCATAGATGGACTTAAGTAACTTGCATACCTTTCCGCTGCTCCCACTCTGATTGAAACCCTCTAGCTGGTCCATATAGACACACTCCTCTAAATTTCCATTTAGAAAAGCGGTCTTTACGTCCATCTGCCAAATCTCATAATCGTGGAAGGCAGCAATGGTAAGAAGGATCCGAATGGATTTCAGCATAGCCACTGGAGAAAAGGTTTCGTCATAGTCCAAATCAGGTCTTTGACGAAAACCCATTGCAACAAGTCTAGCCTTATAGGTCTTGACCTGTCCATCTACACCAATCTTTCTTTTGAAGATCCACTTGCATCCTACGGGTTTTACCCCATCTGGAGCAACGTCCAAAGTCTATACTTTGTTAGTGTACATGGACTCCATTTCGGTCCGCATTGCATCCAGCCATTTTACCAAGTCAACGCTCTGAATGGCCTGCTGGAAGCAATTCGGCTCATCACTATCAATGATGCAATCCTCTCTATCCCCGTCTATGAGAAAACCGTAGTATCTCTCGGGCGGATGAGACTGCCTACTACTCCTGCGGAGCGGCGTAGGAATGTCCTGTTCTTTCGAACCCTCTGGTTCTACTAAGCTTTCAGTAATGGCTTATAGTTCTGGAATTTCTTCCAGTTCTATTGCGCTCCCACTTATCTGATCTTCCAAAAATTCAGTTTCCAAGAAGTGGGCATGACGAGAAACAAAAACCTTTTGTTCCTCTTCGCAATAGAAGAAATATCCCTTGGAGTTCTTTGGATATCCCACAAACTTGCACTGTACTGAGCGTGCCTCGAGTTTGTCCGCATGCTGCTTTTTGATAAAAGCTGGACATCCCCATGTCTTAATATGTTTAAGATAGGGTTTCTTCCCACACCACATCTGATATAGTGTGGTAGGCACAGTCTTAGTTGAAACTCGGTTCAAAAGGTATGCAGCTGATTCTAGTGCATATCCCCAGAATGATCACGGCAACTCAGCATTACTCATCATGGAACGTACCATATCCAATAGGGTTCGGTTCCGTCTCTCCGATACACCGTTATGTTGCGGAGTGTATGGAGGAGTAAGCTGAGAGAGAATTCCATTCTCTTTTAGGTAATCCAGGAACTCGGCACTCAAGTATTCACCACCTCGATCAGATCTCAGTGTCTTGATACTTTTGCCGGTTTGTTTTTCTACTTCATTCTTGTATTCCTGGAATTTTCCAAAGGCTTCAGATTTATGTTTCATTAAGAAGACATATCCGTACCTTAAAAAGTCATCTGTAAAAGTAATGAAGTAGGAAAAACCGCTTCACGCATGTGTAAACATTGGACCGCACACATCGCTGTGTACGAGTCCCAAGAGCTCGCTCGCTCTTACTCCGTGTCCAGTAAACGGAGTCTTTGTCATCTTTCCTTTGAGACAGGATTGACAAGTTGCATATGATTGATATTCGAACGGATCCAAATATCCTTCTGTATGCAACTTCGTCAACCTTCTCTCATTGATGTGACCCAGTCTACAATGCCATAAGAAAGCATGATTGATTTCTGGAGACTTTCTTTTGTGTGTATTCTGGACATTGAAAATATGTGGTTGGTTTAATACGTATATACCATTGCTTAATGTACCTAACCCAATCAGAACTTGATTAAGGTGAATTTTTAAAACATTGCTTACAAATGCAAATTCATAACCTTCTTTAGATAATAAAGATACAGAAATGATATTACAAGTTGCATTGGGTACAAAATAACAATTACGCAAAACCAAAACGTGTCCATCTGACAATCCCAGGTGATAGTCCCCCACGGACTCAGCATCCGTGCCAGCTCCGTTTGCAACTCTGAGGGTCATATCACCTGCCTTCAAAACCCTACACTTTCTCAGTGCCTGCAAAGAATTACAGATATGAGATCCTGATCCGGTATCCAATACCTAGGAAGTAGAGTTTATTGATAGACAGTTTTCAATAACATACACACCTGAAGCCGAAGCCACAACTTGCTTCGGGTCCTGGTTTCTGGCCTTCCAAGCCCTGTAATCTTTTTCCAGTGTCCACTCTTGTGACAGTAAAAGCACTCCTCCTTTCCCACAAGCTTTCCCGCTACCTTTGTTGCTTTTGCCTTTCCCTTCGTTTCCACTTTACTGACACCGCTGCTTGGTTTGGTGGGGGTTTTCTTCTTCTTTCCCTTGGCTTTCGCTTTGGACTTAGAAGAGGATGGTCCTCCAACAAACAAAGTGGATGTTTCCCTACCTTTCTGTAGGGTGCCCTCTGCACTCCTCAGCATGTTGAGGAGTTCCGAAAGTTCAACTTATTTTTCTTGTAAGTTGAAGTTCAGGATAAACTGGGCGTAAGTGGAAGGAAGGGATTGGAGAATCAAGTAAGTATAGAGCTCGTTCTCTAACGTGGTCCCAAGGTCGGCGAGCTCTTCAATAAAGCCAGTCATCTTAAGTACGTGTTCCTCTACCGATGATCCGACGGTCAATCTCGCCGAAAACAACTTTTTCGAGACTTTGTATCTGGCGATACGGGATTGCTCTCCATATAGTTCCTTAGTATGGAGAAATATTGATTCTAGGTCCATATTCTCGTGCCTCCTCTGATATTCATTGTCCATAGAAGCAAGCACGAGGCACTTGGCTTTCGCACAGTCGATTTCCCAGGTCTTACGGATTTCCTTATCCGCGACGCTGGTTTTGGGACCTGGGACAGGGGAAGCTTTGGTGGTAAGGAGATACCCCAACTTGTCATAAGTGATTGCCATTTTGACATTCCTGAGCCAATCTTTGTAGTTTGGCCCTGTCAGTATGTTTTTATCTAGTAGTAACTTAAATCCGGTCATGATACTTGGTCGCTGCAATTAGGAGAGAGAGAAGAAACACTTTAGCATGATACTCTTGCAAGTTTAGAGTGGTTTTTAGTTTGTCTAAACAGGATGGCTCCCACTGTCTCTCGAATCCCTCCTCAAACCAAAAAGGAAGAATTAGTCGGGATCAATCTCACCGTACAATACTTCCTTAACCGTTCAGCCAGGCCAGTGTTGGTACTTCGGGGGAGGTTTTCCAACGCTTTCGCGAAGTTCCTTAATTAAATAACCTCTTTTCCCTGTGGGCGTAGCTCCGCTAACACCTTTCTAGACACCTACTTAGTTTATAGTATTGATCGTTAAGTGAGAAAGTTCCGGAGGAGTAGCATATACTCACAGTAGGATCGGGATCCAAATACCATCGTGTGACAAAACTGAAGGAATCCTACCAGAATCATCACACTCCAAATGGTATGCAGCGCTAGCAAGTTTCAGTTTCTTTAGAAACTCCCGATGTGGATTTTTGCCCCATGCTCTTATGACCTTGACTTTGGCCAACAAATCATAAGTCACATGTCAAGTTCTACCCGTCATTCTCCAGGTTAATTTGAATCCACCCGTACCTACCCTTGACTTTGGCCAACAAGGCAGTACGACTGTCCCAAACCAACGCATCTATCTATGCTGCACATGAATACCCAATAGCTACCAATCACTATGCCTTGACTTTGGCCAACAAACATAGCTTGAATACTATTGACTATCCATGTGAAATGACGGAGGGCTACGAATGGTTTTGGCAAAACCGTGAACGTAGTGAACTTGATATAATCGATGAAACGAGATAGCTTTTAAAAGGAGTGGCTTAAGCTCCGCGTTTAAAAGTTGGTTTTTGAAAAGAAACCGAGTGGTTTTTTGAAATTGTTCCAACGACTTTACTTTGGTTTATTTTCTTGCATTAATTTAATGCGTCCCATCATTTAATCCTACCATTGCAGAAAACAACGAAAATATGACGTACGCTTATGCCATCCGCATTCGCCACGGGGCCCCGTCATTACCCGTTAGGTTACTTAACTAACGACAGAGCGGGGGCTGGACTAGCGCGGATGCAAAACATAAGCAACGCCTAAATAGATATCATATATAGATATATACATTCGTCACATGCAATGATAGCCATTCCAGATCACTGATGAATACTTTGGATATACTAGGAATCCGCGATTCGTTCGAGCCTGTAACGAAAAGCGGATTACACGGTCGCGATGAATAGCCAATACCCCATCCTAGACCCCTACGGGTGCGGCAAACTACCCGCCAAATACCCAAAGTGAAGCAACCTCCCTCAACAACGTGAGTAGGCCACTCGGCACTTCGAGGTACCCGGTAGTTTGTGCACCCCCTCCTTGGGTCTATCCTAGGAGCAAAAACAGTAAAAAAAAATTATACAATGGCTGCTACAACCTCATCCTGGATGTGCGGCCATATAAATAATATTACATCAATTACAAATTACATGAATTGAAAGATAAAGAAAACTCTCATCTCACAACCCCCGGCTATTCATCCGCGACAATCCAACGAATTCATATACACAAACCATCAACATTACAGATCACAGATATGTATAACCCCCACTAATCGACATATAGCGATTAGCAGACGTTCAATACATATATCATATCACAGATATAACCCGTTAGCTAAAGTCTATAGAAGTTCGATCAAAATACGGATTTTTAACCACCCCAAAAACAAATTTTGTTTTCTGGAAAATCTGGGCAGAGAAAACATATTGTAAAAATCCCAAAACAGCACAGAGAACATACTGCAGTAAAAACGATCCACGGCCGAGTCAACTCGGCCGCGGATCCGCAGCAAGAAGCTCTTCTTGCCGCGGTTCCATGGTGAGTTGGTCGGTTCGTTGGCTCGTTTTTCTTCTGTGTTCAAATAAAACCCTAAGACGATTTTTCAGATGTGTTAAATAATTTTTTGAGCTGTAAAAAAATCGACAGAAAGTACATGTCTCGGGCGTGTTTTGTGATTTTCTTTTCGATCGAATTTCTAGTTACTTTGCTAACATGCTAGATAGTGTTTAGCCAGGCTCTGATACCATTGTAAGTCCACGTTACCCGTCCCGGTTCTTTCGGCGATACGGAAATGGTGAAAAACGATTTTTTCGGTGGAGGTAACATGGACTCTAAAAACGGATCTTTGCTAAACAAACTATCTAACAACCTAACTAAGAGTTTAACTACTATGTTAGGGGTTATACCTTAACTTGAACTCCTTCTCTTCGACTCCTTGTGGTGGTCGGATCGGCCTCACCTCGTCGTCTCCTTGTGCCGAAGATGGATCCACCCGAAAGCTTCTACCTTTGGCTCCAACCTCAATTTAGAGGAAACTAAAATACTTGGCTTGCAAGACCTTGTACACTAGGATGAGTAGAGAAGTGTTTTGGGTTTTATCTCCAAGGCAAATGGTTCTCAACACATGAGAGATTTTTGCCTTGAGCTAGAGGAAGAGGGAGAGCAAGAGGAAGAGGAGAGCTTTGTGTAGGGTTCCTAGGCACACTCAAGAGGTTCCACAAGACATCAACCATGCCAAATTCAAATTTTCCGGTGCCGAGAAACCCTAAGTAAAGATCGTTAACTAGAGGATAGGCGAAAGTACAAGCAAGTAAACAACTTTATTGCTAAGTGAATGGAAATACAACCTTTATAGATCCGGTCTACCACTTCTTTAGCTCCGTGATGACGTCCCTTCGCTGCGATCACCGGGATCCCGGACTCTAGCGATGGTTTCGTCGGAGAAATGAGCGGGCTAGGTCGTTGACTTCGATGCCGAAGATGATCTACGTCGAGGCAACTCTAACTCAAGCTCCATCTTCACTAGCTCATGAAACTTGTGAAGAAAACACCCCATACAACATGGCAAGTGGTAGAGGATGAAGAAATAGGAAGTGGGTTCACTTTGGATTTGGATTTCTCACTAGGTTTCAACACTTGAAAATTTTCTAGCAATGGTTTTCTTTCTTCTTCTTGAAGAAGATGAAGAAGAAGAATGAAAAAGAATTATGAATTATTTTCCAAAAAGAAAATGAAGTGATGGTTATCATAATGCAACCATGGGTGAGGCTAACTCATGTAGAGAGCAAACCCTAGTTTAGGTAATGGTTAGGTTTAAAGGATAAAACAAAATGGTTACTTTTTCAAAGTTTCATGAAGCTTCAACAATAATACGAAGCAAGCCACCATTTCATTTTAACTAAAATGAATAAAGAAAATAAATAAAACAAATTAAAACCTAACCATTAATCTAAAGATGGTTTAAGCAAACATACACCCAAGTTTGCATGTATCATCAAACATGATACAATCTAGTGCACAAAAATATATCACATATACAATGTGCACATCAAGTGAGAAAATCCATCTTAAGTGAACAAATACTAGTTAATGTAAAATAATATATCAAATATATAATTATACATTAAATCATTAAATCAACACTTGATTTAATGATCCGGTCATATCGCATATAACCGACTAATATCAAGTGTATCAATATATCGAATCAACACTTGATTCGGTAACCCGGCTATATCACATATAACCGTCCCATGATACATATCGCGAGAATAGAATACAGTATCACATACTGGTATTATTCTCGGTCCCGCACATATCATATATGCGCTCCTATTTCGTTTCGCTTGAGCCAGGAAACCTCTGTGTAGGACTCTAAAGACTCGTCAATACGCCGGCAGCAGGTGATGATCATATCAAACACCCACAAGCCGCAAGCGGTCCGCTAAACGTAACGGCCACCCGGGTATTGAGCGATCAGAAGATCAACGAGCAAGCCCGCTCACACTCCTGTGAATCCAACCAGTAACACTTACCGTACAGTCCGGTCTGTTCGTCTGATATGTCGCATATCTTGCCTAGGGGTGGTAAACGTCAGACCCCAATAGCTCGATAAGTCGTGTCGATATGAGGTCTATAACAGTTCGAGAAATTACCGGTAACACTTACCAATAAATCTCAGCAACTCTGGCCAGGGATTTCCGGTTATAGCCAATCGAACACAGCGCAACATCAACTCCCTATACCGGGAGAGACGAATCCCCTCCTATCGCTCATTGTCTCCATGTGATTCGGGACTGTACCCAAAAACCACCGTTTTGCACGCCCTCTTGGACGTGGTAAGGTGGAAATCAAAGCACAGTAGGAATCACACAAGACTCTATGACGATCTCGGGTCTACAGACTAACCTGTACCAGTGTCACTGGAGAACTGCCATCTGACGTAAGGTATAATACCATCTGGGAGTTCTCGGCGAGTCCGTCCAGTGTACCCAGTCTCCACTGAGCACCCGTATATCATCTCTGATGTCAAACACCAATGGATATGGGATCATCCATCGCCCATCTGTATGGGTCGAGAAGGTATACGCTAGTCTACTCTGGTATATCGATGCCCCGTCTCGATACACCCACGACTAGGGACCTTGAAGGATGTACTTATGGATTACCATGTCCCCACTTGTATGATCCGCATCATAGTCCAGGTAGTCAAGTACACATCCTAAGGGCTTTACCAACATGTAACAGAGAGAAAATCAGTGTACACATTAAGATAAAGTGCAACCAGATAGCATACTATCATGTCGAGCAAGAAAGTCCTCCCTATATATGTCCAAGCATCCACTACAATATACATTCTATGTATAGTAATGGCCTCTAGGGCATACATATAACTAACAATCTCCTACTTGCACTAGGGCCATCTGTAGCAGTGGTTGCAGTATCTCATACTCAACCATTCCATAAAAGTCTCTCTCTGGGAAAAGGCCTTTGTGAGTGGATCCGCCGTGTTGTCCTCTGAGTCTACTCTCCTAATCTCGATCTCCTTGGAGATCAACCATCTCCATGATCAGGTGATACTGCCTTAGAATATGTCTGGATCACTGATGGGACGGACGTTCCTTGGCATAAGCCACAACTCCATTGTCACACAATGGGAGGAACTAAGTTCATCTCTTGAATAAATATACATCCAGACTGCCTCTTTGGTAGCATCTTAAGTAGCGATGTATCCAGCCTTTATCGTCTAGTTTACCACGGTATCTAGCTTGGAACTCCAACATACCGTCCCTTTACTGAGGGTAAAGACAATGCCTGTGACTGACTTTCAGTCGTCCTTATCACTCTGGAACCTTTCCAGTGATTCTCCCCAGGATCAACTGATACCATCTCACTACAACTAGTGAGTATCCTAATATCCAATTAGATCTATCTCATAGATCCAAAACCCAGGATTTAGGAGGTATCACTTTGATCCTATATGGAGAATCATTGTGATAAGCGGAGATTGACCGAGCGTAGCATAGGAAACTCCTTTCTTATCAAGAGTATGTCATCCACGTACTCTACGAGGATCGTCACTATACTCCATACTACCTTTTTGTTTATACAAGGTTCATCTACCATTTTGATGATGTCAAACTCTTTGACTAATACATCAAAACAGATGTTCCAACTCCGCGATGCCCGCTTTATCACATAAAGCACCTTGCACACGTTTCCGCTGCTCCCACTGTCTACGAAGCCCTCTGGCTGTATACTTATAGACGCTCTCTTCCAAATCATCATTTAGAAAAGCAGTCATGACACCCAACCACCAGATATCGTAGTCATGGTATGTAGCCGTGGCAAGTAGGATCTGGATGGACTTAAGCATAGCTCCTTAGAAAAGGTTTCATCATAATCCATACCTGGTCAATGATGCAAACCTTTAACAAGTCTAGCTTTGAAAGTCTCAACTTTTCCATCTACACCAAGTAATCTTCTCAAGATATACTTGCTCCTGATGGGGATTTAACCCTTCAGATATAGCAACCAAAGTCCATACTTTGTTGGTGTATATGGATTCCATCTTAGATCGCTAAGCATCCAGCCATTCTTACAGAGTCCCTACTCTCGATGGCTAGCCCGAAACTAGTTGGGTCATCATCTCATGATGCAATCCTCGCTCCCACCGTCATAGAGAAACCGAAGTATCTCTCAGGTGGGTGAGGAACCCTGCTAGATCGGCGGAGAGGCTGAGGTTCGTTGGTTTCTATTGAATCCTTCAGTTCTACCAAATCATCTGCTGCAGTTTGTATAGCTGGAACCTTTCCAGTTCTACATAACAGACTTTGCCTCGAGCTTGTCCTTGTCCGGATTTTTCTTTTAGACATAGGCCAGACAACCCTAAATCTTAACAAACTTAAGATATGGACTCTTCCCTTTCCATATCACATATGAAGTGGTAGGCAACTGATTTGATTGGAACCCTATTCAATAGGTATGCAGCTTCTCAAGCGCATAACTCCTAAAAGGAAATAGGTAACTCAGTAGTACTCATCATAGAGCACACCTTATCAATTAGGGTGCTATTGCTCCGCCCCGATATACCATCGTGCTATGGTGTATACGGAGGAGTAATACTGAGAGAGAATCTCATTCTCCTTTAGAATAGTCCAGGAATTCTGTGCTCAAGTATTCTCCTCCTTGATCTCATCAAAGGACATAATACTTATACCCGTTTTTGGTTCTCTACTTCTAACTTATATTCTGTGAATATCTCAAAAGGTTCGGACTTGTGTTTCAACAGGAACATATGTCTGAATCTTGAGAGATTATCAGAGAATGTAATGAAGTACAAAGTGTTAGTTATATGTATGCCCTAGAGGCCATTACTGTACATAGGATGTATATTGTAGTGGATGCTTGGACATATATAGGGAGGACTTTCTTGCTCGACATGATAGTATGCTATCTGGTTGCTCTTTACCTTAACGTGTATACTGATTGTCTCTCTGTTACATGTTGGTAAAGCCCTTAGGATGTGTACTTGACTACCTGGACTATGATGCGGATCATACTAGTGGGGACATGGTAGTCCGTAAGTACATCCTTCAAAGTCCCTAGTCGTGGGTATATCGAGACGGGGCATCGATATACCAGAGTAGACTAGCGTATACCTTCTCGACCCATGCAGATGGGCGATGGATGATCCCATATCCATTGGTGTTTGACATCAGAGATGATATACGGGTGCTCAGTGGGGACTGGGTACACTGGACGGACTCGCCGAGAACTCCCAGATGGTATTATACCTTACGTCAGATGGCACTCAGGTGACACTGGTACAGAGTAGTCTGTTGACCCGAGATTGTCATAGAGTCTTGTGTGGTTCCCACTGTGCTTTGATTTCCACCTTACCACGTCCAAGAGGGCGTGCAAAATGGTGGTTTTTGGGTACAGTCCCGAATCACATGGAGGCAATGAGCGATAGGAGGGGATTCGTCTCTCCCGGTATAGGGAGTTGATGTTGCGTTGTGTTCGATTGGCTATAACCGGAAATCCCTGGCCAGGATTGCTGAGATTTACTGGTAAGTGTTACCAGTAGTTTCTCGAACTGTTATAGACCTCATATCGACATGACTTATCGAGCTATTGGGGTCTGACGTTTACCACCCCTAGGCGAGATATGCGACATATCAGACGATCAGACCGGACTGTACGGTAAGTGTTACTGGTTGGATTCACTGGAGTGTGAGCGGGCTTGCTCGTCGATCTTCTGATCGCTCAATACCCGGGTGGCAGTTACGTTTAGCAGACCGCTTGCGGCTTGTGGGTGTTTGATATGATCATCACCTGCTGCCGGCGTATTGACGAGTCTTTAGAGTCCTACACAGAGGTTTCCTGGCTCAAGCGAAACGAAATAGGAGCGCATATGAAATATGTGCGGGACCGAGAATAATGCGTGTATGTGTTACCGTATTCCATTCTCGCGATGAATGTATCGAATGGTTATATGCGATATAACCTAGTTATCGAATCGAGGGTTGATTCGATAAGCCGATACATTGGATACTAGTCGGTTATATGCGATATGACCGGATTGTTAAATCAAGTGTTGATTTAATGATTTAATGCATAATTATATATTTGATATATTACTTTGCATTAACTAGTATCGGTTCACTTTTAAATGGATTTTCTCACTTGTTTGTGCACATTGTATATATGATATATTTTTTTGTGCACAAGATTGTATCATGTTTGATGATACATGCTAGTTTGGGTTTGTGTAAAGAATTAAACCATGGTTACTTAAGTGGTTAGGGTTTCATTTCCTTTTCTCATTTATTTATCTATTTATTCTTTTTGGAAAAATATTTAGCATAATGCAAAATGGTGGCTTTCTTTGGATGCATGTTGAAGCTTCATGAAGCTTTGACCAAGTGACCATTTTGTCTCCATGCTTAACCCTAACCATTCCCACTAACCATGATTTATTCTCTACACTTGACCATGGTTATGATTGTGATAAGTATTCATTTACTTTTTGTTTTTGAATCAACTTATTATATTATCATCTTCTTCTTCTTCTTCACTTGAAGAAAAAGCTTTCCTCATCAATGGCAACTTGATGAAATGAGTGAGAAATCCAATTCTAAAGTGAACCCACTTCCTATTTCTTCATCCTCTACCTCTTGCCAAGTAGTAGAGTGTGTTTTCTTCACAAGTTTTATGACTTGGTGAAGTGGGAGCTTGATCTAGTGATGCCTCGACGTAGATCATCTTCGGCACGAAGCCGACGACCTTGCCCGCCCATTTCTCCGATGAAGCCGACGCTAGAGCCCGGGTTTCCATTTGGATAGCGATGAGACTTCATTGCGGAGCTATGGAGGTGGAGGACCGGATCTACAAAGGTTGTATTTCCGTTTTCCCTTTAGTTAAGCTGTTAACTAGTTGCTTATTCGCCTAGAATTCTAGTTAACGATCCGTATTAGGGTTTCTCGGCACCCGTAAAATATCAAATTGGCATGGTTGATGCCTTGTGAGATCTCATTAGAGTGCCTAGGAACCCTACAGTGGTATCAGAGCCTAGCTAGAGCCTTAGGCGATGCGTAGACGGAATTAGAAGTCCGATCGGATCGAAACCCAAACCCTAAAATGCTCTCTGTACATTTTTGAAATTCGTGGATTTTTGTGAATTAAAAATATGCAGAAAAGTAAGCAGGAAAAACTAAGAATTACTGTGAAGTTTGGGCCCCTAAATCCATAATTCGACCGCGGAACCGCGGCCAAACCAGGGGTTTGGCGGCGCTTCCGCGGCCCAAATTTGGACTTAGTCCCTCAAATTTCATATATTTATTCTTAGGTCCTTTCTTGGCAATTTTTTATGTGAATTTTTTAATTCCACTCAAGTGTTGAGTTTTCTAGGGTTTTATTGGGGATTCGTTAATTTGATCGGATAATTTAACTTCGTTTATGTTTTTCCGGATATTTTAGAAACTGTTAAAAAGTTCGACCGGATATAAATACCCACTTTTTCCTCTGCCGGGAAATTTCCAAGTGTTGGATTTTTCCATGGTTTAAAGACGTTCTAAGTAGTGCAAGTAACGCGATGGACCCTCTAGAAGACAACAAACCTTAACTCGATTATGTGACCGTCTTGAACTGCCCTTTGAACCTTCGGATTTGGGGCAGTACGGCGTGCCACATGTGAGGCGTTGGCTTGACCCTTCTACGGCTGGACCGTTGGTACTGAGGCACGAACTGAATGTTTTTAGACTTGTTTCATGTGTTGATCTGTATCGGGAAAACTTGGGTGTTCGATTGTTCGATCGGAAAGTTTGACATTTTCTATTTATCCGGAATGGGATACAATAATTGGAATTCACAAGTAGTTATGAGATAACTGAATGAATGTTATAAACATAGCAGTTTAGTCTCACTTGATCGGTTGCCACGGAATTTTGATGTGATCAAAAGTCCGTCGCAATCACGTAGTGTACGCGGATACTCGCCGGGTAAACTTAATAGACAGCCTCACTCCATAGCCCCGACCAAGTGACTGTAGGAGAACCCCGTCGCCGAAAGCATCCGTTCGGGTGCTCGCGGCAGCGGTGTTCCGCCTTGATGCACTTCGTCCACGGCGTTAGGGGTGCGGCCGCCTATTGAAGTTTGCGACGAGCATTCGATCAGGATGTCGGGAATCTTGTTGAATTGCCCGACTTAATATTGAAAAGAGTTTTCGATAATGAGACTAAAATGCGGGGTTTATAATTGTTAGGCATGCGATGTCTCAGTATTTCATTTGATTAGGCATATGATGTCTAAAGAGGTTGCGGATTCCAATTGTTGTAGTTTTACACTTTCTTTTCTGTGACCGTAAGTGTAATATGTGATATCGCCGGTTTCGTTGCTATATGTCAACGGCAATTGGGATGCGCATATTTACTTACGTTGATGACATGTGATGTTATGTGTTGCTGGATATGTTATATTGGATCGTCGTGTTTGAATAGCCGGGGGTTTTTATGTGAGATGAGTGTTTTTCATTTTCATTCATGTAAAAACTTGTATGTAATATTCTTTTATTGGGGCACTTCCAGGTTGCGGAAGATGTCACCTTTTGTATATTATTTACTTTTCCGCACTAGGATAGACCCAAGGAGGGGAGCACAAGTAACCGGGTTCTGGAGTCCAGTGGGAGACCAACTCGAGGAGTCGAGGCCGGGTCTCCTAACTCTAGAATTGGTAGGGTTGCTTGCCGCTCTCGTAGGGGTCTAGGGGTGTGGGTTTGGCTATTCATCACGACCGTGGAATCCGTGTTTTATACTGGCTCGTATTGAAAACACGGACGTCCTCGTATATCCAATATTTCATATGATTCTTCTGCTGCGATATCTGTGATGTGATCATGTGATGTTCTGTGATAGATACAGTATATAGTATATATGATATATTATATAGGCGTTACTTATGTTTTACACCCGCGCTAGCCCTGCCCCGCTCTGCCGTTAGTTACCTAACCTAACAGTGCACGAGGGGACATCGAGGTGAATGCGGATGGCATAAGTGTACGTCGTATTTATCTGTGATGTTTAGGTATTTAAATGATGGGACTTCATTAATGTGATTAATGAAATAAAAGAAACCTAAAGATGTTGTAGAATCGAATTTCAAAATAAAACAGGTAGCTACAGTTCTTGCTTTGCACAGTGGTATATGTGATATATCCTGCACCTTATTCGATAAGGAAAGGACCGAGATCCCTTCACCGGGAGTGACTCCTTTAGCAATAACTGGCAGATGCTACACACTCGGTTTGTCTTTTGATTGCTTTTAAGTGTTTTTGCTTTGCACAGTGATATATATGATATATCCCGCACCTCATTCGACGAGGAAAGGACCGACGATCCCTTCACCGGGAGTGACTCCTTTAGCAAAACTAGAAAAGCCTAAAAAACACTCCATTTCAAAATTCATTCGATCCTACAACGATATCAAGTTCATTACGCAATAGGTTTTCAGAAAAACCTGTCGTAGCCCTCCGTCATTTCAGATAAGTTGTATATAGTATTCGTGCTGCATTTGTTGGCTTTCGTCAAGGTGCAGTGTGCGGTAGCTATATGCTGCTTATCTGCCAGCATACGATGCGATTGGATTAGGGTAGTCGTGCGGCTTTGTTGGCTTTCGTCAAGGGTCGTGCGGGTGGGTTTAATTCAATCAAGAAATGTACGGGTTGAACTTGACTAGCGGGCTATGGTTTGTTGGCTTTCGTCAAGGTGCAGTGTGCGGTAGCTATATGCTGCTTATCTGCCAGCATACGATGCGATTGGATTAGGGTAGTCGTGCGGCTTTGTTGGCTTTCGTCAAGGGTCGTGCGGGTGGGTTTAATTCAATCAAGAAATGTACGGGTTGAACTTGACTAGCGGGCTATGGTTTGTTGGCTTTCGTCAAGGTCATAGCACGTTAGGGGCAAAATATTATTGGGAATTTCAAGTGTTGAAATTTGCAATGAGATTGCATACCTTCTATGAGATAGTTGGATCCCGATACCCGCTGCGAGTAAGAGTTACTCCTGGGAGAGTTTTACACATTGCAATTAGCTGATCAAGTAGGTGTCTAGAAAGGTGTTAACGAGACTACGCCTCTGGGAAAACGAGGTTTACTGTAATTAGGTTCGTGCGAAAGGACGGGGGACCTCCCTCAAAGTACCGACACTGGCCTGGCTGAAAGATTGGCGAACTTGTAGTGTGTAATTAATCCCGGCTAGTCTTTCCTTTTAGGGTTTGAAGGAAGATTTGATAAAAACCAGTGGGAGCCATCCTGATTAGATAAAATAATAACCAATCTATTCTTGCAAGAGCGCACGCTGAGTGTTTTCTTCTCTCTCTCTCCAGGTAGCGACCATATCACGCCTTAATCAAGATAATAATACGGATTATTGACCGAACCCGCTTGTTATACTGAGCTGGGGAACGTTGGTCCCGCTCCAACTTATAATTGTTATAAGACAGAGCAGGAAATTGGGGATTACCAGAATTCCCGTGTCGCCCAAACGAGGAGAGTGCATGATGATGCATCATCTTCGGGTGTGTTCATTACAGAGAACTGTTTCTCAGTATCCTTTACGTCCTGGGTATGTGATACCAGATCAGGATCCCAGATATGTAATCTATTACATAGGGCTACAGAAAGGTAGAGGACTGAGAACGGGTGATAAGTTTCATGAGGCAGAAAACGGGGCAAGTGTTGCATCTAAGTCTGTTGGTCACTGTCACCCTGTATTACCAATACGTTGATTCTGAACGAATGTTATTAGATACCGAACCTGATATACAAAATCATATCAGTCTCTTTATCAGCAAAGAAATGATAAGATTTTGTATTGTTGGATAATGTTTTGAACATTTCCTATATCAAAAGTTGATCGGTTCAGGCACGTTATCTAAAAGCATTGATGTTCTAAATCAAACTACAGTTCTTTAGTATACGGAACACACACAAGAGGAATAGTTCAGAAATGAACGAATCCTTCTTGAGGCATTGTAGACTAGGTCATATCAATGCGACCCGACTAGCTGAAGTTACATGAAGATGCATATTTAAATCAGTTTGAATTTACATCTTGTGAAACTTGCCAGTCATGTCACAAAGATAAGATGACCAGAGCTCTATTTAATGGAAACAGAGAAAGAGTTAGTGAACTCTTGGGATTGATACATGTTGATGTATGTAAGGTCCCCTGTCTACACATGCCAGGACCGGTTCTTTATACTTCGTTACATTCTCTGATAATCTCTCAAGATTCAGACATATGTTCCTGTTGAAACACAAGTCCGAACCTTTTGAGATATTCACAGAATATGATTTAGAAGTAGAGAACCAAAATACGGGTATAAGTATTATGTCCTTTGATGTGATCAAGGAGGAGAATACTTGAGCACAGAAATTCTGGATTATTCTAAAGGAGAATGAGATTCTCTCTCAGCATTACTCCCTCGTAAACACCAAAGCACGATGGTATATCGGGGTGGAGCAGATACACCCTATTTGATAAGATGTGCTCTATGATGAGTACTACTGAGTTACTTATTTCCTTTTTGGGAGTTATGCACTTAAGAAGCTGCATACCTATTGAATAGGGTTCAAATCAAATCAGTTGCCTACCACTTCATATTTGATATGATAAGGGAAGAGCCCATATCTTAAGTTGGTTAAGATTTGGGGTTGTCCGGGCTATGTCTAAAAGCATAAT
Source organism: Agapanthus africanus (assembly GCA_030015575.1). Taxonomy (NCBI): domain Eukaryota; kingdom Viridiplantae; phylum Streptophyta; class Magnoliopsida; order Asparagales; family Amaryllidaceae; genus Agapanthus; species Agapanthus africanus. The sequence goes on along the minus strand of CM057348.1, from coordinate 497,903,642 downwards.
CCGGACAAGCTCGAGGCAAGGTCAGTTATGTAGAACTGGAAAGGTTCCAGCTATACAAACTACAGCAGATGATTTGAAAGAACCAAAGGATTCAATAGATTCCAACGAACCTCGGCCTCTCCGCCGATCTAGTAGGGTTCCTCACCCACCTGAGAGATACTTCGGTTTCTCTATGACAGTGGGAGCGAGGATTGCATCATGAGATGAGATGATGACCCAACTAGTTTCGAGCTGGCCATCTAGAGTAAGACTCTGTAAGAATGGCTGGATGTTTATCGATCTGAGATGGAATCCTTATACACCAACAAAGTATGGACTTTGGTTGCTATATCTGAAGGGTTAAATCCCCATCAGGAGCAAGTATATCTTGAGAAGATTACTTGGTGTAGATGGAAAAGTTGAGACTTTCAAAGCTAGACTTGTTAAAGCTTTTCGTCATCGACCAGGCGTGGATTATGATGAAACCTTTTCAAGTGGCTATGCTTAAGTCCATCCAGATCCTACTTGCCACGGCTACATACCATGACTACGATATCTGGCAGTTGGGTGCCATGACTACTTTTCTAAATAATGATTTAGAAGAGAATGTCTATAAGAACACAGCCAGAGGGCTTCGTAGACAGTGGGAGCAGCGGAAACGTGTGCAAGATGTTTTATGTGATAAAGCAGGCATCGCGGAGTTGGAACATCTGTTTTGATGGATAAGTCAAACAGTTTGACATCATCAAAATGGTAGATGAACCTTGTATATACAAAGAGGTAGTAGGGAGTATGGTGATGATCCTCGTAGAGTACGTGGATGACATACTCTTAATAGGGAAGGAGTTTCCTATGCTACGCTCGGTCATTCTCCGCTTATCACAATGATTCTCCATAAAGGATCAAAGTGATACCTCCTATATCCTGGGTTTTGGATCTATGAGATAGATCTAATTGGATGTTAGGATACTCACTAGCTGTAGTGAGATGGTATTAATCGATCCTGGGGAGAATCACTGGAAGTGTTCCAGGGTGATAAGGACGACTGAAAGTCAGTCACAGGCATTGTCTTTACCCTCAGTAAAGGTACGGTATGTTGGAAGAGTTCCAAGTTAGATACCGTGGCATACTAGATGATAAAGGCAGGATACATCGCTACTTAAGATGCTACCAAAGAGGCTGTTTGGGTGTATATTGGTTCTTGAGATGAACTACGTTCCCACCATTGTGAGACAATGGAGTTGTGGCTTATGCCAAGGAACGCAGGTCCCATCAGTGATCCAGACATATTCTAAGGCAGTATCACCTGATCATGGAGATAGTTGATCTCCAGGGGATCGAGGACAGGAGAGTAGACTCAGAGGACAACACAGCGGATCCACTCACAAAGGCCTGTTCCCAGAGAGAGATTTTTATGGGATGGTTGAGTATGAGATACTACAACCACTGCTATCAGATGGCCCGAGTGCAAGTGGGAGATTGTTAGTTATATGTATGCCCTAGAGGCCATTACTGTACATAGGATGTATATTGTAGTGGATGCTTGGACATATATAGGGAGGACTTTCTTGCTCGACATGATAGTATGCTATCTGGTTGCTCTTTACCTTAACGTGTATACTGATTGTCTCTCTGTTACATTTTGGTAAAGCCCTTAGGATGTGTACTTGACTACCTGGACTATGATGCGGATCATACTAGTGGGGACATGGTAGTCCGTAAGTACATCCTTCAAAGTCCCTAGTCGTGGGTATATCGAGACGGGGCATCGATATACCAGAGTAGACTAGCGTATACCTTCTCGACCCATGCAGATGGGCGATGGATGATCCCATATCCATTGGTGTTTGACATCAGAGATGATATACGGGTGCTCAGTGGAGACTGGGTACACTGGACGGACTCGCCGAGAACTCCCAGATGGTATTATACCTTACGTCAGATGGCACTCAGGTGACACTGGTACAGAGTAGTCTGTTGACCCGAGATCGTCAAAGAGTCTTGTATGGTTCCCACTGTGCTTTGATTTCCACCTTACCACGTCCAAGAGGGCGTGCAAAACGGTGGTTTTTGGGTACAGTCCCGAATCACATAGAGGCAATGAGCGATAGGAGGGGATTCGTCTCTCCCGGTATAGGGAGTTGATGTTGCGCTGTGTTCGATTGGCTATAACCGGAAATCCCTGGCCAGGGTTGCTGAGATTTACTGGTAAGTGTTACCAGTAGTTTCTCGAACTGTTATAGACCTCATATCGACACGACTTATCGAGCTATTGGGGTCTGACGTTTACCACCCCTAGACGAGATATGCGACATATCAGACGATCAGACCGGACTGTACGGTAAGTGTTACTGGTTGGATTCACTGGAGTGTGAGCGGGCTTGCTCGTCGATCTTCTGATCGCTCAATACCCGGGTGGCCGTTACGTTTAGCAGACCGCTTGCGGCTTGTGGGTGTTTGATATGATCATCACCTGCTGCCGGCGTATTGACGAGTCTTTAGAGTCCTACACAGAGGTTTCCTGGCTCAAGCGAAACGAAATAGGAGCGCATATGAGATATGTGCGGGACCGAGAATAATGCGTGTATGTGTTACCGTATTCCATTCTCGCGATGAATGTATCGAATGGTTATATGCGATATAACCTAGTTATCGAATCGAGGGTTGATTCGATAAGCCGATACATTGGATACTAGTCGGTTATATGCGATATGACCGGATCGTTAAATCAAGTGTTGATTTAATGATTTAATGCATAATTATATATTTGATATATTACTTTGCATTAACTAGTATCGGTTCACTTTTAAATGGATTTTCTCACTTGTTTGTGCACATTGTATATATGATATATTTTTTTGTGCACAAGATTGTATCATGTTTGATGATACATGCTAGTTTGGGTTTGTGTAAAGAATTAAACCATGGTTACTTAAGTGGTTAGGGTTTCATTTCCTTTTCTCATTTATTTATCTATTTATTCTTTTTGGAAAAATATTTAGCATAATGCAAAATGGTGGCTTTCTTTGGATGCATGTTGAAGCTTCATGAAGCTTTGACCAAGTGACCATTTTGTCTCCATGCTTAACCCTAACCATTCCCACTAACCATGATTTATTCTCTACACTTGACCATGGTTATGATTATGATAAGTATTCATTTACTTTTTGTTTTTGAATCAACTTATTATATTATCTTCTTCTTCTTCTTCTTCACTTGAAGAAAAAGCTTTCCTCATCAATGGCAACTTGATGAAATGAGTGAGAAATCCAATTCTAAAGTGAACCCACTTCCTATTTCTACATCCTCTACCTCTTGCCAAGTAGTAGAGTGTGTTTTCTTCACAAGTTTTATGACTTGGTGAAGTGGGAGCTTGATCTAGTGATGCCTCGACGTAGATCATCTTCGGCACGAAGCCGACGACCTTGCCCGCCCATTTCTCCGATGAAGCCGACGCTAGAGCCCGGGTTTCCATTTGGACAGCGAGGAGACTTCATTGCGGAGCTATGGAGATGGAGGACCGGATCTACAAAGGTTGTATTTCCGTTTTCCCTTTAGTTAAGCTGTTAACTAGTTGCTTATTCGCCTAGAATTCTAGTTAACGATCCGTATTAGGGTTTCTCGGCACCCGTAAAATATCAAATTGGCATGGTTGATGCCTTGTGAGACCTCATTAGAGTGCCTAGGAACCCTACATAAAGTACCGGTCTTGGTATGTATAGACAGGGGACCTTTATACATCAGTATGTATCAGTCCCAAGAGTTTAATAACTCTTTCTCTGTTTCCAACAAACAGAGCTACGGTCATCTAATCTTTGTGACATGACTGGCAAGTTTCACAAGTTGTAAATTCAAACTAATTTAAATATACATCTAAATGTAACTTCAGCCAGTCGGGTCGCATTGATATGACTCAGTCTACAATGCCTCAAGAAGGATTCGTTCATTTCTGAACTCTTCCTCTTGTGTGTGTTCTGTATACTAAGAACTGTAGTTTGATTTAGAACGTCAATACTTTTAGATAATGTGCCTGAACCGATCAACTTTTGATATAGGAAATGTTCAAAACATTATCCAACAATACAAAATTATATCCTTTCTTTACTAAATAAAGAGATTGATATGATTTTGTATATCAGGTACGGTATCTAATAGCATTTGTTCAGAATCAATGTATTTGGAATACAGGGTGACAGTGACCAACAGACTTGGCTGCAACACTTGCACCGTTTTCTGTCTCATGAAACTTATCACCCGTTCTCAGTTCTCTACCTTTATGTAGCCCTATGTAACAGATTACATATCTGGGATCCTGATCCGGTATCAAATACCCAGGATGTAGAGGATACTGAGAAACATTTCTTTATAATGAACACACCCGAAGGAGATGCATCATATGCACTTTCTTCGTTTGGGCGGCATAGGAATTCTGGTATTCCCCATTTCCTGCTCTGTCTTATAACAATTATAAGTTGGAACGGGACCAACGTTCCTCAGCTCAGTATAACAAGCGGGTTCGGTCAATATATCCGTTTTATTATCTTGATTAAGGCGTGATATGGTCGCTACCTGGAGAGAGAGAAGAAAACACTCAGCGTATACTCTTGCAAGATCAGATTGGTTATTATTTTATCTAATCAGGATGGCTCCTACTGTTTTTTATCAAATCTTCCTTCAAACCCTAAAAGGAAAGACTAGCCGGGATTAATTACACGCTATAAGTTCGCCAATCTTTCAGCCAGGCCAGTGTCGGTACTTTGAGGGAGGTTCCCCGTGCTTTCGCACGGACCTAATTAATGTAAACCTCGTTTTCCCAGAGGCGTAACCCCGTTAACACCTTTCTAGACACCTACTTGATCGGCTAATTGTAATGTGTAAAACTCTTCCAGGAGTAACTCTTACTCGCAGCGGGTATCGAGATCCAACTATCTCATAGAAGGTATGCAATCTCATTGCAAATTTCAACACTTGAAATTCTCGATAATTTCGCCCCTAGCGTGCTATGACCTTGACGAATGCCAAACAACCCATAGTACGCTAGTCAAGTTCAACCTGTACATTTCTTGATTGAATTAAACCCACCCGCACGACCCTTGACGAATGCCAAACAACGCCGTACGAATACCCTAATCCAATCTGCATCATATGCATAAGCAGATAAGTACTAGTTAGCTACCGCACACTACGTCTTGACGAATGCCAAACTACCGCAGCACGAATACTAAGTAGTACTTATCTGAAATGACGGAGAGCTACGACAGGTTTTTCTGAAAACCTATTGCGTAATGAACTTTATATCGTTGTAGAATCAAATGATTTTAAAAATGGAGTGTTTTTTAGGCTTTTTCTAGTTTTGCTAAAGGGGTCACTCCCGGTGAAGGGATCGTCGGCCCTTTCCTCGTCGAATGAGGTGCGGGATATATCATATATATCACCGTGCAAAGCAGAAACTATAGAAGCAATCAAAAGTCAAACCGAGTGTGTAGCATCTGCCAGTTATTGCTAAAGGGGTCACTCCCGGTGAAGGGATCTCGGCCCTTTCCTCATCGAATAAGGTGCAGGATGTTCTACAAGGAACACCATGATGCAAAGCAAGAACTGTAGCTACCTGTTTTTGAAAATTCGATTCCATAACATTTTTAGGTTTCTTTTATTTTCATTAATCATATTAATGAAGTCCCATCATTTAAGTACCTAAACATCACAGATAAATACGACGGACACTTATGCCATCCGCATTCGCCTCGATGTCCCCTCGTTTTCTGTTAGGTTAGGTGACTAACGGCAGAGCGGGGCAGGGCTAGCGCGGGTGTAAAACATAAGCAACGTCTATATAATATATCATATATACTATATACAATATCTATCTGAACATATCACATGATCACATCACAGATATCGCAGCAGAAGAAACATATGAAACATTGGATATACCAGGACGTCCGTGTTTTCAATACGAGCCAGTATAAAACACGGATTCCACGGTCGCGATGAATAGCCAAACCCACACCCCTGGACCCCTACGAGAGCGGCAAGCAACCCTACCAATTCTAAAGTTAGGAGACCCGGACTCGACTCCTCGAGTTGGTCTCCCACTGGACTCCAGAACCCGGTTACTTATGCCCTCCTCCTTGGGTCTATCCTAGTGCGGAAAAGAAAATAATATACAAAAGGTGACATCTTCCGCAACCTGGAAGTGCCCCAATAAAAGAATATTACATACAAGTTTTTTACATGAATGAAAATGAAAAACACTCATCTCACATAAAAACCCCCCGGCTATTCAAACACGACGATCCAATATAACATATCCAGCAACACATAACATCACATGTCATCAACGTAAGTAAACATGCGTATCCCAATTGTCGTTGACATATAGCAATGAAACCGGCGATATCACATATTACACTTACGGTCACAGAAAAGAAAGTGTAAAACTACAACAGTTGGAATCCGCAAACTCTTTAGACATCGCATGCCTAACCATCTGAATTCCTTAGACATCACGTGCCTAACAATTATAAACCCCGCATTTTAGTCTCATTATCGAAAACTCTTTTCAATATCAAGTCGGGCAATTCAACAAGATTCCCGACATTCTGATCGAATGCTCGTCGCAAACTTTAGTAGGCGGCCGCACCCCCGATACCGTCGACGAAGTGCACCAAGGCAAAACACCGCTACCGCGAGCACCCGAACGGATGCTTTCGGCGACGGGGTTCTCCTACAGTCACTTGGTCGGGGCTAAGGGGTGTAGCTGTCTATTAAGTTTATCGGCGAATATTCGCGTACGCTACGTGATTGCGACGGACTTTTGATCGCATCAAAATTCCGTGGCAACCGATCATTTGAGACTAAAGTGCTATGTTTATAACATTCATATTAGTTATCACATAACTACTTGTGATTTCCAAATATTGTATCACATTCCAGATAAACAGAAAAAGTTAAACTTTCCGATCGAACAGTCAAACACCCAAGTTTTCCCGAAACAGCTCAACACATGAAATAAGTTTAAAAACATTCACTTCATGCCTCAGTACCAACGGTCCAGCCGTAGAAGGGTCAAGCCAACGCCTCACATGTGGCACGCCATACTGCCCCAAACCCTAAGATTCAAAGGGCAGTTCAAGACGGTCACATAATCGAGTTAAGGTTTGTTGTCTTCTAGAGGAACCATCGCGTTACTTGCACTACTTAGAACGTCATTAAACTACGGAAAAATCCAACAATTGGAAATTTCCCGGCAGGGGAAAAAGTGGGTATTTATATCCGGTCGAACTTTTTAACATGTTCTAAAATTACCCGGAATAACACATAGACGAAATTAGACTTCCCGATTGAAACACCGAGTCCCCAATACAACCCAGAAAACTCAACTGTAGAGTATAGATTAAAAATTCCCATAAAATACAGCAACTTCAGATAGAGATTACTATGAAAACCACGTGTTAATATTCATCAATATGGCCGCGGAACCGCCGCCAAAGCATGGGTTGGGCCGCGGTTTCGCGGCGCTATGGTCGATTTACGATCACGTGCTTCACAGTAACTCATAAAAACCCCTGCTGAATTTTTTGACAATTTTTAATTTTGAAAAATCCACATTTTCAGAAAATGTACAGAGAGTGGTCTTGGTTAGGGTTTCGTGACTCGATCGGATTTCTAACATCGTCTACACTTCGCCTAAGGCTCTAGCTAGGCTCTGATACCACTGTAGGGTTCCTAGGCACACTCAAGAGGTTCCACAAGGCATCGACCATGCCAAATTCAAATTTTCCGGTGCCGAGAAACCCTAAGCAAAGATCGTTAACTAGAGGATAGGCGAAAGTACAAGCAAGTAAACAACTTATTGCTAAGTGAATGGAAATACAACCTTTGTAGATCCGGTCCACCACTTCTTTAGCTCCGTGATGACGTCCCTTCGCTGCGATCACCGGGATCCCGGACTCTAGCGATGGTTTCGTCGGAGAAATGAGCGGGCTAGGTCGTTGACTTCGATGCCGAAGATGATCTACGTCGAGGCAACTCTAACTCAAGCTCCATCTTCACTAGCTCATGAAACTTGTGAAGAAAATACCCAATACAACATGGCAAGTGGTAGAGGATGAAGAAATAGGAAGTGGGTTCACTTTGGATTTGGATTTCTCACTAGGTTTCAACACTTGAAAATTTTCTAGCAATGGTTTTCTTTCTTCTTCTTGAAGAAGATGAAGAAGAAGAATGAAAAAGAATTATGAATTATTTTCCAAAAAGAAAATGAAGTGATGGTTATCATAATGCAACCATGGGTGAGGCTAACTCATGTAGAGAGAAAACCCTAGTTTAGGTAATGGTAAGGTTTAAAGGATAAAACAAAATGGTTACTTTTTCAAAGCTTCATGAAGCTTCAACAATAATACGAAGCAAGCCACCATTTCATTTTAACTAAAATGAATAAAGAAAATAAATAAAACAAATTAAAACCTAACCATTAACCTAAAGATGGTTTAAAGCAAACATACACCCAAGTTTGCATGTATCATCAAACATGATACAATCTAGTGCACAAAAATATATCACATATACAATGTGCACATCAAGTGAGAAAATCCATCTTAAGTGAACAAATACTAGTTAATATAAAATAATATATCAAATATATAATTATACATTAAATCATTAAATCAACACTTGATTTAATGATCCGGTCATATCGCATATAATCGACTAATATCAAGTGTATCAATGTATCGAATCAACACTTGATTCGGTAACCCGGCTATATCACATATAACCGTCCCATGATACATATCGCGAGAATAGAATACAGTATCACATACTGGTATTATTCTCGGTCCCGCACATATCTCATATGCGCTCCTATTTCGTTTCGCTTGAGCCAGGAAACCTCTGTGTAGGACTCTAAAGACTCGTCAATACGCCGGCAGCAGGTGATGATCATATCAAACACCCACAAGCCGCAAGCGGTCTGCTAAACGTAACGGCCACCCGGGTATTGAGCGATCAGAAGATCAACGAGCAAGCCCGCTCACACTCCCGTGAATCCAACCAGTAACACTTACCGTACATTCCGGTCTGTTCGTCTGATATGTCACATATCTTGCATAAGGGTGGTAAACGTCAGACCCCAATAGCTCGATAAGTCGTGTCGATATGAGATCTATAACAGTTCGAGAAACTACTGGTAACACTTACCAATAAATCTCAGCAACCCTGGCCAGGGATTTCTGGTTATAGCCAATCGAACACAGCGCAACATCAACTCCCTATACCGGAAGAGACGAATCCCCTCCTATCGCTCATTGCCTCCATGTGATTCGAGACTGTACCCAAAAACCAACGTTTTGCACGCCCTCTTGGACGTAGTAAGGTGGAAATCAAAGCACAGTGGGAATCACACAAGACTCTATGACGATCTCGGGTCTAAAGCATCCACTACAATATACATCCTATGTATAGTAATGGCCTCTAGGGCATACATATAACTAACACTTTGATGAGAGAGAGAGCAAATGATAGAAAATAAAGAAGACTTTTTACAACCATCCTCTCATAACACAAAATAATCATAATAATAATAGTAATTGAGTATTATGTGATGGTTCATGTCAATGGCAATATCATTTCATGCACTCATTTTGTAAAGAATAACAAGTAAGCAAAAGTCTTTGTTAGTTGTATGTATGCCCTAGAGGCCAGTATTGTACAGATGATGTATATTATATTGGATGCTTGGACATATATAGAGATGACTTTCTTGCTCGATATGATAGTATGCTGTCTGGTTGCTCTTTATCTTAACATGTATACTAGTCTCTTTAAACTGTCTTATAGTTACATGTTGGTAAAGCCCTTAAGATGTGTACTTGACTACCTGGACTATGATGAAGATCATACTAGTGGGGACATGGTAGTCCATAAGTACATCCTTCAAGGTCCCTAGTCGTGGGTGTATCGAGACGGGGCATCGATATACCAGTGTAGACTAGCGTATACGCTTCTCGACCCATGAGATGGGCGATGGATGATCCCATATCCATTGGTGTTTGACATCAGAGATGGTATACGGGTGCTCAGTGGAGACTGGGTACACTGGACGGACTCGCCGAGAACTCCCAGATGGTATTATACCTCACGTCAGATGGCAGTTCTCAGGTGACACTTGTGTAGGTTAGTCTTTAGACCCGAGATCGTCATAGAGTCTTGTGTGATTCCCACTGTGCTTTGATCTCCACCTTACCACGTCCATGAGGGCGTGCAAAACGGTGGTTTTTGGGTACAGTCCCGAGTCACATGGAGGCAATGAGCGATAGGAGGGGTTTCGTCTCTCCCGGTATTGGGGGTTGATGTTGCGCTGTGCTCGATTGGCCGTAACAGGGAAGTCCCTGGCCAGGGCTGATCAGAGATCTGCTGGTAAGTGTTACCAGTAGTTTTTCGACCCGTTATAAGCCTCACATCGGCACGACTTATCGGTTACTGGGGTCTGACGTTTACCACCCCTAGACTTGATATGCGACATATCAGACGAACAGACCGGACTGTACGGTAAGTGTTACTAGTTGGATTCACAGGAGTGTGAGCGGGCTTGCTCGTCGATCTTCTGATCGCTCGATACCCGGGTGGCCGTTACGTTTGGCAGACCGCTTGCGGCTTGTGGGTGTTTGATATGATCATCACCTGCTGCCGGCGTATTGACGAGTCTTTAGAGTCCTACACAGAGGTTTCCTGGCTCAAGCGAAACGAAATAGGAGCGCATATGAGATATGTGCGGGACCGAGAATAATGCGTGTATGTGATACAGTATTTCATTCTCGCGATGAATGTTTCGACTGGTTGTATGCGATATAACCTAGTTATCGAATCGAAAATTGATTCGATAAGTCGATACATTGGATACTAGTCAGTTATGTGTGACATGACCGGATCATTGAATCAAGTGTTGATTTAATGATTTAATGTATAATTATATATTTGATATATTACTTTGTATTAACTAGTATTGGTTCACTTTAAAAGGATTTTCTCACTTGATGTGCACATTGTATATGTGATATATTTTTGTGTGCACTTGATTGTATCATGTTTGATGATACATGCTAACTTGTGTTTGTGTAAAGATTAAACCATGGTTATATGAATGGTTAGGGTTTTGTTTACTTATTCATTTATTTATTTTGATTATTTATTTTGGAAGAGAAAATGGAAATGGTGGCTTTCTTTGTTTCTTTCATGAAGCTTCATGAAGAGTTGAAAGTTTGACCATTTTGTTTTCTTCCCTTAACCTAACCATACACCTAACCCTAGTTTACTCTCTACACTTGACCATGGTTGGTATATGATAAGTATTCATATTATTTCCTTTATAAAAGATATACTCATCACATTCTATCTTCTTCTTCTTCTTCATCTTCAAGAAGAAAGCTTGCCACCATTAATGGCATCTTGAGAAAAAGAGTGAGAAATCCAATTCTAAAGTGAACCCACCTCCTATTTCTTCACCCTCTACCTCTTGCCAAGTAGTATAGGGTGTTTTCTTCACAAGTTTCACGGCTTGGTGAAGTTGGAGCTTGATCTTGTGTTGCCTCGACGTAGATCATCTTCGGCATCGAAGTCGACGACCAACCCGCTCATTTCTCCGATGAAGCTGATGCTAGAGTCCGAGATCCGATATGGACAGCGAGGGGGCGTCTACGTGGAGCTAAGGAAGTGGAGAACCGGATCTACAAGGTTGTAGCCTCTTTCTTTTAGTTAAGTTGTTAACTAGTTTTAATTTTTCGCCTAAACTCTAGTCAACGAATCCGTATTAGGGTTTCTCGGCACTTGTAAAATTTGAAATTGGCATGGTTGATGCCTTGTGAGACCTCTTTAGTGTGCATAGGAACCCTACAGTCTTAGCCATGAAATGATGGCCATTGTAATGATGATGGTCAACAAGTCCAAGCTAGTCAACCGGTCAACAAAGTCAACAAGTCAACAAAGTCAAACTTTCAATCCAACTATGGCACACTAATACTTAATTAATATTATTATTAATCATATTTCTTATTCTCATTAAGGTTTAGAAAAGGTCAACAGTCAACAACCCTAATGAGAATCCTCTGTCTCTGTCTCTGTCAACCGTGTATACACACCCGCATCCGTGTTCCGAGGAACACGAATACAAACGAGATAAAACCAATCCCAAAACGCATACTAGGATCTGGCTTAAACCAAAGCCCGCTAGTAAGAACTGCCTGGACACCAAACGTGCACAAGTGCGCGGATGTGAACGAACCCTGTCGCAAAACCATGCGACCTCTACTCTGTTTTGCCTAAAGGCGAATAGCTCTCTGTGTGGGACTCTAAAGACTCAACACTATGCTGGCAGTGGTTTTAACCATAGACCGCAAGCGGCACTAGCTGTGCGTAACGGCCCCCAGGTAGATGCCGATAAGAAGACTGACGAGGTGAAACCCATCTGAACTCCTACTGAGCCTGAATGTGACAGTCTCCGTACAGTCCGGTCTGTTCGTCTGAGAATATCGCATGGCGGGCCTACGGGGACGGTAAACGTCAGTCCCCTAATAGCGGTACAAGTCGTGTCGGAGTGTAGCCCAGAACACCCTGAGATAACACTGGAAACCCACCAGTATATCTCGCTTGCCCTGGCCAAGGACGACTATGTGTAATGGCTCTCCTTGACACAGCGCGATATCAACTCCCAATACCGGGAGAGACGAATCCTGTCTAACCGTCACTGCCTCCAAGTGCTTCGGGACTGCACCTAACTACTACCTGTTTGCACGACTCCTTTGAGCCGTGGTAGGGTAGTAATCAAAATACAGTGGGAACACACTCGAGGCGAAGTGACAGTGTCAAGTCAGCGGACTAAGCTGTACTCATGTCACCTGGGAACTGATAACTGACGATAGGTATAGTATCAACCAACAGTTCCCGACGAGTCCTGTCCAGTGTACTCGTAACCTAACGAGCACCCACATACTATCTCAAGTACGACGTACTGACGGCTGTGGGACAGACCGTCTCCCATGCTGGGATGAGAAGCGCATACGCTAGTCTACTCCGGAGTATCGATGCCCTGTCTCGATAGTCCTACGACTAGGGACCTGTATAAGCCCCCACGAGTGTGACTGCCATTACAACGCTGGTAATCAAGAAAAGATCCTAAGGGCTCCACTAATGTGTATAGGTGATATACTAAAAGAAACACATGTATACATTAAAGTAGAAACAAACCAAGTAGCATACTACCATTTTGAGCAAGATTGTCTATACAACTGTGAATATCCCAAGCTTCCATTAAGTAATATACAATCTAGTATGATACGGTAATGGCCTCTAGGGCATATACACTAACACAACCACCACAAGAAGATATACGACGCCGTAGCGAAGGAAATAGGCGATATACATAAAAACAGCATAAAAGACACCCAGAGTCACAAAATAATATACAATATCGTCCTCACATCTCGTCTCTAAGTCAATACATGAAAGTTGTAAATGGAGAGTACTAGATACAATAAGATATACAATGAGCATCATCGGATAACCGCAAAACACACCTATAGAAAAACTGCTCATAATCAGCCGTAGCGGTATCCGCTGCAAAAGATGATACGATAAGAAGAAGCCCTGCCGCTGCTACTCTCTGAGGGACAAACTGCAAAACACAGTGGCATAACGGGGGTGAGTTGCTAACTCGTGAATAGTAAATAACATCATGCAGGTAATCACAGGGATGCACGTACTGCGATAATCCATCACATGCAAACTGATAGTAAAATATGGAAATATGTATATGCAATAATCATGAAAGGTACTCTATCAGGTACTACTAAAACATGAAGCAATGCATATCAATAAATGCTGAGTATGGGATAAAACATATCATCAACACGGAATCCTCATCGTGGAGAAACTAGTGTCCATTAACGACACATCGAAATCCCAATACCTCAGGAACCGCATCATCATATCGGCCCTCATATCCTGTAAGTCTCATGGAACATTAGTGTCCAACATTGACACCCGAAAATATCATGAAAACTAGCGTCCAGCATCAACACGTAAACACTCATCTCTCAGGCGCCATCACCAGGACTGGCCCTCATGTCCGTACATCTCATAGAACCTGAGTGTCCAACATCGACACTCGCAATCCATATATCATGTCCGTACATAACTCCGGTCGGTATCCCCCAGATAACCGCCGAGTCCAAATACTATCACCGGTAAGGTAGTACTCCCCTGCCTCGGGCTCAACGCCATCATCTGCGATCTTCTTGCCCCGAGGTATCTCCGGGTCCCACCATGTACCCGCACACGACCTCATCCAACTCCTCGCATCGGGTTTCTAACACAAGTCTCAGAACTGAGAAAACTCATGGTGGACGCATCGAAATATCATATCAAGAGAAACTGGGTTTTTCAGACAATGCATAATTTTATGAAATACCACGGTCCTCAAATCCAGAAAATCACATGAAATCCATATCTCAATGTGTAAATCCATGAAATATAATATATGCAACATAAAACAGTAATATGAGCATAACAAGGAAAAACTGCTATTTAAATGCATCAAGTTATTAAATATATCATGCGGTTCTCAATTTCTCCAAAGTCCATGCAACATCATATAAAGGTGAACATGTAGCTATAGCAAGATATATGTGTAAGCATGTAGGTATGCAAGGCATATGTGTAAGCATGTAGGCATAGCAAGGCATATGTGTAGGAATGTAGGTATGCAAGTATACTACCTTTCATATACGCAATGGAATAAGAATCAATGTCTCAATTGTCCCTAACCAATACAATATCACGTATGTATATGTGTTAGCTATATCTCATATACACAATGGAATAAGAATCAATGTCTCAATTGTCCCTAACCAATACAACATCACATATGTATATAGGTTGTGCGTGTCATGGCAATTACTGACGGTGTGTGTGTAGCATACAATTTGTGCTCGTGCAACATGAACCGTCAATAATAGTGTTGTGTCTCATTAATACCATGTCCATATGCAATAGGCAAATGAGGTATGCAACAATGGTACACATGCACAATCAATGTCCATATACTTATAACTAATAATCATGTCATTGAATCTAGCCCAGACGCATAACGCCATGCGGGCGATTCCCCTGTAGATGTTAAATCTACTCACAAATAATCTTGGGCTAGGTAAAGCCAACTACTCGCTTTCCCTTCTTCGCAGCGTCCGAAGTCCCCGCCTGCGATCCTAAAATCATATAATAACATAACAAGTTCATATTAGAAATCGACCAATAACACGTACAAACTACGTTTGACCGACGTACCAACTCCAAACAAACTCTCAAGTGTTCGTCTAGTGGCTAACGTGCGTAGCGACACTACAACCAACCCAAGAGCAACAACTACACAAAGTACATGTACCGTGTCGGATAACGTAATGCGCGTAGTCGAAACACTAGAAACAAGCAAAGTGATCCCGGATTTTGTATACTGTAAAAACCTAAAAATCAAACAGTACCAAACACTTTAAAACAACTACAAACAACTACCCTACAAAAACCACGCCCAAACTCCACTAAAAAGCCGAGGTCGCCGGATTTTCACTCATTGTCGCCGGCCAAAATCGAGCCTATGGGGTTCGTGCTTCAGGTGAATGTTTAGGGTACTACTACACTGCTAGATTTTCTAGTATACACTCGGGGTCACAGCAGATCACAGATATCCTATAATGACACTAAAAATACGATATGTGCTCAAAACTTTACTTCTGGTGTTCTAAACTGAAATTACAAGGCTACACAACATTATAACACCTATTTAACAGTTTAGAGGCTATACCTATCCACACTTGTTCAAAAGATCCTAGCTTTCCAAGCTCCAAGTGATCCTAGAGGCTAAAACATGACATGAGAAGGGATTTAGTGACGTTTAATGAAGGTTTGCAAGGTTTAGTGAAGAAAAGGTGAGGGGTTTCAGTTGAGGGAAGAGAAGATGAAAAAATAATGAGAAAGAGATAGAGTGAGATGAGAATGAGAGAGTGAGGGGTGATAATGATGAGAGGGTGAGTGTAGGGTGAGTGCATCCTTGCATTGACTTTCTCCCTCTCCTCATTAATGCAAGCATGCTCATCCTCCATGAGTCACCTTGCCACCTCCCCTCAAACCAAAACAAATATCCACTCTCACAACAAATATCTAAAGCAAGGTGTCACGACCCGAAAGTACGGAACGCGACCGCCACTTAAATTACGAAGCGTCTAGAGGCGCATCGTAATCTAAGTAAGCCGAAGCCCAGAAATCTAAACCATATAAAAGAAGAAGTAAAGGAAAGCATATAGGAAAACAAGTTTAAAAAAAAACAAGATCAAATTTTCTCAAAAATTTCGGCAGAGACTTCTTTGTAAAAACTGGCCCCAAACGGGTACAAACAAGTATAATATATACAAACGATAAAATGACATGCCCAAGCGGGAGCTAGCTCTACGCCAACAGGCGGAAACAACCACACCAAGCACAATAATATACAACGCCAAAGGGCGAGGCTTAAAACTCAAAAGAAAACAAATCCACCAAACCATAATAATACATGCGCGACTCTAAGGTCGAAATAAATAACTGGTCCTTTAAACTTATCAAGTAATACAAGCTTGGTTGATGAAGCTTACTAGATACCAATGAAATAATAAAAGTACAATGGCGGTCCTGATACAAGTGAACCAACCTACCGTGCAAATCACCCTGAATGAAAAGATGTGCCAGCAAGCTGCCAAGGAAACCTGTACATCGAACCTGTAATAAAAATTGGCACAACGAGGGTGAGTTGCCAACTCGTGAGTAGAAGACATCTGCGAAAAGAAATCGAATGCACGACGTTGTCCTAGGTCATAATAATATACTAATATATTACTAGTCATCTAGTAAATGGCAGGGTAATAAACTACGTGTAAGTGCAAATGCTCCGTGCTCGTGTCAGTGCCTCAAATAGTAATATGTCCTGTGAATGAGTATGCATGCACCATGAATGTAAAACAATCAATCCTGAAATCTGGATATTTCTGTATAAGAAATCATTAAATTTTATCCTGGTAAAATTTGTATAGAAATCTGAAATATCATCGATGAAATCCATGGAAATCCGTGTCAAGCATCGACACAAAACATGTAAATCTCAAGTCTCAATACCTCATAGTCTCAATATCTCATAGTCTCAATATCTCGGGCTCCGTCAGTCCGGATCGGCCCATATCACCAAATCTCACGACAACGGTCGGTATCCTCCGGATATCCGCCGAGCCAGACATCACCCGTAGGTAGTCTTCCCCTGCCAGGCTCATCGTCTACAACTCGATCTTCTTACCCCGGGGTACCATACCGGGCCCACCATGTACCCGAGACGGTTCATCCACTCCTCGAATCGGGTCTCGAAATCCAACAGAAAACATGAAATCTCATGGTGGACGACACATACATCACGAGAAAACCGCAACTTATATTTTAAAAAGAGAGGGGGAGAGAGAGAAAAGTTTTATATATATTCTTGCGGTTTTCCCTAAAATCCAGAAATCTCATAGAAATCCAAAATCCCAAAATCATGAGTAAGTATATGATAAGTGTCGGCATATGCCCCTTAATACTGCATGATAACATGAAAATGCGAATGCATGAAATGTCTAAGTAATAAATATCATGTCTATACTAACACCCGAGAGTAATCACAATATTATATCGATCTAGCTGTTAGCTGATTGTATCAATAAAAGATAATATGATCTAAAGTGTACGTGACATAGCAATTACCGATGATGATGTGTGTGAGCCGGCAAATAAGTGTGCGTGGAATATGCGCATCATCGGTAATGGTGCTGGTATCCTAACAGGCAAAGTTTTATTCTGATTATAGAAACATATGTATGAACATGCACCATAATGATTACGGCCTGAATGTAAGACAGATGTGCAACAACCACTCATTTGATATACAAGTACAACTACAACTATATGACTCGATCCTAAACTAGTGTCCATCTAACCTCCTAAGGAACTAAACCTAAGAAACTAGTCAATAAGAACTAAGAGTCCACCTAAGGTCTGAATCCATATCTCTAATAGTCGGCGATCCAGCCTCAATAGCGTCACGTACGTAGCACGGCTTTCTCGAATCAAGAGTGCGGATCAATCATCACATCTATGCCTCGTACGGTAAAATCCATCGTACGGCATCCCAATATCGGGGTACGGTTCAAGTATCACCTACGTACATCATCATTCGTATAATATCATCATCAAATAATGTCAGGATCAAAGGTATTGTATTGTAATCGCATACATCCCAATATCATCAATCATATACATTGTTTGCGAACATATACATCATCAATTGTTCCTCAGAAATATCATGTCATATATATCATATCGTAATCAGGTCACACATCATATCGTAACCAAGTCACATCTATATCATATCATAACCAAGTCACACCTATATCATATCATAACCAAGGCACACATATATCATATCATATTCAAGTCACAGGTTACAGTCCGGGTTCTATTCTAGAGTCTCGTATATCTCAATGTCATCATCACCTATTATCGTTTATGTATACATATCCATTCTCTCATTTTCCAACGATCCGCAGATCATAATACGACTGTATAGCCAAGAGATCACGGCATTAAGCCCAGTTATATCGTCTCATCCCCATGTATCATATCACATCCTTATCTCACATAAACATGTTGTGTATATATATATACCTACACATAACCCTATATATACACATACACATATATACCAAGTCAAGTTTCTGTGTGTGCGTGTGTGTGTCTCTACCTGAAACCTACGAATCTCCTCTAAGATATTCATCCTCTGGTAAGGTCTTTCTAAATCAATCTAGTCCAACCTAAGGTCATTACTAGGGTCCTACTCACCAAGATTCTAAGGTCACGTCTGATTTCCTAATGACAATAAGTAATATTCCTATTCTACGTTTGCGGGGGTGCCAAACGACATCCACCCGACTTCCCCCGTAGATATACATCTACTCACCTGGTCCTTGTCTGCCGAAAACGATGTCGCCCTCCTCTTCTTCCTTGTCCGAAGTCCACGTGAAGTTACCTCTTAAGATTTGATAAAGAGAATCACCAAAGTATGGAGCCTGACGTTCTAAGCATTTAACCTGACCGTAGCAGATTTGATTATGTCCACATATTCTGGCTTTAAAGAAGCTCCACCAATAAGGAATCCATCAACATCAGGTTGTGCTGCAAGTTATTTGCAGTTTCCTCCATTTACGGAACCTCCATAAATATCCTGGTTGTGCAGCCACTTCAACACTCACATTTGTTTGAAGCAGCATCCTTAGTCCAGCATGCACATGCATCCACAAGCTAATCTATGAAACATTTTACAAAGTTTATTACTGATGGTGGACCAAATGCTGAAGAAATTTTAATCAGCACCATATATCTGAGCATGACTTGCTTGCAATAATCCCAAATGATCAATCTGCTACTCCAAATTCACTTCATAGATAAGCTCTATACCAATAGGTAAGCTCAGACATACCTCCTGGGCTTGAGGTGGAATTGCCAGTTCCAATAGCCCAAACTGGCTCATAGGCCAACACAACATTTATCCAATCCAGTATTTGATCTGCAATAGCATTCTTTTGTACAGCAACCACGTCCATAGCTGATCCTGCTTCTCGCCGCACAAGAATCTCGCCGCACAAGAATCTCGCCATTGGAAAAATAGTTCTTGCGGCAGACGATCCGTTCCCAAACAAGGCCTAATTGACGAATTGATCCACACCTACTTTAGGGCATCACCAAGAATTAACAAAACAAGAAGCTTGAATCAAGAAATTGGCAGAGAAAATACCCAAAACTATTCATCCTTTCACGAACCCCTTTCCAATTAAGTGCCAGGATTGTGCAAGGAAGGATACGGTCCCATGGGCATCGTGAGAAGAGATCGATCGATTAGGGTCGAGGTTTATTGGGGATCGCCGTCACCGTTGCGAGGAAACGGTAGCTTCAGTATCGAGGAGATGACTCATGCTCGCTTCTCTCTCTTCTCTGTCTTCGAGTTTCTGAAACTTATGCCTGCTTTGTTTGTGGGGTTTAATAATAAAAAAATCAACAAAATAAACTTTTGTGTAACCTGCTGAGAGCTTATGACCCATCAATGGCTATGGAGTTGAAGGAGGAAATCAAGAATACTCCAAAATTTCAAAGACTTCAATAAAGAGTCTAAAATGTTTATTGAAAATCAGAAAGAAGAATACATTCTCAATGCTCACTTTAAAGAAACAGATGAACCTAAAGAAGTGCAAGAGCTCCTAACTGCATCAATATCACCAAGTTCCAGCGGAGGGTCATGAAAGAAGAGAAGCATAAGATAAACATGAGGTAAATGAAAACACTAATAACCCGTTTATATAAAATGTAACAAGTCTTTGAAACACGTCACTCAAGTTTAGCATTAACTTGTATACAATTAATTGTTTAAATATTTATAAAATACCCAAATCAATTAAACACTTTCCAAATGAATATTTCATATCAATTATTAAGTATTTTCCAAACTATTGGTATATAAGTATACCATATCATTGAAAACAATTTCCATATTTTCTAATATTCTTAAAATTTATTATTTTAATTATTTAAATTCCGAAAATAATTTTTTTTTATTTTTCCTGAAATGTTACAATCTTTCCCACTTAAATAAATTCGGTCCCTGAATTTAAATTAAAACTCCCCACAATTACTAAAACATTCAGCCAAAACACTCAAATCATCGGGGCTCCGAAATCATCAATATATAACTAAAATCAACTCCGTCAAGCATAACGCAATCATCGGAGTTAGGGTGAAAATAAGATATCAAAACCCAATACGAAAACCAACATAATATACATCAAAACTATACTTATATATAGTGCGCATCATAGTAAAATCGTCTAAACATCTGAATAATGAAGCATGCAAAAACCCCTTTTTGAAAATCGCCGTGCGATGCACGTGTCACGGCATAAGTAGCGGACGTTTATTTAAAAAAATAGCTATACATATATATCTTTTATTTAACATACACGTCCCGCCTGGTTACTAAATCAAATAGTAATAATTATAAAAACATACTGCTCAAACTGAAATCAATCCCAATCACATCATAAAATATCATGTGCGTCCGGTGCGCATTGAAATCGAAACCAAATACAAATTCCACGAATACACACAGAAACAAAACTGAGTGCAACGGGTGTGCACCAAAAACATTTGTCAAGTGCAACGGGCGTGCACGACACTAATATCAGGTGCATCTAATCTGCACAAAACCCCGATTTAGTGCATCTGGTGTGCATAAAATCACATCAAGTGCGCCAAGTGTGCGCAAGAATCTCAATCAGGTGCACATGGTGCACGAAAACATACACCGAATATCAAAATCGAAATCACAGTACGAAAATGCATGAAAACTAGGTCGATGCATATGTCAAAATCATGTGTAACCATATGCACGAAATCAAATCAAAATCTCAAAATGTATAAAAACCAAATCAAATGCACTGGGTACGTACTAAACAATATCAATACCACTGATATATGAAACACAAATAGAATGTAATGAAGGTACATATAAGAAATACCAATCGTAGAAAAAAGTCCTCAAAATACCGAAATCTAATTAACGAAAATATGAAATTCAAATCACCAAATCACAATCGTAAACACTATCATCAATGTGCGCCTCTTTCCCCCTTTCCTCTGGTGTCGACTGCTTCTAACTCGTCTCTTCATAGGTGTGCTGACTGCGCTACCAATGGCAATACTCATATCTAGAGTCTCCCACGTAGTCGATCCCTTCACCTGATATTCGGACTACATTAAATTTTTCGATCGATCCATCAAAATCCCATAATTCCCCGAGAGCTCAACACTCAAGTATAGTTTAAAAATATCCAATACATACCCCAGCATCTGCGGACCAGCTGTAGAAGGGCAAACCCAAGCCTCACTAATGGCACCGCGGAACTACCGTAAACCCTAAAGTTCAAGGGCGTTCTCGTGGTCATTATGTCGAGTTAGGGTTTCATTCTTCTAGAGGGTCCATAGAATTACCTGCATGTTCTTCCGAATACCTTAAATTTGGGAAAATGGGTTTCTGACAAACGTTCGAATCCTTTAACTTCGTCTGGACGGCATGTGAATACCCTTCGTCCACACGCTAAACAATGCTTTAATCCTCAAGAATAAACGATACCCTAATAGTTATCGCATTCGAGCCGCAGCTCCCTCTGCCCGTGCGACCGTGGTGACAGAAACCGCCATCCGATATCGACGAAGATAGATCAAAGGAACGAATGGAATGCGGTGCAAAGAAATGTACATCCTAAGGCTTCTTAAGCAGAGTAGCGTATCGTAAGTATGCCGCGGATCATACCCACGGTACGTCACTCTACCTAAGTCACCTACTCTATCAACCAAGGGTCATTCTAGACTTATACAAGGTTAAACCTGGCTCTGATACCAACTTTGTCACGACCCGAAAGTACGGAACGTGACCAGCACTTAAATTACGAAGCGTCTAGAGGCGCATCATAATCTAAGTAAGTCGAAGCCCAGAAATCTAAACCATATAAAAGAAGAAGTAAAGGAAAGCATATAGGAAAACAAGTTTAAAAAAAAACAAGATTAAATTTTCTCAAAAATTTCGGCAGAGTCTCCTTTGTAAAAACTGGCCCCAAACGGGTACAAACAAGTATAATATATACAAACGATAAAATGGCATCCCCAAGCGGGAGCTAGCTCTACGCCAACAGGCGGAAACAACCACACCAAGCATAATAATATACAACGCCAAAGGGCGAGGCTTAAAACTCAAAAGAAAACAAATCCACCAAACCATAATAATACATGCACGACTCTAAGGTCGAAATAAATAACTGGTCCTTTAAACTTATCAAGTAATACAAGCTTGGTTGATGGAGCTTACTAGATACCAATGAAATAATAAAAGTACAATGGCGGTCCTGATACAAGTGAACCAACCTACCGTGCAAATCACCCTGAATGAAAAGATGTGCCAGCAAGCTGCCAAGGAAACCTGTACATCGAACCTGTAATAAAAATTGGCACAATGGGGGTGAGTTGCCAACTCATGAGTAGAAGACATCTGCGAAAAGAAATCGAATGCACGATGCTGTCCTAGGTCATAATAATATACTAATATATTACTAGTCATCTAGTAAATGGCAGGGTAATAAACTACGTGTAAGTGCAAATGCTCCGTGCTCGTGTCAGTGCCTCAAATAGTAATATGTCCTGTGAATGAGTATGCATGCACCATGAATGTAAAACAATCAATCCTGAAATCTGGATATTTCTGTATAAGAAATCATTAAATTTTATCCTGGTAAAATTTGTATAGAAATCTGAAATATCATCGATGAAATCCATGGAAATCCGTGTCAAGCATCGACACAAAACATGTAAATCTCAAGTCTCAATACCTCATAGTCTCAATATCTCATAGTCTCAATATCTCGGGCTCCGTCAGTCCGGATCGGCCCATATCACCAAATCTCACGACAACGGTCGGTATCCTCCGGATATCCGCCGAGCCAGACATCACCCGTAGGTAGTCTTCCCCTGCCAGGCTCATCGTCTACAACTCGATCTTCTTGCCCCGGGGTACCATACCGGGCCCACCATCTACCTGAGACGGTTCATCCACTCCTCGAATCGGGTCTCGAAATCCAACAGAAAACATGAAATCTCATAGTGGACGACACATACATCACGAGAAAACCGCAACTTATATTTTAAAAAGAGAGGTGGAGAGAGAGAAAAGTTTTATATATATTCTTGCGGTTTTCCCCAAAATCCAGAAATCTCATAGAAATCCAAAATCCCAAAATCATGAGTAAGTATATGATAAGCGTCATCATATGCCCCATAATACTGCATGATAACATGAAAATGCGAATGCATGAAATGTCTAAGTAATAAATACCACGTCTATACTAACACCAGAGAGTAATCACAACATTATATCGATCTAGCTGTTAGCTGATTGTATCAATAAAAGATAATATGATCTAAAGTGTACGTGACATAGTAATTACCGATGATGATGTGTGTGAGCCGGCAAATAAGTGTGCGTGGAATAGCGCATCATCGGTAATGGTGCTGATGTCTTAACAGGCAGTTTTATTCTGATTATAGAAACATATGTATGAACATGCACCATAATGATTACGGCCTGAATGTAAGACAGATATGCAACAAGCACTCATTTGATATACAAGTACAACTACAACTATATGACTCGAGCCTAAACTATTGTCCATCTAACCTCCTAATGAACTAAACCTAAGAAACTAGTCAATAAGAACTAAGATTCCACCTAAGGTCTGAATCCATATCTCTAATAGTCGGCGATCTAGCCTCAATAGCGTCACGTACGTAGTACGGCTTCCTCGAATCAAGAGTGCGGATCAATCATCATATCTATACCTCGTACGGTAAAATCCATCGTACGACATCCCAATATCGGGGTACGGTTCAAGTATCACCTACGTACATCATCACTCGTATAATATCATCATCAAATAATGTCAGGATCAAAGGTATTGTACTGTAATCGCATACATCCCAATATCATCAATCATATATCATTGTCTGCGAGCATATACATCGTCAATTGTTCCTCAGAAATATCATGTCATATATATCATATCGTAATCAGGTCACACATATATCATATCGTAACCAAGTCACACCTATATCATATCTTAACCAAGTCACATCTATATCATATCATAACCAAGGCACACATATATCATATCATATTCAAGTCACAGGTTACAGTCCGGCTTCTATTCTAGAGTCTCGTATATCTCAATGTCGTCATCACCTATTATCGTTTATGTATACATATCCATTCTCTCATTTTCCAACGATCCGCAGATCATAATACGACTGTATAGCCAAGAGATCACGGCATTAAGCCCAGTTATATCGTTGCATCCCCATGTATCATATCACATCCTTATCTCACATAAACATGTTGTGTATATATATATATACCTACACATAACCCTATATATATACACATACACATATATACCAAGTCAAGTTTCTGTGTGTGCGTGTGTGTGTCTCTACCTGAAACCTACGAATCTCCTCTAAGATATTCATCCTCTGGTAAGGTCTTTCTAAATCAATCTAGTCCAACCTAAGGTCATTACTAGGGTCCTACTCACCAAGATTCTAAGGTCACGTCTGATTTCCTAATGACAATAAGTAATATTCCTATTCTACGTTTGCGGGGGTGCCAAACGACATCCACCCGACTTCTCCCGTAGATATACTTCTACTCACCTGGTCCTTGTCTGCCGAAAACGATGTCGCCCTCCTCTTCTTCCTTGTCCGAAGTCCACGTGAAGTTACCTCTTAAGATTTGATAAAGAGAATCACCAAAGTATGGAGCCTGACGTTCTAAGCATTTAACCTGACCGCAGCAGATTTGATTATGTCCACATATTCTGGCTTTAAAGAAGCTCCACCAATAAGGAATCCATCAACATCAGGTTGTGCTGCAAGTTATTTGCAGTTTCCTCCATTTACGGAACCTCCATAAATATCCTGGTTGTGCAGCAACTTCAACACTTGCATTTGTTTGAAGCAGCATCCTTAGTCCAGCATGCACATGCATCCACAAGCTAATCTATGAAACATTTTACAAAGTTTATTACTGATGGTGGACCAAATGCTGAAGAAATTTTAATCAGCACCATATATCTGAGCATGACTTGCTTGCAATAATCCCAAATGATCAATCTGCTACTCCAAATTCACTTCATAGATAAGCTCTATACCAATAGGTAAGCTCAGACATACCTCCTGGGCTTGAGGTGGAATTGCCAGTTCCAATAGCCCAAACTGGCTCATACGCCAACACAACATTTATCCAATCCAGTATTTGATCTGCAATTGCATTCTTTTGTACAGCAACCACGTCCATAGCTGATCCTGCTTCTCGCCGCACAAGAATCTCGCCGCACAAGAATCTCGCCGCACAAGAATCTCGCCATTGGAAAAATAGTTCTTGCGGCAGACGATCCGTTCCCAAACAAGGCCTAATTGACGACTTGATCCACACCTACTTTAGGGCATCACCAAGAATTAACAAAACAAGAAGCTTGAATCAAGAAATTGGCAGAGAAAATACCTAAAACTATTCATCCTTTCACGAACCCCTTTCCAATTAAGTGCCAGGATTGTGCAAGGAAGGATACGGTCCCATGGGCATCGTGAGAAGAGATCGATCGATTAGGGTCGAGGTTTATTGGGGATCGCCATCGCCGTTGCGAGGAAACGGTAGCATCAGTATCGAGGAGATCACTCATGCTCGCCTCTCTCTCTTCTCTATCTTCGAGTTTCTGAAACTTATGCCTGCTTTGTTTGTGGGGTTTAATAATAAAAAAATCAACAAAATAAACTTTTGTGTAACCTGCTGAGAGCTTATGACCCATCAATGGCTATGGAGTTGAAGGAGGAAATCAAGAATACTCCAAAATTTCAAAGACTTCAATAAAGAGTCTAAAATGTTTATTGAAAATCAGAAAGAAGAATACATTCTCAATGCTCACTTTAAAGAAATAGATGAACCTAAAGAAGTGCAAGAGCTCCTAACTGCATCAATATCACCAAGTTCCAGCGGAGGGTCATGAAAGAAGAGAAGCATAAGATAAACATGAGGTAAATGAAAACACTAATAACCCGTTTATATAAAATGTAACAAGTCTTTGAAACACGTCACTCAAGTTTAGCATTAACTTGTATACAATTAATTGTTTAAATATTTATAAAATACCCAAATCAATTAAACACTTTCCAAATGAATATTTCATATCAATTATTAAGTATTTTCCAAACTATTGGTATATAAGTATACCATATCATTGAAAACAATTTCCATATTTTCTAATATTCTTAAAATTTATTATTTTAATTATTTAAATTCCGAAATTTTTTTTCCCCCTGAAATGTTACACAAGGTTAGCTTAAAGTGTCATGGCTACTAAACAAGATTAACACTAACTAACCCTCACATTAACATGCACAAGTGTGTGCAAGCCATAACAAATAATAATAAAATATTAATTAATTGTTATAAAATGTGAGAAAACCAATTTGGTAAACATTATACTAAAAATCCGCATTATCGCTTAATTAACACTAATCGCATTCTAAGGTGTTACAGGTAGAGATTGAAGAGGTGAAGATGATGGAAATAGATGAAAAGTGTGAGAACGATGATGAAAATGCGGGCGAAATGGAGGAGGGAGGGTAGGAGTTTGGGCTTAGGGTTGAAGGGGACGAGGTTGAGTCGGGGGTAAGGTAGAGGAGAGATCGAGGGCTGGTGGGTAGGTCAAGGTCAGGGTAGCAACGGGGGCAAGGTCGGGATAGGAAGGGGAGGGGGAGGCGGAGGTGGACGAAAATGGGATTTTGGATAGCGAGGAATTTTGATGTGGAGGTGAGGAAGAAAGAACAAGAATGTGTTTGTTAGAGAGGAAGAAGGTGGAGGAGGATGATAACCAACACAGGATTGCCAGAGATGATGGCATCCCCGATAGTGGCGGTGGAGATCGAAGAAAGGGGTGTCACCCCCCGCTTCCTAAAATATACAAAGATACAGGACGCAACTCAGCTAGTCATACTATCTATGGTAAGAAAACATTTTTCTATAGTCACATTAAGGCTGTCATGCAGTAATCAAGCACAAAATATAATATAACTATCACTAACACATGTCCAATAGCCTTAATGAAACAATAATATAAATCAAAAGCGGGAGCAATAATAATGATCAAGTCTCGAAAGATCCAAGGAATTAAAATACAGAATAATAATAATATTGTCCTTTATGGGATCACAAGATAAATCCAATAAAATAGACGGTGTCGAAGAAACTAAACCATAATACTAGCTAAATAAGAACTCCCCACGCTCGGTAACCTTCTCGAAGTGTCCCTTGTCTCGCGTTGCTAAAGCTAATGATCTAGGTCATGCAAAATCCAGACATCAGTGTGTCATAGACAACATAATCATAAATATAACCGGAATCGAATACAATATACCGTTTATAAGAACTCTAGGTCATATCCATAAATATAAGCAATTGCAATAACGTATGATATAACAAGCAAGGTATACCAAATCAATCATGTCAATGTGTATCATATGGGTCCATGTCGCTAGGTTATCTATCCTAAGGGTAATTGAAACCGATCAATGTAATTCTTTCCTCATATCATACCCAAGACGAATAAGGATGTCATAAGTCAAATACATGCATGTCAATGTACAGATATCCTTGTGACCGTGACCATAATTTAAATGTCTTACTTGACCATAATTCAGATGTCTCTCATGGACTATAATGCAGATGTCACCTCTTTGGACCATAATACAAATGTCTCCACTGACTAGAGTACAGATGTCCAGGTTTCATGTTTCATTTCAAGTACCAATATAGTCCTTACCTAATGTCAATACTAGAACTAGCATGAGCAAGTCATGTCACACAAAACAATCAATTGGGTCAAACAATATCAGGAAATAGTTTGCAATTAAGTAAACATCACAATACTGGTGGGTTAACATGATACAATAACAATGGCAATCATGATAAAAATCCATATACTATCATGTCAAAATAGCACAATCATACCATTAGCATGTCATGAACATTATGGAACAAGTTGGGTAACAATTCGATCAATCTATTATGTATTCGTAAACCGATGTATCATATCATTTTAAATATCAATCATGCAAGTTTATTGACCAGACGTCTGTGGAAGATGTCTGTGTTAGTGTATATACCCTACGCTTCTGCGGTAGGCTCTATAATGTATGCGATGTTGTGTACCAGACCGGATGTAGCTTATGCACTGAGTGTGGTAAGCCGGTATCAGTCAAACCCTGGGGAGAAACACTGGATAGCGGTAAAGAACATTCTCAAGTACCTGAGAAGGACTAAGGAGATGTTCTTGGTGTATGGCGGAAAAGACCTCCAGATCGAGGCCTTTGCTGACTCCAGCTTCCAGAGTGACAAGGATGATTCCAAGTCCATATCGGGTTTTGTCTTTACCCTCAATGGAGGGGCGGTGTGTTGGAAGAGTTCCAAACAGGAAACCGTTGCAGACTCGACGATGGAAGCGGAATACATCGCTGCATCTGATGCCGCAAAGGAAGCTGTCTGGATGAGGAAGTTCTTGAAAGAACTTCAGGTGGTTCCGTCCATTGTTGATCCAATACCTCTGTATTGCGACAACAACGGGGCTATAGCTTTAGCGAAGGAATCCAGGTCCCATCAGAGATCCAGACACATCTTGAGGCGGTATCACCTGATCAGGGAGATCGTGGATCGCCAGGAGATCGAGGTTCGGAGGGTTGCTTCAGAAGATAACACTGCAGATCCATTCACCAAGGCCTTGCCCCAGACTCAGTTCGAGCGGCTGATCGAGATGATAGGTCTTCGATACGCCAGTACATGGCCTTAGTGCAAGTGGGAGATTGTTAGTGTATATGCCCTAGAGGCCATTACTGTATCATACTAGTTTGTATATTACTTAATGGAAGCTTGGGATATTCACCTTGTATATACAATCTTGCTCAAAATAGTAGTATGCTACTTGGTTTGTTTCTACTTCAATGTGTACATGTGTTTATTTTAGTATATCGCCTATACACATTAGTGGAGCCCTTAGAATGTTTGCTTGATTACCAGCGTTGTGATGGCAGTCACACTAGTGGGGGCTGGGTAATCTATAAGCACATCCTTATGCAGGTCCCTAGTCGCAGGACTATCGAGACAGGGCATCGATACTCCGGAGTAGACTAGCGCATGCGCTTCTCATCCCAGTGTGGGAGACGGTCTGTCCCACAGCCGTTAGTACGTCGTACTGGAGATAGTATGCGGGTGCTCGTTGGGTTACGAGTACACTGGACAGGACTCGTCGGGAACTGACCGGTTGGTATTATACCTATCGTCAGTTATCAGTTCCCAGGTGACATGAGTACAGCTTAGTCCGCTGACTTGACACTGTCACTTCGCCTCGAGTGTGTTCCTACTGTACTTTGATTACTACCCTACCACGGCTCAAAGGAGTCGTGCAAACAGGTAGTAGTTGGGTGCAGTCCCGAAGCACTTGGAGGCAGTGACGGTTAGACAGGATTCGTCTCTCCCGGTATTGGGGGTCGACATCGCGCTGTGTCTAGGAGAGCCATTACACGAGTAGTCCCTGGCCAGGGCAAGCGGGATATACTGGTAGGCTTCCAGTGTTATCTCAGGGTGTATTGGGCTTCACTCCGACACGACTTGTACCGCTATTAGGGGACTGACGTTTACCGCCCCCCTAGGCCTGCCATGCGATGTATCAGACGAACAGACCGGACTGTACGGAGATTGTCACATTCAGGCTCAGTAGGAGTTCAGATGGGTTTCACCTCGTCAGTCTTCTTGTCGGCATCTACCTGGGGACCGTTACGCACAGCTAGTGCCGCTTGCGGTCTGTGGTTAAACCCACTGCCAGCGTAGTGTCGAGTCTTTAGAGTCCCACACAGAAAGCTATTCGCCTTTAGGCAAAAGAGTAGAGGTCGCATGGTTTTGCGACAGGTCGCATGGTTTTGCGACAGGGTTCAGTCACATCCGTGCACTTGTGCACGCTTAGTGTCCGGACAGTTTACACTAGCGGGCTTTGGTTTAAGCCAGATCCTAGTGTACGTTTTGGGATTGGTTTTATCCAGTTTGTATTCATGTTCCTCGGAACGCGGATGCGGGTGTGTATGCACAGTTAACGGAGAGACAGAGGCAGAGGATTCTCATTAGGGTTGTTGACCGTTGACCGTTGACTATTGACTTTTTGCTCAACCCTAATGAGAATATGATATGTAATTTACAATAATATTAATTAAGTATTGTGGTGACATGGTTGTTGAGGGGTTGACTTTGTTGACTTGTTGACTTTGTTGACCGGTTGACTATGTTAGACTAGTTGACCATCATGATGACAATGGCTATCATTTCATGGCAAAGACTTTTTACTTGCTTGTTCTCTTGTGCAATATGAGTGCATGAAATGATATAGCCATTTTGACTTAAACCATTTACACAATACTTGATTACTATTTTTGTGATGATGGTTTTGGATTATGAGAGCCAAGTGAGAAAAGTCTTTCTCATTCTATCATTTTCATTCTCTCTCTTGTGTTCTTGAGCTCTCATCTCCTTCCTCTTGCTCTCCCTCTCTTTAGTCTATGGTTCACTTGTCTCATGTGTTGAGAACCAAGAACCATAGAGAAAATCCCAACACACTCTCCTCTACTCACTCTAGTTCACAAGGTTTAGCAAACCGAGTGAACTAGTTTCTTCAAAGACCGAAGAAGAAGCCAAAGGTAGAAGCTTTCAGGTGGATCGATCTTCGGCGCAAGGAGACGACGGGGTGAAGCCGATCCGGACAACCATCGAGGCTTGAAGACGAAGGAGTTCAAGAAAGAAAGGTATAACCCCCTAACCGAGTAGTTAACAACTCCTAGTTAGGTTGTTAGTTAGATGTTTAACAAAGATCTGGTTTTGAGTCCATGTTACCACCTCTAGAAAATTGTTTTTCACCAAATTCCGCATGCCCGAAAGTACCGGGAGAGGTAGCATGGACTTACAGTCTGGGCTAAGCTTTTCTTTTCCAGACGTCTGTAAGAGATGTCTAGTCCCTGTAGCAAACGTCTGGTCACTGTTGGAAGACATATGAAGTTCAAATCGAGTTTCTGGAAAATAAATACAGAGACGTCTGGTCGCTGTTGGCAGGCGTCTGTGGTTCAATTTTAATTGCTGTAAAGTTATCACAGAGACATCTGGTTACTATTTGCAGACGTTTGTACGGGATTTTTCCTGAAACGGACTGGTATTTAAATTAGGGTTTCGACTTACTTTTCAATACAGGCGATAATAATTATAGTTTCATTAATTCCTTTAGGTTCCAAACAGCAAATAACAACATAGAAATAGCATCTCTATTGGTCTATGTCGATGCTTAACAATAGATCAAGTTTTTCGACATATCGTGATTCGGATCTCGACATATCGTTAATTAAGGTTAAACATTGATGTAGATATAAAAGCTAAAGAAAATAATAACGTTACGCCAGATCTGATCCGGCCGTAACTATCATGTAGCAGGTATTTAGAAACACTTTCCTTGAAGACGAATACCACAATGACAACACAATGCTTGAGACGTGGGCAAGATCTCAACTTGATTGCTTGAAGGATCGAGGGGAGACGACGACGACGAAACCAATGCAACAACGATAACAGTGTTGGTGATGATGATGCAGCCGACGTTGATGATGAAGACGGCAACAGCTAAGTTTAGGGTTATGGTTCAATTTTGATGGGGAGAGAGAGACTAGAGTTTTGAGAAAAGAAATTATATGGAGAAAAATAGCATTTGCATGTTTGCTTGAGAGTTTAAATAAGATAGGTTAATTTACATGCGGGCCGGATATCTACATGAAGTCCTATATCAAATAGGAATAGAAAAGAGATAAAACCAAATATCTTTCCCATCTTAAAACCATACATCTTTTATCAAATAAATATTTTAAATGGTCATATGTCTCATAAGTCTATATCAATTAGGATTAGGAATTTAAGATACATAAAATATAATTACCATTCAAATAGTAAATAAACGTATATCCTTTATAACAACCAAATACTTATAACCCAATAAAAAACTACTAAACCCAAGTCACCATAACCCAATAACAATTTGCCAATAATCCTCACGTAATAACCCAAACCAATATTCAAATAATTATTTATATAACCATAATATTAATTAATATCACTTTATTCAGTTAAAAATACCGTACGATCATTTTAGAGTGTTACAGGGGGTTAGTGAAGAAGAAGGTAGAGGAAAAGGAAGAGGGGTAATTTAGGAATTTATGAAATTTCTAGGACAATGTGACAATTTAAATGAGGTGCCGGTGTGGATTCGGATCTGCTCCTTTGATGAGATTCAGTGAATCCATTCGCTGAATTCTATCCAGCTGTCCATTGAAGATTGTTTTAATCTTGACCGTAAAACTAATAAACGGCAGGAGCTGTTATATCTCACGTCTATTACTCTAAGATTTAGGAGCTTTTGCAGTTTATTGGTTTTACGGTCAAGATTAAAACAATCTCTAATGAACGGCTGGATGGAATTCAACAAATGGATTCGCTGAATCCTATAAGAGGAACAGATCTGAATCCTGGTGGTGTTGCACAAACTCATTATGTCAACTTTGGAGTTTAGATAAGCGGAGTTTTCTAATCTCCAAATTATGACATAGATAGGATTTTGGAGTTATGTTTAGATAACTTTATGAAACTCCACTTATTTACACTCAACCCCATTGCCAAACCGAGCCTTAAAAATAAACCACAACTATCTAATTCCATATCCAAACACTGGACTTAAAATTTCCGGCTCCATAAAAAATAATTTACGGGAGAAATGTGAAATATTATGATAACATTTTAGGGAAAATGGATCTAAGTTCTAGCTTTGAAAAGCAATATGTTTGGATCCCTGGTCCAAAAGAAGTTGTGAAAAACTTCCTAAATTTAAAGATTCTTGTGTTTTAATCCCTATAATACATTTACTATTGTTTTATACCAATACCGCCCTACTAGGTAAACTACTTCATTTACTTTGTAAAGTACTATAGTTATCTTTTAAAGTACTACATTTATATTATAAAATACCACATTTGTAAAAATCCCACGTTTGACATGAAACTATTATATTTTTTAGTTATTTTACTACATCTATTACATTTGACCTATTTCAATATAAATGTTGTACTTTATAATATAAATGTAATATTTTGAAAGATAACTATAGTATTTTAAAATAAAAATATAGTAGTTTATCTGAAAGGGCGATGTTGGCATAAAACAATAATAAATGTAATATAGGGACTAAAACCCAAGAATTTTTAAGTTCAGAGAGTTTTTCATAACTTTTTATGGGGCCAAGCACATAAACATATTATTTTTCAAAGTTAGGGATTTAGATCCATTTTTCCTTAATATTTTTGAAAATAAAGGGAGAATTTAGGGCGCGGTATGAAACTGTCAAATTATCCTCTCCTCCCTTCTCAGCTCGCCTCACCAATTCGGACCCGCTAGGTCTCTTATCGGATCTCTAACCATGGCTCCACTTCTAGGTACCACCTCTAACTTGTTCTTCTTTCGATCTTGAGTCATCTTTAAGATACAATTTAGGGTTTTGATTACAAATTCAGATCAAAATGAGAATTTTTACTCACAAGTTCATAATTTGTGTCCCCCTTCTGAATGTACTGTTTGTTCACTAGTCTGATCAATGTTTAAAATCATTTCATTGCATTGTTGAATACTCAAGGATTGTGTATTTGTGTGATTAAATATCCTGATTTCGGCTATTATGACCCTGTTTAAAATATCTTTAGTTATTTTCATAAAAAGTTGTTTGGATTCAACGAAAGACAACATGATAATAAAGTGCGGGAATAAGAAAATAGAATCATAAACACAAACCAGAGAGGAATTTGTTAACGAGGTTCACCCACCGTATGGTTAGTCCCCAGCAGAGCGGAATCTGCAAAGTCTACTATAATCTCAAAACAAATACATCATGAGCAACCTTATGAGATTTCTCTCAAATTGTTAGTTATATGTATGCCCTAGAGGCCATTACTATACATAGGATGTATATTGTAGTGGATGCTGGGACATATATAGGGAGGACTTTCTTGCTCGACATGATAGTATGCTATCTGGTTGATCTTTACCTTAACGTGTACACTGATTGTCTCCCTGTTACATGTTGGTAAAGCCCTTAGGATGTGTACTTGACTACCTGGACTATGATGCAGATCATACTAGTGGGGACAGATAGTCTATAAGTACATCCTTCAAAGTCCCTAGTCGTGGGTGTATCGAGATGGGGCATCGATATACCAGAGTAGACTAGCGTATACCTTCTCGACCCATACAGATGGGCGATGGATGATCCCACATCCATTGGTGTTTGACATCAGAGATGATATACGGGTGCTCAGTGGAGACTGGGTACACTGGACGGACTCGCCGAGAACTCCCAGATGGTATTATACCTTACGTCAGATGGCAGTTCTCTGGTGACACTGGTACAGAGTAGTCTGTTGACCCGAGATCGTCATAGAGTCTTGTGTGGTTCCCACTGTGCTTTGATTTCCACCTTACCACGTCCAAGAGGGCGTGCAAAACGGTGGTTTTTGGGTACAGTCCTGAGTCACATGGAGGCAATGAGCGATAGGAGGGGATTCGTCTCTCCCGGTATAGGGGGTTGATGTTGCGCAGTGTTCGATTGGCTATAACCGGAAATCCCTGGCCAGGGTTGCTGAGATATACTGGTAAGTGTTATCAGTAGTTTCTCGAACTGTTATAGACCTTATATCGACACGACTTATCGAGCTATTGGGGTCTGACGTTTACCACCCCTAGGCGAGATATGCGACATATCAGACGATCAGACCGGACTGTACGGTAAGTGTTACTGGTTGGATTCACAGGAGTGTGAGCGGGCTTGCTCGTCGATCTTCTGATCGCTCAATACCCGGGTGGCCGTTACGTTTAGCAGACCGCTTGCGGCTTGTGGGTGTTTGATATGATCATCACCTGCTGCCGGCGTATTGACGAGTCTTTAGAGTCCTACACAGAGGTTTCCTGGCTCAAGCGAAACGAAATAGGAGCGCATATGAGATATGTGCGGGACCGAGAATAATGCGTGTATGTGATACCGTATTCTATTCTCGCGATGAATGTATCGATTGGTTGTATGCGATATAACCTAGTTATCGAATCAAAGATTGATTCGATAAGCCGATACATTGGATATTAGTCGGTTATATGCGATATGACCGGATCGTTAAATCAAGTGTTGATTTAATGATTTAATGCATAATTATATATTTGATATATTACTTTGCATTAACTAGTATTGGTTCACTTTAAATGGATTTTCTCACTCGGGTGTGCACATCGTACATGTGATATATTTTTGTGCACTTGATTGTATCATGTTTGATGATGCAAGATTGCTAGGGTTTGTGTAAAGAGTTAAACCTTGGTTAAGTAAATGGTTAGGGTTTTCATTTATTCATACATTTATCTTTTTATTTGGATTAAAAGAAAAGAGAAAAGAAAAACAAAAGGTTTCTTTCCTTCATGAAGCTTGTTGAAGCTTCTTGAAGCTTTGACCAAAGTAACCCTTTTGTCTTCATCTCATTAACCCTAACCATTCATTTAACCTTAGTCAATTCTCTACACATAACCATGGCTAGCTTATGATAAGAATTCATTTTCTTATCTATTTTATTATTCTTATCATAATATTCATCATCTTCTTCTTCTTCTTCTTGAAGAAGAAAACCTAGTTTCCATCAATGGTGATTGATGAAAAAGAGTGAGAAATCCAATTCTAAAGTGAACCCACCTCCTATTTCTTCATCCTCTACCTCTTGCCAAGTAGTATAGGGTGTTTCCTTCACAAGTTTTCATGGCTTGGTGAAGGTGGAGCTTGATCTTGTGATGCCTCGACGTAGATCATCTTCGGCATCGTCGTCGATGACCTAGCCCGCTTTTTCTCCGATGAAGCCGACGCTAGAGCCCGGGATCCGATGATCGCAGCGAGGAGACATCATTACGGAGCTATGGTGGCGGAGCACCGGATCTACAAAGTTTGTATTTCCGTTCACTCATTGTAAAGTAGTTTACTAGTTCTTGTTTCGCCTAAAATCTAGTTAACGATCCGTATTAGGGTTTCTTGGCTCCCGTAAAATTTGAAATTGGCATGGTTGATGCCTTTTGAGACCTCCTTAGTGTGCCTAGGAACCCTACAGTAGTATCAGAGCCTAGCTAGAGCCTTAGGCGATGAGTAGACGACGTTTGAAACCCGATCGAACCAAAACCCTAACCCCAAAATAGCTCTCTGGACTTTTTCTAAAAACTGGGATTTTTCCAAATTAAAAATATGCAGAAAAATCAGCAGGGAATCCTAAGAATTACTGTGCAACACGTGTCCATGATTCCTCCAATGTGCGGCGGAACCGCGGCAGAAGGCTGCCTTCTGCGGCGGTTCCGCGGCCGTATGATGACGTCACCCACCCAATTTTGCACAGTAACTTCCTTTATTCAGTGCTGAGTTCTCTGGGTATTTTTAAATATTATTCAAGAGTTGAATTTTCTGAGGTTGTTTTGGGGATTCGACTGTTCGATCGGATTATCAAATTTTGTCTGTGTGGCTTTCCGGATAATTTTTGAATATGTTAAAAAGTTCGACCGGATGTAAATACCCAATCTTTCCCCTGCCGGAAAATATCCAAGTGTTGGATTTTTCCGTGGTTTAAAGACGTTCTAAGTAATGCAAGTAACGCGATGGACCCTCTAGAAGACAACAAACCTTAACTCGATTATGTGACCGTCTTGAACTGCCCTTTGAACCTTAGGGTTTGGGGTAGTACGGCGTGCCACATGTGAGGCGTTGGCTTGACCCTTCTACGGCTGGACCGTTGGTACTGAGGCATGAACTGAATGTTTTTTAAACTTATTTCATGTGTTGAGCTATTTCGGGAAAACTTGGGTGTTCGATTGTTCGATCGGAAAGTTTAACATTTTCTATCTTATTCGGAATGTGATACAATATTTGGAATTCACAAGTTGTTATGAGATAACTGAATGAATGTTATAAACATAGCACTTTAGTCTCACTTGATCGGTTGCCACGGAATTTTGATGCGATCAAAAGTCCGTCGCAATCACGTAGCGTACGCGGATACTCGCCGGGTAAACTTAATAGACAGCCTCATTCCGTAGCCCCGACCAAGTGACTGTAGGAGAACCCCGTCGCCGAAAGCATCCGTCCGGGTGCTCGCGGCAGCGGTGTTCCGCCTTGGTGCACTTCGTCGACGGTATCAGGGGTGCGGCCGCCTACTAAAGTTTGCGACGAGCATTCGATCAGGATGTCGGGAATCTTGTTGAATTGCCCGACTTGATATTGAAAAGTGTTTTCGATTTTGAGACTAAAATGCGGGGTTTATAATTGTTAGGCATGTGATGTTTAAGGAATTCATTGGATTAGGCATGCGATGTCTATGCAGGTTGTGGATTCCAACTGTTGTAGTTTTACACTTTCTTTTCTGTGACCGTAAGTGTAATTTGTGATATCGCCGGTTTCATTGCTATATGTCAACGACAATTGGGATGCGCATATTTACTTACGTTGATGACATGTGATGTTATGTGTTGCTGGATATGTTATATTGGATCGTCGTGTTTGAATAGCCGGGATTTTTTATGTGAGATGAGTGTTTTTTATTTTCATTCATGTAAAAACTTGTATGTAATATTCTTTTATTGGGGCACTTCCAGGTTGCGGAAGATGTCACCTTTTGTATATTATTTACTTTTCCGCACTAGGATAGACCCAAGGAGGGGAGCATAAGTAACCGGGTTCTGGAGTCCAGTGGGAGACCAACTCGAGGAGTCGAGTCCGGGTCTCCTAACTCTAGAATTGGTAGGGTTGCTTGCCGCTCTCGTAGGGGTCTAGGGGTGTGGGATTGGCTATTCATCACGACCGTGGAATCCGTGTTTTATACTGGCTCGTATTGAAAACACGGACGTCCTAGTATATCCAATATTTCATATGTTTCTTCTGCTGCGATATCTGTGATGTGATCATGTGATATGTTTTGTGATGGATACTATATATAGTATATATGATATATTATATAGACGTTACTTATGTTTTACACCCGCGCTAGCCCTGCCCCGCTCTGCCGTTAGTTACCTAACCTAACGGTGCACGAGGGGACATCGAGACGAATGCGGATGGCATAAGTGTACGTCGTATTTATCTGTGATGTTTAGGTACTTAAATGATGGGACTTCATTAATGTGATTAATGAAATAAAAGAAACCTAAGATGTTGTAGAATCGAATTTCAAAATAAAACAGGTAGCTACAGTTCTTGCTTTGCACAGCGGTATATATGATATATCCTGCACCTTATTCGATGAGGAAAGGACCGAGATCCCTTCACCGGGAGTGACTCCTTTAGCAATAACTGGCAGATGCTACACACTCGGTTTGTCTTTTGATTGCTTTTAAGAGTTTTTGCTTTGCACAGTGATATATATGATATATCCCGCACCTCATTCGACGAGGAAAGGGCCGACGATCCCTTCACCGGGAGTGACCCCTTTAGCAAAACTAGAAAAGCCTAAAAAACACTCCATTTCAAAATCATTTGATTCTACAACGATATCAAGTTCATTACGCAATAGGTTTTCAGAAAAACCTGTCGTAGCCCTCCGTCATTTCAGATAAGTCCTATTTAGTATTCGTGCTACGTTTGTTGACCTCCGTCAAGGCATAGTGTGCGGTAGCTAACTAGTATTTATCTGCTTATGCATATGATGCAGATTGGATTAGGGTAAGTCGTGCGGCCTTGTTGACCTCCGTCAAGGGTCATGCGGGTGGGTTTAATTCGATCAAGAAATGATGGGTTGAACTTGACTAGTAGCCTATGGTTTGTTGACCTCCGTCAAGGTCATAGGGTGCTAGGGGCAAAACTATCGGGAATTTCAAGTGTTGAAATTTGCAATGAGATTGCATACCTTCTATGAGATAGTTGGATCCCGATACCCGCTGCGAGTAAGAGTTACTCCTGGGAGAGTTTTACACATTGCAACTAGCCGATCAAGTAGGTGTCTAGAAAGGTGTTAACGAGGTTACGCCTCTGGGAAAACGAGGTTTACATTAATTAGGTTCGTGCGAAAGCACGGGGGACCTCCCTCAAAGTACCGACACTGGCCTGGCTGAAAGATTGGCGAACTTGTAGTGTGTAATTAATCCCGGCTAGTCTTTCCTTTTAGGGTTTGAAGGAAGATTTTATAAAAAGCAGTGGGAGCCATCCTGATTAGATAAAATAATAACCGATCTATTCTTGCAAGAGCGCACGCTGAGTGTTTTCTTCTCTCTCTCTCCAGGTAGCGACCATATCACGCCTTAATCAAGATAATAATACGGATTATTGACCGAACCCGCTTGTTATACTGAGCTGGGGAACGTTGGTCCCGCTCCAACTTATAATTGTTATAAGACAGAGCAGGAAATTGGGGAATACCAGATTTCCCGTGCCGCCCAAACGAA
This sequence comes from Agapanthus africanus, assembly GCA_030015575.1. Lineage (NCBI taxonomy): Eukaryota > Viridiplantae > Streptophyta > Magnoliopsida > Asparagales > Amaryllidaceae > Agapanthus > Agapanthus africanus. The sequence continues at coordinate 497,863,342 of CM057348.1, read as the reverse complement.
GAGAGTGCATGCTGATGCATCATCTTCGGGTGTGTCCGTTACAAAGAACTGTTTCTCTGTATCCTCTACGTCCTGGGTATGTGATACCAGATCAGGATCCCAGATATGTAATCTGTTACATAGGGCTACAGCTAGGTAGAGAACTGAGAACGGGTGATAAGTTTCATGAGGCAGAAAACGGGGCAAGTGTTGCAGCCAAGTCTGTTGGTCACTGTCACCCTGTATTTCAAATACATTGATTCTGAACGAATGTTATTAGATACCGAATCTGATATACAAAATCATATCAATCTCTTTATTAGTAAAGAAATGATAAAATTTTGTATAGTTGGATAATGTTTTGAACATTTCCTATATCAAAAGTTGATCGGATCAGGCACGTTATCTAAAAGCATTGATGTTCTAAATCAAACTACAGTTCTTAGTATACGGAACACACACAAAAGGAAGAGTTCAGAAATGAACGAATCCTACTTGAGGCATTGTAGACTAGGTCATATCAATGCGACCCGACTGGCTGAAGTTTCATTTAGATGCATATTTAAATCAGTTTGAATTTACATCTTGTGAAACTTGCCAGTCATGTCACAGAGATATAATGACACCAGCTCTGTTTATTGGAAACAGAGAAAGAGTTAGTGAACTCTTGGGATGATACATGTTGATGTATATAGATCCCCTGTCTACACATGCCAAGACCGGTTCTTTGTACTTCATTACATTCTCTGATGATCTTTCGAGATTCAGACCTATGTTCCTGTTGAAACACAAGTCCGAACCTTTTGAGATATTCACAGAATATGATTTAGAAGTAGAGAACCAAAATACGGGTATAAGTATTATGTCCTTTGATGTGATCGAAGAGGAGAATACTTGAGCACGGAATTCTTGGACTATTCTAAAGGAGAACGAGATTCTCTCTCAGCATTACTCCTCCGAATACACCATAGCACGATGGTATATCGGGGTGGAGCAATCACACCCTATGTGATAAGGTGTGCTCTATGATGAGTAATATTGAGTTACCTATTTCCTTTTTGGGAGTTATGCACTTGAGAAGCTGCATACCTATTGAATAGGGTTCAAATCAAATCAGTTGCCTACCATTTCATATGTGATATGATAAGGGAAGAGCCCATCTCTTAAGTTAGTTATAATTTGGGGTTGTCCAGCCTATGTCTGAAAAGCAAAATCCGGACAACCTCGAGGCAAGGTCTGTAATGTAGAACTGGAAAGGTTCCAGCTATACAAACTACAACAGATGATTTGATAAAACCAAAGGATTCAATAGTTACCAACGAACCTCAGCCTCTCTGCCGATCTAGTAGGGTTCCTCACCCACCTGAGAGATACTTCAGTTTCTCTATGACAGTGGGAGCGAGGATTGCATCATGAGATGATGACCCAACTAGTTTCGAGCTGCCCATCAGGAGTGGGACTCTGTAAGAATGGCTGGATGCTTAGTGATCTGAGATGGAATCCATGTACACTAACAAAGTATGGACTTTAGCTGCTATATCTAAAGGGTTAAATCCCCATCAGGAGCAAGTATATCTTGAGAGGATTACTTGGTGTAGATGGAAAAGTTGAGACTTTCAAAGCTAGACTTGTTAAAGTTTTTCGTCATAGACCAGGCGTGGATTATGATGAAACCTTTTCAAGTGGCTATGCTTAAGTCCATCCAGATCCTACTTGCCACGGCTACATACCATGACTACGATATCTGGCGGTTGGGTGCCATGACTGCTTTTCTAAATGATGTTTTAGAAGAGAACGTCTATAAGTAGACAGCCAGAGGGCTTCGTAGACAGTGGGAGCAGCGGAAACGTGTACAAGATGCTTTATAGGATAAAGCAGGTATCGCGGAGTTGGAACATCTGTTTTGATGTGATTAGTCAAAGAGTTTGACATCATCAAAATGGTAGATGAACCTTGTATAAACAAAAAGGTAGTAGGGAGTATGGTGTTGATCCTCGTAGAGTACGTGGATGACATACTCTTGATAAGAAAGGAGTTTCCTCTGCTACGCTCGGTCAATCTCCGCTTATCACAATGATTCTCCATATAGGATCAAAGTGATGCCTCCTAAATCCTGGGTTTTGGATCTATGAGATAGATCTAATTGGATGTTAGGATTCTCACTAGTTGTAGTGAGATGGTATCAATCGATCCTGAGGAGAATCACTGGAAGGGTTCCAGGGTGATAAAGAAGACTGAAAGTCAGTCACAGGCATTGTCTTTACCCTCAGTAAAGGTACGGTATGTTGGAAGAGTTCAAGCTAGATACCATGGCATACTAGACGATTAAGGCTGGATACATCGCTACTTAAGATGCTACCAAAGAGGCTGTCTGGGTGTATATTTGTTCATGAGATGAACTTAGTTCCTACCATTGTGAGACAATGGAGTTGTGGCTTATGCCAAGGAACGTCTGTCCCATCAGTGATCCAGACATATTCTAAGGCGGTATCACCTGATCATGGAGATGTTTGATCTCCAAGGGATCGAGGTTAGGAGAGTAGACTCAGAGGACAACACGGCGGATCCACTCACAAAGGCCTTTTCCCAGAGAGAGACTTTTATGGGATGGTTGAGTATGAGATACTACAACCACTGCTATCAGATGGCCCTAGTGCAAGTGGGAGATTATTAGTTATATGTATGCCCTAGAGGCCATTACTATACATAGGATGTATATTGTAGTGGATGCTGGGACATATATAGGGAGGACTTTCTTGCTCGACATGATAGTATGCTATCTGGTTGATCTTTACCTTAACGTGTACACTGATTGTCTCCCTGTTACATGTTGGTAAAGCCCTTAGGATGTGTACTTGACTACCTGGACTATGATGCAGATCATACTAGTGGGGACAGATAGTCTATAAGTACATCCTTCAAAGTCCCTAGTCGTGGGTGTATCGAGACGGGGCATCGATATACCAGAGTAGACTAGCGTATACCTTCTCGACCCATACAGATGGGCGATGGATGATCCCACATCCATTGGTGTTTGACATCAGAGATGATATACGGGTGCTCAGTGGAGACTGGGTACAATGGATGGACTCGCCGAGAACTCCCAGATGGTATTATACCTTACGTCAGATGGCAGTTCTCTGGTGACACTGGTACAGAGTAGTCTGTTGACCCGAGATCGTCATAGAGTCTTGTGTGGTTCTCACTGTGCTTTGATTTCCACCTTACCACGTCCAAGAGGGCGTGCAAAACGGTGGTTTTTGGGTACAGTCCCGAGTCACATGGAGGCAATGAGCGATAGGACGGGATTCGTCTCTCCCGGTATAGGGGGTTGATGTTGCGCAGTGTTCGATTGGCTATAACCGGAAATCCCTGGCCAGGGTTGCTGAGATATACTGGTAAGTGTTATCAGTAGTTTCTCGAACTGTTATAGACCTCATATCGACACGACTTATCGAGCTATTGGGGTCTGACGTTTACCACCCCTAGGCGAGATATGCGACATATCAGACGATCAGACCGGACTGTACGGTAAGTGTTACTGGTTGGATTCACAGGAGTGTGAGCGGGCTTGCTCGTCGATCTTCTGATCGCTCAATACCCGGGTGGCCGTTACGTTTAGCAGGCCGCTTGCGGCTTGTGGGTGTTTGATATGATCATCACCTGCTGCCGGCGTATTGACGAGTCTTTAGAGTCCTACACAGAGGTTTCCTGGCTCAAGCGAAACGAAATAGGAGCGCATATGAGATATGTGCGGGACCGAGAATAATGCGTGTATGTGATACCGTATTCTATTCTCGCGATGAATGTATCGATTGGTTGTATGCGATATAACCTAGTTATCGAATCAAAGATTGATTCGATAAGCCGATACATTGGATATTAGTCGGTTATATGCGATATGACCGGATCGTTAAATCAAGTGTTGATTTAATGATTTAATGCATAATTATATATTTGATATATTACTTTGCATTAACTAGTATTGGTTCACTTTAAATGGATTTTCTCACTCGGGTGTGCACATCGTACATGTGATATATTTTTGTGCACTTGATTGTATCATGTTTGATGATGCAAGATTGCTAGGGTTTGTGTAAAGAGTTAAACCTTGGTTATGTAAATGGTTAGGGTTTTCATTTATTCATACATTTATCTTTTTATTTGGATTAAAAGAAAAGAGAAAAGAAAAACAAAAGGTTTCTTTCCTTCATGAAGCTTGTTGAAGCTTCTTGAAGCTTTGACCAAAGTAACCCTTTTGTCTTCATCTCATTAACCCTAACCATTCATTTAACCTTAGTCAATTCTCTACACATAACCATGGTTAGCTTATGATAAGAATTCATTTTCTTATCTATTTTATTATTCTTATCATAATATTCATCTTCTTCTTCTTCTTCTTCTTGAAGAAGAAAACCTAGTTTCCATCAATGGTGATTGATGAAAAAGAGTGAGAAATCCAATTCTAAAGTGAACCCACCTCCTATTTCTTCATCCTCTACCTCTTGCCAAGTAGTATAGGGTGTTTCCTTCACAAGTTTTCATGGCTTGGTGAAGGTGGAGCTTGATCTTGTGATGCCTCGACGTAGATCATCTTCGGCATCGTCGTCGATGACCTAGCCCGCTTTTTCTCCGATGAAGCCGACGCTAGAGCCCAGGATCCGATGATCGCAGCGAGGAGACATCATCACGGAGCTATGGTGGCGGAGCACCGGATCTACAAAGGTTGTATTTCCGTTCACTCATTGTAAAGTAGTTTACTAGTTCTTGTTTCGCCTAAAATCTAGTTAACGATCCGTATTAATGTTTCTCGGCACCCGTAAAATTTGAAATTGGCATGGTTGATGCCTTGTGAGACCTCCTTAGTGTGCCTAGGAACCCTACACAAATATCTCTAGATCTAAGCGGTCATCCTCTCAATACAATAGTCTCTCTTTTCTTTTTAATTAAGCAGTACATATAACATAGGAGAGATCCATATATATAGGCAAACCCTAATCCTATTTAAAATAAGTGTGTCATGTCCCGCTTCCCAAAAGACGGAAGCAGATACGTGACGAGGCCCATGACATATTTATTCCGAGGTCTTTTCTCGAAATAAATACGCTAAGCGTATATAAGCTATATAAAATGATAAGAAATCATAAGTGAAATGAATCCAACTACTATATATTACATTCAAGATTTCCACAAAGTTTCAAACTGATACAAGATGTCTTGAACAAAAATACAATAACAAGAATGCCTTAAATAAGAGGCGTATTGAAAAACTAAAATGCTGAAAGGAAACTAGTAGTCGGCCTGTGACGACAGCTGGTTGTATTCCTCTTCTATAAGGTTCATCTCTTCCGTCCCTAAGTCATCTGATGAACATTCCCAAGATAGAAAAGAAAACGGGGTGAAATGCCCGGAACTTGCGCTCGGTAAGTTCCCAAGAAATATGGAATGTGAATGTATATAAATGAATATGCAAGGTGGCATGTGAAATAGTATGAATGGAAATAATAAAACTTGAACAAGTATAACATGGAAATGTTTATGGCAACTATGTAAGCATGGAAATGTAACATGAGCATAGCAACGGGTATAGTATGACCGTGTTGTGTAGGTCCAGTGAACATGAAGTGTACCGTCAATGTGTCCTAAAGAGGTCACTAATAAGATAAGCTAACTAATGTGAGTTCAAAGTGTGAGTATCAACCAAATCTTAAGAGTGTTCTCGAACCTAACATGCTGTAATTCAGGGGTAAGGAACCACATGCCCTCATGATAGTTAGTAACGGGGTTTCGACCGTCGTCGAAGTATTCCAAACTCAACAGGCTATAATCCATAAGTAAGGAAACACAGACCCTCATGATTATTAGTATTTATGATTGCTTGTATTTATGATTGTTAGTATGAGACTCTTGAGATTTCATTGGACTCACAACTCAAACTACCCCAACACCCCGCGTATATTAGTCTATAGTTAAAACTACAAGTCTTGCCCGAATTCATGAATACATCAAGTTTTCAATATTGAGTTCATGTCAAGATCAAGTATTCATGTCAAGTTTAAGTATTCATATCATGTTGTATTCATGGTTCGGGTCATGTCAAGTCTATATGTAATTGGATAATTGATTGATCTTATTTCTTATGATTGATTCGAAGGAAAAGAAAAGTGTTATTACAACCAAAGAATTTATAACCGCAATCAATAACGGTGTCGATGTAGTTTCGTTAATGAGAACGGATCGTCCACTGAGATGCAAGTATTTATTCGATCTTACTTTAGGTGAGTCGAAAGAAAATAATAAAGAAAAGAAAATTCAAGAAAATGAGATTTCAAGATTTAATTGAGTTGTCATTTCAAGAAAATCAAGAAAGAGTTTAAGATTTCATAATCAAGAAATTGTCCAAATTCAAGTTTAGTTATCAAGAAAATGTAGAGAAGCTTGTTGGATTCGATAGGAATTAGTAGCAATGATGAATACTAAAAATTACTAATCTTATCTATTGATGAATTATAGCCAGAACGATGGCGATGAATGAAGATTAGGGATCTCTTGAAGAAACTAGGGTTTCTCCTTCACTATCCCTTGTCTTTTCATTGATCATCATTCAAATCTAGCCTTTAGCAAAGAGAATCATCAATCATTTAACCCCTAATTTGCAATGAAATTATCAAGAATGGTGATCTCGCTCCAAATTAGGTCATTGATGATTCTTTTTCCTAAAGTTCACAATTCTCATAAGACTTAAGATTAGTTTAGGATTTCATCACCATTTGATCTACCGAATTCCATCGAATCCTAAACAAGAGGAGATATCACTCACGCATCATGGAAATAGAATAATCAAGAATTAGAAATTTCATAATGCAAGAATCTAAAAGAAAGCAAGACTAAGAGTAATAATCACCATTATTAAATCTTCTTCAAATTTACACAATTCCTCAATTCGAGGTACAAGACTAAGCTCTCGATCACTCTTTTGAAGAGGTGAATTTATCGTCGATCTTTGCGTGGATCGATCTCAGTGAGACGTGGATCGGTCGTGGGTCTCTTGCTCTTGATGACGATTGGCGTTGCGATAAAGGATCTTCGAATGTCGTTGCTTGATGAACTCTCAATAATTCTTGATCTTGATTTGAAATTGGATTTGAATTTAGTTTTTGTGCTAGAATTTTACCACCATAAACCCCCTTTTACCTTAGCCCTAGACCCCCTTTTACCTTAGCCCTAGACCCCCTTTTATAGATCTCAAATCAAGCTTCCCTCATAAGCTAGGTTGTTACAAGGAGCCTTCTAGAATAAGGTGGGTTGTTACAAGGAGCCTTTTAGAATAAGATTGTTATAAGGAGCATTCTAGAATAAGGTTGTTACGAAGAGGCGTCCTCAGCAAGCTAAGAAGTTGAGAAGAAACTTCTGGAGATTTCCCGACCCGCCAAGCCCTTGATTCGGCCGCGGATCCGCGGAAACTCGGCCAACTCGGCCGTGGATCCGTGGCCAAGTAATGAGATCACTGTATGGTTTTTCTGGGGTGTTCTAGAGTTGGACTTGAGGTATTCTTTTGATGTTTGGAATCTTCTAATGTTTGCTTGGTTGCTGCCGGTATTTGATTCTTTGGTTTCCTGTATTATATCGGCAGTTTTCTGATTCCAGTTATTTTGACTTGAATAATCAGGCACACGATCTCAGTAAAGAATGTGAGAGATACAATATCATGCGTAGAGTAATAAACACACAATTTCCCTCCAGAATGTTGATTATATATACAATACGTGGTATTTGATATTTTCTAGACGAATTTGTAATACGTGTTATATTTACAATAAACACTCTTAGATGATTAAGAAGAATAAGGAAATTAATGTGTTAAGAATACAATATTTTCGACTGAACAAATTCCCCCAAACTTGATTTTGATCATCTCGAGCAAACTTCTTTTATTCAGGTGATGGAGAAAAAAAAATGAGAAAGAAAAAAACTAACTAGCACACTTTCATAGGCAACACGATTGCATTGAGCACGTGCAACAAACCTTTAAATCTCTAGGTGTCCCTAGTAGGAGGAGTGTTGTCTCCTGAGGGTTTCCAGTGGATTACACCCAAAAAATCCTATAATAAAAGGAAGACTGTGAAAGTTACATATAAAGATAAGAATTATAAAAGAAAGACTTTGAAAATCAGAGTTTCCAATTACACTAGCTTTTCGGTTGTCATGAGCCCTATCTTAATAGTCATGAAAAGATGTTAGAAATCACATCACCCTTCAATAAAACATCACCTTTATTCTTCATCCCTACCTTTCTTCCAAACACCGATCATTTACCCTTACGTGTGTATAAAAAACATCCCTACACTCGGAGAATTCAATTCAAGCTATCATACTCTTGTCCATCTACCTCAGTACTTTTTAGTCGGTGAATATTTTGGATGGACTTGCTCACACATTTTTCATGCGACCGTTAATATTTCTTGAGGTACTAACCGACCGATTACTAAATGTGCTCACATGTTAGGCGTAATTAACAATTTTCTCGTCTTGCAACACCTAAGGCTTAGTAGTGACACCCAAACCAGTTGGTCTAAGGCACTAGGTGATGAAGCACCCTCGCTATATTTTTTTTATGCTGCCTTGGTGATTACAAAACCAGTGTTCATTTTTCTTCACCATTTTATCTTTTATGCTTCATTTATTATTTTCTTCATACTTTGGCTTTTAGACAAGAGCATTTCAAGGTATTCTCTACTATCCCGAGTTTCAAGATGTGTGTAAGTGCGTATAGTAGGGTATCAACGTTCAAATGTTTGGCTTCTAGAATAGGAAATATTTTTAATACTTATTTTTATTCTCAGATTAGTGACTTCTTTCATCTTACCAATCATTGGGACAACGACTCATAACTACTTATTACTAGTTTCGTTTAAGAAAACTTCTAATTTTCTTGGTTTTCTTAAATTTTTCCAATCTTTTAAATGTAATTTTTTACTTTCTAATCTTTTATTATAAAAGAAATTTTAAAAGTTTTTTTAAAAATGTTGTGCTTATGCAAAGTATGATGCAAAGTGATACGCAAATAAGCACAAATCTCCCCCAAACTTGTTTACAACAGCGTCCTCACTGTTGTCATCTGTTAAATCTCAAAAACCTGTAAGCTTGGGAGGAAAAGTTATTAATAGGGACAAGAATGAATAAACATAAAAATCCTCCCCCAAACTTATTTTTGGCTCATAATTTTGTGTACAAATTTTATTTTCAAGAGCCAAAAATACACCCCCAAACTTGAGTTAAACAATATTAAGCGTTTTAAGAGGGGGTAAAGTTATTGGTCAATGCCAAGCTTTGTAAAGACCAAAAGTCAACACCAACCATTCGAAGATTTTATCAGTGTAGTGCACCGGTTGGTTGAAGAACATGTTATATAGAGCCAAGAAGAAATGGGGAAAAGATAAGTGGTGTAATAGAATGTGTTTGCGTCTCATTTTGGAGAGACGACTCAATGATTATGATGGATTACTCGCATTCTCTTTATAGTCCAGAAGAAGGGGAGGTGGTTCAATTTCATTGTTTTGGGTTTTATTCATCACAACTCCTGTGTTTTCTAAAAATGCGAGTTCATCAGTGAAACTTTCATCAATATCCCGAAGAATAATGTCACCGGAAAGAACGGGATGATACTCAGATTCCATGAAAAAGTTCAGAATAAGCGTCAGATGTTGACCCGGACAACTCAAAAGAAGGATCCGTATGTGTATAATACATATTTGGGTCAAACAACAACGTATGAAAAGAGTCTAGATCAGTATCATGAAGCTGTTCAAGTTCGCTGCTGTCGACATCCATTAATTCAACAGAACTTACATGAGCATAAGGTTCGGAGGGTTCACTTCCCAACCTGTAAATGTTAAGTTCAATTGACCTATTCCCGAAGGATAAGGTCATAGAACCGTTTCGACAATTGATTACAGCGTTGGAAGTCGCAAGAAAAGGTCAACCCAGAATTACCGGAATTTGGTTCTGTGGGTTTGCTACAGGTTGTGTATCTAGAACAATAAAGTCCACAGGGAAGATAAACTCCCCGACTTTTATTAATACATCCTTAAGCTTACCCCTTGGGTGGGTGATAGATCGATCTGCCATCTGTAAAGTGCATTGCAATGGTTTTAATTCTCCGATACCCAATTGCTCATACACAGAATATGGAAGCAAGTTCACATTAACGCCTAAATCGAGTAAAGCACGATTGATATTTTTACCCCCAATAGAAATAGAGATTGTAGGACAACCAGGGTCCTTACGTTTCTTGGGTAATTGCTGTGTAAAAGTTGTGCTTACATTACTCGACATGAAAACTTTTTTCGGCACTTGAGCCTTCCTTTTCCTAGTGCACAAGTTCTTAAGGATTTTCGTATAAGCTGGAACTTGTTGTATAGCATCTAGGAGAGGAATGTTTACGTTAACTTGCTTAAACATATCCACAATCTTCTCCATTTGTGCGTTAGGTTTGTTGGCCCTCAATCTGTTTGGAAATGGAGCTTTATCAATAAGTGTTGGGTCCAACATTTATAGAGAAGTTTATGGGGGTGGGAAGGATGAAGTGGGTGGAGGGTTCGAGCCTTGGGAAAAACGAAGAATAGGCTCGGAAGAAGAAGGTAAACTAGACGAAATAGGGCAAGAAGCAGAAGTGGAAGTGGAAGTAGAAGTGGAAGCTGGGGTGTTGATGATCAATTCATCATTATCAATCTATTCACCCACATGGTTATCCAGCACTCTTCCAGATCTCAACGTGGTCATAGCACTCACATGATATGCGTAGCCTGGATTAGGTAAGGGTTGAGATGGAAGTTTCCCTTTCTCTCTAGCACTCATCGCGGCATTCAACTGTGCAATTTGTGCTTCTATCGCTTTAATACTCTCACCGTGGGAGATAGTGTTTTGAAGTAACGTTTGGATAGAAGACGTTAAAATATCATTCGTTTGCATGGAATGTTTAATGAACATGTCGAGTGCAGAGGGTTTATCGGTACCGGCAGAAAATGGATCAAAGTTGTTGGCCGGATTTTGTAAAGGTTGCGGTTGAAAAGGGTGTTGACTCAGTTGTGGTGGTTGCTATTGTTGTGGAGGGACCCTTTGAAAATTATTCTGGTTTGGAACCGTATTTTGAGTTTGGTGTTAGTTCCAAGCAAAATCAGGATGATTCCTCCAACCTTGATTATATGTGGAAGAAGAAGGATCGTTTCTAGGTTGTTGCTGAAATGCAGTATTAGTGTGGCCTTGAAACGGTACATTCAAAGGACATTCTTCCGTGAAATGTCATGGGTTGGAACAACAACCACACACAGTTTTGGGACGTGTGTATTGGTTTAGGGAGGCTCAAGAGATTCTGTTTTCTATAGCGTCGAGTTTCCTTTATATTGCGGCCATTTCGGCTTTCATTATGATGGAAACATCGAGCTGATTGATACCTTCCCTAGATGATGAATAACTAACACTTTCCCATTGTAAAGTGTTTTGGGCAAGATCTTCCAGGTATTTCCAAGCTTCACCATCATCTTTAGACAGGAATTTACATTGACACATGGTTTCAAGCATCTGTTTTGTTGTGAGATCAATACCTTCATAGATAATGCGACACAGATCCTATCTAGGGATTCCGTGATGAGGACATTGGATAAGAGGATCCTTGAACCATTCAAAGCATTTCCAAAATGGTTCATTGGGAAGTTGGGTAAATTGGAAGATCTCATTTCGAATGCGGGCGGTCTTATGATTGGGATAAAATTTCTTAAGGAATGCTACAACGAATTCATCCCATTTTGAAATAAAATGTGCGGTTGTGTTATAAAGCCACTTCTCGGCTAAATCGCACAAAGTGAACGGGAGAAGACGTTAACGCATAGCATCCACAGAAATTTGTGAAGTACCTATCAAAGCACATACGTTTTCAAATTTGGTGATAAAAACGTATGCGTCTTCAGACTCGAGCCCGTGAAATTTTGGTAAAAGTTTGATGAAATGAGGTTTAATTTCGAAATTGTCCCCATTGGCTGGCGGTATAGAAAGACAGGTGGGAAGGGGACCACGTGTAGGGTAGCATCTCTCTTGGAGAGAAATGCGCGGAGGATTCTGTGCACCTACGGGCGGTGGCAGAGTGGTGTTATTGAAATTCGATGGATATCCGTCCATCTCGGTCGTGGTGAGTGGTGGGAAAGAAGACGAAGAATTACCGACTCTGGGGTCGATAAAAGAAACGCGGAGAAGATGAGCAATAGAATCCCGTGTCCAGTTTAACATGTGCTAAACGGCTGTAGCACAAGTGGCAGCGTTTGTGATAATTAGAGAAAAATGTTGGTTTGGTGTTTGTTTGTTTTTCTTTTTTGAAAAAAATGGATTTTTGAAAAATCACACAACAATGCACAACCAACCCTAGATCTAATGGTCACCTAGGTCAAGTCACTTAGACCGCTCCTAGACTTTTAGAAGATAAATCGCAAGATAAATCCTCTACTGCCTCTTTATCCCTCCTGTGGCCAGGTAAGTGCCAGGTAAGTGGGAGGTTCTCCGCTACGTAAGTAGCGGGCCTAGTTAAGTAACCACTTGCCTTACACACACTTTCCTTAGATACTACAAAAGAAACGCGGATAAGCAATAGATTACCCACGACCTTTTTCTGTCCTAATTGAGCGTGACGGTCCTTAGAGGCTTGTCTAGATATTTTTTAGTTAATGAAGGGTGATGCGGATGCTAGTTTTGTGATTTTTGGGGCTTAGGAAGGGTAATGAAATCCCACATGATCTGAGTTTGGTCTTTGCCCCTTAATTTCCGTATTTAAAATATGCACAAACAACCAATTTCAAGAAACGCAACAAGAATTTAATTTTTGCGGCGCCGCAAATTTTTGCAAAGAATCCTGCAGAAAATTTGTTATTGGACAAGATCAAAGAGAAGAGGAGAGAACAGAGAATATACCACGGAAGTTTTAGGCTCTGATTCACCTAAACGGCGGCGGAACCGCCGCAAAAACCTACAATTAGCCGCGGATCCGCGGTGTACTGTGGGAAATAGGTGCTGAAAATTTTCCTGTAGCTTTTTGTGCTCCTCTGGATTCTTCAGAAAGTCTCTGAATCTTGATCTCCTTTCTACAGTGATGCCAGATTCCCTCGCAAAAATTCAAACACTAAACGTTAAGCACACGAAGCGATTCTTGAATTAAAATTTGATGGAATAATAAATTTTCAACTCAAATAGCAAGAACGAACAAATTACGCACGCATCCCCGGCAACGGCGCCATTTGATTGATCTTATTTCTTGTGATTGATTCGAATGAAAAGAAAAGTGTTATCATAACCAAAGAATTTATAACCGCAATCAATAACGGTGTCGATGTAGTTTCGTTAATGAGAACGGATCGTCCACTGAGATGCAAGTATTTATTCGATCTTACTTTAGGTGAGTCGAAAGAAAATAGTAAAGAAAAGAAAATTCAAGAAAATGAGATATCAAAATTTAATTGAGTTGTCATTTCAAGAAAATCAAGAAAGAGTTTAAGATTTCATAATCAAGAAATTGTCCAAATTCAAGTTTAGTTATCAAGAAAATGTAGAGAAGCTTGTTGGATTCGATAGGAATTAATAGCAATGATGAACACTAAAAATTACTAATCTTATCTATTGATGAATTATAGCCAGAACGATGGCGATGAATGAAGATTAGGGATCTCTTGAAGAAATTAGGGTTTCTCCTTCACTATCCCTTGTCTTTTCATTGATCATCATTCAAATCTAGCCTTTAGCAAAGAGAATCATCAATCATTTAATCCCAAATTTGCAATGAAATTATCAAGAATGGTGATCTCACTCCAAATTAGGTCATTGATGATTCTTTTTCCTAAAGTTCACAATTTTCATAAGACTTAAGATTAGTTTAGGATTTCATCACCATTTGATCTACTGAATTCCATCGAATCATAAACAAGCGGAGATATCACTCACGCATTATGAAAATAGAATAATCAAGAATTAGAAATTTCATAATGCAAGAATTTAAAGAAAGCAAGACTAAGAGTAATGATCACCTTTATTAAATTTTCTTCGAATTTACACAATTCCTCAATTCGAGGTACATGACTAAGCTCTCGATTATTCCTTTGAAGATGTGAATTTGTCGTCGATATTTGCGTGGCTCGATCGCAGTGAGACGTGGATCAGTCTCAGATCTCTTGCTCTTGATGACGATCGGCGTTGCGATAATGGATCTTCGAATGTCGTTACTTGATGAACTCTCAATGATTCTTGATCTTGATTTGAAATTGGATTTGAATTTAGTTTTTATGCTAGAATTTTACCACCATCAACCCCCTTTTACCTTAGCCCTAGATCCCCTTTTATGGATCTCAAATCAAGCTTCTCTCATAAGCTAGGTTGTTATATGGAGCCTTCTAGAATAAGATAGGTTGTTATAAGGAGCCTTCTAGAATAAGGTTGTTATAAGGAGTCTTCTAGAATAAGGTTGTTATGAAGAGGCATCCTCAGCATGCTAAGAAGTTGAGAAGAAACTTCTGGAGATTTTCCGACCCGCCAAGCCCTTGATTCGGCCGCGGATCCATGGCAACTCGGCCAACTCGGCCGCGGATCCGCGGCCAAGTAGTGAGATCACTGTATGGTTTTTCTGGGGTGTTCTGGAGTTAGACTTGAGGTATTCTTTTAATGTCTGGAATCTTCTAATATTTGCTTGGTTGCTGCCGGTATTTGATTCTTTGGTTTCTTGTATTATATCGGCAGTTTTCTGATTCCAGTTATTTTGACCTGAATAATCTGGCACAAGATCTCAGTACAGAATGTGAGAGATACAATATCATGCGTGGAGTAATAAACACACAATTTCCCTCCAGAATGTTGATTATATATACAACACGTGGTATTTGATATTTTCTAGACGAATTTGTAATACGTGTTATATTTACAATAAACACCCTTAGATGATTAAGAAGAGTAAGGAAATTGATGTGTTAAGAATGCAATATTTTCGACTGAACAATTATATCTTCATGTACATGTAAAAATTCAAAGATCAATAAAAACAAGGTATACATGTTCGAATAGCATGAAATGAGACATGTATATTATTCAAATAACGTCCAGAAATAATGTTGTAAAGAAGTGATATGTGCGACGAATTAATCAAGTCAATTGAAGTCAGAATATAAACGGAAAACATATCCCTAAGTGTTGTGGACGCGTGAGTTCCAGTCGCGCCTAAATATAACTACTGGTTTAGGAAATATATCCATTTTCGTATCGTCACGCAGAATAAATCAGAATCTGTCCAGCACCGTCGCACAGTTTTAAAACGTAGTTTGAATTGATTTACGTCGGGTTTCAGGTTTCAAAAATTATCAGAAACTTGTAGGTATTTCAGAGTAATTATCTAAAAAACTAAATTCCGTGCGATTTGTATTTCTAAAACTCTAGTTATAGTCATTTTAACGTCAAGGTTTAAAACAGAAATTCTGATTTCTGGACAGTCATTTCTGGACAGTCATTCTAGTTATTTTTGGGTCCTCAAGTACTCATAAGAGTTATAGCTCTGTTAATTACTCATCTATTTATCTAAAGTTTGCCACAAACGGATATCGAGTGTTCGAGTTATGTCCAATTTAAAAACAGTGTGCGGATCGGGATAGATTCTGTCCAGATTCGTCATTTAATTTTGTAATGCAATTTTTTATATTTTAAGTCGATTTTTAGGAAATTAGTATAACTAAGAAAAGTGAGGTATTTCGACCTAGATTTCCAAAACATCTAAATTTGCTCAATTTGGATATCGGTAGACCAAGTTATGTGTCCTAGAGATTGACCGATAAAAGCAGTTTTCAGATTTTAGAAAAACAGTGACTAAAAGTGTCATAAGTCCCAAACTGCTGTTTGGTTCGATATAAATTTTTTATTGTAGACCTTAAATTCTACCTAGTATTTATACTAATTTTCCTAGGATTTTTAGTAGTGAAAATTAATTTCTAAATATTATTTTGAAGGTAAAGGTATTGATATGTCATATGTGAGAATGGGGAAACTATGGTATTTATTCATAACTTCATTTTCTTTTATAAAATTTAAATAAAGTAATTTAAAATACAGCGACAAACGATGTAATCCTAATTGGTCTCCGAAATCTTAACATATGAATTGAGAGTAATGAAAAAGACTTATACAAACTATATATGAGTGTGTGTTTGTGTGTATTCATTATTTATATATGTATCCATTTAATTAATCATTTAAGGAATATAATATGAAGAGAGCAACGGGTTCATGGAGCATGACAAAAGTATGAGAGATAGAGAGAGATGGAGGGGGAGAGAAAAAGGACTTACAAGCTTTGCGATACGGTATAACAATCGTATTGTCGATTTATGAGAAAAAGACTTGACCGAGGATCTTTCAGCAGCTTGGGGGAGCGGAGATCTTCGAGTTTCCTTGGATGGAGATTTGAAACAAGGGTTTGAAATAGGAAGGAGGATGATGGAGTAACGAGAGGGCATATAAAAGAATATTAATATGGTCATAATAATAATTCATAACCATAACCATTCTAATTATTATGTGCATTCATTTTTGGGGTTAAAAAGAAGATGAAATGAAATGTCATTTGTAGGTTATGAGAAGAGTTTAAAATTTTGATAAAAATAATTGCAAGACATAAGTTTTGAATCTATAGTTTATGAACTAGCAATGCAATGACTTAACCAATGGGCTACAAGGTTACTATTATATAGAATTAAATAGAAATAAATATATGCAGAGATTCAAAAAAGAATAATTTTAAGTTAAACGAAATAAATCATTTTTAAACTAATTTTTTCCCCTTTCATTCAAAACAAATTCTCTTTCCAAAATTTTCCTTTGAAAACAAAATCGAATAATTTTTTTATATTAAAGAGATCAAACTAAATCTCTTAAAAATATTTCAAAACCTTTTCATTTTATAAAACGTGTCATTTCGAAACAAGTATATTTTTATTTATTAAGAAACAATATATAAAAAACAGGGTCATTACAAAGTGATAAACCCAAATTTGAAATATTCGGTTCGCACAAAAAAACTGTCGATAGACGTCTAATCAAGACTTGGTCAGACGTCTGCCAACTCTCTGTTAGGCTTTAGCTCTATAGGAACACGTCTGCACTTACTTCTTCAGACGTCTGCCGATTCTATGGATTGGACTTCAGCTTCTTCAGATGTCTATCCCAGACATCTGTCTATGCTCTGTACTTTGACTAAGACTTCATAGACGTCTGCACTTTGGCCGTCAGACGTCTGGCGTTGCTCTGGATTTTTGACACGAGTCTCGTGCATGTCCAGACGTCTGCACCTCTTGCTTCAAACGTCTTAGAAAGAATTTCCACAATCCAACAATCTCCCACTTGGATAATTCTTTCACTTGATTCCAAACACTAGTAGACTTCACACAATTCCGCTCTACTCTCCTCATCAGATTTTCATAGAGAGATTCACCAACCTGCAACAAAGATCCAGCTTATCTTTATCTATGAATTTGGTGAACATATCCGCATGGTTCTTTTTTCCCACGATCTTCTGCAGTGTCAACTCTCTATCTTCCAACGCTATGCGTATGAAGTAGCACCGCACCTTGATGTACTTTGGCTGCCGTTCCACAAGGTATTGAAGTTTTGTTTCTTCCCCAATTCTTCAAGTAGCCCTTACAACCATATCATCTCCTTGCTGGTTTTCGTAATGGTCACATATTCAGCCTCCGTAGTTGACAATGCAACCACCTTTTGCAACTGAGAGACCCAACTCACCGCTGTTCCCCCAACTGTGAATACGTACCCTGTTGTGCTTTTCCCACCATCTCGATCACCTAAGTAGTCTGCATCAACGTAACCTTGCACTTTTAGAGAGTCACCTCCGAAGCATAAACAATGACTGGGTGTTCCCCACGTGTGCCCACGCGCCTGCACAAGTAGGCGCGTGGGGTCCACCTGGCAGTAGCAGGCGTTGCTGCTACTGTGGCAGTCTCGGGTCGGGTTGGATCTGACCCGACCGGGTTCAAAAACTTTTTATTTTCTTTCTCCTTTTTAAAACTATTTTAAGAATTGTTTTGAATTAGTAAAATTATTTTAAAATAGCTAAAACGATTAGAAAAATATTGAAAAATTATAGAAAATCTATTTTAATGTTTTCTTCATCTTGGGGAAAATTTGTGCTAGTAATAATACCCTAGTATGGTTATACAATAGTAATTGGTATTTAAATTGTGTGTTGTATTTTATCTATTTGGGTAGCGATCAATTCGAATAGTATAGATAGTTATCTGACCCGACCCGCATGTGTGAAACTCAGTAAGGTGTTAGAATATATCTTATATTTATCAGTAAAATGAATCTACGTGAATCTAGCATAATATACATATCATATATCTTTTAGTAGCCACAAGTTAAGAATAAATTATATTTTTGCTAACTACCATCACATGGTTAAGCATCCCACATCTTATTTTGCTTTTATCTATTACGTTCAAATCTCAAGATATCTAATACCGGATATTTATTAAATCTGGATATATATATATATATATATATATATATATATATATATATATATTTAAAACCTTTTAAATCTTTTTAGGGGGTATAGTTTATTTAAAATATATTCTTACAGTATGGTTTAAAAGTTTACGTATGTGAATTGTTTTCAAAATATATTTTTTGATAAAATTTTGGTAGAGAATGGTTATAATTTGATATTATCTATATACCTTAAAATTATAATATATATTTATAACTTGACTATTAACTTACTGCATATATAATATATATACAATTTATATTTTTTAATAAAACAAAACTCTCTCTCTCTCTCTCTTTCTGTTCTCTCTTTTTCCCCAACTCCCGCTCTCGCCCCCGAGCCCTAACCCACGCCACGCACCTCACCTCCCCGCCGTCTCCTACACCTATGTCACTGTCCCTTGCTTTCAAGCATTGCTGCCACCTCCATCTCTTTCCCCTCCTTCGTTTTCCCTAGGCCAAAATCCCTCACACCTACATCTACTTCACCTCTGACCTCATCACCGTCGCTTGCACCCTCACCTCACCCCCTTCCTCGCGTTCGGCTGTAACCCAGAACCCCAAGCACCCATCCTCGCCATCAACATCATCTTCTTCAAACCCCCACAACCCTAGCAGTCGAGCCCATCTCCATCACCGAACCATCACATCGTCTGCAACCCCATCGTTGAGAAACCACAACCCAGCACCAGAACCGAGCACCTACAACTCCAAAGCCCCAAACTCCAACCGATACCTTGCTTGCGTTGAAGTTCTACGTCGTGTCATCAGTGTTCGAAACGTGGGTATTCGTATACGTCGTCGTGGTTTTACCGATCAAGGCAAGTTTTCTAACTTGCAACATGCTAATTTACATATACCACACACACACACACACACATATATATATAATATTGCAAATTATTATCGTTATATAATTTTATAAAGACAATCCGTATTTTGTTATTTATAACACATACTTGTAATTGTTATCAATTTACAGTTAATCTATATTTTATCATTTACTAGTTACAATTGTTTAAGTTATGCAAAATACTTATACGAATTTTTTTAGTAGAGGCAGTTAATTTAAATATTAAACAAGTGCGGAACACAAGTGCAGATATGGTTAGAAATATTTTGATGAGTAATACTGAGTATATCCTTTCCATTATATTTAGATAACCATGACGGTTATATTACTGCTTTTATTATGATTGGTTGCACGATTAATAATTATCCTATTAATACACAATACCTGACATGTGTGCAACACGTTTCTTACTATTTCCACTATTATATTGTTTATACCTGTTACCTGAATAACTGCCGATGCCAAAAATACCGTTTGACCTGACTTGTTGTCTTGCTAGACAAGGCCTATACACGATTATTCCTGTGTTGGCATTAGATAGACATTCTATCGATACCTGACTTGAACACGAAATCTTGGGGAAAGGGGAAATTAATAATGAAACTCAACTTGTAATTCAACAGTTCACTACGTTTCAGAGACTGATCAGTCGATACGGGCTTCGGGTCTCTGAATGATGATGCTGATATCATTCATCTGTACATGAGATTGTTTTACGGTCTAGCGGCACATCTCGGATTCAGCCCCGAGAATCATGACCTTGGTCCCGGGCATGCACGAGATACTATTGAGTTACGATGAGAATTACATTAATTGGTTTCAAATACCGTTAGGATAGAACATCTAGAAACACAGATTTTAGGATACACGTGACATACTTATAGTTTGCTGTCATATCGCCTGTTGATTATTTATTTTTAATCATATATTTTTGCACATAACACCCTGTATAGTACATTGCTCGGTTATTATTATCATGATATTTATGACGTACCGAAATCTAGGTTTTGCATGGCCCAGTTCCTTTAATCTTGTCGCAGGAACATCGAGAATATTTTGACAAGCAAGCTGAGGAGTGTGGAGCTTTGTCGATTAGTTTAGTGATGTTTAGTTTATTTTATTTTCAAGTTATGGTTTAACGTTGTGATCCCATAAGGGACGTAGTTAGGATATTATTTGTGTTGGATCCTTATTCGTTTCCGTTATGTTCTTGTTATTATTTTATGGTGGCGGTTGGACATGTGTTGGTTAGATTTTTTTTATTTACTGTTCTTGATATCTTGATATTTGATTGACAACTTTGTCACGTATCGTATTTACGTATTTTGGGAAGCGGGGCATGACAAATAATTTACTATTCACCGATATAAAAGAAAATCAAAATAACTATTTAAAAATTATACTAACTAGTTTTAAAAATAAAATACCCCTTTTAAAGTATTTTCAATCCAAAGATGTGTTAGTAAAAATATTTGATAGCTAGAAAATTATTATAAAACTTTTATCACGTATTGAAAAACCGTAGACGTTACAATTTTTTTTCCAATATTCATTTCATATGTGTATCTATATTTGATTTTTACCAAATACAGATATTAATTTTCATTTCAATAACTACCTATATCCATATTCAAATCCTTTTAGGATTGCTAAATACAAATATGATAACACTTATATCCGATCTGTATTCAATCTGTTAACATCCCTATAAATAAACCATATGATTTACCATTCGTAAAGTTAATCCCTGTTGGATAGAGTGCCCTCAAGGCAATTATTGTGATCTCAAGTAAGCGATTATGATAATTGAGGGAGGATCTATACAGGTATAACAGTCTTACTCAAGATGATAGTATGCTATCTGGTTTATCTTCATCATTGATGAAGCCTGTAGAATTGTTGCTTGACAACCAGTATTATGATGGCGATCATATAAATGAGAGATGGGTTGTCCATAAGCACATTCTTAAATGTCCTTAGTTGTAGGAGTATCGAGACCGGGCATCGATATTCCGGAGTAGTCTAGTGTATACGCTTCTAGACCCCGACGAGGGGCGGTGGCCGGTCTCACAAGCCATTGGTGTTGTGTCACCTAAGATAGTATACAGGTGCTCACTGGAAGTGGGTACACTGGACGGACTCGCCGAGAACTTTTAGATGATATTATATCTATCATTAGATAAAGTTCTCAGGTGGCATGAGTACAGGTTAGTCTTTTGACCTGAAATCGTCATTTGTCTCATGTGAGTTCCTACTGTACTTTGATTACTACCCTACCACGGCTTAAAGGAATCATGAAAACAGGTTTTAGTTGGGTGCAGTCCCGAGCCACATGGAAACAGTGGTCGATTGTCAGGGATTCGTCTCTCCTGGTATTAGGAGCTGATGTCGCGCTGTGTTTAGTCAGCTATCACTGAAAATCCATAGCCACAGTGGATTAGATTTACTGATAGCTGATCAGTAGTATCTCTTTTGTTGATGAGCTTGACTTAGACACGACTTATCGGGTTAGTAGGGGTCTGACGTTATCCATCCGCTAGACCCGATATGCGATACTCTTTGACGAAGAGACCGGACTGTACGAAAATTGTCACATTCAGGCTCAGTAGAGTAAGGACGCACTTGATTGTCGACCCCCTTTCGATAAGTACTTAGGTAGCCGTTATGTACAGCTAGTGCTGCTAACGTGCTTGTGATTAAACTCACTGCCAGCGTATTGTCGAGTCTTTAGAGTCCCACACAGAGTGTTTTCCCAGTTCAGGCAACAGATGTAGGAGCCGTACGTTGGTACGTGCAGGTGTCCGATTAAATATGTGTACGCGATACACGGACTTTAATCGGATGGTTGATAATACTAGCCGGCTTAGGATTAAGCCGGATTATTAAATCAGGTTTTGATTTAATAATTTGTGTATGTATTTTGATACATATATTTTAGTATTATTGTTCACTATTTATTTTCTCTCTTTGGTGCTATCCGTATTTTTATACGGATACGCGTATATGTAGCGATACGTATACCGGGTAAAGTATTCCGATTTATATGGGAATACTTCCAGAAGAAGGACACCTCATATTTATTTTTATATTTAGAAAAATAAAAGGAAATGAGGTGTAAAGGAGGAGTTATGAAGCATGGTGCATGCATGTAGAGAGGTATGGCTTGGTATTTTTAAAATGATAAATTCATTTGTATGCACTATTGATGCATGGTTATAAAAGCATGCCATTCTCATCATTTGCAACTCTTGATGTTTTTCATTCCACACTTGAGCTTCATGCTTCATTCTCACCTCTTTCATCTTCTTCTTCTTGCTCTCCATTTGAGCATAGCTTTTAGAGAGAAAAATTTAGTAAAGTATTCCTACATCACCGATCATCCAAACCTATCAAGTCTGGATCATCGGTTAGAGCCTCCTCCGGATTCCTTCGGATGGATCGTCTTCGGTAAGGGTGGTCAATTCTCAAGCGCGATCCCGGTGGTTACGAGCTTAAAAGGGTCTTCCACAATTGGGTGGACACGCGACAAAGGTTGTAGTTCTTAAACCCTTGCACTTTTAGTTAGCTAGTTTAGGTCTATGGATCGAATCTTTGGTTTTACGAGCGTTCGGTGCTCGCTAGAATTTTTGTTTCGCTTCCGCCTCGGCCGCGGTTTCCGCGGCGCAGCACCAGATCCCAACAATCCATATAGGTTACATCCCTATAATAATCCATATGATTAATTTTCATTTTTGAAAAATATCCATATCTGTATTCGAATCCTTTTAGGATTGTCTGATGGTATAACCTATAGCCAATCCTTATTAGATCCATGCACATCCCTATAAATAGGCCATATGATTAACTATTCAGAAAGTTAGCAAGCAAAAGTTAGCTCAGAAATGCTAAATTTATCCATTTATTTTTGAGTTGAGATAACTTTACTTAGGTTAACTTAATTCTGATCCAAGATGTGTAAACACTATTTTTTCGAACATATCTCTTATAGCATAACTTAAGTTTATTCTTAAGTGGAGTTTGGAGCCTGCAAACCGGAATTTGCATAATCTCTACTTCCTTTTGAAAATAAATTCTAGTTATCCTAACTCTATACCCAAAGAGGGTTTAAGACTTAAAATGGTAGCTACATAATAAAGGCTAAATTGTGCAAAAATGCTCTTTACTATCATGTTCTCCCACCAAACGACTAAAATGTAAATTTTTATTACAATAAAATTCCTTAAATATAGTTTTTCAAAAGTGTAATGAAAATCTTTTAAGGTAATTTAGTAACAAACCATAATAGTTAAGGGTATATTAGTTTAATTTACCTAGAATAAATTTATAGTTATCGAAGGCATATCCATCTTTTGTTTTGTTTACTCATAGGAACAAGAATTAGCAATGCAATTAGACGATCATCGGTTTGATTCTCAAAAGGGGTCACAACTGATGGGATCTGGCGCCCGCGCCGTGGAGGCCACGGCCGAGGCGAAAGCAAAAACAAAAAATTCTGACGGCACCGGACTCCCGTAACACCCAAGATTCGAACCATAGACCTAAACTAGCTAATCTATAAGTGCAAGAGGTTGAGAAATACAATCTTTTTCACGTGTCCACCTAATTGTGGAAGACCCCTATAAGCACGTAGCCACCGGGATCACGCCTAAGAATCAACCAACCTTACTGAAGACGATCCACCCGAGAGAATGCGGAGGAGGCTCTAACCGATGACCTAAATTTGCTAGGTTTGGATGGTTGGTGATGTTGGTATACTTCACTAAATTTTTCTCTCTAAAATCTATACTCAAATGGAGAGCAAGAAGAAGAAAAAGGTGAAGGAGGTTGAAGCATGAAGGAACCATGGAGCATGAGCTCAAGTCAAGAAAATGATCGTCACCCTCTTAAAGTAAAAAGGATTGGCTACATAAATATCATCCATGCACCAAATAGTGAACACAAATGAATTTTATTAATTTAGTACATAAATGGATTTTATTAATTTAAAATCCAAAGCCATCCCTCTCTACATGCAATGAACCATGCTTCACTTTACACCTCATTTCCACCATATTTCCCTTTTATTTTTCTAAATAGAAAAATAAATATGAGGTGTTCTTCTTCTAGAAGTATTCCTGTATAAATACGGAATATTTCACCTGGTATATGTATCGCTGCATATACGCGTATCCGTATAAAAATACGGAAAGCACCAAAGAGAGAAAATAATTAGTAAACAATAATACTAAAATATATGTATCAAAATACATATATAAATTATTATATCAAAACCTGATTTAATAATCCGGCTTAATCCTAAACCGGCCAGTATTATCAACCGTCCGATTAAAGTCTGTGTATTGCATACATGTATTTAATCGGACCGCCTACATGTACCATCGTATGGCTCCTACATCTGTTGCCTGAACCGGAAAAACCCTCTGTGTGGGACTCTAAAAAATCGACAATATGCTGGCAGTGGGTTTAACAATAAGCATGTCAGCGGCACTAGCTGTACGTAACGACTACCCTGGTACTTGTCGAAAGAGGGGCCGACAATCAAGTACGTTCTTATCCTACTGAGCCTGAATGTGACAATCTCCGTACAGTCCGGTCTCTTCGTCAAAGAGTATCGTATATCGGGTCTAGGGGTGGATAACTTCAGACCCCTACTAACCCGATAAGTCGTGTCTGAGTCATGCTCATCACCAACTGAGATACTACTGATCAACTATCAGTAAATCTCACCTACCGCGACCACGGATATCTGATGATAGCCAACTGAACACAGCGTGACATCGACTCCTAATACCAGGAGAGACGAATCCCTGACAGTCGACCACTGCCTCCATGTGGCTCGAGACTGTAACCGACTAAAACTTATTTGCACAACTCCTTTGAGCCATGGTAGGGTAGTAATCAAAGTACAGTGGGAACTCATACGAGATAAATGACGACTTCTGGTCAAAGGACTAACCTGTACTCATGCCACCTGAGAACTTCTATCTGACGATAGGTAAAATACCATCTAGAAGTTCTTGGCGAGTCCATCCAGTGTACTCACGTCCAGTGAGCACCTGTATACTATCTTAGGTAACACAACACCAATGGCTCGTGGGACCGGCCACCGCCCCTCGTCGGGGTCTCGAAGCGTATACAGTAGTCTACTCCGGAATATCGATGCCCAGTCTCGATACTCCTACGACTAGGGACATATAAGGATGTGCTCATGGACAACCCAGCTCCTACATATATGATCGCCATCATAATGCTGGTTGTCAAGCAGCAATCTTACGAGCTTCATCGATGATGAAGATAAACCAGATAGCATACTATCATCTCGAGTAAGACTGTTATACCTGTATAGGTCCTCCCTCAATAATTGCCTCAAGAATTTGTCTGGATACTTGATGGGACCAAGTTCATCAATGAACAACTCCTATCCAAGAAACTTCTTAGGCTGTATCCTCTGTTGAGTTATAACCGGCATCCTGCACCATGATTACTTTAGTATACCTATTGGAACACTATCCAATATATTTTTCCTCAGAAGAGGCTAAACTCAAAACTTGACAACATCTCTGTCATCCAGGTCACCTTGGAAGCCTTAACCGATAACTGCATCCCAGAGGAAGCTGCCGTTTTCCTATACCAAGAACATCCTCTTATGTTCTTTACTGCTTCCTAATGTTTCTCTAGAATTAGATTAATATCTATTTGTTGCAACTAGTGCAAAAGCAATATCTGGTGTCGTACAAGACTTTGCATAATTGACTTAATTGTGTAAGTCCACGGTAGCGCCCCGGCCGTCTAACAGACGCCAAATGCGGAACAAAAACTTTTAATGAAACTGGCGCTATCGTGTACCATAACCCGGATCTGCCATTAAAGCTAAACTAACAAACTAGAAAGGGGTAGAAACGTTATACCGAATGATCCGAGTCCTTCGGTCTTTAACCATCATCCCACGCTTTGTTGCGGCTGCTTCGATCTCCTGAATCTCCAATCTTGTCGTCCAGGTGGCACCACGTCGACGGATCTTTAAACGGGCTCCCGCCTCTGAACCGAGGCAACTCGATCGTCAAGTTTGCTAAAAGAGACGACCAAGATGAAGTAGAGAATGAGTAGTGTAAGTGCACGGCGGCGCCCCGGCCGTCAATCCGACGGCCAAATGCGGAAGCGGTGATAAACTTTAATTTTTCTTGAACTGGCAAACCGCCGCGCACTAATACCCGGATCGAACCATTAATTAGTCCTAGCTAACTACAAGATGGGAAAGAGAGATATACCGACTGATCCAAGTCCTCCGGTCTTCTCGTCGTCGTCCCGATCTCCTGCGGAAGCTCCGGTCTCCACCTCGTCGCCGGAAGTGCACCACATCGCCTACTTCTTTTACGGGCTCCCACCTCAATGCCGAGGCAACTCGGGCACGAAGCTGGCTAGTCGACGTGCCTAAGATTTGCTGTAGAATATAGTGTGGATTACATGTCTCATTGGGGTTTAGTATGGTTGTCATGATGGAGGAATTTTGCACAAGGATTTTTCATGAATGCTTGATGAAAAATGGAGCATCTAAAAAAAATGAGCTCGGCCAGCCCATTTGTGCTCTCTTATGTAATGAATGTGTGTATGAATTAATACAAAAGAGAAAAAGAAAATTTCCTTCACAGCACACACAAAATGGGGGGGGTCCACCAAAATAAGCATGAAGGGAATATTCCACACACAAATTAAAACATCACTCCATTCCCAAACAGTGGCCGGCCCCCTTTCAAGTGGGTGTAGGAAAAAGAATTGATAAAGATAAGGTCACACCAAATCAAAACCCACACTCAACCACCTACCACCAACCTCATCATCAACAACCATGATGAGCCAAAGTCAAGCCATGATGGAAAAGAAAGAGTCAAAGGATGGGCTCCATCATGAAACCATCATGATACAAATATATGCAAAGACCCCCTCCACAAATGCTTATTTGCAACAATGCAAATAAGCCCTCCTCCACCAATCTTCGGCCAATGAACGATACAAAGGAAATCGGCCGAAACGAAAAGCAAACTGGCAACCCCGGAAAACTGGTCCCGTAATAAATTACAGGAAAACCCCGATACTGTGCATACACACCCGCATTTGTATTCCGACCGAAATACAAATGCAATGAAACAAAATTCACACTGTACTATACTAGGATCCGGCTTAAACCAAAGCCGGCTAGTAATATCCGTTCGATCCTGATCCGTACAATACCGCACGTATCTGATCGAACCCTGCCATATATCCATACGGCCTATAGTACAAACTGTCCGATCCTGATCCGTGCAATACCGCACGTATCTGATCGGACCTTGCCATATCTCCATACGGCCTCTACAACCTTTCGCCCGAAAGCTGAGTAACAGAATGTGGGGGACTCTAAAGACTCGTCAATACCTTCGTTGTGGATTTAACCACCGGCACGTCAGAGGTATAAGCCAATACGTAACGGGCTACCAGGTATTGACTAAAAGGGACGTCTGTGAGCGAACTCAGCCTGACAACCCTACTGAGCCTGTCAGTGACAATATCCGTACAGTCCGGTCCGTTCGTCTATGAGTATCGCATGGCGGGCCTAGGGGGTTGGTAAAAGTCCGACCCCCAAAAGCGGTACAAGTCGTGTCGGAGTGTAGCCCAGAACACCTGAGATACTACTGGAATACCTACCAGTAAATCTCCTGCCTTGGCCAAGGACTTCGTGTAATGGCTCTCCTAGACACAGCGCGACCTCACCCCCAATACCGGGAGAGACGAACCCCTGAAGATACGCTCACTGCCTCCATGTGGCTCGGGACTGTACCCAACTAAAACCTGTTTGCACGACTCCTTTGAGCCGTGGTAGGGTAGTAATCAAAGTACAGTGGGAACTCACACGAGACAAATGACGATCCCCAGGTCGATGAACTAACCTGCACACATGTCACCAGGGAACTGCCATCTGACGTCTGGTATATGACCAACTAGCATGTTCCCGGCGAGTCCTGTCCGGTGTACTCATAACCCAATGAGCACCTGTATACATCTTAGGTGATCCAGCTGACACCAGTGGCTTGTGAGACCGGCCACCGCCCCTCGTCGGGGTCTCGACTGTATACACTAGTCTACTCTGGAGTATCGATGCCCTGTCTCGAAACTCACACGACTAGGGACCATTTAAGGATATGCTTATAGACCCCAGCTCCCACTTATATGATCGCCCTCATACTGCTGGTGGTCAAGCAAGAATCCTAGGGGCTCTATCAACGTGTAATAGCAACTTGTCAGGTCACCTAAAACAGTACACGATGATAAAGGTAAACCAGATAGCATACTATCATCTCGAGTAAGACTGTCCTACCGGGATAGGTCCTCCATCAATCATTGCAATCACGTACCTGTGACCTAATAATTGACTCTGAGGGCACTATCTCCAACAATCTCCCACTTGCACTCAAGGCTAATTATTGCGATGTCGCATACTCACAGCCCGTGTGATACCGAACACCCAACTCCTCTACTAGTCAGTCTCACAAAGCTCGTTTGTGAAACTATTGCGTTCGAGGAATAGCCTTAGTGAGTGGATCCGCTTTGTTGTATCTTTCTATGTCTCTCTATATCTCAAGTTCGCGGAGAAAGCCATCTCCCGAAATGAGCAATACCTGTCTTAGAATGTGTCTGGATGTCTGACGGGACATAGCTCATAAATGAACTCCAAATCCAAACTTCTTGGACTGTATCGTCAACTGAACTTAATCAGTGTCCTGCGCCATGCCACCCTCAGTATTGCCTTGGACCACCTGTCCAAAATACTGCCCTTCGTCAGAAGGAAAACTATAACTCTGACAACCTCCTTGTCTTCCATGTCACCTTGGAAGCCTGGAATGATAACTGTCTCCCGAATGAGGCTGTCGTTATCATATCCCTAGAACATCCACTTATGTTCTAAAACTGCTTCCGACTGTTTCTCCAGGATTGGATTAATGTCAACTTATTGCATTCAGTGCAAGAACAATATCTGGTGTGGTACTTGACATCTCACGATTGACTCAATTGCCTGAGCAAGTGATCTGCCAATCATGCACGTCCCTCTCCCCTTTAGTCTGTAAGACACCTTTGGAGAGGGTGACTCTATTACCTGCAGGTACACTACCGTGCCAGGAGTCATCCATTCTAAATACCCTTAGAATGCTGTCTAAGTACCCAGATTGGGAGACTACCCAAATCTAGATCTAAAACCATAGATCTAGTAACCAGTATGTCTGATATAAAATCCATTTCCTTTTTGGAGAAACCACTGTGTGACGACCAAAGTATAACCGATCGTAGTATAGGAATATCACTTCCTACTTTGTGTATGTCATCCAAAACCCGGATATCACACCCTACTACCTACTCAACAGATCCATCCCCTATTCTGATGAAGTCAAACCTATGACTGTCACATCAGAAATAGATGATCTATCTCCGCTATATCTTCTTTAGTCTATAAATAGACATAAGCCTGATATCCACCAATGCTTCCGCTGCTCCCACTGACTACGATAACCCTCTGGCAGAGTCATATAGACGTGCACTTCTAAAGCTAGTTTAGAACGACGCTATACTCATCCTCCTGCCGGGTCTCGCAGCCTGGAACAACAACAATGGCAAGTGTGGGTAAACAAGAACTTCCCTGTCACCGTCCTTGAGGCTACCGGAGTACCTCTCGGGTGCCTGAAGTTACCCACCTTATCTGCAGAGTGGCCAATGGAATGTCAAATCAGATTGAATCTTTAGGTTCCTTATCAAATCTTCAGTAATCGTTTGCGGTTCTGGAATCACTTCCAGTTCTACCATACTCCCACTACTGTTTTTGAAAAAATTCATTTTTAATAAAACTGTGGCGAGTCTAGAACAATATTGCTATTGTTCATCCAGATGGTAGAAAGTCAACCCTCGTCATAGCCTGGGTCAACCCACAAACAGCCATTACAAAAACGTGCCTTGAGTTGTCCAGTGTCTGGTTTTAATCATAAGCCGGACAACTCCCCGTACCTTAACATCGTTAAGATATGAACTGTTCTATATCCAATGTAGAAACAGAGGCACTGATTTAATTGAACCAGATTCAAATCATGCAGCTGTCTCTAGTGCATGTCAACTAAATGGAAGGAGGCCGATCAGCGTTACACAACTTAGGAGCATTTCCAATTATGAGTAACCTGAAAGAGAAGCAAGTTCTCTTAATCATTACTATCAACTGAATACCATATACAAGTATCTACATCTTCGATCACTTTGAAGAATCCCGATACTTGCTATACCTGGTTCTCTACTCTATTCAAATACCTATAACTTCTCAAAATTCGGACCCTGTGTTTCCACGAAACACCTGTCTAAAAACTAGAGAAGTCATAAGTAAACCGAATATAGTACGAGGACCATCCCCTCTGTCCTGATGGACCCTGGACAACATACAATAGTCTGTATAAGTCCCTTGAGTTTGAAAACTCATTCACTTTGTGTCGTAGGTTGAAAACTGTACTTATGGTTAAGAAGAATTACACCGCTGCTTAATGCTCCTTACCTAACCATCCACTGATATAGGTAAATGTCGTAGACATAATTTCAGAAAGGTATATCTCACTCTATGAAAATAGACGTACAGATATATCAATTTGAAATTGGTGCATAACAGCGGATATTCAAAACCAAATATTTGCCGACCGACAAACTACCCAGGTGATTTCCTCAAATATCACCGATTACAACGAATCCCGATATAATGAGGATGATCACCCAATTCCCAATAACCTACTCCCACTCATCATCTGTAAAACCATACAGATGTGAGAATCATACCTGGTAAATACATACCCTGGAGCAAGTGTCTAATCGGGAAATCAGTTTTCCTTTAACAGTACACAGTGAGACTGAAACATCGAAATGTTTCGATGGGGTATCCTGGTATTCCTAGTAATGCCTCTTCCAGATTCACGACTGTAACCGTATAATTCTTTGCCACCTTTCCAAATCCCTTCATATGTCTTTAGTCTTTACCTTCTGCACACCCCTTTAGGCCAAATGGTTTTCTTCCTTCCCTACCGTTCGGCACCAGCCTATGGTTTGGAAGAAGACTATCCAATAAGCATAATGGGTGTACTGTCCCAATCCTAGGAACACTTGCAATGCGAGAGAAGGTGAAGATAAAAGACACCTGAATAAATCTTATTCCTATTTCTCCTGAACCAGAATCCATCCCCGAACTGGAACAAGTTCCTT
The DNA here is from genome assembly GCA_030015575.1 of Agapanthus africanus. NCBI lineage: Eukaryota > Viridiplantae > Streptophyta > Magnoliopsida > Asparagales > Amaryllidaceae > Agapanthus > Agapanthus africanus. The sequence continues at coordinate 497,831,679 of CM057348.1, read as the reverse complement.
TCGAGTTCGTATATAACCATACGATGGAGTATCCAATAAACTGTGGATCTTCGTAGTGATACGGAGTGTCCTGAAAAAATACAAAGGTGATTTAGGATTGGCGAAGGAATACTTGGTTTGTTCGTGAATATCTGTTGCAATTTACTTTGCCCTCTTACTAATCCCTTGCTTTGTCTTAACTTAATACCTTCTGCACACCATCGTTATGCTAATTGGTTTTCTTCATTCCCCACTGTTCGGCACCAGCCTAAGGTTTGGAGGAAGACTATCCAATTTGCGTAATAGGTGTACTATCTCCTAAACCAAGGAGTACTCACAACCCGAGAGAAGGTAAAAGGAAAAGACAACTGAATAATCTTATCCGTTTCCTCCAGAACCGGAAACCATCCTCGAATAAATTCCTTCGAGTTCGTATCTAACCATACGATGGTTTTGTCCAATGGAAGTGGACGTTCGCAGTAATACGGGGTGTCCCGGAGAAAAGGGTAAAAGTAGGAGTGGCAATGAGGTTTGCAACTCTGACAATCCAAAAGCCAGTGTTTAAGAAGGTTCGGTCAACTTGGTCACTGAGTCATAGTCTAGGGTTGGGTCAATGGTCGCTGCCAAAGAGAGAGAGAAAAGAAACACTCAGCGTGCACTCTAACCTAGATCAGAATGGTTACCAATTTATCTAATCTGGAATCCTCCCACTGTACCTCAAATTCTCCTCCAAACCTGAAAGAAGAATTAGTCGGGGTTACCCGAGGAGTAAACTAACTCATCAGTGGGAATCGGGATCCAACTATCATCGCATGACAACGTGACGGAATCCGCTCACGGTATCACACTCCAGAAGGTATGCGCATATCTGGCAAGTTTCAGTTCTTTTGAAACTCCCGATGAGATTTCTGCCCCATGCTCTTATGACCTTGGCGAAGGTCAACAAATCATAAGTCACATGTCAAGTTCTACCCGTCATTATCCAGGTTAATTTGAATCCACCCGTACAAGCCCTTGACGAAGGCCAACAAGGCTATACGACTGTCCCAAACCAACGCATCTATCTATGCAGCAGAAAGGTAACAAGCAGCTACCATACACTATGCCTTGACGAAGGTCAACAAACACAGCATGAATACTACGTGCTACCCGTCTGAAACTACGGAGGGCTACGAATGGTTTCTGGCGAAAACCTTTAACGTAATGAACTTGATATCGTTGAAGGAACAGATAGCTTTTTGAAAATATAGTGACGAAAACTTTCGCTAAAGAGGTCACTCCCGGTGAAGGAATCTCGGCTCTTTCCCCGTAGAATGGGGTGCAGGATATTCCAAATGAATACCGCGATGCAAAGCAAAAGTAATCGGCTATAGTGAAGTCATTGCCCTGACGCAAACTTTTTGTCCAAGGGGTCACTCCCGGTGAAGGGATCTCGGCCCTTGCCTCGTCGACTGAGGAGCAGGATATTCTAAATGAATACCGCGATGCAAAACAAAAGTGAACGTCCTTGCAATAACAGCTTTTTGAAAAGTGTTCCAACAACATCAGATTAGGTTTGTTTTTAACTTGCATTGATCCGAATCAACGCAGTCCCATCAATTGATCACACCAAAAAGAACGAAAATATACTGATGTACGTATATGCCATCCGCATTCGCCACTGGGTCCCGTCATTACCCGTTAGGTTAGCTAACTAACTACAGAGCGGGGACTGGACTAGCGCGGATGCAAAACATATACAACATCTACTAATATATATACCAATATATTATATTCGCTCAAGGCGTGATAAAATGCAACATCACAGAAAATGTACAGCATCACAGAAACAATACAGATATCTGGGATCCCCGGGTTTCACAGAGCCACTACTGAAACCCGACGTTCCCCTGGTCGTGTGGATAGCCTGTGCAATGAGAACCTAGACCCCTACGGGCGCGGCAAGTCACCCGCCAAAACCTGAAGCGAGGCAGCCCCCTTCAGCGCCGTGAATGGACCACCCAGCACTTCACGGAATCCGGTAACTTGGGCACCCCTCCTGGGTCAACTTGTACCCCCTACGAGTGCGGCGAATAGCCCGCCAATTCTAGAGTGAAGCCCCCTCCGTCTCAATGCCATGAGATGCGGGCTTGTTGCCCTCTAGAACCCGGCTATCCGTGCACCCCTCCGCGGGGCAATCCTAGTACAGAAAGTAAAATATACATACACCGGGTACATCGACCGCAACCTGGTCGTGCCCCAAAATAATAATACAAACAGGCAGTGACGGCAGTCCACATGTCGGACGCTCGCCCCGCAATATCAAATGTACATAATACAACCACAACTGTACTAGCATTGCATCCAGGCTATTCCCCACGACCGATCCGCAACATCACAGCAAAAACAGAACATCAACGTGAAAGTCACGTTCGCAAATCCGTCTAACCGGGCTATAGCAGTTAGACCGGATTTACCGATCGAGTGACATTCACGGTCGCAGATATAATGTAAATACTGTGAAATAATGTGTTTAAAATATCCGATCGATCAAACTTTAACAAGTGGGCCCCCAAGTACTACTGTAGCACATCAAGAAATTCTGGGCCCAAAATTAATATTCCAAAACCCATATTTTAAGCCCAGAAAGCCTCTGTAAAAAATTGGTGCAGGGATCTCCACAGTGTGCGGCGGAACCGCGGCGAGAAGGGGGTGTATGCGGCGGTTCCGCGCTCCCACAGTGGAGTCACTACATCGAATTTTTACAGATCTCTTAAATTCTCCAGTACATCAATTTTATACAACCTGAAAAATTTTTGGAGACCAAAAAATTTCAACAGAAAACTGTCGCTAGCAAAAATGTAGATTTTGGAATTTTGGTCGATCGGAAATGCAAAACACATTAAACCAAGCTAGACTAAGTTAATGGCGAGGCTCTGATACCACTGTAAGTGCACGGCGGCGCCCCGGCCGTCAATCCGACGGCCAAATGCGGAAGCGGTGATAAACTTTAATTTTTCTTGAACTGGCAAACCGCCGCGCACTAATACCCGGATCGAACCATTAATTAGTCCTAGCTAACTACAAGATGGGGAAGAGAGATATACCGACTGATCCAAGTCCTCCGGTCTTCTCGTCGTCGTCCCGATCTCCTGCGGAAGCTCCGGTCTCCACCTCGTCGCCGGAAGTGCACCACATCGCCTACTTCTTTTACGGGCTCCCACCTCAATGCCGAGGCAACTCGGGCACGAAGCTGGCTAGTCGACGTGCCCAAGATTTGCTGTAGAATATAGTGTGGATTACAAGTCTCATTGGGGTTTAGTATGGTTGCCATGATGGAGGAATTTTGCACAAGGATTTTTCATGAATGCTTGATGAAAAATGGAGCATCTAAAAAAAATGAGCTTGGCCAGCCCATTTGTGCTCTCTTATGTAATGAATGTGTGTATGAATTAATACAAAAGAGAAAAAGAAAATTTCCTTCACAGCACACACAAAATGGGGGGGGGGTCCACCAAAATAAGCATGAAGGGAATATTCCACACACAAATTAAAACCTCACTCCATTCCCAAACAGTGGCCGGCCCCCTTTCAAGTGGGTGTAGGAAAAAGAATTGATAAAGATAAGGTCATACCAAATCAAAACCCACACTCAACCACCTACCACCAACCTCATCATCAACAACCATGATGAGCCAAAGTCAAGCCATGATGGAAAAGAAAGAGTCAAAGGATGGGCTCCATCATGAAACCATCATGATACAAATATATGCAAAGACCCCCTCCACAAATGTTTATTTGCAACAATGCAAATAAGCCCTCCTCCACCAATCTTCGGCCAATGAACGATACAAAGGAAATCGGCCGAAACGAAAAGCAAACTGGCAACCCCGGAAAACTGGTCCCGTAATAAATTACAGGAAAACCCCGATATTGTGCATACACACCCGCATTTGTATTCCGACCGAAATACAAATGCAATGAGACAAAATTCATACTGTACTATACTAGGATCCGGCTTAAACCAAAGCCGGCTAGTAATATCCGTTCGATCCTGATCCGTGCAATACCGCACGTATCTGATCGAACCCTGCCATATATCCATACGGCCTATAGTACAAACTGTCCGATCCTGATCCGTACAATACCGCACGTATCTGATCGGACCTTGCCATATCTCCATACGGCCTCTACAACCTTTCGCCCGAAAGCTGAGTAACAGAATGTGGGGGACTCTAAAGACTCGTCAATACCTTCGTTGTGGATTTAACCACCGGCACGTCAGAGGTATAAGCCAATACGTAACGGGCTACCAGGTATTGACTAAAAGGGACGTCTGTGAGCGAACTCAGCCTGACAACCCTACTGAGCCTGTAACACCCGAGCCCAATAATACTATTTATATTACTAGTTGAGGGTTGTGGTTTGCTCATTTCCAATTTTCCTGATTTTCTAGTGTTTATTGCTAAATTATAACCGGTTAAATCATTTTGGCACATAACAAATTTTAACTCCTAAAATGAAATTTAAGATGTCCATGTTGGCCTACTCGTCGCCACTAGTCGCGTGGTAGCGTCCGCGTGTCGGGATTCCGTTCCGTTTGGCTAAACGGGCCAGTTTGGGCGACTACGCGCGCGTGCAAGTGTCCGACTTGGGGGCATGCATTTTAATCATTAAACACCTATTTTCAAAATTTGGAACCCGCTTAAAATCATATAATTTGAATTTGGAACATTTGGGCGCAACCCGGGCGCGATTTGAAAATGTTTCATTTCGCGCCAAAAAGGGCCCGTTTCAATTTAATATTTAAAACTATAATTTTATATGAAATATTTCCTTAACAGTTTATCCCCTCAAATCCTCACCAAATATTTTCCCTTATCTCCTGCAGCCAATCACGAGCTCACAATCGAGCTCGTGGGCCCCGCCTCGTTTTCCCCATCTCTCTCTCTCTCTTCTCTCAATATTCTCTCAATCTCTCTCTCTCTTCTTATATTAATACCATGCATGCACAGCCGCCTTCCCCGAACCCATTCCCTTCGCGAGAAAGCCCCTCAAACCCTAACCCTAGCCTACCGCGACCTCACCGCCGATCCCCCGCGACCTCGCCGTCGCCGCCCTCGCCACCACGAGACCCCCGCGCCTTCCTCCTCCCGTTTCCCGACGACTCCCGCGCCTGCACCCAACCGCGACCTCGCCTCTACCCTCGCAGACATCGCCGTCGACGTCGCCTCTCACCGTCGACGCCTCCCACGACTCCCTCTCACCCTCCTCGTCGAGACCTCGTCAGCAACTCCCTTCTTCTCCCCGCCGGACCACCAACCCGAGCCTTCATCCATTGCCTACCCCGCTGTTCGCCGGAGAAACGCGCCGGCGACCTCGTCGACGCCACCTCCGACCACCTCCCTTCCCCCTCGACCACCAGAGTCGACTACCACCCTCACACCCGCTGCAGCACCCTCGTTCCAGCAACTCCGGATTTGTCCAGCCACCGTTCTTCGCCGTCGCTGCCTCGCCGGCGTCCCAGTGCCGTCGAGCCATCGTGTTTGCACCCTGTTTCTTCTCGGTGAGTTTTCCTTGTGCTTCCTTTTAGTACAATCCCTTCGCTGGTCGTATTTTGCGTGTATCGTATCTTGTTGCTAACTTGTTACCGATGACTTTTTGCCGGAATCCGACCGTGCCGTCTTGGCGAACCCGACGCTCCAGCGAAGTCCCCTGGTCCGTGTGATCCCGTTGATCTCTGTTGGGACTCGATCCGTGGCCCGTGCTTCCATATCGCAGTTTCTACCGACATCGCATCCGTGTTTCGGTTTGCGGAACCGCCGAGGCAAGTATCCGAATACTTGCTTTAACATGCTACAACTTAATCATCATATTATAACCACACAACTATTATAACATCGATACCTTTTATAACTTAGAATTGCTAGTCACAATTATCCGTAACTTTAAATCAATGAAATCATTGCTCGTATTAACCGGTCTGCTTTTAATTCATACTTAACTAATCAAACCAAGTAGATCATCCCCACTTCATTTGTTAAAATCACTCATGAGACAACTATTATGCTTAGTTCAAATTCATGTAACTCCATTACGTATATTATCGATATTGTTTCGTCTTGTGGCTATTGCACCTTAAAGGTGCGTGAACCGGATTAATAAGAGAATACGAAACATCACTGTGTTTACCTAGATTAATATTGTTATTTACTGTTTCCTGCTACTGTTCATTATTGATTGCATACCTGTTGCGAGCACACACCTGATTGCATTACATATTGACCGATCTTGATACACATGACACATGTACTGATACACCGGACATGACACCCTGTGCATATCGACTCGACCTGTTGAAAGTAACCTGACCTGTTACCTGATTTCATGCCTAATGCCGACAAACCTGACCATTCCCGCTGTCTATCCAGACAGACCTACTCTTACTGGATCTTGCGTTGGCATTAGTCCTTGACAACTGAATACCTGACCTGACATACATAGCTTGGGGGTATGGGGAAATCAAAGGTGAAACCGACTTGTAACTCAACAGTTCGATACTTGTTCTGATCAGTCTTACGGGCTTGGCCAGCTCCGGAGTGTTGATGCTGACATCACTCATCTATCCTACTACCTTTTACTGCTTAGCGGCACGTCTCGGATTCAGCCCCGAGGATCATGACCGTGGTCCCGGGCATGCACGGGATACTATTGAGTTACATCGACGATTCATCAATTGGTTTCAAAGACTATAGAGTAGAAAACCTGATAGGACAGTTTAGTCACTACTGCACATTACCCTGTTTATTACTTCTTATTGCTGCTTTATTCATGTTCATGCTTGCATTGTTTATTACCATGTTTATGCTACATACTTGATATCATGACGCGCTGACGTCTGGGTTTTGCATGGCCCAGATTCCGTACCTTTGTCGTCGACCGAGCAGGAGTACTTCAGCCAGCAGGCTGAACTGTGAGTTCTTTAGAGTTTAGTTTATTTATGTCATTTCATTTCCAGATGTGAGCCCGCATTATGGGACATACTGTTTATTCATTGTATTGGATCATTAGCTTCCGCACTTATTGTTATTGATTCTTGTTATTATGGATTTGGACATGTATTAGATTAGCTTATTATCTTGTTCTTGATATCTTTACAACCGTAATGTGACTGTGGATGGATACTTCCTACCCACAGGTAGCATGGTTGGCTATGTCACGTGCCCAAATCTTGCGTACTCTGGGAAGCGGGGCGTGACAGAGCCTGTCAGTGACAATATCCGTACAGTCCGGTCCGTTCGCCTATGAGTATCGTATGGCGGGCCTAGGGGGTTGGTAAAAGTCAGACCCCCAAAAGCGGTACAAGTCGTGTCGGAGTGTAGCCCAGAACACCTGAGATACTACTGGAATACCTACCAGTAAATCTCCTGCCTTGGCCAAGGACTTCGTGTAATGGCTCTCCTAGACACAGCGCGACCTCACCCCCAATACCGGGAGAGACGAACCCCTGAAGATACGCTCACTGCCTCCATGTGGCTCGGGACTGTACCCAACTAAAACCTGTTTGCACGACTCCTTTGAGCCGTGGTAGGGTAGTAATCAAAGTACAGTGGGAACTCACACGAGACAAATGACGATCCCCAGGTCGATGAACTAACCTGTGTAGGGTTGCTAGGCACGCGCACAAGGGTCTACGAGGCATCAACCATGCCCGAATAAAAATTTAGCCGTGCCGAACAACCCGAATACGGAACTTTAAACAAGAGATTAGGCGAAAACTTGCATGTTAACAACTTAACACTAAGTGAGAGGGATTACAACCTTTGTAGATCCGGTCTTTCACTTCATATGCTCCGTGTTGTGGTCCCTTCGCTGCGATCATCGGGTTCCGGGCTCTCGAGAGGTTCCACAAAGAGAAAGACGCAACCTTTGCTTCCGATCTTCGATACTAAGATGATCTACCTCGAAGTTTCTTTAACACAAGCTAACACTCATGAAATGATGTGAACACCCTCATCTAAATGGCAAAGGAAGATGAGGATGATGAAGTAGGATTTTTGCTCTATTTATTTATCTTTTTCTCACTATTTATTCATCACTTTTGAAAAACTAGCAAGCTTTTCATGAAAGAATCAAGGAGGAAGAAGATGAACAATGTCATTATCCTTTTGTGATGAATAGGAAAAGTAATAATATGATAGATTATGCAACCATGGTTCACTTAACCAATGTAGAGAATTAACTAGGGTTAGGGTTTGGGTTTGGTTAAAGCATGACTCATTTCAAAATATCTTTCAAATGACAAAAAGAAAACCTTCTAGAAACATCTAGAAAGTTTAACCCTAATCCAAACCCTAATCAAGTTTAAACTCCACTAAACATGTTGCATTATTTATCATATCATGTTACAATATTATATATCACATATATAATATTTATTGTAACAAAATATAAATAATACAATTAACATATATCGCATATACATCAATGTATTACCCGAGTGAGAAAAAGAATCTTTTAGTGAGCAAATATTAGTTAATGCAATTTAATATATCACATATATTATTATACATTAAATTATCGAATCAACACTTGATCCGACAATCCGGCTATATCGCATATAACCGGCTAATATTTATCCGTACCGATTCATCGAATCAACACTTGATCCGATGACCCGGCTGATATCAAATATCGCGAGAATATAATACGATATCACATACCGCATTATCCTCGGTCCCGCACATATCACATACGTGCTCCTACTCCGTTTTGCCTGAGTCAAGAAACCTCTGTGTAGGACTCTAAAGAATCGTCAATACGCCGGCAGTAGGTGATGATCATATCAAACACCCACAAGCTGCAAGCGGTCAGCTAAACGTAACAGCTACCCAGGTATTGAGCGCTCAGAAGATCAACAAGCAAGCCTGTACATTCTCCTGTGGATCCAAACAGTAACACTCCCGTACAGTCCGGTCTCGTCGTCTGATATGTCGCATATCTCGCCTAGGGGTGGTAAACGTCAGACCCCAGTAGCTCGATAAGTCGTGTCGATATGAGGTCTATAACAGTTCGAGAAACTACTGATAACACTTACCAGTAAATCTCAGCAACCCTGGCCAGGGATTTCCGGTTATAGCCAATCGAACACAGCACAACATCAACTCCCTATACCGGGAGAGACGAATCCCCTCCTATCGCTCATTGCCTCCATGTGATTCGGGACTGTACCCAAAAGCCACCTTTTTGCATGCCCTCTTGGACGTGGTATGATGGAAATCAAAGCACAGTGGGAACCACACAAGACTCTATGACGATCTCGGGTCAACAGACTACTCTGTACCAGTGTCACCGGAGAACTGCCATCTGACGTATGGTATAATACCATCTGGGAGTTCTCGGCGAGTCCGTCCAGTGTACCCAGTCTCCACTGAGCACCCGTACACCATCCTTGATGTCAATCACCGATGGATATGGGATCATCCATCGCCCATCATATGGGTCAAGATGCGTATACGCTAGTCTACTCTGGTGCATCGATGCCCTGTCTCGATACACCCTCGACTAGGAACAGTTATAGGATGTACTCGTCGACTACCGCGGCCCCACTAGTATGATCTCATCATAGTCCCAGTAGTCGAGTACATATCCTAAGGGCTTTATCAACATGTAACATAGAGACAATCAGAGTACATGTTAAGATAGAGTACAACCAGATAGCATACTATCATGTCGAGCAAGAAAGTCCTCCTTATATATGTCCTAGCATCCACTACAATATACATCGTATGTACAGTAATGGCCTCTAGGGCATACATATAACTAACAATCTCCCACTTGCACTAGGGCCATCTGTTATGGTATCGCATACCCAACAATTAGCTGCGGTTGAAGTATCTCATACTCAACCATCCCATAAAAGTCTCTACTGGGAAAAAGGCCTTTGTGAGTGGATCCGCGCTGTTGTCCTCTGTGTCTACTCTCCTAACCTCGATCTCCCTGGAGATCAACCATCTCCATGATCAGGTGATACTGCCTAAGAATTATATCTGGATTTCTGATGGGACGGTAGTTCCTTGGCATAAGCCACAACTCCATTGTCACACAATGGTAGGGACGAAGTTCATCGCATGAACTTATAAATATATCCAGACTATCTCTTTGGTAGCATCCTTGGTAACGATGTATCTTGCCTTTAATCGTCTAGTATGTCACGGTATCTAGCTTGGAACTCTTCCAACATACCGTCCCTCCACTGAGGGTAAAGACAATGCCCGCGACTGACATTCAGTCGTCCTTATCACCCTGGAACCTTTCCAGTGATTCTCCCTAGGATCGATTGATACCATTTCACTATAACTAGTGAGTATCCTAACATCCAATTAGATCTATCTCATAGATCCAAAACCCAGGATTTAGGAGGTATCACCTTGATCCTATATGGAGAATCCTTGTGATAAGCGGAGACTGACCGTGCGTAGCATAGGAAACTGCTTTCCTATCAAGAGTATGTCATCCACGTACTCTACGAGGATCACCACCATACTCTCTACAACCTTTTCGCATATACAAGGTTCATCTACCATTTTGATGAAGTCAAACTCTTTGACTACCACATCAAAACAGATGTTCCAACTTCGCGATGCCTGTTTTATCATATAAAACATCTTGCACACATTTCCGCTGCTCCCACTGTCTACGAAGCCCTCTGGCTGTGTACTTATAGACGCTCTTTTCTAAAACATCAGTTAGAAAAGCAGTCATGACACCCAACCACCAGATATCGTAGTCATGGTATGTAGCCGTGGCAAGTAGGATCTGGATGGACTTAAGCATAGATCCTTAGAAAAAGGTTTCAACATAATCCATACCTGGTCTATGATGCAAACCTTTAACAAGTCTAGCTTTGAAAAGTCTCAACTTTTCCATGTACACCAAGTAATCTTCTCAAGATATACTTGCTCCTGATGGGGATTTAACCCTTTAGATAAAGCAACCAAAGTCCGTACTTTGTTGGTGTATAAGGATTCCATCTCAGATCGATAAGCACCCAGCCATTCTTACAGAGTCCCACTCCTGATGGCCTGCTCGAAACTAGTTGGGTCATCATCTCATGATGCAATCCTCGCTCCCACTGTCATAGAGAAACCAAAGTATCTCTCAGGTGGGTGAGGAACCCTACTAGATCGGCGGAGAGGCTGAGGTTCGTTGGTAACTATTGAATCCTTTGGTTCTATCAAATCATCTGCTGTAGTTTGTATAGCTGGAACATTTCCAGTTGTACATAACAGACCTTGCCTCGAGCTTGTCCGGATTTTGCTTTTAGACATAGCCCGGACAACCCCAAATCTTAACAAGCTTAAGATATGGGCTCTTCCCTTTCCATATCACATATGAAGTGGTAGGCAACTGATTTGATTTGAACTCTATTCAATAGGTATGCAGCTTCTCAAGTGCACAACTCCCAAAAGGAAATTGGAAACTCAGTAGTACTCATCATAGAGCACACCATATCACATAGGGTGCTATTGCTCCGCCCCGATACACCGACTACAGTGGTGTATACGGAGGAGTAATGCTGAGAGAGAATCTCATTCTCCTTTAGAATAGTCCAGGAATTCCGTGCTCAAGTATTCTCCTCCTTGATCTCATCAAAGGACATAATACTTATACCCGTATTTTGGTTCTCTACTTCTAATTTATATTCTGTGAATATCTCAAAAGGTTCGGACCTGTGTTTCAGTAGGAACATATGTCTGGATCTTGAGAGATTATCAGAGAATGTAAAGAAGTACAAAGAACCGATCTTGGCATATGTAGACAGGGGACTTTCATACATCAGCATGTATCAATCCCAAACGTTCACTAACTCTTTCTCTGTTTCCAACAAACAGAGCTGTGGTCATCTTATCTTTGTGACATGACTGGCAAGTTTCACAAGATGTAAATTCAAACTAATTTAAATATGCATCTATATGTAACTTCAGCCAGTCGGATCGCATTGATATGACCTAGTCTACAATGCCTCAAGAAGGATTCGTTCATATCTGAACTCTTCCTCTTGTGTGTGTTCCGTACACTAAGAACTGTAGTTTGATTTAGAACGTCAATGCTTTTAGATAACGTGCCTGAACCGATCAACTCTTGATATAGGAAATGTTCAAAACATTATCCAACAATACAAAATTATATCCTTTCTTTACTAATAAAGAGACTGATATGATTTTGTATATCAGGTTCGATATCTAATAACATTTGTTCAGAATCAATGTATTCTGGTAATACAGGGTGATAGTGACCAACAGACTTGGCTGCAACACTTGCACCGTTTTCTGTCTCATGAAACTTATTACCCGTTCTCAGTTCTCTACCTATCTGTAGCCCATGTAACAGATTACATATACGGGATCCTGATCCGGTATCACATACCCAGGACGTAAAGGTTCCTGAGAAACAGTTCTGTGTAATGAACACACCCGAAAATGATGCATCAACATGCACTTTCTTCGTTTGGGCGGCCCGGGAATTCTGGTAATCCCCAATTTCCTGCTCTGTCTTATAACAATTATAAGTTGGAGCGGGACCAACGTTCCCCAGCTCAGTATAACAAGCGGGTTCGGTCAATATATCCGTATTATTATCTTGATTAAGGCGTGATATGGTCGCTACCTGGAGAGAGAGAGAAGAAAACACTCAGCGTATGCTCTTGCAAGATTAGATTGGTTATATAATATATCTAATCAGGATGTCTCCCACTGTTTTAGTCAAATCTTCCTTCAAACCCTAAAAGGAAAGACTAGCCGGGATTAATTACACGCTACAAGTTCGCCAATCTTTCAGCCAGGCCAGTGTCGGTACTTTGAGGGAGGTCCCCCGTGCTATCGCACGAACCTAATTAATGTAAACCTCATTTTCCCAGAGGCGTAACCCCGTTGACACCTTTCTAGACACCTACTTGATCGGCTAATTGTAATGTATAAAACTCTCCCAGGAGTAACTCTTACTCGCAGCGGGTATCGGGATCCAACTATCTCATAGAAGGTATGCAATCTCATTGCAAATTTCAACACTTGAAATTCCCAATAATATTTTGCCCCTAACGTGCTATGACCTTGACGAAAGCCAACAAACCATAGCCCGCTAGTCAAGTTCAACCCGTACATTTCTTGATTGAATTAAACCCACCCGCACGACCCTTGACGAAAGCCAACAAAGCCGCACGACTACCCTAATCCAATCGCATCGTATGCTAGCAGATAAGGAGCATATAGCTACCGCACACTGCACCTTGACGAAAGCCAACAAATGCAGCACGAATACTATATACAACTTATCTGAAATGACGGAGAGCTACGACAGGTTTTTCTGAAAACCTATTGCGTAATGAACTTGATATCGTTGTAGAATCGAGTGATTTTAAATGGAGTGTTTTTGAGGCTTTTCTAGTTTTGCTAAAGGGGTCACTCCCGGTGAAGGGATCGTCGGCCCTTTCCTCATCGAATAAGGTGCAGGATATATCATATATACCGCTGTGCAAAGCAAGAACTATAGAAGCAATCAAAAGACAGACCGAGTTTGTAGCATCTGCCAGTTATTGCTAAAGGAGTCACTCCCGGTGAAGGGATCTCGGTTCTTTCCTTATCGAATAAGGTGCTGGATGTTCTACAAGGAACACCGCTATGCAAAGCAAGAACTGTAGCTACCAGTTTTTATAAACAAGTTTCTACAACATCTTAGGTTTCTTTTATTTCATTAATCTCATTAATGAAGTCCCATTTTAATTATGCTTCTCAAGCATCTCTTTTTGAAACGAAATCTGCAATATAACATATATCTCATATATATAATATATAAACATTTGTCTCAGGCAGTAATATGATCTCATCACAGAACAATGCAGCAGAAGAACATATATGAAATATTGGATATACTAGGACGTCCGTGTTTTCAATACGAGCCAGTATAAAACACGGATTCCACGGTCGCGATGAATAGCCAAACCCACATCCCTAGACCCCTACGAGAGCGGCAAGTAACACAGCCAATTCTAGGGTTAGGAGACCCGGTCTCGACCCCTCGAGATGGTCTCCCACTGGACCCTAGAACCCGGTTACTTGTGCTCCCCGCCTTGGGTCTACCTAATGCGGAAAAGTAAATAATATACAAGGGTGACATCTTCCGCTACCTGGAAGTGCCCCAATAAAAGAATATTACATACAAATGAACTTTACATGAATGAAAAAGAAAAACTCTCACCTCACATAAAACCCCGGCTATTCAAACGCGACGATCCAATACAACATATCACAGCAACACATAATATCTCATATCATCAACGTAAGCAAGTATGCGTATCCCGATTGTCGTTGATGTATAGCAACGAAGCCGGCGATACACCACATACTACGCTTACGGTCACAGAAAAGAAAGTGTAAAACTACAACAGTTGGAATCCGCAATCTCTTTAGACATCGCATGCCTAACCAAATGAATACCTTTAGACATCACATGCCTAACAATTATAAACCCCGCATTTTAGTCTCATTATCGAAAACTCTTTTCAATATTAAGTCGGGCAATTCAACAAGATTCCCGACGACCTGATCGAATGCTCGTCGCAAACTTTAGTAGACGGCCGCACCCCCGATACCGTCGACGAAGTGCACCAAGGCGGAACACCGCTACCGAGAGCACCCGAACGGATGCTTTCGGCGACGGGGTTCTCCTACAGTCACTTGGTCGGGGCTATGGGGCGTAGCTGTCTATTAAGTTTACCCGGCGAGTATCCGCGTACACTACGTGATTGCGACGGACTTTTGATCACATCAAAATTCCGTAGCAACCGATCAACTGAGACTAAACTGCTATGTTTATAATATTCAAATCAGTTATCTCATAACTACCTGTGGATTCCAAATATTGTATCACATTCCAGATAAATAGAAAAAGTTAAACTTTCCGATCGAATCATCAAGCACCCAAGATTTCCCCAATATATCTCAACACTTGAAATCAGTTTAAAAACGTCCATCACATGCCACAGTACCAATGGTCCAGCCGTAGAAGGGTCAAGCCAACGCCTCACATGTGGCACGCCGTACTGCCCCAAACCCTAAGGTTCAAAGGGCAGTTCAAGACGGTCACATAATCGAGTTAAGGTTTGTTGTCTTCTAGAGGGTCCACCGAGTTACTTGCATGACTTAGAACATTCTTAAACACGAGAAAAAAAATCCAACTTTTGAAAAATTTTCCGACAGGGGAAAAAGTGAATTATTGATATCCGTTCGAACTTTTTAACAGTTTCTAAAATTTATCCGGACAAAACACATAGACAAAATTAGACAATCCGATCGAATAATCGAATCCCCAAAACAACCCCAGAAAAACTCAACTGTTGAGTAAAAATAAAAATTTCCAGAAGACTCAGCACATAAAGTTACTAATTACTGTGCAAAGCACGTGCAGTGATTCATCACAGTGGCCGCGGAACCGCCGCACATGCCTAGGGTGGCGCCGCGGTTCCGCGCCTCGTATGTGGAATCAGAAGCACGTGCTTCACAGTAATTCATCAAATTCCCTGCTGAATTTTTTGGCAATTTTTAATTAACAAAAATCCAAATTTTCAGAAAATTTCCAGAGAAGGGGTTTGTTCGGGTTTTCCGGGTTCGATCGGACTTCAAACTTCCTCTAGACTTCGCCTAAAGCTCTAGCTTGGCTCTGATACCACTGTAGGGTTGCTAGGCACGCGCACAAGGGTCTACGAGGCATCAACCATGCCCGAATAAAAATTTAGCCGTGCCGAACAACCCGAATACGGAACTTTAAACTAGAGATTAGGCGAAAACTTGCATGTTAACAACTTAACACTAAGTGAGAGGGATTACAACCTTTGTAGATCCAGTCTTTCACTTCATATGCTCCGTGTTGTGGTCCCTTCGCTGCGATCATCGGGTTCCGGGCTCTCGAGAGGTTCCACGAAGAGAAAGACGCAACCTTTGCTTCCGATCTTCGATACTAAGATGATCTACCTCGAAGTTTCTTTAACACAAGCTAACACTCATGAAATGATGTGAACACCCTCATCTAAATGGCAAAGGAAGATGAGGATGATGAAGTAGGATTTTTGCTCTATTTATTTATGCTCTATTTATTTATCTTTTTCTCACTATTTATTCATCACTTTTGAAAAACTAGCAAGCTTTTCATGAAAGAATCAAGGAGGAAGAAGATGAACAATGTCATTATCCTTTTGTGATGAATAGGAAAAGTAATAATATGATAGATTATGCAACCATGGTTCACTTAACCAATGTAGAGAATTAACTAGGGTTAGGGTTTGGGTTTGGTTAAAGCATGACTCATTTCAAAATATCTTTCAAATGACAAAAAGAAAACCTTCTAGAAACATCTAGAAAGTTTAACCCTAATCCAAACCCTAATCAAGTTTAAACTCCACTAATCATGTTGCATTATTTATCATATCATGTTACAATATTATATATCACATATATAATATTTATTGTAACAAAATATAAATAATACAATTAACATATATCGCATATACATCAATGTATTACCCGAGTGAGAAAAAGAATCTTTTAGTGAGCAAATATTAGTTAATGCAATTTAATATATCACATATATTATTATACATTAAATTATCGAATCAACACTTGATCCGACAATCCGGCTATATCGCATATAACCGGCTAATATTTATCCGTACCGATTCATCGAATCAACACTTGATCCGATGACCCGGCTGATATCAAATATCGCGAGAATATAATACGATATCACATACCGCATTATCCTCGGTCCCACACATATCACATACGTGCTCCTACTCCGTTTTGCCTGAGTCAAGAAACCTCTGTGTAGGACTCTAAAGAATCGTCAATACGCCGGCAGTAGGTGATGATCATATCAAACACCCACAAGCTGCAAGCGGTCAGCTAAACGTAACAGCTACCCAGGTATTGAGCGCTCAGAAGATCAACAAGCAAGCCTGTACATTCTCCTGTGGATCCAAACAGTAACACTCCCGTACAGTCCGGTCTCGTCGTCTGATATGTCGCATATCTCGCCTAGGGGTGGTAAACGTCAGACCCCAGTAGCTCGATAAGTCGTGTCGATATGAGATCTATAACAGTTCGAGAAACTACTGATAACACTTACCAGTAAATCTCAGCAACCCTGGCCAGGGATTTCCGGTTATAGCCAATCGAACACAGCACAACATCAACTCCCTATACCGGGAGAGACGAATCCCCTCCTATCGCTCATTTCCTCCATGTGATTCGGGACTGTACCCAAAAGCCACCTTTTTGCACGCCCTCTTGGACGTGGTATGATGGAAATCAAAGCACAGTGGGAACCACACAAGACTCTATGACGATCTCGGGTCAACAGACTACTCTGTACCAGTGTCACCGGAGAACTGCCATCTGACGTATGGTATAATACCATCTGGGAGTTCTCGGCGAGTCCGTCCAGTGTACCCAGTCTCCACTGAGCACCCGTACACCATCCTTGATGTCAAACACCGATGGATATGGGATCATCCATCGCCCATCATATGGGTCAAGATGCGTATACGCTAGTCTACTCTGGTGCATCGATGCCCTGTCTCGATACACCCTCGACTAGGAACAGTTATAGGATGTACTCGTCGACTACCGCGGCCCCACTAGTATGATCTCATCATAGTCCCAGTAGTCGAGTACATATCCTAAGGGCTTTATCAACATGTAACATAGAGACAATCAGAGTACATGTTAAGATAAAGTACAACCAGATAGCATACTATCATGTCGAGCAAGAAAGTCCTCCTTATATATGTCCTAGCATCCACTACAATATACATCGTATGTACAGTAATGGCCTCTAGGGCATACATATAACTAACAACCTGCACACATGTCACCAGGGAACTGCCATCTGACGTCTGGTATATGACCAACTAGCATGTTCCCGGCGAGTCCTGTCCGGTGTACTCATAACCCAATGAGCACCTGTATACATCTTAGGTGATCCAGCTGACACCAGTGGCTTGTGAGACCGGCCACCGCCCCTCGTCGGGGTCTCGACTGTATACACTAGTCTACTCTGGAGTATCGATGCCCTGTCTCGAAACTCACACGACTAGGGACTATTTAAGGATATGCTTATAGACCCCAGCTCCCACTTATATGATCGCCCTTATACTGCTGGTGGTCAAGCAAGAATCCTAGGGGCTCTATCAACGTGTAATAGCAACTTGTCAGGTCACCTAAAACAGTACACGATGATAAAGGTAAACCAGATAGCATACTATCATCTCGAGTAAGACTGTCCTACCGGGATAGGTCCTCCATCAATCATTGCAATCACGTACCTGTGACCTAATAATTGACTCTGAGGGCACTATCTCCAACAAGTAGAACACTTTGTCTCGTTACGTCCAGGGTCACGGACGAACGGTTATGGAAGTTGCCTTTTGGATCGGGTGAAATGAGAAAGAGGCTATCTATTTTTCGTGGACCCGAATCTATCATAATCTTTTTCTAATGAACAACAACCATTTCTCAAGTGAGTGAGAGAGAGGGGAGGGGCCGGCCATTATATATAGAGGAGAGGGTGAGTGTAGGAGCAAGGGAGGTAACACTAAGCAAAATATCTAGTGTGAACACAAAGTATGAATGCATTAAAAGCAAACCAATCATATTTAACTTAGTCATCCTCCATCATTAATGAACCATTAATGACACTAATGAGTTACTAGCTTAGTCATCACATCTAGAAGCATCTAGAACACTGACTCACCTCATCAAGAAAAGATAAATCCGTATTTAACCGACTGTTAAATACGGCTGATAGAAAACTGGAAACTGGCAACTTCCAAAAGTGATCCTGAAACGAATTTCAGGATAACCCCGTATCAGTATAAACATACCCGCATTTGTATTACGACCGAATACAAATGCAACTGAGGCAAAGATATTATATCTACACAGTATAATACTGGGTTCCGGCTTAAACCAAAGCCTACCAGTATTATCTGCCCAAAAAACGATACGTGCGAAAACGCACGTGCTTTTTCCGAACCTTGCCATAACACCATACGGCCTCTACAACGTTTCGCCCGAACTTGGGAAAGTGTCTGTGGGGGACTCTAATGACTCATCAACACACTGGCACTGGGTATAACCCCTAGCACGTCAGAGGTACTAGCTGCACGTAACGTTTTGCCTATGTATTGATTGGAAGGGAAGCTGACGAGCGAACTCATCTATTAACCCTACTGAGCCTGACAGTGACAATGTATATACAGTCCGGTCCATTCGTCTAAAGAGTATCGCATATCGAGTCTAGGGGGTGGATAAAGTCAGACCCCTAATAACGCGATAAATCGTGTCGGCATGAAGCCCATCACCTCCTGAGAAACCACTGATCCAAATCAGTAATTCTCCACTACCTCGGCCGAGGATTCCTAGTGATGGCCACCCGTGCACTGCGCGACATCAACCCCCAATACTGGGAGAGACGAATCCCCGAGATCCGCTCACTTGCCTCCAATGTGGCTCGGGACTGTACCCAACTAAAACCTGTTTGCACAACTCCTTTGAGCGTGGTAGGGTAGTAATCTAAGCACAGTGGGAACTCACATGAGACAAACGACGATCTCAGGTCGATGAACTAACCTGTACACATGTCACCAGGGAATTGCTATCTGACGATATGTATAATACCAACTAGCAGATTCCTGGCGAGTCCTGTCCGGTGTACTCATAACTCAATGAGCACCTGTATACATCTTAGGTGATCCAACTGACACCAGTGGCTTGTGAGACCGGCCACCGCCCCTCGTCGGGGTCTCGACTGTATACACTAGTCTACTCTGGAGTATCGATGCCCTGTCTCGAAACTCCCACGACTAGGGACACTTTAAGGATGTGCTTACAGACCCCAGCTCCCATGTATATGATCGCCATCATACTGCTGGTAGTCAAGCAAGAATCCTATAGGCTCTATCAATCATGCAATAGCGAACTAAAGCATGTATACGATGATAAAGACAAACCAGATAGCATACTATCATCTCGAGCAAGACTGTCATATCGGTATAGGTCCTTCCTCAATCATTTCAATCACGTACCTGCGATCCAATAATTGACTTTGAGGGCACTATCTCCAACAATCTCCCACTTGCACTCAAGGCTAATTATTGCGATGTCGCATACTCACATCCCGTGTGATACCGAACATCCAACTCCTCTACTAATCAGTTTCACAAAGCTAGTTTGTAAAACTCTTGTGTTCGAGAAATAGCCTCAGTGAGTGGATCCGCCCTAATGTTTCTTTCTATGTCTCTCTCAATCTCAAGTTCGCGGAGAAAGCCATCTTCCGAATTGAGAAATACCTGTCTTAGAATATGTCTGGATATCTGATGGGACCTAGTTCATAAATGAACTCCAAATCCAAACTTCTTAGACTGTATCGATAACTGAACCTAATCAGTATCCAGCACCATGCCTCCCACAGTATCCTCTTGGACCACCTGTCCAAAATACTGTCCCTCGTCAAAGGGAAAACTATAACTATGACAATCACTCTGTCATCCATGTCACCTTTGAAGCCTGGAATGATAACCGTCTCCCGAAGGAGGCTGCCGTCATGAAATCCGTAGAACATGCACTTATGTTCTAAATCTGCTTCCTTATGTTTCTTCAGGATTGGATTAATATAAACTTATCGCATCAAGTGTAAAAACAATATCTGGTGTGGTACTTGACATCTCATGATTGACTCAATTGCCTAAGCAAGTGATCTGTCAATCATGCACATCCCTCTCTTCTTTAGTCTCTAAGACACCTTTAGAGAGGGTGACTCCATCACCTGCAGGTACACCACCATGCCAGGAGTCATCTATTCTAAAATACTATTAGAATACTGTCAAAGTACCCATATTGGGAAACTACCCAAATCTAGATCTAAAGCCATAGATCTAGTAACCAGAATGTCAGATATTATATCCATATCCTTTCTGGAGAAACAACTGTGTGACGACCAAAGTACAACCGATCGTAGTATAGGAATTTTACTTCCTACTCTGTGTATGTCATCCAAATATCAGGACATCACACCCTACTACCTTCTTAAACAGATCCATCCCCTATTCTGATGAAGTCAAACCCATGACTGTTACATCAAAATTAGATGATCTTATCTCCGCTATATTTGCTCAAGTCTATAAATAGACATAAACTACTTGCCCACTATGCTTCCGCTGCTCCCACTGATTATGACAACCCTCTGGCAGAATAATATCTACGTACACTTCTAAAGCTAGTTTAGAACGACGTTATACTTATCCTCTTGCCGGGTCTCATAGTCTGGAACAACAGTAGTGTCAAGTCTGGGTAAACAAGAACCTCCCTGTCACTGTCCTTAAGGCTACCGGAGTACCTCTCGGGTGTTTGAGGTTACCCACCATATCTGCGGAGTGGCTATTGGAATGTCAAACCTGATTGAATATATAGGTTCTATTAAATTTTCCGTAATCGTTTGCGGTTCTGGAATCACTTCCAGTTCTACCATACTCCCACTACTGTTTTCTGAAAAATTTCATTTTAATAAAACTGTGGCGAGTCAAGAACAATATCACCATTGATCTTCCAGATGGTAGAAATGTCAACCTTCGTCAAAGCCAGGGTCAACCCACAAACAGCCATTACAGAAACGTGTCTTGAGTTATCCAGTGTCTGGTTTTAAGCATAAGCTGGACAACTCCCCTTACCTTAACATCGTTAAGATATGAACCATTCTATATCCAATATAGAAACAGAGGCACTAATTTAATTGGAACTAGATTCAAATCATGCAGCTGTCTCCAGTGCATAACAACTTAATGGAAAAAGGCTAATCAGCATTGCTCAACTTAGGAATCCATCCAATTATGAGTAACCTGAAAGAGAAACAAGTTTCTCAAAACCATTACTATCAACTGAATACCAATCACAAGAATCTACATCTTCTATCTCTTTGAAGAATCCCGATACTTGCGATATCTGGTTCTCTACTTTATTCTTATACCCACAACTTCCCAAAACTTAGACATTGTATTTCTATGGAACACTTGTCTAAAAACTAGAGAAGTCATAAGTAAACAGAACATAGTACGAGGACCTACCCCTTTGTCCTGACGGACACTGGACAACATACAATACTCTGTATAAGTCCGCTGAGTTTGAATAACTCAAAACCTGTGCATCGTAGGTTGAAAACTGTACCCAAGTGATTTATTCAAATATCACCAATTACAACAAATTTCGATATAATGAGGATGATCACCTAATTCCCAATAACTTACTCCCACTCATTATCTGTAAAACTGTACAGATATGAGAATGAAACCTGGTAAATCCATACCCTGGAGTATGTAATCGGGAAATCAGTTTACAATTAACAATGCACAGTGAAACTAAAACATTAAAATGTCTCGTAGGGGTATCCTGGTATTCCTAGTAATGCCTCTTCCATAATCCTATTCATGACTGTAACCGTATATTTCTTTGCCATCTCACCAAATCCCTTTATTTGTCTTTAGTCGTTACCTTCTGTACACCATCGTTAGGCTAAATGGTTTTCTTCCTTCCCTACCGTTCGGCACCAGCCTATGGTTTGGAAGAAGACTATCCAGTAAGCATAATAGGTGTACTCTCCTAATCCGAGGAGTACTCGTAACTTGAGAGAAGGTGATGATAAAAGACAACTGAATAAAACCTTATTCTATTTCTCCCGAACTGGGGAAAAAGCAAAGGTGAAATCGGAGTAGCGATGAAGTACGCGGTTTGGTCGTGAATGATAACAGTTGCAATTTACTTTGCCCTCTTTCTAATCCCTTTATTTTGTCTTTAGTTATTACCTTCTGTACACCCTACTTAAGCTAATTGGTTTTCTTCATTCCCTACCTTTCGGCACCAGCCTATGGTTTGGAATAAGACTATCCAATAAGCGTAATAGGTGTACTCTCCTAAAACTGAGGAGCCCTCGCAACCTGAGAGAAGGTGATAATAAAAGACAACTGAATAAACCAATTCAATTTCTCCTGAACCTGGATCCATCCTCGAAGAAGTCCCTTCGAGTTCGTATATAACCATACGATGGATTTATCCAATGGAAGTGGATGTCCGTAGTAATACGGGGTGTTCTGAGAAATACAAAGGGTAAAAGAAGGAGCGGCAATGACTTATGCAACTTGGACAATCCAAAAGCCAGTATTTTAAGAAGGTTCGGTCAACTTGGTCACTGAGTCATAGTCTAGAGTCAGTCAAAAGGCGCTGCCAAAGAGAGAGAGAGAAAAGAAACACTCTGCGTGCACTCTAACCTAGATCAGAATGGTTATCACTTTATCTAATCAGAAAACCTCCCACTGTGATCTCAAATTCTCCTCCAAACCTGAAAGAAGAATTAGTCGGGATCACCCGAAGAGTAAACCAACTCATCAGTGAGAATCGGGATCCAACTATCATCGCATGATAACTTGATGGAAGCCACTCAAGTTATCACACTCCAGAAGGTATGCGCATGCCTGGCAAGTTTGCTTTATGTTTGAAACTCCCGATATAAATTTTTGCCCCATGCTCTTATGACCTTGACTAAGGGCCAAATATCTCATAAGTCACATGTCAAGTTCTATCCGTCACTATCCAGGTCAATTTGAACCCACCCGCACATGCCCTTGACTAAGGGCTAAGTATGACAGAACGACTGTCCCAAACCAACTCATCTATCTATGCAACAAATGAATACCCAGCAGCTACCAAACACTATGCCTTGACTAAGGGCCAAGCATGCATAGCTTGAATACTACTGAATACCAAAAAGAAATGACGGAAGGCTACGGCTGGTTTTTGGCGAAAAACCTTTAACGTAATGAACTTGATCTCGTTGAAGGAAACTGATAGCTTTTTATAAAATATAGTGACGAAAACATTTTGCTAAAGAGGTCACTCCCGGTGAAGGGATCTCGGCTCTTTCCTCGTGGAATGAGGTGCAGGATATTCCATCTGAATACCGCGATGCAAAGCAACTTGTAATCGACTATATTAAAGTTATTACCCTGACGTAAATTTCTGCCCAAGGGGTCACTCCCGGTGAAGGCATCTCGGCCCTTGCCTCGTGGAATGAGGTGCGGGATATTCTAACTGAATATCACTATGCAAAACAAAAGGAAATATCTTTGTAATAACACCTTTTTAAAATTTGTTCCAACAACATCAAATATAGGTTTGTTTTATCCTTGCATTGATTAGAATCAATGCAGTCCCATCAATCAATCACACCAGAAAAGAACGAAAATATAATGTACGTATATGCCATCCGTATTCGCCACTGGGTCCCGTCATCACCCGTTAGGTTACTTAACTAACGACAGAGCGGGGGCTGGACTAGCGCGGGTGTAAAACATATACAACATCTAATAGTATATATACCAATAGACAATAATCGCTCCAGGCATGATAATATGCAACATTACAGAAAAGTAATAAGCATCATAGAACAATACAGATAATCTGGGATCCCCGGGTTTCACAGAGCCGCTGCTGAAACCTGACGTTCCCCTGGTCGTGTGGATAGCCTGTGCAATGAAACCTAGACCCCTACGGGTGCGGCAAGTTACCCGCCAAAACCTGAAGCGAGGTAGTCCCCACAACATAGTGAATGGAACACCCGGTACTTCACGGAATCCGGTAAATTGAGCATCCCTCCTTGGGCCAACCTGTACCCCTTACGAGTGCGGCGAATAGTCTGCCAATTCTAGAGTGAGGTCCTTTTGCCTCTCAATGCCATGAGATACGGACCCGTTGCCCTCCAAAACCCGGCTATCCATGCACTCCTTCGCGGGATAAACCTAGTACAGAATTAAAAATAGTACAACAGGTACATCGACCGCAACCTGGTCGTGCCCCAAAAGAATATTATACAAACAGGCAGTGACGGCAGTCCACATGTTGGACGCTCGCCCCGCAATATCAAATGTACAAATAAATCCAAACTGCACTATCATTGCACCCTGCTATCCACCACGACATATCCGCAACAATACAGCATAACACAGAACATCAACGCGAATGTCACGTTCGCAAACCCGTCTAAAAGAACTATAGCAATCAGACGCAGTTTACCGATCAAATGACATTCCCGGTCGGAGATATAATGTAAATACTGTAAACTAACAAATTTAAAATTTCAATCGACTAAATTTCCCGAAGTGGTCCCCACGAACAACTGCTGTACAGTAACAAAATCTGGGCCCAAAAAATATATACCAAAAACCCCAATTTCCAGTAAAAAAGCCACTGTGCAAATTTGGTGCACTGATCTCACAGAATGGCCGCGGAAGCGCGGTCAAACCCTAGGTTTGACCGCGATTCCGCGGCGGTCTTATGAGATCACGTGACCAAATTTTGACGGTGAGCTTAGAAAACTGTTTAAAATCAACAGAAACTCAGTGGCCTGAAAAATGTAGTTTTGCGAAATCCGTTCGATCGATCTTTTAAACGTGTTAGCACAAGTTAGTATAGCTTAATGGTGAGGCTCTGATACCACTGTAAGTCCACGGTAGCGCCCCGGCCGTCTAACAGACGCCAAATGCGGAACAAAAACTTTTAATGAAACTGGCGCTATCGTGTACCGTAACCCGGATCTGCCATTAAAGCTAAACTAACAAACTACAAAGGGGTAGAAATGTTATACCGAATGATCCGAGTCCTTCGGTCTTTAACCATCATCCCACGCTTTGTTGCGGCTGCTTCGATCTCCTGAATCTCCAATCTTGTCGTCCACGTGGCACCACGTCGACGGATCTTTAAACAGGCTCCCGCCTCTGAACCGAGGCAACTAGATCGTCAAGTTTGCTAAAAGAGACGACCAAGATGAAGTAGTGAATGAGTAGAACACTTTGTCTCGTTACGTCCAGGGTCATGGACGAACGGTTATGGAAGTTGCCTTTTGGATCGGGTGAAATGAGAAAGAGGCTATCTATTTTTCGTGGACCCGAATCTATCATAATCTTTTTCTAATGAACAACAACCATTTCTCAAGTGAGTGAGAGAGAGGGGAGGGGCCGGCCATTATATATAGAGGAGAGGGTGAGTGTAGGAGCAAGGGAGGTAACACTAAGCAAAATATCTAGTGTGAACACAAAGTATGAATGCATTAAAAGCAAACCAATCATATTTAACTTAGTCATCCTCCATCATTAATGAACCATTAATGACACTAATGAGTCACTAGCTTAGTCATCACATCTAGAAGCATCTAGAACACTGACTCACCTCATCAAGAAAAGATAAATCCGTATTTAACCGACTGTTAAATACGGCTGATAGAAAACTGGAAACTGGCAACTTCCAAAAGTGATCCTGAAACGAATTTCAGGATAACCCCGTATCAGTATAAACATACCCGTATTTGTATTACGACCGAATACAAATGCAACTGAGACAAAGATATTATATCTACACAGTATAATACTGGGTTCCGGCTTAAACCAAAGCCTACCAGTATTATCTGCCCAAAAAACGATACGTGCGAAAACGCACGTGCTTTTTCCGAACCTTGCCATAACACCATACGGCCTCTACAACGTTTCGCCCGAACTTGGGAAAGTGTCTGTGGGGGACTCTAATGACTCATCAACACACTGGCACTGGGTATAACCCCTAGCACGTCAGAGGAACTAGCTGCACGTAACGTTTTGCCTATGTATTGATTGGAAGGGAAGCTGACGAGCGAACTCATCTATTAACCCTACTGAGCCTGACAGTGACAATGTATATACAGTCCGGTCCATTCGTCTAAAGAGTATCACATATCGAGTCTAGGGGGTGGATAAAGTCAGACCCCTAATAACGCGATAAATCGTGTCGGCATGAAGCCCATCACCTCCTGAGAAACCACTGATCCAAATCAGTAATTCTCCACTACCTCGGCCGAGGATTCCTAGTGATGGCCACCCGTGCACTGCGCGACATCAACCCCCAATACTGAGAGAGACGAATCCCCGAGATCCGCTCACTTGCCTCCAATGTGGCTCGGGACTGTACCCAACTAAAACCTGTTTGCACAACTCCTTTGAGCGTGGTAGGGTAGTAATCTAAGCACAGTGGGAACTCACATGAGACAAACGACGATCTCAGGTCGATGAACTAACCTGTACACATGTCACCAGGGAATTACTATCTGACGATATGTATAATACCAACTAGCAGATTCCTGGCGAGTCCTGTCCGGTGTACTCATAACTCAATGAGCACCTGTATACATCTTAGGTGATCCAACTGACACCAGTGGCTTGTGAGACCGGCCACCGCCCCTCGTCGGGGTCTCGACTGTATACACTAGTCTACTCTGGAGTATCGATGCCCTGTCTCGAAACTCCCACGACTAGGGACACTTTAAGGATGTGCTTACAGACCCCAGCTCCCACGTATATGATCGCCATCATACTGGTGGTAGTCAAGCAAGAATCCTATGGGCTCTATCAATCATGCAATAGCGAACTAAAGCATGTATACGATGATAAAGACAAACCAGATAGCATACTATCATCTCGAGCAAGACTGTCATATCGGTATAGGTCCTTTCTCAATCATTGCAATCACGTACCTGCGATCCAATAATTGACTTTGAGGGCACTATCTCCAACAAATTGCCTAACCAAATCATGTGTCATTCATGTCCGCCCTTCTCTTCATCAGTCTAAAAGACATCCTTTTTAGAGAGGGTGACTCCATCACCTGCGGGTACACCACCACGTTAGGAGTCATCCATTTTAAAATACTTTTAGAATGCAGTCTAAGTACTTGATTGGGGAACTTCCCAAATCTTGAT
Organism: Agapanthus africanus; assembly: GCA_030015575.1. Classification (NCBI taxonomy): domain Eukaryota; kingdom Viridiplantae; phylum Streptophyta; class Magnoliopsida; order Asparagales; family Amaryllidaceae; genus Agapanthus; species Agapanthus africanus. The sequence goes on along the minus strand of CM057348.1, from coordinate 497,803,842 downwards.
CTAAAACCATAGATCTAGTCCCTAGAACTCCTGATATACTATCTATATCTAACGTGGAGAAAACACTGTGTGACAACCAAAATCTGACCGATTGTAGTATAGGAACATCACTTCCTATCTGGAGTATGTCATCAAAAACCTGGACAGTACTCTCTACATCCTTCTTACTAGGTTCATCTTTTGTTTTGACGAAGTCAATCACCTTGACTGTCACATCAATAACAGATGATCTGTCTCCGCTATCTTTGCTTTAGTCCATGAATAGACATAAGCAACTTGCACACTTTCTATTGCTCCCACTGACTATGATAACCCTCAGGCAGAGTCATATATACGTGCACTTCCGGAAATCTCATTTAGAAAGACGTTATAATCACCCACTTGCCAGATATCATAGCCATGAATTGCATCAGCGCCAAAATATATCCATATGGACTTCAGCATAGAAATTGAAGTAAAAGTCACATTATAATCCACAACGGGTATTTGATGAAAACTCTTTACAACAAGCCTAACCTTATTAGGTTAGCACCTTTCCACCTGCACAGATCTCGAAAGATCTACTTACTCCTAATGGGTTTCACCCCTTCAAGAGCACCTAACAAAGTCTAAACTCCATGATTTTCTGAAGTACGTGGAGCCATCTTAGGTATGAAATACCTGGTCACTTGGATGTTACCACTTCATATGACCCGCTGATAACAGGTATGGGGAATAGCAGTATCAAGTCATATCCATATGGACTTCGGCATAGACACCGAGTAAAAGTCATATCACAATCCACAACGGGTATTTGATGAAAGCTCTTTACAACAAGTCTAGCCTTATTTGGTTAGTACCTTTCCACCTGCACAGATCTCGAAAGATCTACTTGCTCCTAATGAGAGCACCCATCAAAATCCAAAATCCATAATTTGCTGAAGTGCGTAGAGTCCATCATGGGTATGAATCCTTAGGTTCTACTAAATTTTTGGTAATCGTTTGTGGTTCTGGAATCACTTCCAATTCTACCATACTCCTACTAGTTTCTTTGGCAAAAAGATTCTTTTATAAAATGGTGGCAAGTTAAGAACAATATAACTATTGATCTTAAAAATGGTAGAAACAAAATCCCAGTGAATGCTTGGGATAATCTACAAACCGCCATTACCGAAGCGTTCCTTGAGTTTGTCCGGATTCTGCTTTTAAATAGAAACCAGATAACTTCATATCTTAACAACCTCAAGATATGTAACCATTCTATATTTATATAGAATCAAAGCACTAATTTAGATGGAACCGGATTCAAAAGTCATGCAACTGTTTCCAGCGCATATTACCTAATGGAAAAGGGTCAATACAACATTACTTATTATGGAGCGCGTCCACGGATGAGTAACTTGTAAGAGAATCAAGTTCTCGATATTACTTTGATGGAATACCTAGCATAAGTATCTAAATTTTCGATCACCTCGAAGAATCCCGATACTTTCATCGTATGGTTCTCTACTTTATTCTTATACCTACAAACTTCTCAAAATCTTTGGACCTTGCATTACTAAGAATGCGTGTCCAAAACTAGAGAACTCATAGGTAAACCCGAATGAAGTAAGAGTACCAACCCCTTTGTCCTAAAGGATACTGGACAACATACACTTTCATGGATAAGTCCCAAGAGTATACCAACTCAAATTCTGTGTTTTGTAAATTGAAAACTGTATCTTGGTTAAGAATGTCTTACACCGTTATTCAATGCACCTTACCTTATCCTCAATTGATAAAGGTAAATGTTTACAACATAATTTTCAAAATGTATATCTCACTTTATAAAAATAAAGGTACAAATATTTCATTTTAAAATTTGGTACATAACAATGGTTATTCGATACTAAATATTTGGTGTCGGGCAAAAACCAGGTGATTTAATCCAATATCACCAATTACAACGAATTCCGATATTGAGGACCAAATTGCCCATTTCCCAATATTCTGTTCCTACTCATCATCTGTAACACTGTACAGATGTGAGATCCAAAACTGGTAAATACATACCCTGGAGTCAGAATTGATTGGGAAAACAGTTCTCTATTACATGTACATGGAAAAACTGAAACATGAAAATGTTTTATAGGGGATGGTCAGGTATTCCTAGTAACGCCTTTTCCATTATCCAGATTCATAACAATAGTCGCAATTTCCTTTGCCCTCACTTCAGTCCTTTTATATGTCTCTACTTCTTACCTTCTGTACACCGTCCTTAGGCTAATTGGTTTTTTTCCTTCCCTACTTTTCGGCACCAGCCTAAGGTTTGGAAGAAGACTTTTCAATAAGTGTAGCAGGTGTACTCTCCTAATCAAGGAGCTCTCGCAACCTGAGAGAAGGTAAAGGGAAGAGACAACCGAATAATCCTATTCAATTTCTTTAGAACCTGTGGCCATCCTCGAATGAAGTAATTTCTTCGAGTTCGTATGTAACTATACGATGGTCGTTCCAAGTAATATAGATCATCGTAGTGATACGACGTGTTCTGAAGAAATGCAAAGGGTACAGTAGGAGTGGCATGGATATATACGACATTGTTGTGAATCAAGACAAGCCAAAGCTAAAGGGTGTAAGAAGTTTTGGTCATATTGGTTCATGAGTTTTTAAGGTAAGTCATGGGACGCTGTACCAGAGAAAGAGAGAAAAGAAACATTCAGCGTGCACTCTATCAAGATCAGATTGGTCATCACTTTATCTGATTAGGATGGCTTCCACCGTTTCCTCGAATTCTCCTTCAAACCCTAAAAGGAGAACTAGTCGGGATCATTTACACTTTATAAGTTCGCTAACCGTTCAGCCAGGTCAGTGTTGGTACTCCGAGGGAGGTCCCCCGTGCTTTTTCACGGACCCAATTAATAACCCTATTTCCACAGAGGCGTAACCTCATTAACACTTTCTAGACACCTAATAGGTTAGCTAATTGTGAAGTGAAAAATCTCCTGAGGAGTAATACATACTCATCAGTGAGAATCGGGACCGAACTATCATCATGTGACAACGTGACGGAATCCACTCAAGTCATCACACTGCAGAAGGTATGCACATACCTGACAAGTTTCTCGTATGTTTGAAACTCCCGATATGGTTTTTGCCCCTAACGATTTATGACCTTGACTAGGTCAACAAACCATAAACCACTAGTCAAGTTCAACCTGTCATTTTCTTGATTGCATTAAACCCACCCGCATGTGCCCTTGACTAGGTCAACAAGGCTGCACGACTGTCCTAACCAATCGCATTACAATGCACAGAAAAGCACCACTTAGCTACCATTCACTAGGTCTTCACTAAGTCAATAAACGGAGCACGGATACTAAATAATACCAATCTGAAATGATGGAGGGCTACGGTTGGTTTTTGGCGAAAAACCTTTAACGTAATGAACTTGATATCGTTGAAGGAACTCGGGCGGTTTTGAAATAGAGTGGCTTAAGCTCCACTTTTTAAAACTAGTAACATAAACTTTTGCTTAAGAGCAAACTCCTAATGAAGCGATCAAGGCTCTTCCCTCATAGAATAAGGTGCGGGATATTCCTAACCGAATACCTCTATGTAAAGCAAAAGAATATGACTGTGGGTTTTGAAGAAAACGGAATCGTTTTAAAATTGGTTCCGACAACATCATTTAGATTTATTTTTTCTTGCATTATTTAAATAATGCGTTCATATCATTTTATGTTTCCAAGCCACAAAAGAAACAACCAAAATAACATGCTTTTTATATGCTATCCGCATTCACCACGGGGCCCGTCATGCACCGTTAGGTTACTTAACTAACGGCAGAGCGTGGGCTGGAGTAGCGCGGATGTAAGTCCACGTTGCGACCCCCCGGTTCTTACGGGGAGGCGGAAACGGTATAAAAATCAAATTTTTGGCGCATGGGGCAACATGGACTAACAAAGTCGGGATCTTTTCTAAATTAAACTAGCAAACATGCAAAGGAGAGTTAACTACTCGGCAAAGTGGTTATACCTAACTTGAACTCCTTCTTCTTGAAACCTAGTAGAGGTTGATGGTTCTTTCCTCGTAGCCTTCTTCCGTCAAAGATGGATCCACCTGAGGGTTCAACCTTCGGGCTCTTTCTCGAACTTAGAGTGAACTAGGATCTCCGGCTTGCTAAACCTTGAACCCTAGAGAGAGTAGAGAGTATCTATGGGGTGTTTCTCTTTCAAGGAGAGGGATTCTCAACACATGAGAAGGATTCTCCTTGAGCTTGAGGAAGAAGAAGATGAAGTGAGGAGAGAGAATGAATAGAATAGAATGAGCTCATTTTCCTTTTGCAACCATAACAAAAGGAAAAAGAATTATCTAATTAATAATAATAATTCAAAATGAAATAGTTGATGGTTGTTTTTGGAATGACCACTATCATCACTTCATTAAATGAATGTAAGCTAGAATCAAGGAGTATCCTTGCAAAGTAATGATGATGGTCAAACATTCAACCATGGTTAACAAGTCAACCATGGTCAACAAGTCAACAAAACCAACCATGACACAATTTCATTTAATTACTATTATTAATTGATATTTCATAAATCCATTAGGGTTTGGAAAAAGACGACTGTCAACTGTGCATACGCACCCGTTCCGAAACCCTAATGAAAGACCTCTTCCTCCGCCTCAAACAACTGTGCATACACACCTGCATTCTCGTTCCGAGGAACAAGAATACTGAAAGATAAAAGCAACCCCAAAACATATACCAGTATCTGGCTCAAACCAGAGCCTGCTAGTATAAACCGTCCGGACTCCAAACGTGCACAAGTGCGCGGATGAGAACGAACCCTGCCGCAAAACCATGCGACCTCTACTCAGTTTTGCCCAGAGGCGAATACCCTCTGTGTGGGACTCTAAAGACTCGACACTACGCTGGCAGTGGGTTTAAGCACAGACCGCAAGCGGCACTAGCTGTGCGTAACGGTCCCCAGGTAGATGCCGACAAGAAGGCTGACGAGGTGAACCCCATCTGAACTCCTACTGAGTCTGAATGTGACAGTCTCCGTACAGTCCGGTCTGTTCGTCTAATACATCGCATGTCGGGCCTAGGGGGCGGTAAAACGTCAGTCCCCTAATAGCGGTACAAGTTGTGTCGGAGTGAAGCCCAAAACACCCTGAGATAACACTGGAAGCCTACCAGTATATCTCGCTTGCCCTGGCCAGGGACTACTCGTGTAACGGCTCTCCTAGACACAGCGCGATGTCAACCCCCAATACCGGGAGAGACGAATCCTGTCTAACCGTCACTGCCTCCAAGTGCTTCGGGACTGCACCCAACCTTTACCTGTTTGCACGACTCCTTTGAGCCGTGGTTGGGTAGTGATCAAAGTGCAGTGGGAACACACTCGAGGCGAAGTGCCAGTGTCAAGTCAGCGGACTAAGCTGTACTCATGTCACCTGGGAACTGATAACTGACGATAGGTATAATACCAACCTGTCAGTTCCCGACGAGTCCTGTCCAGTGTACTCGTAACCCAACGAGCACCCGTATACTATCTCCAGTATGACGTACTGATGGCTGTGGGACATACCATCTCCCACACTGGGATGAGAAGCGCATACGCTAGTCTACTCCGGAGTATCGATGCCCTGTCTCGGTAGTCCTGCGACTAGGGACCTGTATAAGGATGTGCTTACAGATTACCCAGCCCCCACTAGTGTGATTGCCATCACAACGCTGGTAATCAAGCAAAGATCCTAAGGGCTCCACTAATGCGTATAGGTGATATACTAAAATAAACACATGTACACATTGAAGTAGAAACAAACCAAGTAGCATACTACTATATTGAGCAAGATTGTTTATACAAGGTGAATATCCCAAGCTTCCATTAAGTAATATACAAACTAGTATGATACAGTAATGGCCTCTAGGGAATATACACTAACAATCTCCCACTTGCACTAAGGCCATGTACTGGCGTATCGAAGACCTATCATCTCGATCAGCCGCTCGAACTGAGTCTGGGGCAGTGCCTTGGTGAATGGATCTGCAGTGTTTTCTTCTGAAGCAACCCTCCGAACCTCGATCTCCTTGCGATCCACGATCTCCCTGATCAGGTGATACCGCCTCAAGATGTGCCTGGATCTCTGATGGGACCTGGGTTCCTTCGCTAAAGCTATAGCCCCGTTGTTGTCGCAATACAGAGGTATTGGGTCAACAATGGACGGAACCACCTGAAGTTCTTTCAAGAACTTCCTCATCCAGACAGCTTCTTTTGCGGCATCAGATGCAGCGATGTATTCCGCTTCCATCGTCGAGTCTGCAACGGTTTCCTGTTTGGAACTCTTCCAACACACCGCCCCTCCATTGAGGGTAAAGACAAAACCCGACATGGACTTGGAATCATCCTTGTCACTTTGGAAGCTGGAGTCAGCAAAGGCCTCGATCTGGAGGTCTTTTCCGCCATACACCAAGAACATCTCCTTAGTCCTTCTCAGATACTTGAGAATGTTCTTTACCGCTATCCAGTGTTTCTCCCCAGGGTTTGATTGATACCTGCTTACCACACTCAGTGCATAAGCTACATCCGGTCTGGTACACAACATCGCATACATTATAGAGCCTACCGCAGAAGCGTAGGGTATAATAGACATGCGATCCCTCTCCAAATCAGTCTTGGGGGACATCTCTTTAGAGAGGGTGATCCCGTGACAAGCCGGTAGATTACCGCGCTTGGAATCTTCCATACTGAATCTTTTCAGTACGGTGTCGATGTACCTGGACTGTGAAAGTCCTAATATCCTCTTGGATCTATCACGATGGATCTGGATCCCCAGGATGTATGAGGCATCACCCAGGTCTTTCATGGAGAACCTATGTGACAAGAATCCCTTGACAGATTGTAGCATAGGAATGTCATTTCCTATTAAGAGAATGTCATCCACGTATAAAACGAGGAATACTACAGTTCTCGCTACAAATCTACTATAGATGCATGGTTCATCTGGATTTTTGATAAAGCCAAATTCCTTGACCGTCTCATCAAAACAGATGTTCCAACTCCGCGATGCCTGCTTTAGTCCATAGATGGACTTAAGCAACTTGCACACCTTTTCGCTGCTCCCACTCTGAATGAAACCCTCTGGCTGATCCATATAGACACACTCCTCTAAATTTCCATTTAGAAAAGCGGTTTTTACGTCCATCTGCCAAATCTCATAATCGTGGAAGGCAGCAATGGCAAGAAGGATCCGAATGGATTTCAGCATAGCCACTGGAGAAAAGGTTTCGTCATAGTCCAAGCCAGGTCTTTGATGGAAACCCTTTGCTACAAGTCTAGCTTTATAGGTCTCAACCTGTCAATCTACACCAATCTTCCTTTTGAAGATCCACTTGCATCCTACGGGTTTTACCCCGTCTGGAGCAATGTCCAACGTCCATACTTTGTTGGTGTACATGGACTCCATTTCGGTCCGCATTGCATCCAGCCATTTTACCGAGTCAACGCTCTGAACGGCCTGCTGGAAGCTAGTAGGCTCATCATAATCTATGATGCAATCCTCTCTATCCCCGTCTATGAGAAAACCGTAGTATCTCTCGGGCGGATGAGACTGCCTACTACTCCTACGGAGCGGCGTAGGAATGTCCTGTTCATTTGAACCCTCTGGTTCCACTAAGCTTTCAGTAATAGTCTGTGGTTCTGGAATTTCTTCCAGTTCTACTGCGCTCCCACTTAATTCTTTTTCTAAGAACTGGTGTTCTAGAAAGTGGGCATGACGAGAAACAAGAACTTTTTGTTCCTCCTCGTAGTAGAAGAGATATCCCTTGGAATTCTTTGGATATCCCACAAACTTACACAGTACTGAGCGCGCCTCGAGCTTGTCCGCATGCTGCTTTTTAACAAAAGCTGGACTTCCCCATGTCTTAATGTGACTGAGATGGGGCCTCTTCCCACACCACATCTCATATGGTGTAGTAGGCACAGTCTTAGTAGGAACTCGGTTCAAAAGGTACGCAGCTGATTCTAGCGCATACCCCCAGAATGATCGCGGTAACTCAGCGTTACTCATCATGGACCGTACCATATCCAATAGGGTTCGGTTCTGTCTCTCCGATACACCGTTGTGTTGCGGAGTGTATGGAGGAGTAAGCTGAGAGAGAATCCCGTTCTCTTTTAAATAATTCAGGAACTCGGCACTTAAGTATTCTCCACCTCGATCCGATCTTAGAATCTTGATACTTTTGCCGGTTTGTTTTTCTACTTCATTCTTATATTCCTGGAATTTTTCAAAGGCTTCGGACTTATGTTTCATTAAGAAGACATAACCGTACCTTGAAAAATCATCCGTAAAAGTAATGAAGTAAGAATAACCGCTTCGCGCATGTGTAGACATTGGACCGCACACGTCGCTGTGTACGAGTCCCAAGAGCTCGCTCGCTCTTACTCCGTGTCCACTGAACGGAGTCTTTGTCATCTTTCCTTTGAGACAGGATTGACAAGTGGCATATGATTGATATTCGAACGGATCCAAATATCCTTCTGTATGTAACTTAGTCAACCTTCTCTCATTGATGTGACCCAGTCTACAATGCCATAAGAAAGTCTGATTGATATCTGGAGACTTTCTTTTGTGTGTATTCTGGACATTGAAAATCTGTGGTTGGTTTAATACGTATATACCATTGCTCAGTGTACCTGACCCAATCAGAACTTGATTAAGGTGAATGTTTACAACATTACTTACAAACGCAAATTCATAACCTTCTTTAGAAACCAAAGATACAGAAATGATATTACAAGTTGCGTTGGGTACAAAAAAGCAATTACGCAAAACCAAAACATGTCCATCTGATATTCCCAGGTGATAGTCCCCCACGGCTTTAGCATCCATGCTAGCTCCGTTCGCAACTCTGAGGGTCATGTCACCTGCCTTCAAAACCCTACGGTTTCTCAACGCCTGCAAAGAATTACAGATATGAGATCCTGATCCGGTATCCAATACCCAGGAAGTAGAGTTTATCGAAAGACAGTTTTCAATAACATACACACCTGAAGCTGAAGCCGCAACCTGCTTCAGTTCCTGTGTCCTGGCTTTCCAAGCCCTGCAATCTTTCTTCCAGTGTCCACTCTTGTGACAATAGAAGCATTCCTCTTTACCCACCAGTTTCCCCGCTATCATTGTTGCTTTTTCTTTTCCCTTCTTTTCCACTTTACTAACACCGCCCCTTGGTTTGGCGGGGGCTTTCTTCTTCTTTCCCTTGGCTCTCGCCTTGGACCTAGAAGAAGAAGATCCTCCTACAAACAAAGTGGGTGTTTCTCTACCTTTCTGTAGGGTGCCCTCTGCGCTCCTCAGCATGTTGAGGAGTTCTGAAAGTTCAACTTCCTTTTCTTGCAAGTTGATATTCAGTATGAACTGGGCGTAAGTGGAAGGAAGGGACTGGAGAACTAAGTCCGTATAGAGCTCACTCTCCAACGTGGTCCCAAGTTCTGCGAGCTCCTCAATGTAGCCAATCATCTTAAGCACGTGGTCCGCTACCGATGATCCGACGGCCAACTTTGCCGAAAATAACTTCTTCGACACTTCGTATCTTGCGATACGAGACTGCTCTCCATACAGTTCTTTTGTATGAAGAAATATGGATTCCAAGTCCATATTCTCGTGCCTCCTCTGATGTTCGTTGTCCATAGAGGCAAGCACGAGGCACCTGGCCTTCGCGCAATCAATCTCCCAAGTCTTACGGATTTCCTTATCCGCGACGCTGGAGGTGGGACCTGGGACGGGGGGAGCTTTGGTGGTAAGAAGATACCCCAGCTTGTCGTAAGTGATTGCCATTTTGACATTCCTGAGCCAATCTTACCCTGTCAGTATGTTTTTATCTAGAAGTAACTTAAGTCCAGTCATTTCGATTTGGTCGCTGCAGGGGGGGAGAGAAGAAACACTTTAGCACGATGCTCTTGCAAGTTTAGAGTGGTTTTTAATTTGTCTAAACAGGATGGCTCCCACTGTCTCTCGAATCCCTCCTCAAACCATAAAGGAAGAATCAGTCGGGATCAATCCCACCGCACAATACTTGCTTAACCGTTCAGCCAGGCCAGTGTCGGTACTTCGAGGGAGGTTTTCCAACGCTTTCGCGAAGTTCCTTAATTTAAGAACCTCTTTTCCCTGGGGGCGTAGCCCCGCTAACACCTTTCTAGGCACCTACTAGGTTTATAGCATTGATCGTTTAGTGAGAAATTTCCCGAGGAGTAGCATATACTCACAGTAGGATCGGGATCCAAATATCATCGCGTGACGAAAATGAAGGAATCCTACCATAATCATCACACTCCAAATGGTATGCAAATCTAGCAAGTTTCAGTACTTATGAAACTCCCGATGTGGATTTTTGCCCCATGCTCTTATGACCTTGACTTTGGCCAAAATATCATAAGTCACATGTCAAGTTCTACCCGTCACTATTCAGGTTAATTTGGATCCACCCGTACCTACCCTTGACTTTGGCCAAAATGGCAGTACGACTGTCCCAAACCAACGCATCTATCTATGCTACACATGAACACCCAATAACTACCAATCACTATGCCTTGACTTTGGCCAACATACATAGCTTGAATACTATTGCCTGTTCATGCGAAACGACGGAGGGCTATGAATGGTTTTGGTAAAACCGTGAACGTAGTGAACTTGATATAATCGATGGAACGAGATAGCTTTTAGAAGGAGTGGCTCAAGCTCCGCTTTTAAAAGTTAGTTTTGAAAAGAACCGAGTGGTTTTTCGAAAGTGTTCCAACGACTTTAACTTGGTTTATTATCTTGCATTAGTTCTTTTAATGCGTGATATTCTTGCATTAGTTCTTTTAATGCGTCCCATCATTTAATCCTACCATTGCAGAAAACAACCAAAATATGACGTACGCTTATGCCATTCGCATTCGCCACGGGGCCCCGTCATCACCCGTTAGGTTACTTAACTAACGACAGAGCGGGGGCTGGGCTAGCGCGGCTGTAAAACATAAGCAACGTCTAAATAGTTATAAATATAGCAATGATAGACATTACAGATCACAGATGAATACATTGGATATACTAGGAATCCGCAATCCGTTCGAGCCTGCAACGAAAAGCGGATTACACGGTCGCGGTGAATAGCCAAAACCCCACCCAAGACCCCTACGGGTGCGGCAAACTACCCGCCAAGTACCCGGTAGTTTGTGCACCCCTCCATGGGTCTATCCTAGGAGCAAAAACAGTAAAAAGAATTATACAATGACGGCAACAACCCCGACCCGGTTGTGCGGCCATACAAATAATAATATTACATCAATTTACATATTACAAATGAATGAAAGAAAAGCAACACTCATCTCACATCCATCCCGGCTATTCACCCGCGACAATCCAATCCATTCAAATACACATACCATCAACAAACACAGATCACAGATGTGTATAACCCCGACTAATCGACATATAGCGATTAGCCGACGTTCAATACATGCAAACATCACAGATATAACCATCGTAGTCAAAGTGCAGTGAAGTTCGATAAAAATACGGATTTATAGGCCCCCAAAAACAAATTTCTTTTCTGGAAAATCTGGGCACAAATGACATATCTTAAAAATCCCAAAACCCTACCAGAAGAACACTGCACAAAACAGGACCACACGAAGAGACAAAACGGCGGCGGTTCCGCGGCCTAAGCCACCCATTGCCGCGGAACCGCGGCGCTTTGAAGGAATCATGCGATCGTATTTTGTGGGTGTTTTTACAAAACCCTGAGCCGATTTTAGGAGTAAAACTTTTTACATTTCGAGCACAAAAAATTTCAACAGAAACTTAGGGTTTTGGTTTTTCCGGTTTTGCGATTTTTCTCGATCGAACTTCCATACACTTTACTACAAAGCTAGTTTAAGTTTAGTTAGGCTCTGATACCACTGTAAGTCCACGTTGCGACCCCCCGGTTCTTACGGGGAGGCGGAAACGGTATAAAAATCAAATTTTTGGCGCATGGGGCAACATGGACTAACAAAGTCGGGATCTTTTCTAAACTAAACTAGCAAACATGCAAAGGAGAGTTAACTACTCGGCAAAGTGGTTATACCTAACTTGAACTCCTTCTTCTTGAAACCTAGTAGAGGTTGATGGTTCTTTCCTCGTAGCCTTCTTCCGTCAAAGATGGATCCACCTGAGGGTTCAACCTTCGGGCTCTTTCTCGAACTTAGAGTGAACTAGGATCTCCGGCTTGCTAAACCTTGAACCCTAGAGAGAGTAGAGAGTATCTATGGGGTGTTTCTCTTTCAAGGAGAGGGATTCTCAACACATGAGAAGGATTCTCCTTGAGCTTGAGGAAGAAGAAGAAGAAGTGAGGAGAGAGAATGAATAGAATAGAATGAGCTCATTTTCCTTTTGCAACCATAACAAAAGGAAAAAGAATTATCTAATTAATAATAATAATTCAAAATGAAATAGTTGATGGTTGTTTTTGGAATGACCACTATCATCACTTCATTAAATGAATGTAAGCTAGAATCAAGGAGTATCCTTGCAAAGTAATGATGATGGTCAAACATTCAACCATGGTCAACAAGTCAACCATGGTCAGCAAGTCAACAAAACCAACCATGACACAATTTCATTTAATTACTATTATTAATTGATATTTCATAAATCCATTAGGGTTTGGAAAAAGACGACTGTCAACTGTGCATACGCACCCGTTCCGAAACCCTAATGAAAGACCTCTTCCTCCGCCTCAAACAACTGTGCATACACACCTGCATTCTCGTTCCGAGGAACAAGAATACTGAGAGATAAAAGCAACCCCAAAACATATACCAGTATCTGGCTCAAACCAGAGCCTGCTAGTATAAACCGTCCGGACTCCAAACGTGCACAAGTGCGCGGATGAGAACGAACCCTGCCGCAAAACCATGCGACCTCTACTCAGTTTTGCCCAGAGGCGAATACCCTCTGTGTGGGACTCTAAAGACTCGACACTATGCTGGCAGTGGGTTTAAGCACAGACCGCAAGCGGCACTAGCTGTGCGTAACGGTCCCCAGGTAGATGCCGACAAGAAGGCTGACGAGGTGAACCCCATCTGAACTCCTACTGAGTCTGAATGTGACAGTCTCCGTATAGTCCGGTCTGTTCGTCTAATACATCGCATGTCGGGCCTAGGGGGCGGTAAAACGTCAGTCCCCTAATAGCGGTACAAGTTGTGTTGGAGTGAAGCCCAAAACACCCTGAGATAACACTGGAAGCCTACCAGTATATCTCGCTTGCCCTGGCCAGGGACTACTCGTGTAACGGCTCTCCTAGACACAGCGCGATGTCAACCCCCAATACCGGGAGAGACGAATCCTGTCTAACCGTCACTGCCTCCAAGCGCTTCGGGACTGCACCCAACCATTACCTGTTTGCACGACTCCTTTGAGCCGTGGTAGGGTAGTGATCAAAGTGCAGTGGGAACACACTCGAGGCGAAGTGCCAGTGTCAAGTCAGCGGACTAAGCTGTACTCATGTCACCTGGGAACTGATAACTGATGATAGGTATAATACCAACCTGTCAGTTCCCGACGAGTCCTGTCCAGTGTACTCGTAACCTAACGAGCACCCGTATACTATCTCCAGTACGACGTACTGATGGCTGTGGGACAGACCATCTCCCACACTGGGATGAGAAGCGCATACGCTAGTCTACTCTGGAGTATCGATACCCTGTCTCGATAGTCCTGCGACTAAGGACCTGTATAAGGATGTGCTTACAGATTACCCAGCCCCCACTAGTGTGATTGCCATCACAACGCTGGTAATCAAGCAAAGATCCTAAGGGCTCCACTAATGCGTATAGGTGATATACTAAAATAAACACATGTACACATTGAAGTAGAAACAAACCAAGTAGCATACTACTATATTGAGCAAGATTGTTTATACAAGGTGAATATCCCAAGCTTCCATTAAGTAATATACAAACTAGTATGATACAGTAATGGCCTCTAGGGCATATACACTAACAGCGGATGCAAAACATATAGAAGCATCTGCTAAATATAATATATATATATATATATATATATCTCAACATCGCAGGAAGATAATGGTCATCACAGACAGATAAAAAAACATCACAAGCATATGAACAACAATATGAAATAGTGGAAAATCTAGGAGCCCCTCGTTTCATTTGAGCCATAAATGAAACGCGACGTTCTCCGGTCATATGGATAGCCAGTGCAATGAAGATCCTTGACCCCTACGAGTGCGACAAGTTACCCGCCAATCTCAGAAGTGAGGCAACCCTGGTCAACAAAGTGAATGGGCCACCCAGCACTTCACGAAATCCGGTAACTTGAGCACCCCTCCATGGGTCAACCTATACCCCCTACGAATGCGGCGAATAGCTTGCCAATTCTAGAGTAAGGACCTCCCGGTCTCAACACCATGAGATGCGGGCCCGTTGCCCTCTAGAACTCGGCTATTCGAGCACTCCTCTGCGGGGTAATCCTAGTACAAAAGAAATATATATACAATGGTGACAACGACCTCAACCCGGTCGTGCCCCAATAAAAGAATATACAAACTGGCAGAAACGACAGTCCACATGTCGGACGCTCTCCCCGCAATAATCAATATACAAATGAATCTAAACTGTACATCTAGTATTGCACACAAGGCTATCCATCAAAACAATCCATTCATAACATCAGTGCAACACAGAACATCAACGTGAATATCATGTTCGTAAACCCATCTGATTATACATATAGCAACCAGTCGGATTGTACCGCTCTATGATATTCACGGTGGCAGAAATTAACGTACGCACTGATACACACGAATTTAAAATTTCGATCGACTAAAATTTTCCGCATTGTCCCCAAGTACAAACCAGTACTCAAACAAATCTGGGCTAAAAGCATACATCTAAAAAATTACATTTCCATACTATAGGGCACCAGAAAAATTTTGGGGCCCAATGGCCAAAATAAGGCCGCGGAACAGCCGCCAAATGGCATGTTTGGCGGCGGTTCCGCTGCGAAATTTTGGTATCATGGGCCTAAAATTTTTTCTGGCCACTAATTTCTCCTGCACATAATTTTAAAGCAATCAAATGATTTTTTGAACAACTTTAAAATTTGGATAGTGGGCATGAAAAATGGAAATGCGATACAGAAAAATCCATCGATCGAGACTTTAAACTTGTGCAAACTAGATAGTAAAGGTTTATGGAGGCTCTGATGCCATGTTGGGATCTAACGCCTGTGCCGTGGAGGCCACGGCTGAGGGGGATGTTAGTTATATGTATGCCCTAGAGGTCATTACTATACATAGGATGTATATTGTAGTGGATGCTTGGACATATATAGGGAGGACTTTCTTGCTCGACATGATAGTATGCTATCTGGTTGATCTTTACCTTAACGTGTACACTGATTGTCTCTCTGTTACATGTTGGTAAAGCCCTTAGGATGTGTACTTGACTACCTGGACTATGATGCGGATCATACTAGTGGGGACATGGTAGTCCATAAGTACATCCTTCAAGGTCCCTAGTCGTGGGTGTATCGAGACAGGGCATCGATATACCAGAGTAGACTAGCGTATACCTTCTCGACCCATACAGATGGGCGATGGATGATCCCATATCCATTAGTGTTTGACATCAGAGATGATATACGGGTGCTCAGTGGAGATTGGGTACACTGGACGGACTCGCCGAGAACTCCCAGATGGTATTATACCTTACGTCAGATGGCAGTTCCCTGGTGACACTGGTACAGAGTAGTCTGTTGACCCGAGATTGTCATAGAGTCTTGTGTGGTTCCCACTGTGCTTTGATTTCCATCTTACCACGTCCAAGAGGGCGTGCAAAACGGTGGTTTTTGGGTACAGTCCCGAGTCACATGGAGGCAATGAGCGATAGGAGGGGATTCGTCTCTCCCGGTATAGGGAGTTGATGTTGCGCAGTGTTCGATTGGCTATAACCGGAAATCCCTGGCCAGGGTTGCTGAGATTTACTGGTAAGTGTTACCTGTAGTTTCTCGAACTGTTATAGACCTCATATCGACACGACTTATCGAGCTATTGGGGTCTGACGTTTACCACCCCTAGGCAAGATATGCGACATATCAGACGACGAGACCGGACTGTACGGTAAGTGTTACTGGTTGGATTCACAAGAGTGTGAGCGGGCTTGCTCGTCGATCTTCTGATCGCTCAATACCCGGGTGGCCGTTACGTTTAGCAGACCGCTTGCGGCTTGTGGGTGCTTGATATGATCATCATCTGCTGCCGGCGTATTGACGAGTCTTTAGAGTCCTACACAGAGGTTTCCTAGCTCAAGTGAAACGAAATAGGAGCGCATATGAGATATGTGCGGGACCGAGAATAATGCGTGTATGTGATACCGTATTTTATTCTCTCGATGAATGTGTCGAATGGTTGTATGCGATATAACCTAGTTATCGAATCAAGGATTGATTCGATAAATCGATACATTGTATACTAGTCGGTTGTGTGCGACATGACCGAATCATTGAATCAAGAGTTGATTTAATGATTTAATGCATAATTATATATTTGATATATTACTTTGCATTAACTAGTATTGGTTCACTTTAAATGGATTTTCTCACTTGAAGTTCACAAGTTGTATATGTGATATACTTTTGTGCACTTGATTGTATCATGTTTGATGATACATGCTTACTTGAGTTTGTGTAAAGATTAAACCATGGTTATTTAAATGGTTAGGGTTTTGTTTTTCATATCTATTTATTCATTTATTTATTTATTTCTTTATGGAAAAGATAATGAAAGAAAATGGTGGCTTATTTTGTTTGATTTTGAAGCTTCATGAAGCTTTGACTAAGTGACCATTTTGTCTCATGCTTAACCCTAACCATTCCACATAACCCTAGTTCATTCTCTACACTTGACCATGGTTATTATTATGATAAGTATTCTTTTTCATTTCCTTTTTAAATAACTTATCATAATATTCTTTCTTCTTCTTCTTCATCTTCTTCAATGAAGAAAGCTTGACTTCATCAATGGTGACTTGGTGAGATGAGTGAGAAATCAAATTCTAAAGTGAACCCACCTCCTATTTCTTCATCCTCTACCTCTTGCCAAGTAGTATAGGGTGTTTTCTTCACAAGTTTCATGACTTGGTGAAGTGGGAGCTTGATCTAGTGATGCCTCGACGTAGATCATCTTCGGCACGAAGCCGACGACCATGCCCGCCCATTTCTCCGATGAAGCCGACGCTAGATCCCGGGTTTCCATTTGGACAGCGAGGAGACTTTATTGCGGAGCTATGGAGGTGGAGGACCGGATCTACAAAGGTTGTATTTCCGTTCTTGTAGTTAAGTTGTTAACTAGTTTCTTTTGTCGCCTATATATCTAGTTAACGATCCGTATTAGGGTTTCTCGGCACCTGTAAAATTAGAAATTGGCATGGTTGATGCCTTGTGAGACCTCATTAGTGTGCCTAGGAACCCTACAGGGGAAGCGAAAACAAAAATTTTTGACGAGCACCGGACTCCCGTAAAACCCAAGATTCAAACCATAGACCCAATCAAGCTATTCTATAAGTGCAAGAGGTTGAGAAATACAACCTTTGTTGCATGTCCACCCAATTGTGGAAGATCTCTCCAAGCTCGTAACCACTGGGATCGCGCTTGAGAATCAACCACCCTTGCCGAAGACGATCCATCCGAGGTAATGCGGAGGAGGCTCTAACCGACGACCCAAATTTTCTAGGTTTGGATGGTCGGTGATGTAGGTATACTTCACTAAATTTTTCTCTCTAGAATCTATGCTTAAATGGAGAGCAAGAAGAAGAAGAAAGTGAAAGAGCTTGAAGCATGAAGGAACCATGGAGCATGAGCTCAAGTCAAGAAAATGATCATCACCCTCTTAAAGTAAAAAGGAATGGCTACATAAATATCAACCATGCACCAAATAGTGAACAAAAATGGATTTTATTACTTTAAAATCCAAAGCCATCCCTCTCTACATGCAATGAACCATGCTTCACTTTACACCTCATTTCCCTTTTATTTTTCTAAATAGAAAAATAAATATGAGGTGTTCATCTTCTAGAAGCATTCCTGTATAAATACGGAATACTTCACCTGGTATATGTATAGCTACATATACGCGTATCTGTATAAAAATACAGATAGCACCAAAGAGAGAAAATAAATAGTGAAAAATAATACTAAAATATATGTATCAAAATATATATATAAATTATTAAATCAAAACCTGATTTAATAATCCGGCTTAATCCTAAACCGGCCAGTATTATCAACCGTCTGATTAAAATCCGTGTATCGCGTACATGTATTTAATCGGACCGCCTGCACGTACCATCGTACGGCTCCTACATTTGTCGCATGAACCGGGAAAACCCTCTGTGTGGGACTCTAAATATTCGGCAATACGCTGGCAGTGGGTTTAACCATAAGCACATCAGGGGCACTAGCTGTACGTAACGGCTACCCAGGTACTTGTCGAAAGGGGGGTCGACAATCAAGTACGTCCTTACCCTACTGAGCCTGAATGTGACAATCTCCGTACAGTCCAGTCTCTTCATCAAAGAGTATCGCATATCGGGTCTAGGGGGTAGATAATGTCAGACCTCTACTAACCTGATAAGTCATGTCTGAGTCATGCTCATCACCAACTGATATACTACTGATCAACTATCAGTAAATCTCAACTACCGTGGCCATGGATTTCCGATGATAGCCAACTGAACACAGCGCGACATCGACTCCTAATATCAGGAGAGACGATTCCCTGACAGCTGACCACTGCTTCTATATGGCTTGGGACTGTACTAAACTAAAAGCTATTTGCACGACTCCTTTGAACCGTGATAGGATAGTAATCAAAGTACAGTAAGAACTCACACGAGAAAAATGACGACTTCAGGTCAAAGGACTAACCTGTACTCATGCCACCTGAG
Organism: Agapanthus africanus; assembly: GCA_030015575.1. Classification (NCBI taxonomy): domain Eukaryota; kingdom Viridiplantae; phylum Streptophyta; class Magnoliopsida; order Asparagales; family Amaryllidaceae; genus Agapanthus; species Agapanthus africanus. The sequence continues at coordinate 497,784,892 of CM057348.1, read as the reverse complement.
AACTTCCATCTGACGATAGGTATAATGCCATCTAGAAGTTCTCTCACCTCTAGTGAGCACCTGTATACTATCTTAGGTGACACAACACCAATGGCTTGTGAGACCGGCCACCACCCTTCGTCGGGTCTCGAAGCGTATACACTGATCTACTTCGGAATATCGATGCCCAGTCTTGATACTCCCACGACTAGGGACATTTAAAAATGTGCTCATGGACAACACAGCTCCTATATATATGATCACCATCATAATGCTGGTTGTCAAGCAATAATCCTACGGGTTTCATCAATGATGAAGAAAAACCAGATAGCATACTATCATCTCGAGTAAAACTGTTATACCTGTATAGGTCCTCCCTCGATTATCATAATCGTCTACTTGTGATCACAATAATTGCCTTGAGGGTACTATATCCAACAACAACCATTACCGCCCTACCCCACCCTACCCACCCCCCAGAAAAGAAAAAAAGGAAAGAAAAGAAAGAAAAACAAAATAGAAAACTGACTAACTTGAAGCTAGGTAATTGATCGTTGTACAAAATCTACATCTAACTTGTTTTAGTTTTAGACGAAGCAAGAAAAGGGGAAATAATTTAGAAGCAGATATGTTAGATATGCCTCCCATTCGATCCCTGAAGATTTACCATTTGAAGATCCGGAGTTATTCGAGTTTTGAAGTGGAGCTAAAAGCTTTAGACGTCTGCCTCGATGAGGTTCAGACGTTTGCGAGCATTTTGGTAGCGCTCTATTATTTTGGACTAAATACCAAACGTCTGGCGAATCCTTTGTTAGATGTCTGGGGATGCTCTGGTATTTTGTGAGACTACTTGTACAGACATCTAGCAGATCCTTCTGCAGACGTCTCCCGTGTTCTGGGCCGGATGTTTTCTTTAATTAAGAAATTAGTTTTTTGGGTAAATCTTTTGTTTGCTATAAATAATAAAGTTTGTAGCAACTATAGATATGATGCTATTATTAAATTTTAGAGAACTTATTATATTATGAGAGTTCTAGGGTTCTTTGGAGGGATTCTTATTCTCCATCGATTTGTACTCCTCCGATATTTGATTATTAATAAAACTTCTCCTCCACCTATTGTTTTGTGCTTAGTACTCGTATTTCTATCTTGCATTTGCCTGTGGTTTTTTCCTTCTCTTTATCAATTGTTTGTGCTTTGTGATTTTCTTGTATGCGCAACAAACTGGTATTAGAGTTATTGTTGCGTTGTTGTGGGATTTTTGGTTGAACTATTAGGTCTTTGATTTTGCAATCTAGGTTAACTATGAGTAACGACAACTACGTCATCTTCTCTACTTTCTTAGATCATGATTTTGAAGTTTAGGGTTTGTTAGCACATCGTGTTTTTTGATTTGATCCCGCATCATGTCTCCGATACCGAGAAGTTCGATGAAAATATGAGTTTTAGTTTGTGGCAAGTCTGTATGGTTGCCGTTTTGACTCAAAACAATTTGATGAAGACAGTTCATGGGAAGGATAAAAAGCCTTCCACTATGACGGAGGAAGCTTGGAAGGAGATGGATGAAAAGGCCCTCACGGCTATCTACTTTTATTTAACAAATGAAATTCCATAAGAAGTTTTGGTGGAGAAGGCGGCGGCTGATTTGTGGAATAAATTGGAGGATTTTCATTTAAGTAAATCTCTTACAAATTGACTCTTGTTGAAGAAGCGTCTCTACACATTTTGCATTTCAAAAGGCTCTCCAATAAAATCTCACGTTGGTGAATTTAATTCAATCATTACAGATCTGGGTAAGATTGATGATGAAGATCAAGCTCTTTTCTTGTTGTGTTCGTTACCACCTTCATATAAGCACTTCCGTGACACCATAGTTTATGGACGAGACACGATCTTAATCAAGGATGTCAAGGAGAATTTGATGAACAAAGAGAAGATCGACAAGGAGTTGACTTCTACGGAAGCAGATAGTTTATCGTCTGGCTTATTTGTTCAAAGGAGAGTGGAGAAGAGAGATCCGGAAGCAAATAGGAAGAATTCGCGGTCAAAATCCAAGGTTAAAAATATGACCTGCAATTATTGTAAGAAGAAGGGGCACTTCAAGTTCGATTGTTTTAAGTTGCAGAACAAGCTAAAACAGGAAGACAAACCAAAGAAGGAGTTTTCGGCTGAAGCAAGTATAGCGAAAAGAAAAGGTGATCTTTTTATGGTCCTCGACAATACACAACGATTTAAAAATGAGTGGATCATGGATTCGGGTTGTTCTTACCACATGTGTCCCAATAGGAATTTGTTCACTACGTATGAGTCCGTTGATGGTGGGGTGGTTTTGATGGGTAACAATAGCTTATACCGAGATATTGGCAAAGGGACAATCCAAATCAAGATGTTCGATAGTGTTGTGAGGACATTGGCCGAAGTCAGGCACGTAGCTGATTTGAAGAAGAACCTCGTCTTTTTAGGTGCACTCAACGGCAAAAGTTACAAGTTTTCTGTTGAAGGTGGAGTTTTGAAGGTAACCAAAAGCGCTCTCGTTGTGATGAAAGGCTTGAAGAAAGCGTCCATGTATTCATTACAGGGTTCGACGACTTCCGGATTGGCGGCTATTTCATCATCCAAGTCTATGATTAATTTGGAAATATATCACATGAGGCTCGGGCATATGAGTAAGAGAGGATTGACCGAGTTGTCGAAACATGGTCTACTTGGTGAGAAGAGTAAAATGAAGCTGGAGTTTTATGAACATTGCGTCTTTAGAAAACAAAAGCGCGTTAGCTTCAGTTCAGCGATGCACAATACAAAAGGTACTCTAGATTATATCCATTCAGATTTTTGGGGACCCTCTCTAATTGTTTCTAAAGGAAGCGGTGCCAACTATCTGCTTACATTCATCAATGACTTTTTGAGAAAGGTTTGGGTCTACTTCTTGAAGTACAAAAGTGATATGTTTTCTATATTCAAGTAATGGAAGATGTTGCTTGAGAAGCAGACAGGCAAGCAAATCAAAAGACTAAGGACAGACAACGGGTTAGAGTTTTGTGGTGGAGATTTCAATGATTTCTGCAAAAACAAAGGGATAGTTCGGCATCATACCGTTTTCTACACACCACTGAATAATGGAGTCGCAGAGTGGATGAACCATACTCTTTTGGAGAAAGCACGGTTCATGTTGTCCAACGCAAGGCTCGGAAATGAGTTTTGGGCAGAAGCAGTAAATACGATGTGTTATATTATGAATCTGTCACCTCATACATCGCTAGGTTGTAAGACACCGAAGCAGGTTTGGTCGAGATAACACGCTGATTATTCAAAATTTAATGTGTTTGGTTACCCCGCTTATTCATATTGCCATGAAGGAAAATTGGATTCTTGAGCGAATAAATGTTTATTTCTCGGTTATGCTACTGGCCTTAAAGGTTATAGATTATGGTGTTCGGATCCAAAGTCACCAAAATTTATGATTAGTAAAGATGTGACTTTTGATGAATCTGCTATGTTGAAGCCGAAGAGTGTGGAGTCTCTAGTCACAAACGATTCAAAGAAGGATGAGCTGAGAGTTGATATTAAGGTCGGTGAAAGTTCGAGTTCGCAGGAGATCTTTCCTTCACCATCGTCTGAAGAAGCTCATGATGAGCAGTCCCATAATGATGAGTATTTTTCACTCGAGTTCCCACACTTTGTTACTTTCACTTTTCATCATCCAGACTTGTATGCATTTGCTATCAACCTTTGTACATGTGACAGAACCATTGCATATCTTGATCCTCTGATGAAGGCGCGGCGAGTCCTGCTCAGGTAGCGTCATATAATCGGCAAGATCATTCTGAACATCATACGATATTAAATACTCGACGCAGTCCCAACACAATACCTATTGTGAATGCCTCCCATTCTATCTTTATTGATTGACTAAGTTTATCCTACATTATCATCGAAGTTGTTCGAGATTGAAGTTGTTAATGATATATGCCCTAGAGGCCATTATTGTATAGTACTAGATTGTTTATTACATTTTGGAAGCTTGGGATATACACAGATATAATAACAGCCTTGCTTAATATGATAGTATTCTATCTGGTTTGATTCTATCTTAATATGTGTATATGTTTCTTTTAACATATCGCTAATACATATTGATAGAGCCCTTAAGATCTTTGCTTGACTACCAGCGTTGTGATAGCAGTCACATTGGTGGGGCTGGGTAGTCTATAAGCACATCCTTATACTTGTCCCTAGTCGTAGGATTATCGAGACAGGGCATCGATACTCCAAAGTGGACTAGTGTATACGCTTCTCATCCCAGTCAGGGGATATGACCTGTCCCGAAGCCATTGGTATACCGTACCAGAGATAGTATACATGTGCTTATTGGGTTATGAGTTACACTGGACGGACTCAATGGGAACTGCTGGTTGGTATTATACCTATCGTCAGTTAGCAGTTCCTGGGTGACATAAGTACAGGTTGGTCCATTGACTTGACATCACTATTCGTCTCGAGTGTGTTCCCACTGTACTTAGATTACTACCCTACCCGGCTCAAATGAGTCGTGCAAACAGATAGTGGCTGGGTGCAGTCCTGAAGCACTTAGAGGCAGTAGTGGATAGAAAGGATTCGTCTCTCCTGGTATTGGGAGTTGATATCACACTGTGTTCGGATAGCCATTACACAAAGTCCCTAGCCAGGGAAAGTGAGATTTACTGGTGGGTACACCAGTAGTTTCTCAGGGTGTATTGAGCTCTACACCGACACGACTTATTGCGCTATTAGGGGTATGACGTTTACCACCCCTAGGCCCGATATGCGATAATCTTAAACTAACAGACCGGACTGTATGGAGATTGCCACGGATATGCTCGGTAGGAGTTCATATGAGTTCGCTCGTCGGCCTTCTTTTCGACATGTACCTGGGTAGCCGTTACGTACAGCTAGTGCCACCGACAGACTTTTGGTTAAACCCACTGCCAGCATACTGTCGAGTCTTTAGAGTCTCACACAGAGGGTTTCCCTGGTTCAGGCAAAACGATGTAGAGGCCGTATGGTTTTATGTGCAGGGTTCCGATTATATAAGTGTACTGGCTACACGGATGTTGTTCGGACGTATAATACTAGTTGGATTTGGTTTAAGCCAGATTCTAGTATTATATTATTTGATTATTATTATCTCATAGTGTTCATATTTTTGCAGTACGAATATAGGTTTGTATATATGGTGATGGCATTCTTATAATTTCACAAGAGACGCTTCTAGAAGGGGACACCTCATTATTGGATTTATCTATTTTTGGAAATAGATTAATGAGGTGGAAATGGAGATATTTGTGGCATGGTGAAGCATGGCTTATTAGTTTGTTTATTGGTTTGGACTTACTATTGAAGTATGGTTGATATTTTCTATTGAAAATAATCCATGCTTTATGTAAGAAAAAACAATGAGCCATTCTTCATAAGGCACAAGACTAGCTCATTTGTTGATTTTCTTTCTCTCTCCATTTTCCACTCCTCCTTCTTCCTCAAGACCCCAACCCTCACATGTGTTGTGAATCCTAGGGTCACTTGAGATTAAACAGTCCAATTAACGTTCTACATCTTCTAAGCTACCTAGTTTAGCGAACTAGGTACTTTAGTTACCTCAGTTTAGAGGTTGGAGCTTGAACCATAGACTCTCGGGTGGATCGTCTTCGACACGAGGATGCTGATGACCGAGCTTGATCCACACTTCCTAAGAGCCAAGGAAAGAAGAAGAAGACCCGAAGGACTAGAATCAAGGAGGTATAAAACTCTAACAGAGTAGTTAGAACCTACAAATAGTTTAGCTAGTTAAGATTTCCGATAAGATCCTGGAGTTTAAGTCGGTGTTGCAAAGTATAAAAATAATTTTTGTAAATTCCACCTTCCTACAAGTGTGGGGTGTGTGCGACATCGACTTACAGTAGTATCAGAGCCTACTCAAATCTTAACTAGCATGTTAAACGAAGTTTAAAGTTATGAAACTGAAATAACTCTGAAACAATCAAAACGAAATCCAAGTTTCTATTGTTTTTAAAAGAGCTTCTAAAATTTTTTAAACAAGTGCAGAATGCTTCTCATAAAGTAACTAGAACACCATAGAAAAATGAGACACAAACTCCAAACTTTGATCGGCAGAAATGCTCATTTTCCTGGCCTCGCCGGGGTTTTAAGGGAGTTAGGTCTTGGATTTTTTGTGGTGTTATGTACTCTTGGATTTAGGTTTTTAGGTATTATTTGATTTTGCCCAGATTTCATATTCTGTTATCTTTGAGTTAAGGCAATACGGAGTATTTTGAAATCGCAGTTTTAACATCGTTTATTCGTTTTAGTTTGTATATATGTTGCTAAACGTCTACTAATTGCTATATGTCAATTAGTGGGGGTTGCACATATCTAGAATCTTGTTGATGGTTTGTGGATATGAAGTATTGGATCATCGTGAATGAATAGCCAGGGTGTAAGTCAATGTCGCACACCCCATGCACTTGTGGGGAGGCGGAATTTACAAAAAAAGATTTTTCATATGCAACATTGACTTTAACTCCAGGATCTTAACGGAAACCTTAACTAGCTATATCTACTAGGAGATTTAACTACTCGGTAAGAGTTTTATACCTCCTTGATTCCAGTCCTTTGGGTCTTCTTCTCCTCCTCTCCTTGAGCTCTTTGAAGATCCGGATCATGCTTGATCGTCGGCTTCCTCGTGTCGAAGATGATCAACCTGAGAGTATGCACTTCAAGCTCCAAGCTCTAAACCGAGGTAACTACGGTACCTAGTTTGCTAAGATAGGTAGCTTAGAAGATATAGAGAATGATTATGGATTAATTTGTCTCAATTACCCTAGGTTTCTTAACTTATGAGAGTGTTTAGGGTTTGAGGAAGAAGAAGAGAGCCAAGGAGAGATGAGAGTGTTGTGATAAGAATGATGTGTAGAATGGCTAAGTGTTGATGACTATCAAGCATATCATTTTCAACAATAATAATATAATACCACCATGCCTCAATAGTCATCCAAATGAGAATGAGTCACCAAAGTAGCCATGCTTCAATCGTGTCCTAGATAACACCTCATTTATCCACCTCATTATCCATTTAAATAAATGGATTAAACACAAATGATGTGTCTTTTTCTACAAGCACTCTTGTGAAATTACAAGAATACCCATCACCGTATATACATACCCATATTCATACCATGAATACCAAGAGATGAAAATAATCCAATAATCTAATACCAGGATCTGGCTTAAACCAAAGCCTACTAGTATTATCCGTCTGAACAACATCCGTACAACTAGTACACGTATATGATTGGAACCCTACCGTAAAACCATACGGTCTCTATATCGTTTCGCACGAAGAAGGAAAACCCTATGTGTAGGACTCTAAAAACTCGACAGTATACTGGCGGTGGGTTTAACCACAAGTCCATCAGCGGTACTAGCTGCACGTAACGGCTACCCAGGTATCTGTCGATAAGAAGACCGACGAGCAAACTCATCTGAACTCCTACTGAGCCTATCTATGACAATCTCCGTACAGTCCGGTCTGTTCGTCTAATATACTCGCATATCGGGTCTATAGGGTGGTAAAAGTCAGACCCTTAATAGCACAATAAGTCGTGCCATGATAGAGCCCAATACGCCCTGAGAAACTACTTGAGTACCTGCCAGTAAATCTCGCTTTCCCAGGCCAGGGAATTTGTGTAATGGCTTTTCGAACACAACGCGATATCAACTCCCAATACTGGGAGAGATGATCTTATCTAACCATTACTGCCTCCCAGTGTTTCGGTACTGCACCCAACCACTACCTGTTTGCACGACTCCTTTGAACCATGGTAGGGTAGTGATCTAACTACAGTGGGAACACACTCAAGACGAATAGTGATGTCAACTCAATGGACTAACCTGTACTCATGCCACCCTAGAACTACTACCTGACGATAGGTATAATACCAACCAACAGTTCCCAACGAGTCCGTCCAGTGTAACTCATAACCCAATGAGCACCTGTATACTATTTCCGGTACGACGTACCAATGGCTATGGGACAGACCATCTCCCCCGCTGGGATGAGAAGCGTAGTCTACTTCGGAGTATCGATGCCCCATCTCGATAATCCTATGACTAGGGAACTGTATAAGGATGTGCTTATAGACTACCCAGCCCCCACTAGTGTGACTTCCATCACAACACTGGTAGTTAAGCAAAGATCCTAAGGGCTCTACCGTATAAGCAATATGCTAAAAGAAACATATATACATATTGAGATAGAAACAAACCAAGTAGCATACTACCATTTTGAGCAAAACTGTTATTATATCTGTGAATATCCTAAGCTTCTAAAATGTAATATACAAACCAGTACTATACAATAATGGCCTCTAGGGCATATATCACTAACACGGGGGGATGTGAGAAGAGTGTTCTTTTCTTTCATTCATGTATTTGTAAATTGATGTAATATTATTTTTGCGGGGCACATCCGGGTTGAGGTTGTAGCCACCGTTGTATTATTTCATTTACTTTTTCTTGCACCTAAGATAGATCCATGGCGTGGTGCACAAACTATCGGGTTCTTGAAGTGCCGAGCAGCCTACACATTTTATTGAGGGAGGTTGCTTCACTTCGGGAATTTGGCGGGTAGTTTGCAGCATCCGTAAGGGTCTAGGGTGGGTTTGGATATTCATCACGACCGTGGAATCTGTTTTTCGTTCTAGGCTAAAACAAAACACTGATATCCTAGTATATCCAATATATTCATCTGTGTTGCTGTGATCTGTGATCTGGAATGTCTATTATTGTGTGAGACAAATGGATATATATATTATATAATAAAAGTTGCTTATGTTTTGCACCCGCGCTAGTCCAGCCTCCATCCTGCCGTTGGTTAAGTAACATAACGGTGCATAACGGGGCCCCGTGGCGAATGCGGATGGCACAAGCATACGTTCTATTTTCGTTTCTTTCTGCAATGATATGGTTAAATGATGGGACCGCATTAATATTTTTTAATGCAAAGAAAACAAACGAAAGTTAAATCGTTGGAACAATTTCAAAACCACTTGGTTTTCTTGAAAAACAACTTTTAAATGAGTTGGTTTTCTTGAAAAACAACTTTTAAATGAGGAGCCTAAACCACTCCTTTTAAAAGCTATCATGGTTCCTTCGACTATATAAAGTTCATTACGTTCACGGTTTTCGCCAAAACTAGCCGTAGCTCTCTGTCATTTCAGATGAGTATTCAATAGTATTCAAGCTATGTAGTTTAACCTTCGCCAAGGCATAGTGATTGGTAGTTGCTGGGTATTCATCTGTAGCATAGATAGGTACGTTAATTTGGGACAGGCATACAGCTATTTTAGTCCTCGTTAAGGGCTTGTACGAATGGCAAATTAACCTGGACAATGATGGATAGAACTTGACTTGCATCTTAGGATATGTTGGCCTTCGACAAGGTCATAAGAACCCGGGGCAAAAATCCATATATCGGGAGTTTCAAAAGAAAAGGAAAATTGCTAATTTTGCATACCATCTGGAGCGTAATGATTTTGGTAGGATTCCTTCAAAGTTGTCATACAATGATAGTTGAATCCCGATCCCACCGTGAGTTTTATTACTCCTCAAGAGATTTTTTTCACTTCACAATCAATGGTATAAACAAAGTAGGTTCCTAGAACGGTGTTAGCGGGGTTACGCCTCCAGGGAAAAGGGGTTATGTAATTAAGGAATTTCGCGAAAGCGTTGGGAAACCTCCCTCGAAGTACCGACACTAGCCTGGCCGAAAGGTTAAGCAAGAATTATACGGTGCAATTAATCCCGACCAATTCTTCTTTTATGGTTTGAAGTAGGATTTGAGAAATAGTGGGAGCCATCCTGTTTAAATAAACTAATAACCAATTTAAAGTTGCAAGAGTATCATGCTGAGTGTTTCTTCTTTCTCTCCTAATTGCAGCGACCAAAATGACTCGGCTTAAGTTAATGCTAGATAAAATATATTGACGGGCCAAACTATAAAGATTGGCTAAGCAATGTCCAGATGGCCATAACCTATGACAAGCTGGGCTGCTTTCTTACTACTAAAGCCCCCACCGTCCCGGTCTAGATTCCACCGTCACGGATATAAAAATCTGTAAGACATGGGAAATAGACAGTGCGAAAGCCAAGTGTCTCGCGTTGGCCTCAATGGTTAATGAACACCAGAGGCGGCACGAGAAGATAGGCTTAGCTTCCATCTTCCTCCATACCAAAGATTTATATGGAGAGCAATCTCGTATCGCAAGATATGAGACCTCGAAGTGTCACGCCCCGCCCCCCAGTATACGGAGAAGGGGACGCGACTGGTCCGCTACGTATTTACTGTGAAGTAAATACGATAAGCGTATCGAAGCAATATAAAAGTAAGCACAAGAGACAAGAGATATAAACTGAACGACAACTTTATTTATTAACATTCTTTTATACAATGCATGAAAAGTAAATACAACTGAATAAAAAGCAATGCCTAAACAATGGCATAACAGGAACTGAAAAGTACTGAATGGAAAGTGTACAATGACTAGAGCTCGGGGTCTTCACTGAACTGGTCCACGTCTTAAGCAGTGGGCTTGTTCTTTGACGGGTCCAAAACACCTGACGACTTTCAAAGAAGAAAGAAATAGAATGTCGTTAGCGAACAGGTCGCTCGGTAAGTCCCAAAGATAAGGGAGAAATAGACAGAGAGTAAGAGAGAGAGAGATAGTAGCTTTTAATGTTGTATTATATTATTGTAGTGTTGTGTTAACGCTGTTGTTTGTAGCTTGGTACAGAAGGATGCCAGTGTATACGAGAGGGGTCTCTATATGCTTGAGATCAGGGCAAACGGAATATAGAGTACAATGCTCCGTTAGAAGGCCCGGAACAACGGCAATTGGATTCATGTTAGGTGTCTTAAATCTTGCAGTCTCGTGCCACTTTTAACACCTTTCGTACCAGTCTACCCCTTAAACCCCATAGTGCCTTGTTTGTATTGTATTGTATTGTAAATTGTATTGATTGTAAAATTGGATGACTGACCGAAACCATGATATCAGTAAACGGATGTAACCGTAGAATCATGTAAATGGATGTAACTGGAGAATCATGTAAAAGGAATGTATATCCATGGTTCGGTTAAGTCAAGTTGTATAGATTGATAATTGGATTCATGGATTCATGTTGAATTGGAATATTGAAGATTGTAGATTGTAGATTGTAAATTTTAGATTGTACTTGAATCATATTCAAGTCAGATTATAATGAGACTCACTTTGACTCAGACAATTAGAAAAGTAAATTGAAGTCCTGATTGTTTTGATGTTATCGGTAACCGCTGCACATGGACGATAGGATTTGTGTCTTTTTCAAAGACGATTACCGTATTGATAACACCATTATTAAGTTGTCTAACTTAAATAGGCAGATACCCACTTCTCCGGCTCCCTGAGGCTCAAGAGATTGGTCCCGCTTAAACCTATGTTTACTAGGGTCCTTAGGGTAATTTATAGAACTTGAGGAGGTTTTATGTAAAAATACTTTTATATACTTTTCAAAATACACCCCAAGTATTTATTATTCATCTTTAGAGTTGTAATGAATGTAGATTTTATATTATGATATTTCTATTGAAAATATCCTATTTTCATAATATTTGTAATATTGGTTTTGTATGGAATTCATGGTATTTTAGTATAAAATTGATTCTTGTGATTTTTAGAAAAAGGTGGAATATTTATATCATAACAAAATAGGTATTTTAATTATAAATATACATATATTTATACAAAAATAATATATATATATATATATATTATATTCTAAAATCTCATTTTCTTAAGATGTCGTATTTTAAATCTTTCGAGACCGAATGCTCCTTGTGGAGGTCTGAATCTCGCACTACTAAGCCCAAGGATGTGCGATAATCCGCACCATCCCGAACGGGTTCCCCAAATGGGTTGTAGCGGCGCTTTGCAAAGATTTGTATAAATACTAATCGTTAAGGAAAAACGGTTTTGGTATTTATTTGTAAAGATATTTTTTTTCCGTATTCTATGTTCTAGGGTCTCCTAAATCAACTAGACTGCTCCTAACTGGTCCAAAGCGACAAGTTGTGAGATATCCCTCAAATTGCCTCTTCATCGCCAATTGTGGCCAGGTAAGTACAAGTGAAGAAAGAAGGGATCCGCTCACGAATCACCGTGAGACGGGCCTTTTAAAGTTACCTTTCTCACTTGTCTAGCCTAGGCACCACAAAGTCAGGTTTAGATAAATGACTGAATGCCCACAACCTTCCTTTGTCCTAATGAGTGCGACAGTCCTTAATTGGCTGAGTCTAGATATTTTTATTATTAGTTCAAAGGTTATTTATTTGTAAAGATGTATCAATACTAAATCTTTTAGAAATGTTTTTATTAAGTAAAGGGTATTTAAATGAAAATGTTTGTTTTCCCGTATTCTAAATTTCCGATGGTATCGTGCTATGTTGCATATGAGTGTGTGAGGAGGTAGGTCATTATCTCGTGATCTACTTAAAGGTATAGCAAGTTTTGTGATGTTATATGTAGAGTTGAAACTATGTGGTATTTTGATGAAAAAAATACGGTAAAAGTTACAAAAGGAATTAGATTGTCAAGAAACTTGTTCAACATATTTAGTAGTGATTAATAGTCAACATGTAGTGGTTTAAGTATGATTGTATTAAAGAAAAGTGAGGTTTTATAAAGAAACCGAATCGGAAATCGGTTTTGTTCCGATTCCGTCGGGTTTTGTAATTCCATATTTTTAGAATAGAAAAGGAAGATAGAAATGGGGACTTACGGGTTTAGGACAACTAGAAGAGGGAGATGGTTCGGAAGGAGTCGGCGGTGCGTCGTTTCGTCGCCGGGAGTTCCTTCGGACGTTGCTGGAAAATTCGCCGAAGAATTCGCCGGAGCTTCGCCTTTCGCTCACTTCGATTGCACACAAAAGTTTCTTGAAAATTCTAGAGAGTTGGCTCAGAGTTTGGGGTGAGAGGGTAGAGGGTATGGGTGGTATTTATAGGGTTAGGCTAGGGTTAGGATAGATGAAAGGTTAAAATGAAAAATGTGATAAATGTATTAAAAATGTATTAAAAAGTGGAGTAATTGGGGTTTTAAAAGAGCTCTGGAAATGGTCTGAGGCCAAAATTTTGCAGGTGCATAGAGAATGTGAAAAGACACAACTTTCATGTTGGGGTCATCGCCGGAATCGGCCGACTCGGCCGTGACTCGGTCGGAGGACTGAGTCGGTTGAGTCGAGACGGATTTGGCCGATTCCCGGCCGAGTCAGGCGGCCGGGATCCCCCCCGACGGTTCATCTAACCCCTGGAAATGTTACATTTTTAGGTGTAGTGGGGTTTTTGTGAGATATGCACGTGTAAACCCTTGGTATTCTAAAGGTTTTAAAAAAATCAATATTAAAATTAATGTGGGGTATGGCATTTGAACTCTGGTGGCTTGGTTCAGCAGTGCAAGGTATTACCCATGAGCTACAAACTCTTTCTTATAATTAAATTGCTTACTTAAGTCTTGTGCTCAGGCAATAAATACCCCTTTATGGATTTTGAATATTTTTTTGTAAAGATAGTTGTATAGGAAAATTAGGGTTGTTACATTTTACCCTCCTTATAAAAATTTCGTCCTCAAAATTTATAAAAGGAAAGTGTAATAGATTCAAGAAAGTTTGGTGACTGAAGTATAGATAGTGTATAACAAGATGTTGCAAGCATTCTGAAAAGTGTGAGAAAGACTTACTGGTGTTACCTTGACCTACAGTTTCGGCTTCTACGACTGCTAATGTGAAAGTCTGTCGTCGTGGTACATTCCTTCTAGCTGGAGGCACATTCTGTCTTTGGGGCCTGTTTCTTTGCCCTCGAGGCATGTTCCTCATTGCCTGTTGGAATTGGCGAGTAGGCTGTGCAGGTGGTGGAGCAAGTAGTGCAAAATGATATGCAGGAGCCTGGATAGCTGGCCGCTGTGGGTAGTTGGTGGGTATGTGAGCTGAGATGCTATTGTAAGGACAGTTCCCAATTTCGTGGTTTGATGCGCCATAAATTAGACACATGCCTTTTGCGCGCCTACAGTCCTTCCACAAGTGTCCCTTTCTTCTGCAGTAGTAGCAGAAATCTGGACTCGACTGGTTATTGGTTTCCTCTGGTCTCCTAGGTTCAAACGATAGCCTGGAAGAGGCTCGTTCTGCTATTTGAGTGGCAGGGCGTTTCAACCGGCAGATTGGGGTCTGCCCCTTGCCTTTATCACTGCCTCATAACTGCGGGAAGCTTCCAAAGAATCTTCATGAGTCGGAAATTTCCCTGTGGCTAGTGCAGCCTGGATTTCCGTGTCCAAACCTTGTTGAAATCGATGGGCTCTGATCTCATCCGTCTGTATCAGGTGTGCCGCAAATCTATTACAGTCTTGTGTTAGCTGTGCAGTATGTGATATTAAAAATTTGAAATACTGTGACATATCTTACCGACTGAGCATGGTGAACTCAGCGTCATACTCATCTACTGACTTGTCCCACATCGAACCTTGTTGTAGATGAATGAACTGCTGTTCCATGGCAAACCTGGAAATCACAGGGAAGTACTTCGCGTCGAACTTATCGCGAAAAGTCTTCCATTCAATGGGCTGTTCAAGACGGCTTTCTTCCGCCTTCCACCAGTGTAACGTCTTCAAAATAATAAAATATGATTTTTGGGAAATTTTATAATTTAATATTATTTTAATGAATATTTTAATATTCTGGTATAATTAAATACAGATAAATGGGGAAAAATTATGGAAAATTCTAAAATAAGGTATTTTAAGGAATTGCCTCGTTTTCTGTGCATGCCCCCATTTCCTCTAGTTTTGACCCTGCGTATGTCTAGTTTTGACTGATTCCATCTAGGGTGAAATCTGGGTTGATTTTCCTATGTTGGTGTATAATTTGGGACTTGTTTTAGCATGGATTTTGGTATTTGGTGATTCATTCTTGTCGGGTGGCGTTTGGACGTCAACGACAAGTGGATTTTGATTGTGTTTACATGCGAGTCGATAGGTTTTTACCTATGCGGGTAGCGTGTGCTATTTTGGTTTCCGATGTGATTTTTATGTGCTTTAGCATTGTGATATACTTGTAGGTACCCCGCGTGATGTTGAGGCAAAGGAGGTGAAGATAGCGATATCGGCTTTGGCACACGAGAAGCAATGTGAGTAGATTTATATCTACGGGGAGAAGTCGGATGGATGGCGTATAGCACCCCCGCAGTCCGTGGTGATGTATACGAATACGTATACACACGAATATTTTATTATGTGTTGTTTAGGGTTATTGATGGTAATAATGATATTTTGATGATAAGAATATATTGGTTTAGTATAGTGCGAACCCTAGAGTAGTGGTTGCACTCACACATACATTTACACACATACTTGCATTCATTCTTTTATTTATTAGAGTGCATATGATGGTGCGTATATCTACACATGGGTATGGGACTATGTGTTTATATACGGGATTTGAGGATGATACGTGGTTTGAGATGATACTTGATGTGAGGCCGTGAGATCGGCGATGTGACATAGCTTGTCTTCGAGGTGCGATATGATAGTTTTAGCGGGCCTTTGGACACGTGCTTTACCCGCATTCATATTTTTATAGATGGTATCGATTTGTACTAGACTTAGAGTAGTACCCCAGATTATGCGATCTGAAGATAGTGATACCTGATATGTGATGAGGTACTGTGATATTGACCCCTACCCAGCTATTGGGATGCCGTACGACGATCTACCGTACGAGCCGATATTGATGATAGATCCGCACTCATGACTCGAGGATATCATACGATATGTTATTGAGGCGAGATCACCGACTATCATATCTATATTTATATATTGACTCAGATTAGGTGGTTTCATACCCCTCCTGTCTAGATTATTTAGTAGACATTAGACTAGACCGAGTCATACCTATTTCAAAACTAACGAATCAGGGATATTTTAAAGATAAGCAGAAGGGTTATACGGATATTTTCAAATGATGCATCTTTTCTTAAAACACCGTAGCCCTTACTTTACCAAAAGCCCTGATTCGTCTTATTTCAAAAGGCAAGGTTGCATGACATATCTATTGGGGCAGGTTATGTACTTTTGCGTTGATCATTCGTTTCCGCATATTCCTGCTATTTGCATTGCATCGCTTGTATTGTTGTGACATTCAGTCATGCTGCTAGGACACCAGCACCATTATCGATGATGTATATGTGCCACGTACACTTGTTGCCGGCTCACACACTCATCATCGATAATTGCCATGTCACTACACTATAGTACTATTGCATTCATGATATGATTCTGGCATGGCATATTGTACACTTATACCTGTACACATATATAGATGATTCTAGCTTGATTGGGGATTTGGGAACCGCAAGATACTCTTTAAAAACAGATTCCTTTTAAAAGAGCGGTCTCCCTCGACATGTGCACATTATTATTCCATGTTGCATGACTTACTGATATGCTTGCATTACTGTTACATGCCGCATACATCATGCTTTGACTGTACGCATTGAGATATGTTGTTTCTATGATATTTCTGGATTTGGGAACCGAGGGTATTTCAAAAGAGAATATGTCATTTCTTTAAAAACCCGGTTACCCTTGATATGATATTTCAGTGCGTCCACCATGTGTTTTCTCGGTGCTGAGAGCGATATGTGTAACCCGAATCGAGGCGTGGATGAGCCGATTGCGGGTACATGGTGGACCCGGTATGGTTCCCCTCGGCAAGATGATCGATGAGCTTTGCCGATTGAGCCTGGAGGCGGGCGAGTACCTACCGGTGATTGGTTGGACCTGGCGGTTATCCGGAGGATACCGACCAGAGTCGATAGATGTTTTGGGCATACTGCCGGGGCCGAGGGCCGATACCGCAGACAGAGCCCGCGGGCCGATCCGGACTGACGGAGCCCGATATATGAGGATTTACGTGCCGATGCTGGGCACAGTTTTCATGATGTTTTCGGGTGTCGATGCTGGGCACCCTGGTTCCATGATTTTGATGTGTCGCGAGGGACACGGGTGGTTATATCCTCATATTATTTCCCATGCACATGATTCATGATATTTACATGCATGGTGGTTATTGTCAGTGGGTGACGAGTGGACGGGATCCACGAGTGTGCAGATTTGATTACATTGGTTATACCTCATATTCATGACATGCTATTACCTGAGGCACTAGCACGAGCACTTGGCACTACACTCATGTATAGAGATTACATTGCCAGTTTAGCATGCTTCAGCTTTATTCATATTGAGGTTTATTTATTATCTGATCGTATTGACCTAGGATAGGTCATGCATTCGATCTCTGCTTGTAGATATTTTCTATTCACGAGTTGGCAACTCACCCCCGTTGTGCCCCAGTTCTTGCAGGTTTTTGCCGTACAGATTCCATAGCGGCATTTCTGGCACACTGCTTCCTATGGGTGACTTGCTTGGTTAGGTGGGTTCTTTGTATCAGAACCGCCATTGTTCATGTATTTTTATTGTATCTAGAATTGTCCATCAACCAAAACTTGTTTATTGTTTCAGACTTAGAAAACTTGTAGTTTGTTTCGACCTTAGAGTCGCGCTTGTAGTATTGCGGTTTTCTGGCTGTTTTTGAGTTTCTTTTCAGTTTTGATCCTCGCCCCTTGGCGTTGTATATTATTATTGCTTGCGTGGTTGTGACCGTCGATTGACGAAGAGCTAGCTCCCGCTTGGGGATGCCTTTTATCATGTCATATATATTATTCTTGTTGTACCCCGTTCGGGGCCAGTTTTTACAAAGGAAACTCTGCCGAAATTTTCAGGAAAAATTACACATTTTAAAAATTCATATTCGGCTTAGTTATTTAAAAACTTGATTTTCAAACATGATTTCCTTACTTTTCAAAAACAGTTTTCCTTATTTACTCTTTAAATGGTTTTAGATTGCTGGGCTTTTGGCTTACTTGGATCAGATGGGGTCCTATAGACTTCATATGGTTCAAGGGCCAGTCACGTGCTCTTTCGGGTCGTGACAACCAGTTCGAGCATTGTCCGTAAGCTGCAGTTTCGCCACACGGACCCAAGCTAGGTCTGGCACTTATGCTGCCGCCAGATCATCCTCTATGCTCTGTGCCCATTCCTCGGCTTCAAGTGGGCTTCCCTTTCCGGAGAACTGCTTGGGGTGTAAAGCTCTGAATTGCTTCACCCCAGGTGCTTCAGTCTTGGGACGGTTCAAAAGCTGCTGCTGTCCCTCAAGGAGGCTTTGAATCGCCTCAAGCAAACCCGTCTGTTCGTTGATCGGAGTAGGGACGGCAGGTGTGAGTGGTAGTGGTGGAGGTGTGTTGTTGACATTAGTGCTGGTGTTGTTCGGGGAATCCATAACCTTGAATGAAAAATTTAGGTTAGGACAGATTCAAAGTATATGATTCAAGGAATATGAAATTGATAAGATTCAAGGAACATAGATTGTAAAGAATGTTTTAGTTGACGGTTCTTGTGTTATATTGCTTAGGTTTGTTCACGCAGAACAGAACTGCATAGTATGGTTCTATACAGCTCTGACCTGCATGGGCCACCAACAAAACCTGTCACGCCCCGCTTCCCAGTATACGGTGAAGGGGACGCGACTGGTCCGCTACGTATTTACTGTGAAGTAAATACGCTAAGCATATCTAAGCAATATAAAAGTAAGCACAAGAGAAAAGAGATATAAACTTAACGACAACTTTATTTATTAACATTCTTTTGTACAATGCATGAAAAGTAAATACAACTGAATAAAAAGCAATGCCTAAACAATGGCATAACAGGAATTGAAAAGTACTGAATGGAAAGTGTACAATGACTAGAGCTCGGGGTCTTCACTGAACTGGTCCACGTCTTCAGCAGTGGGCTTGTTCTCTGACGGGTCCAAAACACCTGACGACATTCAAAAAACAAAGAAATAGAATGTCGTCAGCGAACAGGTCGCTCGGTAAGTCCCAAAGATAAGGGAGAAATAGACAGAGAGTAAGAGAGAGAGTAGCTTTTAATATTGTATTATATTGTTGTAGTATTATGTTAACGCTGTTGTTTGTAGCTTGGTACAGAAGGATGCCAGTGTATACGAGTGGGGTCTCTATATGCTAGAGACCAGGGAAAATGGAATATAGAGTACAAGGCTCCGTTAGAAGGCCCGGAACAACGACAATTGGATTCATGTTAGGTGTCTTAAATCTTAGAGTCTCGTGCCACTTTTAACACCTTTCGTACCAGTCTACCCCTTAAACCCCATAGTGTCTTGTTTGTATTGTATTGTATTGTATTGTAAATTGTATTGATTGTATAATTGGATGACTGACCGAAACCATGATATCAGTAAACGGATGTAACCGTAGAATCATGTAAATGGATGTAACTGGAGAATCATGTAAATGAAATGTATATCCATGGTTCGGTTAAGTCAAGTTGTATAGATTGATAATTGGATTCATGGATTCATGTTGAATTGGAATATTGAAGATTGTAGATTGTAGATTGTACTTGAATCATATTCAAGTCAGATTATAATGAGACTCACTCTGAGTCAGACAATTAGAAAATTAAATTGAAGTAATGATTGTTTTGATGTTATCGGTAACCGCTGCACATGGACGGCAGGATTTGTGTCTTTTTCAAAGACGATTACCGTATTGATAACACCATTATTAAGTTGTCTATCTTAAATAGGCAGGCACCCACTTCTCTGGCTCCCTGAGGCTCAAGAGATTGGTCCCTCTTAAACCTATGTTTACTAGGGTCCTTAAGGTAATTTATAGAACTTGAGGGGTTTTTATGTGAAAATACTTTTATATACTTTTCAAAATACACCCCAAGTATTTATTATTCGTCTTTAGAGTTGTAATGAATGTAGATTTTATATTATGATATTTCTATTGAAAATATCCTATTTTCATAATATTTGTAATATTGGTTTTGTATGGAATTTATGGTATTTTAGTGTAAAATTGATTCTTGTGATTTTTAGAAAAAGGTGGAATATTTATATCATAACAAAATAGGTATTTTAATGATAAATATACATATATTTATACAATAATATATATATATATATATATATTTTATATTCTAAAATCTTATTTTCTTACGATGTCGTATTTTAAATCTTTTAAGACCGAATGCTCCTTGCGGAGGTCTGAATCTCGCACTACTAAGCCCGAGGATGTGCGATAATCCGCACCATCCTGAATGGATTCCCCAAATGGGTTGTAGCGACGCTTTGCAAAGATTTGTATAAATACTAATCGTTAAGGAAAAACGGTTTTGGTATTTATTTGTAAAGATATCGTTTTTCCGTATTCTTTGTTCTAGGGTCTCCTAAGTCAACTAGACTGCTCCTAACTGGTCCAAAGCGACAATTTGTGAGATATCCCTCAAATCGCCTCTTCACCGCCAATTATGGCCAGGTAAGTACAAGTGAAGAAAGGAGGGATCCGCTCACGAATTACTGTGAGACGGGCCTTTTAAAGTTATCTTTCTCACTTGTCTAGCCTATACACCACAAAGTCAGATTTAGATAAATGACTGAATGCCCACAATCTTCCTCTGTCCTAATGAGTGCGACAGTCCTTAATTGGCTGAGTCTAGATATTTTTATTATTAGCTCAAAAGTTATTTATTTGTAAAAATGTATCAATACTAAATCTTTTAAAAATGTTTTTATTAAGTAAAGGGTATTTAAATGAAAATGTTTGTTTTCCTGTATTCTAAATTTCCGATGGTATCGTGCTATGTTTCATATGAGTATGTGAGGAGGTAGGTCATTACCTTATGATCTACTTAAAGGTATAGCAAGTTTTGTGATGTTATATGTAGAATTGAAACTATATGATATTTTGATGAAAAAATACGGTAAAAGTTACAAATGGAATTAGATTATCAAGAAACTTGTTCAACATATTTAGTAGTGATTAATAGTCAACATGTATGTAGGGTTGCTAGGCACACGCACAAGGGTCTACAAGGCATCAACCATGCCCGATTAAAAATTTAGCCGTGCCGAACAAGCCTAAACAAGATCATTAAACTAGAGATTAGGCGAAATAAAGCATGTTATACACTTTAACATCTAAGAGTTTGGGATTACAACCTTTGTAGATCCTGTCCTTCACTTCTAAAACTCCGTGTTGAGGTCCCTTCGCTGCGATCATCAAGTTCCGGACTCTCGAGAGGCTCCACGAAGAGAAATATGCAAGCTTGCTTCCGATCTTCAATAACAAAGATGATCTACCTTGAAGTTTCATTAACACAAGCTCTCACTCACTAAATGAAGTGAACACCCTTATCTAAATGGCAAGGATAGATGAGGATGATGGAGTAGAAATTTAGCTCTCTTTTGTTTTCAATTACTCACTCATAATCATCACTTAGCAAAAAGCTAGAAAGCTTTTTCCAAAGAAGAAGAAGAAGAAGAATATCCAATTCACTTTGTGATGAATAATGAAAATGTAATAATAATTACTTATGCAACCATGGTCAATGTAACCTTTGTAGAGATTTAACTAGGGCTAGGGTTTGGGTTGGGTTAAGAATGAGTCACACAAAAATATCAAGCATAATATCTTAGCTCAATCCAAAAGAAAACCTTCTAGAAGCATCATGAAGGAACTAACCCAAATCAAACCCTAATCTTGTTTAATCTCCACTAAACTTGTTGCATTAGTAATCATATCATGTTACAATATTATATATCACATATAATATTTATTGCAACAAAATAAAATAATACAATTAACATATATCGCATATAGATCAATGTATTACCCGAGTGAGAAAAAGAATCTTTTAGTGAGCTAATATTAGTTAATGTAATTTAATATATCATATATATAATTATACATTAAATCATCGAATCAACACTTGATCCGACAATCCGGCTATATCGCATATAACCGACTAATATATCATTTACCGATTCATCGAATCAACACTTGATCCGATGATCCGGCTCATATCAAAATAACGCGAGAATATAATACGGTATCTCATATCGCATTATCCTCGGTCCTGCACATATCACATATGTGCCCCTACTCCGTTTTGCCTGAGTCAAGAAACCTCTGTGTAGGACTCTAAAGAATCGTCAATACGCCGGCAGTAGGTGATGATCATATCAAACACCCACAAGCTGCAAGCGGTCAGCTAAACATAACAGCCACCCAGGTATTGAGCAATCAGAAGATTAACAAGCAAGCCTGTACATTCTCCTGCGAATCTAATCAGTAACATTCCCGTACAGTCCGGTCTCTTCGTCTGATATGTCGCATATCTCGCCTAGGGGTGGTAAACGTCAGACCCCAGTAGCTTGATAAGTTGTGTCGATATGAGGTCTATAACAGTTCGAGAAACTACTGATAACACTTACCAGTAAATCTCAGCAACCCTGACCAGGGATTTTCAGTTATAGCCAATCGAACACAGCGCAACATCAACTCCCTATATCGGGAGAGATGAATCTCCTCCTATCGCTCATTGCCTCCATGTGATTCGGGACTGTACCCAAAAGCCACCTTTTTGCACACCCTCTTAGACGTGGTATGATGGAAATCAAAGCACAGTGGGAATCACACAAGACTCTATGACGATCTCGGGTTAACAGACTACTCTGTACCAGTGTCACCGGAGAACTACCATCTGACGTGAGGTATAATACCATCTGGGAGTTCTTGGCGAGTCCGTCCAGTGTACCCAGTCTTTACTGAGCACCCGTACACTATCCTTGATATCAAACACCGATGGATATGGGATCATCCATCGCCCATCATATGGGTCAAGATGCGTATACCCTAGTCTACTCTGGTGTATCGATGCCCTGTCTCGATACACCCTCGACTAGGAACAGTTATAGGATGTACTCGTCGACTACCGTGGCCCCACTAGTATGATCTCATCATAGTCCCAGTAGTCGAGTACATATCCTAAAGGCTTTATCAACATGTAACATAGAGACAATCAGAGTACATGTTAAGATAAAGAGCAACCAGATAGCGTACTATCATATCGAGCAAGAAAGTCCTCCCTATATATGTCCCAGCATCCACTACAATATACATCGTATGTACAGTAATGGCCTCTAGGGCATACATATAACTAACAATGTAGTGGTTTAAGCATGATTGTATTAAAGAAAAGTGAGGTTTTATAAAGAAACCGAATCGGAAATCGGTTTTGTTCCGATTCCGTCGGGTTTTGTAACTCCGTATTTTTAGAATAGAAAAGGAAGATAGAAATGGGGACTTACGGGTTTAGGACAACTAGAAGAGGGATATGGTTCGGAAGGAGTCGGCGGTGCATCGTTTCGTCGCCGGGAGTTCCTACGGACATTGCAGGAAAATCCGCCGAAGAATTCGTCGGAGCTTCACCTTTCGCTCACTTCGATTGCACACAAAAGTTTCTTAAAAATTCTAAAGAGTTGGTTCAGAGTTTGGGATGAGAGGGTAGAGGGTAGGGGTGGTATTTATAGGGTGATGCTAGGGTTATGGTAGATGAAAGGTTAAAATGAAAAATATGATAAAATGTATTAAAAATGTATTAAAAGTGGAGTAATTGGGGTTTTAAAAGAGCTCTGGAAATGGTCTGAGGCCAAAATTTTGCAGGTGCATCGGGAATATGAAAAGACACAACTTTCATGTTGGGGTCGTCACCGGAATCGACCGACTCGGCCGTGACTCGGACGTGACTCGGCCGTAGGACCGAGTCGGCCGAGTCGAGGCCAAGTCAGGCGGCCGGTACCCCCCCGACAGTTCATCTAACCCCTGGAAATGTTATATTTTTGGGTGTAGTGGGGTTTTTATGAGATATGCACGTGTAAACCCTTAGTATTCTAAAGGTTTTTAAAAAAATCAATATTAAAAATAATGTGGGGTATGGGATTTGAACTCTGGTGGCTTGGTTCAGCAGTGCAAGGTATTACCCATGAGCTACAAGCTCCTTCTTGTAATTAAATTGCTAATTATTTACTTAAGTCTTGTGCTCAGCCAATAAATACCCTTTTATGGATTTTGAAAAAAAAAATTGTAAAGAAAGTTGTATAGGAAAATTAGGGTTGTTACATTCTACTCTCCTTATAAAAATTTCGTCCTCGAAATTTATAAAAGGAAAGTGTAACAGATTCAAGAAAGTTTGGTGACTGAAGTACAGATAGTGTATAACAAGATGTTGCAAGCATTCTGAAAAGTGTGAGAAAGACTTACTGGTGTTACCTTGACCTACAGTTTCGGCTTCTACGGCTGCTAATGTGAAAGTCTGTCGCCGTGGTACATTCCTTCTAGCTGGAGGCACATTCTGTCTTTGGGGCCTGTTTCTTTGCCCTCGAGGCATGTTCCTCCTTGCCTGTTGGAATTGGCGAGTAGGTTGTGCAGGTAGTGGAGAAGGTAGTGCAAAATAATGTGCAGGAGCCTGGATAGCTAGCCGCTGCGGGTAGTTGGTGGGTATGTAAGCTGAGTTGCTATTGTAAAGACAGTTCCTAATTCCGTGGTTGGATGCGCCACAAATTAGACACAGGCCTTTTACGAGCCAACAGTCCTTCCACAAGTGTCCCTTTCTTCTGCAGTAGTAGCAGAAATCTGGACTTGACTGGTTATTGGTTTCCTCTGGTCTCCTGGGTTCAAACGATGGTCTGGAAGAGGCTCCTCCTGCTATTTGAGTGGCAGGGTATTTCAAACCGGCAGATTGGGGTCTGCCCTTCGCCTTTATCACTGCCTCATAACTGCGGGCAGCTTCCAAAGCATCTTCATGAGTCGGAAATTTCCCTGTGGCTAGTGCAGCCTGAATTTCCGTGTCCAAACCTTGTTGAAATCGACGGGCTCTGATCTCATCCGTCGGTATCAGGTATGCCGCAAATCTATTACGGTCTTGTGTTAGCTGTGTAGTATGTGATATTAAAAATTTAAAATACTGTGACATATCTTATCGACTGAGTATGGTGAACTCAGCGTCATACTCATCTACTGACTTGTCCCACATCGAACCTTGTTGTAGATGAATAAACTGCTGTTCCATGGCAAACCTGGCAATCACAGGGAAGTACTTGTTAGTGTATATGCCCTAGAGGCCATTACTGTATCATACTAGTATGTATATTACTTGATGGAAGCTTGGGATATTCACAGTTGTATATACAATCTTGCTCGAAATGGTAGTATGCTACTTGGTTTGTCTCTACTTTAATATGTGCATGTGTTTCTTTTAGCATATCGCTTATATACATATTAGTAGAGCCCTTAGGATCTTTGCTTGATTACCAGCGTTGTGATGGCGCTCACACTCGTGGGGGCTGGGTAATCCATAAGCACATCCTTATACAGGTCCCTAGTCGTTGGACTATCGAGACAGGGCATCGATACTCCGGAGTAGACTAGCGTATGCGCTTCTCATCCCAGCGTGGGAGACGGTCTGTCCCACAGCCGTCAGTACGTTGTACTTGAGATAGTATGCGGGTGCTCGTTAGGTTACGAGTACACTGGACAGGACTCGTCGGGAACTGTTGGTTGGTATTATACCTATCGTTAGTTATCAGTAACCAGGTGACATGAGTACAGCTTAGTCCGCTGACTTGACACTGTCACTTCGCCTCGAGTGTGTTCCCCCTGTACTTTGATTACTACCCTATCATGGCTCAAAGGAGTCGTGCAAACAGGTAGTAGTTGCGTGCAGTCCCGAAACACTTGGAGGCAGTGACGGTTAGACAGGATTCGTCTCTCCCGGTATTGGGGGTTGACATCGCGCTGTGTCTAGGAGAGCCATTACACGAGTAGTCCCTGGCCAGGGCAAGCGAGATATACTGGTAGGTTTCCAGTGTTATCTCAGGGTGTTCTGGGCTACACTCCGACACGACTTGTACCGCTATTAGGGGACTGACGTTCACCGCCCCCCTAGGCCCGCCATGCGATGTATCAGACGAACAGACCGGACTGTATGGAGACTGTCACATACAGGCTCGGTAGGAGTTCAGATGGGGTCACCTCGTCAGTCTTCTTATCGGCATCTACCTGGGGACCGTTACGTACAGCTAGTGCTGCTTGCGGTCTGTGGTTAAACCCACTGCCAGCGTAGTGTCGAGTCTTTAGAGTCCCACACAGAGAGCTATTCGCCTTCAGGCAAAATGGGTAGAGGTCGCATGGTTTTGCGACAGGGTTCGTTCACATCCGCGCACTTGTGCACGTTTGTTGTCCGGACAGCTTATACTAGCGGGCTTTGGTTTAAGCCGGATCCTAGTATATGATCTGGGATTGGTTTTATCTCTTTGTGTTCGTGTTCCTCGGAACATGAACGCGGGTGTGTATGCACAGTTGATTGAGGCGGAGGAAGAGGTTTTTCATTGGGGTTTTGGAACGGGTGTGTATGCACAGTTGACAGTCGTCTTTTTCCAAACCCTAATGATCTTGTGATTTATCAATTAATAATATTAATTAAATGAAATTGTGTCATGGTTGGGCTTGTTGACTTGTTGACCAAGGTTGACTAGTTGACTAGGTTTGAAACTTTGACCATCATCATTACCTTTTTAGATGCTCTTTGATCTTTGCAAAATCATTTATGGTGATATGATAATGGTATATTCAAACTAACCATCACCTTTTCATTTTTGGATTAATATTGTTATTTAAAAATCACATATATTTTGTTATGGTTGTAAAAACCATTTCATTCTATCATATTGACTCTCTCTCCTCTTCTTCCTCTTCCTCAAGCTCTCCCCTCTCATGTGTTGAGAAACACTTGAGCTTGAGAAAAACCACTCCAAAACAATCTCTACTCTCATCTAAGGTTCTAGGATTAGCACTTCTAGCATCTTAGTTACTTCTAGCTTGAAGTTGAAGCCAAAGGTTGAGGCTCTCGGGTGGATCTTTCTTCGACGAGAGAAGACGACAAGGAGATCACTTCCGTTCACTCCAAGGAGCAAGGAGAGAAGGACATAAAGCCCTAGGTATAACCTCTTTTCCGAGTAGCTAACTCTCTTTAGCTTGTTAGTTAGTTTTGTTTAGAAAAGATCCCGCCTTTAGTTAGTCCATGTTGCCTTGAGTGCTAAAAAAAATCTGTTTTTTTATACCGTTTCTGCCTCCCCGCAAGCACCGGGGTGGGCAACGTGGACTTACAGTGGTATCAGAGCCTAACTAAACATAAACTAGCTTGGTTAGTAAAGTGTATGGAAGTTTGATCGGAAAAATCGCAAAACATAAACATCAAAACCCTAAGTTTCTGTTGAAATTTTTTCCGCTCTAAAATTAAAAAATCATACGTCAAAAATCATCTCAGGGTTTTGTGAAGAAAGCCACCAAAAACGATCCAGTGAATCGCTCAAAGCGCGACGGTTCCGCAGCAAAAGCATGCCTATTGCTGCGGAACCGCGGCCGTTTTGACTCGGTTCTGGTCCGAGTTTGGTGCAGAGTTCTTCTGACATGGTTTTGGGATTTTTAAGATGGTTTATTTGTGCCAAGGTTTTCCAGAAAAGAAATTTGTTTTTGGGGGCCTATAAATCCGTATTTTTGATCGAACTTCACTACACTTTGACTAAAGGGTTATATTTGTGATGTTTATATGTATTGAACGTCCGCTAATCGCTATACGTCGATTAGTGGGGGTTATACATATCTGTGATCTGTGTTTGTTGATGGTATGTGTATATGAATGCGTTGGACTGTTGCGGGTGAATAGCCGGGGGGTTTTGTGAGACGAGAGTTTTCTTTTCTTTCAATTCATGTAATATGTAAATTGATGTAATATTATTTGTATGGCCGCACAACCGGGTCGGGGTTGTAGCCGTCATTGTATAATTCTTTTTACTGTTTTTTCTCCTAGGATAGACCCATGGAGGGGGTGCACAAACTACCGGGTATCTCGAAGTGCCGAGTGGC
This sequence comes from Agapanthus africanus, assembly GCA_030015575.1. NCBI lineage: Eukaryota > Viridiplantae > Streptophyta > Magnoliopsida > Asparagales > Amaryllidaceae > Agapanthus > Agapanthus africanus. Next base: position 497,756,949 of record CM057348.1, on the reverse strand, counting down.
CTACTCACGTTGTTGAGGGAGGTTGCTTCGCTTCGGGTACTTGGAGGGTAGTTTGCCGCACCCGTAGGGGTCTTGCGTGGGGTATTGGCTATTCACCGCGACCGTGTAATCCGCTTTTCGTTGCAGGCTCGAACGGATTGCGGGTTCCTAGGATATCCAATGTATTCATCTGTGATCTGTAATGTCTATCATTGCTATATATCTATATACTATAACTATTTAGGCGTTGCTTATGTTTTACAGCCGCGCTAGCCCAGCCCTCGCTCTGTCGTTAGTTAAGTAACCTAACGGGTGATGACGAGGCCCCGTGGCGAATGCGAATGGTATAAGCGTACGTCATATTTTGGTTGTTTTCTGCAATGGTAGGATTAAATGATGGGACGCATTAAAAGAACTAATGCAAGAAAATAAACCAAGTAAAAGTCGATTGGAACACTTTGAAAACCGCTCGGTTCTTTTCAAAACTAAACTTTTAAACGCGGAGCTTGAACCCTCCTTTTAAAAGCTATCTCGTTCCATCGATTATATCAAGTTCACTACGTTCACGGTTTCGCCAAAACCATTCGTAACCCTCCGTCATTCCACATGAATGGTCAAAAAGTATTCAAGCTATGTATTTTGGCCAAAGTCAAGGCATAGTGATTGGTAGCTATTGGGTATTCATGTGCAGCATAGATAGATGCGTTGGTTTGGGACAGTCGTGCTGCCATTTTGGCCAAAGTCAAGGGTAGGTACGGGTGGGTCCAAATTAACCAGGAGAATGATGGGTAGAACTTGACATGTGACTTATGATATTTTGGCCAAAGTCAAGGTCATAAGAGCATGGGGAAAAAATCCACATCGGGAGTTTCATAAGTACTGAAACTTGCTAGCGCTGCATACCATTTGGAGTGTGATGATTCTGGTAGGATTCCTTCGGTTTTATCACGCGATGATATTTGGATCCCGATCCTACTGTGAGTATATGCTACTCCTCGGGAAAACTCTCACTTAACGATCAATGCTATAAACCTAGTAGGTGTCTAGAAAGGTGTTAGCGGGGCTACGCCCACAGGGAAAAGAGGTTACTTAATTAAGGAACTTCGCGAAAGCGTTGGAAAACCTCCCTCGAAGTACCGACACTGGCCTGGATGAACGGTTAAGCAAGTATTGTACGGTGAGATTGACCCTGACTAATTCTTTCTTTATGGTTTGAGAAGGGATTCGAGAGACAGTGGGAGCCATCCTGTTTAGACAAACTAAAAACCACTCTAAACTTGCAAGAGCATCATGCTAAAGTGTTTCTTTTCTCTCTCCTAATTGCAGCGACCATTCAACATGACCGGACTTAAGTTATTACTAGATAAAAACATACTGACAGGGCCAAACTATAAAGATTGGCTCAGGAATGTCAAGATGGCAATCACTTACGACAAGTTGGGGTATCTCCTTACCACCAAAGCTCCCCCTGTCCCAGGTCCCAAAACCAGTGTCGCGGATAGGGAAATCCGTAAGACCTGGGAAATAGATTGCGCGAAGGCCAAATGCCTTGTACTTGCCTCGATGGACAACGAACATCAGAGGAGGCACGAGAATATGGACGTAGAGTCCATATTTCTTCATACAAAAGAACTGTATGGAGAGCAGTCTCGTATCGCCAGATACGAAGTGTCGAAGAACTTGTTTTCGGCAAGGTTGGCCGTCGGATCATCGGTAGCGGAACACGTGCTTAAGATGATTGGCTACATAGAGAAGCTCGCGGAACTTGGGACCACGTTGGAGAATGAGCTCTATACGGACTTGATTCTTCAGTCCCTTTCTTCCACTTACGCCCAGTTCATCCTGAACTTCAACTTACAGGAAAAGGAAGTTGAACTTTCAGAGCTCCTCAACATGCTGAGGAGTGCAAAGGGCACCCTACAGAAAGGTAGGGAGACATCCACTTTGTAGGAGGATCTTCCACTTCTAGGTCCAGGGCGAAAGCCAAGGGCAAGAAGAAGAAATCCCCCGCCAAACCAAGAGGCGGTGTCAGTAAAGTGGATACGAAGGGAAAAGGAAAGGCAAAAGCAACAAAGGTAGCGGGGAAGCTTGTGGGGAAAGAAGAGTGCTTTTACTGTCACAAAAGTGGACACTGGAAACAGGATTGCAAGGCTTGGAAGGCCAGAACCCAGGATCTGAAGCAAGTTGCGGTTTCAGCTTCAGGTGTGTATGTTATTGAAAACTGTCTATCAATAAACTCTACATCCTGGGTATTGGATACCGGATCAGGATCTCATATCTGTAATTCTTTGCAGGCGTTGAGAAAGCGTAGAGTTTTGAAGGCAGGTGACATGACCCTCAGAGTTGCAAACGGAGCTAGCATGGATGCTGAGGCCGTGGGGGACTATCACCTGGGATTGTCAGATGGACACTTTTTGGTTTTGCGTAGTTGTTATTTTGTACCAAATGCAACCTGTAATATCATTTCTGTATCTTTATTATCTAAAGAAGGTTATGAATTTGCATTTGTAAGTAATGTAGTGAACATTCACCTTAATCAAGTTTTGATTGGATCAGGTACATTAAACAACGGTATATATGTATTGAACCAACCACAGATTTTCAATGTCCAGAATATACACAAAAGAAAGTCTCCAGAAATCAATAAAACTTTCTTATGGCATTGTAGACTGGGCCACATCAATGAGAAAAGGTTGACTAAGTTACATACAAAAGGATATTTGGATTCGTTCGAATATCAATCGTATGCAACTTGTCAATCCTGTCTCAAAGGAAAGATGACAAAGACTCCGTTCACTGGACACGGAGTAAGAGCGAGCGAGCTCTTGGGACTCGTACACAGCGACGTGTGCGGTCCAATGTCTACGCATGCACGAAGCGGTTATTCTTACTTCATTACTTTTACGGATGACTTTTCAAGGTACGGTTATGTCTTCTTAATGAAACATAAATCTGAGGCTTTTGAAAAATTCCAGGAATATAAGAATGAAGTAGAAAAAAAAACAGGCAAAAGTATCAAGGCACTGAGATCTGATCGAGGTGGTGAATACTTGAGTGCCGAGTTCCTGGGTTACTTAAAAGAAAATGGAATTCTCTCTCAACTTACTCCTCCATACACTCCGCAACATAACGGTGTATCGGAGAGACGGAACCGAACCCTATTGGATATGGTACGGTCCATGATGAGTAACGCTGAGTTGCTGCGATCGTTCTGGGGATATGCGCTAGAATCAGCTGCATACCTTTTGAACCGAGTTCCTACTAAGACTGTGCCTACTACACCATATCAGATGTGGTGTGGGAAGAGACCCTATCTTAATCACATTAAGACATGGGGATGTCCAGCTTTTGTCAAAAAGCAGCATGCGGATAAGCTCGAGGCACGCTCAGTACAGTGCAAGTTTGTGGGATATCCAAAGAACTCCAAGGGATATTTCTTCTATTGCGAAGAGGAACAAAAGGTTTTTGTTTCTCGCCATGCCCACTTTCTAGAACACCAGTTCATAGAAAAAGAAATAAGTGGGAGCGCAATAGAACTGGAAGAAATTCCAGAACCACGAGCTATTACTGAAAGCTTAGTAGAACCAGAGGGTTCGAAAGATCAGGACATTCCCACGCCACTCCGCAGGAGTAGTAGGCAGTCTCATCCGCCCGAGAGATACTACGGTTTTCTCATTGACGGGGATAGAGAGGATTGCATCATAGATTGTGATGAGCCTACTAGCTTCCAGCAAGCCATTCAGAGCGTTGACTCGGTAAAATGGCTGGATGCAATGCGGACCGAAATGGAATCCATGTACACCAACAAAGTATGGACGTTGGACATTGCTCCAGAAGGGGTAAAACCCGTAGGATGCAAGTGGATCTTCAAAAGGAAGATTAGTGTAGATGGACAGGTTGAGACCTATAAAACTAGACTGGTTGCAAAGGGTTTTCCTCAGCGACCTGGTTTGGACTATGACGAAACCTTTTCTCCAGTAGCTATGCTAAAATCCATTCGGATCCTTCTTGCCATTGCTGCCTTCCACGATTATGAGATTTGGCAGATGGACGTAAAAACCGCTTTTCTAAATGGACATTTAGAGGAGTGTATCTATATGGACCAGCCAGAGGGTTTCATTCAGAGTGGGAGCAGCGGAAAGGTGTGCAAGTTGCTTAAGTCCATTTATGGACTAAAGCAGGCATCGCGGAGTTGGAACATCTGTTTTGATGAGACGGTCAAGGAATTTGGCTTTATCAAAAATCCAGATGAACCATGCATCTATTGTAGATTTGTAGCGAGAACTGTAGTATTCCTCGTTTTATACGTGGATGACATTTTCTTAATAGGAAATGACATTCCTATGCTACAATCTGTCAAGGGGTTCTTGTCACACTGGTTCTCCATGAAAGACCTGGGCGATGCCTCGTACATTCTGGGGATCCGGATCTACCGTGACAGATCCAAGAGGATTTTAGGACTCTCACAATCCAGGTACATCGACACCATACTGAAAAGATTCAGTATGGAAGATTCCAAGCGCGGTAATTTACCGGCTTGTCACGGGATCACCCTCTCCAAAGAGATGTCTCCCAAGACTGATTTGGAGAGGGATCGCATGTCTATTATACCCTACGCTTCTGTGGTAGGCTCTATAATGTATGCGATGTTGTGTACCAGACCAGATGTGGCTTATGCACTGAGTGTGGTAAGCAAGTATCAGTCAAACCCTGGGGAGAAACATTGGATAGCGGTAAAGAACATTCTCAAGTACCTGAGAAGGACTAAGGAGATGTTCTTGGTGTATGGAGGAAAAGACCTCCAGATTGAGGCCTTTGCTGACTCCAGCTTCCAGAGTGACAAGGACGATTCCAAGTCCATGTCGGGTTTTGTCTTTACCCTCAATGGAGGGGCGGTGTGTTGGAAGAGCTCCAAACAGGAAACCGTTGCTGACTCGACTATGGAAGCGGAATACATCGCTGCATCTGATGCTGCAAAAAAAGCTGTCTGGATGAGGAAGTTCTTGAAAGAACTTCAGGTGGTTCCGTCCATTGTTGATCCAATACCTCTGTATTGCGACAACAACGGGGCTATAGCTTTAGCGAAGGAACCCAGGTCCCATCAGAAATCCAGACACATCTTGAGGCGGTATCATCTGATCAGGGAGATCATGGATCGCCAGGAGATCGAGGTTCGGAGGGTTGCTTCAGAAGATAACACTGCAGATCCATTCACGAAGGCCTTACCCCAGACTCAGTTCGAGCGGCTGATCGAGATGATAGGTCTTCGATACGCCAGTACATGGCCTTAGTGCAAGTGGGAGATTGTTAGTGTATATGCCCTGGAGGCCATTACTGTATCATACTAGTATGTATATTACTTGATGGAAGCTTGGGATATTCACAGTTGTATATACAATCTTGCTCGAAATGGTAGTATGCTACTTGGTTTATCTCTGCTTTAATATGTGCATGTGTTTCTTTTAGCATATCGCTTATATACATATTAGTAGAGCCCTTAGGATCTTTGCTTGATTACCAGCGTTGTGATGGCGCTCACACTCATGGGGGCTGGGTAATCCATAAGCACATCCTTATACAGGTCCCTTGTCGTTGGACTATCGAGACAGGGCATCGATACTCCGGAGTAGACTAGCGTATGCGCTTCTCATCCCAGCGTGGGAGACGGTCTGTCCCACAGCTGTCAGTATGTTGTACTTGAGATAGTATGCGGGTGCTCGTTAGGTTACGAGTACACTGGACAGGACTCGTCGGGAACTGTTGGTTGGTATTATACCTATCGTCAGTTATCAGTTCCCAGGTGACATGAGTACAGCTTAGTCCGCTGACTTGACAGTGTCACTTCGCCTCGAGTGTGTTCCCACTGTACTTTGATTACTACCCTACCACGGCTCAAAGGAGTCGTGCAAACAGGTAGTAGTTGCGTGCAGTCCCGAAGCACTTGGAGGCAGTGACGGTTAGACAGGATTCGTCTCTCCCGGTATTGGGGGTTGACATCGCGCTGTGTCTAGGAGAACCATTACACGAGTAGTCCCTGGCCAGGGCAAGCGAGATATACTGGTAGGTTTCCAGTGTTATCTCAGGGTGTTCTGGGCTACACTCCGACACGACTTGTACCGCTATTAGGGGACTGACGTTCACCGCCCCCCTAGGCCCGCCATGCGATGTATCAAACGAACAGACCGGACTGTATGGAGACTGTCACATACAGGCTCAGTAGGAGTTCAGATGGGGTCACCTCGTCAGTCTTCTTATCGGCATCTACCTGGGGACCGTTACGTACACTTAGTGCCACTTGCGGTCTGTGGTTAAACCCACTGCCAGCGTAGTGTCGAGTCTTTAGAGTCCCACACAGAGAGCTATTTGCCTTCAGGCAAAATGGGTAGAGGTCGCATGGTTTTGCGACAGGGTTTGTTCACATCCGCGCACTTGTGCACGTTTGTTGTCCGGACAGCTTATACTAGTGGGCTTTGGTTTAAGCCGGATCCTAGTATATGATCTGGGATTGGTTTTATCTCTTTGTGTTCGTGTTCCTCGGAACATGAACGCGGGTGTGTATGCACAGTTGATTGAGGCGGAGGAAGAGGTTTTTCATTGGGGTTTTGGAACGGGTGTGTATGCACAGTTGACAGTCGTCTTTTTCCAAACCCTAATGATCTTGTGATTTATCAATTAATAATATTAATTAAATGAAATTATGTCATGGTTGGGTTTGTTGACTTGTTGACCAAGGTTGACTAGTTGACTAGGTTTGAAACTTTGACCATCATCATTACCTTTTTAGATGCTCTTTGATCTTTGCAAAATCATTTATGGTGATATGATAATGGTCTATTCAAACTAACCATCACCTTTTCATTTTTGGATTAGTATTATTATTTGAAAATCACATATATTTTGTTATGGTTGTAAAAACCATTTCATTCTATCATATTGACTCTCTCTCCTCTTCTTCCTCTTCCTCAAGCTCTCCCCTCTCATGTGTTGAGAAACACTTGAGCTTGAGAAAAACCACTCCAAAACAATCTCTACTCTCATCTAAGGTTCTAGGATTAGCACTTCTAGCATCTTAGTTACTTCTATCTTGAAGTTGAAGCCAAAGGTTGAGGCTCTCGGGTGGATCCTTCTTCGACGAGAGAAGACGACAAGGAGATCACTTCCGTTCACTCCAAGGAGCAAGAAGAGAAGGACATAAAGCCCTAGGTATAACCTCTTTTCCGAGTAGCTAACTCTCTTTAGCTTGTTAGTCAGTTTTGTTTAGAAAAGATCCCGCCTTTAGTTAGTCCATGTTGCCTTGAGTGCTAAAAAAATCCGTTTTTTTATACCGTTTCTGCCTCCCCGCAAGCACCGGGGTGGGCATGTGAAAAAGAAATGAGCACATGAGGCATGGGATGGGCAAAATGCCACTTTGTAAAGCCCAATGGGCTATATGTAAAGTGTGTAGCCTATAAAGGAAAAGATGATGAAAATATCTCAACAAATTTTTCTCTCTCTAAAAAATTAGGGTCTGTTTCTCCTTCTCCTTCCTCAAGGTTCTAAAACCTTAATCCCCTTTTCAATTAAATCAAGAGTTTTACTCTTCCTTTTCCAAAAATAAATTGTTTTTTACCACAAAACCCACAAAGGGGAGCTCAGATCTTCTATCACATCTCAAAAAGGGGAGATTTTTAAATCTCACTCCCTTTCTCCAAGATCCGGCCAACCGAGAGGAAAAAGAAGAAGACCCATCTCAAAAATCCTATCCTGGGAAGATCCAGGGCCATAGGGGAGAGAAACAATGGGGCCCCCTTTGATCATTTCTAAAGATTTCTAGGAGTTTAACTCCATTAAAAATCTGTTGGAGTTCAACTCCATAAATTAATCTCTTTTTAGGAGTTTAACTCCAGAAGTCAAATTGGAAGCACAGCTCCCAGTGCAGGGACAAAGTCCCTTTTCCTGCTGACGCCAAGCGCCCGCGTGCCAAGCACATGGAGCGCTGGCACCCAGCGCCCAACGCCCGCGTGTTAGGCACGTGAGGCGCTGGTGCTCACGCGTCCTTTGGACGCCATTTCCTCTCTCATTTTATATACACTCCACACTAAAAATACCTCCCCTGTTAGAAAAAATTTCTAACGGGACGCTGTCCCGCACCCCACAAGGGGGCCGCTAGCCCCCTTAACCCCATCCCGCTATCCGAGTAGCGGGACCCCCGTAAAAACTCTGCGAGGCCCCTGATATATCCAAAACCCCTTCAAAACACAACACTGCATATTGAGTTCGCATGACCTGTTTAACCCGTCAATCGGAGGTTCTCTCGCTCCAAAGGCGATAGGTAATTAACAACAGTTTAGTCCGCGGCTGCCGGAGATTTGGATCCCCATAATCAATAAACCCTACCCTACCCTAGGCAGGGGGAATCTGTAATGCGCCTGACAAGCGCGCGTGTATTCCCATCTCAATGGGGTGACGAAAAACACCCTACATAAACATTTTGGTTTTGCGTAACTGTTTCTGTGTACCTAGTTTGACATATAATATCATCTCTGTATCTTTACTATCTAAAGAAGCTTATGATATTACATTTGTAAGCGATGTTGTAAACATCCACCTTAATCATGGTTGGGTCCGGTAAACTAGACAATGATATATATGTATTAAATCAACACCAAGTTTTCAATATCCAGAACACACTTAAAAGAAAGTCTTCAGAATTAAATCAAGCTTTTTTATGGCATTATAGACTGGGTCACATCAATGATACATGGTTGACAAAGTTACATAAAGAGGGATATCTGGATCCGTTTGAATATTTGTCTTATGCAACTTGTCAATCATGTCTCAAAGAAAAGATGACAAAGACTCCATTCACTGGACACGGAGTAAGAGCCACCGAGCTCTTGGGACTCATACACAGCGACGCTTGTGGTCTAATGTCTACACATACAAGAAGTGGTTATTCCTTCTTCATTACTTTTATGGATGATTTCTCAAGGTATGGACATGTATTCTTGATGAAACATAAATTCGAGGCCTTTAAGAAATTCCAGGAATACAAGAATGAAGTGGAAAAAAAATAGGCAAAAGTATCATGACACTTCGATCTGATTGAGGTGGTGAATACTTAAGTGCCGAGTTCCTGGATTATTTAAAAGAGAATGGAATTTTCTTTCATCTTACTCTTCCATACACTCTTCAACAAAACGGTGTATCGGAAAGGCGGAACCGCACCTTATTGGATATGGAACGTTTCATAATGAGTAACACCGAGTTACCATAATCCTTCTGGGGTTATACACTGGAATCTGCTACATATCTTTTGAATAAGGTTCCTACTAAGTTTGTGCCAACCATATCATATAAAATGTGGAGTGAGAAGCAACCTTATCTTAAGTATCTAAAGATATGGGGATGTCCAGCTTTTGTCAAAAAGCAGCATGCGGACAAGCTCAAGGCATGATCAATACCATGTAAGTTTGTGGGATACCCAAAGAACTCCATGGGGTATCTTTTCAATTACACGGAGAAACAGAAGGTTTTCGTTTCTTGGCATTGTTGGGTTATGCAAGCGCCTCGGCCATCAAACCGTGGCCAAATGCAGAACAAAATTTTCAAAACTGGCGCTAACACAACCCGCTACCCAGATCTACCATTAACCCTAACTAGCAAACTAAGGAGTTAGAATGGTTATACCAAGTTGATCCGTGTCATTCTGTCTTCAACCACTTTCCCAAGCTCCTAGAGGCCTCCATGATCAAGCTTGATCTCCGGTCTCCCTCCATCGAATATGATCCACCCGAGGATTTGTTAAACGAGCTTCTACTTCGTAACCGAAGCAACCAGGGTACCTAGATCGCTAAACTAGATAGCCTAGAGGATGTAGAGTGTAGTAATATATTAATTTATCTCAAGACACCCTTGGTTTCTCAACACATGAGACATGAAGGGTGGAGGTAGAAGATGAAGCTTGAGGATGAGAGTGAGAGAGGAACTAAAGAAAAATAATAGCTAAGCCTTTATTTTGTTGTGAGATTTGTCTTGTGAGAGTTCTCTGCAATAATTGAAGCCATCCAATTAAATATCCCATGTCTCCAAAATATCTAGAGTCAACCAAAAATATCTTAAGTCAACAAAAATCTCACAATAAACAAAAACTAAGCATGTTTAGAAAAGTAATCATGATCATTACTAAGCCATGTCACAATTATGCAATAAACACCTCATACTCATCACCTCATTAACTATTTAATCCTAAATGGTTAAAACTAAATGAGGTGGTATCTTCTAGAAGCACCCTGTAATAAATTACAAGAATACCCCTCATCCGTATATACATATCCGCACCCGTATTCCGAAAAATACGAATACAAAGAGACAAAAATAATCCAACAATATAATACTAGAATCCGGTTTAAACCAAAGCCACTAGTATTATTCGTTTGAATCCTGATACATGCACACGTGCACGTAAATGATCTAACCCTGCCGTAAAACCATACAGCCTCTACATCGTTTCGCCCGAAGCAGGAAAACCCTCTATGTGGGATTCTAAAGACTCATCAATACACTGACAGTGAGTTTAACCGCAAGCACATCAGTGGCACTAGCTGTACGTAATGGCTACCCAGGTATTGAGCGAAAGAGAGACCGACGAGCAAACTCATCCCGAAACCCCTACTGAGCTTAACAGTGATAATGTCCGTACAGTCCGGTCTGTTCATCTAAGAGTATCACATATCAAGTCTAGGGGGTGGATAAAGTTAGACCCCTAATAACGCGACATTTTGTGTCGGTATGAAGCCCATTACCACCTGAGAAACTACTGATCCAAATCAGTAATTCTCGACTACTTTGGCCAAGGATTTCCAGTGATGGCCACCCGTGCACCGCGTGACATCAACCCCCAATACCGGGAGAGACGAATCCCCGATGATCTGCTCACTGCCTCCATGTGGCTCGAGACTGTACCCAACTAAAACCTGTTTGCACGCCTCCTTCGAGCCGTGGTAGGGTAGTAATCAAATCACAGTGGGAACTCACACAAGACAAATGACGATCTCAGGTCGACAGACTAACCTGTACACATGTCACCTGGGAACTTCTTGTAGGGTTCCTAGGCACTCTAATGGAGTCTCACAAGTGATCAAACATGGCCAATTGAAATTTTACAAGTGCCTACAAACCCTAATACGGATCGTTAACTAGATGTATAGGCGATGTAAGCAAGTAAACGGAAATATAGCTAAAGGGAAGGGGCTACAACCTTTGTAGATCCGGTCCTCCACCTCCTAGGCTCCGTGATGAAGTCCTCTCCACTGTCCAAATCGAACCATGACTCTCACGGTGGTTTCATCGGAGGAAAAACGGGCTAGGTCATCGACGACGATGCCGAAGATGATCTACGTCGAAGCATCGCTAGATCAAGCTCCAACTTCACCAAGTCAAGAAAACTTGTGAAGGAAACACCCTATACTACTTGGCAAGAGGTAGAGGATGAAGAAATAGGATGTGGGTTCACTTTAGAATTGGATTTCTCACTAGTTTTCATCACTTGCCATTGGAGTAGCAAGCTTTCTTCATGGAGGAAGAAGATGATGAAGAAGAAGAAGATATGATAAGTTTTTTGTAAATGATAAATAAATCAATACTTATCATTTACTAACCCTTGGTTAGTTGTAGAGAATGGACCATGGTTAACTTGAATGGTTAGGGTTAAGGATGAGACAAGAATGGTGACTTAGTCAAAGTTTCAAGAAACTTCAACTACAAACAAATCAAGCCACCATTCTATTTTCTTTATCATTTCCTTTTTCCAAAATAAACAAAAAGAATAAATAAATGAATAAGTAAATAAAATGAAACCCTAATCATAAACTTAACCATGGTCTAATTCTTTACACTAACCCTAGCTTGCATGTATCATCAAACATGATACAATCATGTGCACAAAATATATCACATATACAATGTGCACAAACCAAGTGAGTAAATCCATTTAAAGTGAACCAATACTAGTTAATGCAAAGTAATATATCAAATATATAATTATACATTAAATCATTAAATCAACACTTGATTCAATGATCCGGTCATATCGCATACAACCGGCTAGTATCCAATGTATCGGCTTATCGAGTCAATCCTTGATTCGATAACTAGGTTATATCGCATATAACCATTCGATACATTCATCGCGAGAATAGAATACGGTATCACATACACGCATTATTCTCGGTCCCGCACATATCTCATATGCGCTCCTATTTCGTTTCGCTTGAGCTAGGAAACCTCTGTGTAGGACTCTAAAGACTCGTCAATACGCCGGTAGCGGATGATGATCATATCAAGCACCCACAAGCCGCAAGCGGTCTGCTAAACGTAACGGCCACCCGGGTATTGAGCGATCAGAAGATCGACGAGCAAGCCCGCTCACACTCCTGTGAATCCAACCAGTAACACTTACCGTACAGTCCGGTCTGTTCGTCTGATATGTCGCATATCTCGCCTAGGGGTGGTAAACGTCAGACCCCAGTAGCTCGATAAGTCATGCCGACTTGAGGTCCATAACATTCGTGAAACTACTGATAACTCTTACCAGTATATCACTGCAACCCTGGCCAGGGATTTCCTGTTATGGCCAGTCGAGCATAGCACAACATCAACCCCCAATACCGGGAGAGACGAATCCCCTCCTATCGCTCATTGGCTCCATGTGAATCGGGACTGTACCCAAAAACCACCTGTTTGCACGACTCAGTAGAGCCGTGGTAGGGTGGAAATCAAAGCACAGTGGGAGACACACAAGACTCTATGACGATCTCGGGTCAACAGACTAAGCTGTACCGGTGTCACCAGAGAACTGCCATCTGACGTGAGGTATAATACCATCTGGGAGTTCTCGGCGAGTCCGTTCAGTGTACCCAGTCTCCACTGAGCACCCGTATACCATCTCTGATGTCAAACACCAATGGATATGGGATCATCCATCGCCCATCACATGGGTCGAGAAGATATACGCTAGTCTACTCTGGAATATCGATGCCCCGTCTCGATATTCCCACGACTAGGAACATTTCAAGGATGTACTCATGGACTACCCAGGCCCCACTAGTATGATCTACATCATAGTCCTGGAAGTCGAGTACACATCCTAAGGGCTTTATCAACATGTAACAGAGAGACAGAAAGTATACACGTTAAGATAAAGAGCAACCAGATAGCGTATTATCATGTTGAGCAAGAAAGTCCTACCTATATATGTCCCAGCATCCACTACGATATACATCCAATGTACAGTAATGGCCTCTAGGGCATACATATAACTAACAATCTCCCACTTGCACTAGGGCTATCTGTAGCAGTGGTTGTAGTATCTAATACTCAACCATCCCCTAAAAGTCTCTCTTTGGGAAAAGGCCTTCGTGAGTGGATCCGCCGTGTTCTCCTCTGAGTCTACTCTCCCAACCTTGATCACCCTGGAGATCAACTATCTCCATGATCAGGTGATGCTGCCTCAGATTATGTCTGGGTCACTGATGGGACCAGGGTTCCTAGGCCAAAGCCACAGTTCCATTGTCACACAATGGTAGGAACCTAGTTCATCTCATGAACCATTATACACCCAAACAGCCTCTTTGGTAGCATCTTAAGTAGCGATGTATCCTGCCTTTATCGTCTAGTATGTCACGGTATCTGGCTTGGAACTCTTCCAACATACCGTCCCTTTACCGAGGGTAAAGACAATGCCTGCGACTGACATTCAGTCGTCCTTATCACTTTGGAACCCTTCCAGTGATTCTCCCCAGGATCGATTGATACCATCTCACTACAACTAGTGAGTATCCTAACATCCAATTAGATCTATCTCATAGATCCAAAGCTTAGGATTTAATAGGTATCACCTTGATCCTATATGGAAAATCATTGTGATAAGCGGAGATTGATCGAGCGTAGCATAGGAAATTCCTTCCCTAACAAGAGTATGTCATCCACGTACTCTACGAGGATCGTTACCATACTCCCTACTACCTTTTTGTTTATACAAGGTTCATCTACCATTTTGATGATGTCAACTTCTTTGACTAATCCATCAAAACAGATGTTCCAACTCCGCGATGCCTGCTTTATCTTATAAAGCATCTTGTACACGTTTCCGCTGCTCCCACTGTCTACGAGGCCCTCTGGCTGTGTTCTTATAGACGTTCTCTTCTAAATCAATATTTAGAAAAGTAGTCATGGCACCCAACCACCAGATATCGTAGTCATGGTATGTAGCCGTGGCAAGTAGGATCTGGATGGATTTAAACATAGTCCCTGGAAAAGGTTTCATCATTATCCGTGCCTGGTTGATGACGAAAAACTTTAACAAGTCTAGCTTTGAAAGTCTCAACTTTTCCATGTACACCAAGTAATCTTCTCAAGATATACTTGCTCCTGATGGGGATTTAACCCTTCAGATATAGCAACCAAATTCCATACTTTGTTGGTGTATATGGATTCCATCTCAGACCACTAAGCATCCAGCCATTCTTACAGAGTCCCACTCTTGATGGCCAGCTCGAAACTAGTTGGGTCATCATCTCATGATGCAATCCTCGCTCCCACTGTCATAGAGAAACAGAAGTATCTCTCAGGTGGGTGAGGAACCCTACTAGATCGGCGGAGAGGCTGAGGTTCGTTGGAATCTACTGAATCCTTTGGTTCTATCAAATCATCAGCTGCAGTTTGTATAGCTGGAACCTTTCCAGTTCTACATTACAGACTTTGCCTCGAGCTCGTCCGGATTTTGCTTTCAGACATAGGCCGATCAACCCCAAATCTTAACTAGCTTAAGACATGGGCTCTTCCCTTTCCATATCACATATGAAATGGTAGGCAATTGATTTGATTTGAACCCTATTCAATAGGTATGCAGCTTCTCAAGCGCATAACTCCCAAAAAGGAAACAGGTAACTCAGTATTACTCATCATAGAGCACACCTTATCACATAGGGTGTGATTGCTCCACCCCGATATACCATCGTGCTATGGTGTATTCAGAGGAGTAATACTGAGAGAGAATCTCATTTTCCTTTAGAATGGTCCAGGAATGCCATGCACAAGTATTCTCCTCCCTGATCTCATCATAGGACATAATTCTTATACCCGGTTATCGGTTCTCTACTTCTAACTTATATTCTGTGAATATCTCAAAAGGTTCGGACTTGTGTTTCAACAGGAACATATGTCAGAATCTTGAGAGATTAGCAGAGAATATAATGAAGTATAAAGAACCAGTCCTGGCATGTGTAGACAGGAGACCTAACATACATCATCATGCATCAGTCCCAAGAGTTTACTAACTCTTTCTCAGTTTTCAGCAAACGGAGCTATGGTCATCTAATCTTTGCGACATGACTGACAAGTTTCACAAGATGTAAATTCAAACTAATTTAAATATGCATCTAAAATGTAACTTCAGCCAGTCGGGTCGCATTGATATGACCTAGTCTACAATACCTCAAGAAGAATTTGTTCATTTCTGAACTCTTCCTCTTGTGTGTGTTCAGTATACAAGGAACTGTAGTTTGATTTAGAACGTCAATGCTTTTAAATAACGTGCCTGAACCGATCAACTTTTGATATAGGAAATGTTCAAAACATTATCCAACAGTAAAAAATTATATCATTTCTTTACTAATAAAGAGACTGATATGATTTTGTATATCAGGTTCGGTATCTAATAGCATTTGTTCAGAATCAATGTATTAGTAATACAGGGTGACAGTGACCAACAGACTTGGCTGCAACACTTGCCCTGTTTTCTGTCTCATGAAACTTATCACCCGTTCTCAGTTTTTCTACCCTTTTGTAGCCCTATGTAACAGATTACATATCTGGGATCCTGATCCGGTATCATATACCCAGGATGCAGAGGATACTGAGAAACAGTTCTTTGTAATGAACACACCCGAAGGAGATGCATCATATGCACTGTCTTCGTTTGGGCGGCATAGGAATTCTGGTATTCCCTATTTCCTGCTCTGTCTTATAACAATTATAAGTTGGAGCGGGACCAACGTTCCCCAGCTCAGTATAACAAGCGGGTTCGGTCAATACATCCATTTTATTATCTTGATTAAGGCGTGATATGGTCGCTACCAGGAGAGAGAGAGAAGAAAACACTCTGCGTGCGCTCTTGCAAGATCAGATCGGTTATATATTTTATCTAATCAGGATGGCTCCCACTGTTTTTATCAAATCTTCCTTCAAACCTTAAAAGGAAAGACTAGCCGGGATTAATTACACTCTACAAGTTCGCCAATCTTTCAGCCAGGCCAGTGTCGGTACTTTGAGGGAGGTTCCCCGTGCTTTCGTACGGACCTAATTACAGTAAACCTCGTTTTCCCAGAGGCGTAACCCCGTTGACACCTTTCTAGACACCTACTTGATCGGCTAATTGCAAAGTGCAAAACTCTCCCAGGAGTAACAATTACTCGCAGTGGGTATCGGGATCCAACTATCATATAGAAGGTATGCAATCTCATTGCAAGTTTCAACACTTGAAACTCCCGATAAAGGTTTTTACCCCTAGCACCTATGACCTTAACTATGGTCAACAAATCATAAGTACTAGTCAAGTTCTACCCGTCATTTCGTGATTAATTAGACCCACCCACATGACCCTTAACTAAGGTCAACAAAATCACGCGACTGTCCTAACTAATCGCATCATATGCGGTGTAGGAAGACATCACTTAGCTACCGTACACTGTGCCTTGACTATGGTCAACAAACACAGCACGAATACTAAGTACTCTACTTCCTAAAATGACGGAGGGTTGCGAATGGTTTTTGTGAAAACCTTTAACGCTTTGAACTTGATCTCGTTGCGGAATCAAATGGTTTTTAAATGGAATGTTTTCGAGGTTTTTCTAGTTTTGCTAAAGGGGTCACTCCCGGTGAAGGGATCGTCGGCCCTTTCCTCGTCGAATGAGGTGCGGGATATATCATATATATCACTGTGCAAAGCGGAAACTATAGAAGCGATCAAATGACAAACCGAGGGTTGTAGCATCTGCCAGTTATTGCTAAAGGAGTCACTCCCGGTGAAGGGATCTCGGTCCTTTCCTCATCGAATAAGGTGCAGGATGTTCTATAATGAACACCGCGATGCAAAGCAAGAACTGTAGCTACCTGTTTTTATTTTGAAATTCGATTCCACAACATCAATTAGGTTTATTTTCTTTCATTAATCTCATTAATGAATATCCCATCATTTAAGTCCACCTAAACATCACAGATAAATATAACGTACGCTTATGCCATCCGCATTCGCCTCGATGTCCCGTCTGCACCATTAGGTTAGGTAACTAATGGCAGAGCGGGGCAGGGCTAGCGCGGGTGTAAAACATAAGCAACGTTTATATAATATATCATATACATTATATATAATATCTGTCACAGAACATCACATGATCACAGATAAATCACAGCAGAAGAAACATATGAAATATTGGATATACTAGGACGTCCGTGTTTTCAATACGAGCCAGTATAAAACACGGATTCCACGGTCGTGATGAATAGCCAATCCCACACCCCTAGACCCCTACGAGAGCGGCAAGCAACCCTACCAATTCTAGGGTTAGGAGACCCGGACTCGACTCCTCGACATGGTCTCCCACTGGACCCCAGAACCCGGTTACTTGTGCTCCCCTCCTTGGGTCTATCCTAATGCGGAAAAGTAAATAATATACATCAACGGTGACATCTTCCGCAACCTGGAAGTGCCCCAATAAAAGAATATTACATACAAATTTTTTACATGAATGAAAATGAAAAACACTCATCTCACATAAAAAAAACCCCGGCTATTCAAACACGACGATCCAATATAACATATCCAGCAACACATAACATCACATGTCATCAACGTAAGTAAATATGCGCATCCCAATTGTCGTTGACATATAGCAACGAAACCGGCGATATCACATATTACACTTACGGTCACAGAAAAGAAAGTGTAAAACTACAACAGTTGGAATCCGCAACCTCTTTAGACATCACATGCCTAATCAAATGAATTACTTAGATATCGCATGCCTAACAATTATAAACCCCGCATTTTAGTCTCATTATCGAAAACACTTTTCAATATCAAGTCGGGCAATTCAACAAGATTCCCGAAAAACTGATCGAATGCTCGTCGCAAACTTTAGTAGGCGGCCGCACCCCTGATACCGTCGACGAAGTGCACCAAGGCGGAACACCGCTGCCGCGAGCACCCGGACGGATGCTTTCGGCGACGGGGTTCTCCTACAGTCACTTGGTCGGGGCTATGGGGTGAGGCTGTCTATTAAGTTTACCCGGCGAGTATCCGCGTACGCTACGTGATTGCAACGGACTTTTGATCACATCAAAATTCCGTGGCAACCGATCAAGTGAGACTAAACTGCTATGTTTATAACATTCATCCAGTCATCTCATAACTATTTGCGAATTCCAAGTATTGTATCACATTCCGGATAAATAGAAAATGCTAAACTTTTCGATCGAACAATCGAACACCCAAGTTTTCCCGATACAGCTCAACACATGAAATAAGTCTAACAACATTCAGTTCGTGCCTCAGTACCAACGGTCCAGCCGTAGAAGGGTCAAGCCAACGCCTCACATGTGGCACGCCGTACTGCCCCAAACCCGAAGGTTCAAAGGGCAGTTCAAGACGGTCACATAATCGAGTTAAGGTTTGTTGTCTTCTAGAGGGTCCATCGCGTAACTTGCACTACTTAGAACGTCGTTAAACTACGGAAAAATCCAACAATTGGAAATTTCCCGACAGGGAAAAATTGGGTATTTATATCCGGTCGAACTTTTTAACATATTCTAAAAATACCCGGAAAAGCACACCGACAAAATTAGACAGTCCGATCGAATACACCGAGTCCCCAATACAACTCAGAAAATACAACTCTGGAATAAATATTAAAAGCATCCAGAACACACAAGAAACACCAACAGAAACAACTGAAGAAAACTCACAGCGTGATCATCACAGACGGCCGCGGAACCACCGCAAAAGGGGGTCAACGCCGCGGTTCCGCGGTCGTACTGTAGAATTAGGCTGTCGTTTTCTGCAGTTTTTCTTAGAATTTCCTGCACATTTCTCTGCATATTTTTAATTCTAAAAAATCCACAAATTCAGAAAAAGTCCAGAGAGCAATATTAGGGTTTGGGTTTTGATTCGATCGGAGTTCTAATTCCGTCTAGACTTCGCCTAAGGCTCTAGCTAGGCTTTGATACCACTGTAGGGTTCCTAGGCACTCTAATGGAGTCTCACAAGTGATCAAACATGGCCAATTGAAATTTTACAAGTGCCTACAAACCCTAATACGGATCGTTAACTAGATGTATAGGCGATGTAAGCAAGTAAACGAAAATATAGCTAAAGGGAAGGGGCTACAACCTTTGTAGATCCGGTCCTCCACCTCCTAGGCTCCGTGATGAAGTCCTCTCCGCTGTCCAAATCGAACCATGACTCTCACGGTGGTTTCATCGGAGGAAAAACGGGCTAGGTCATCGACGACGATGCCGAAGATGATCTACGTCGAAGCATCGCTAGATCAAACTCCAACTTCACCAAGTCAAGAAAACTTGTGAAGGAAACACCCTATACTACTTGGCAAGAGGTAGAGGATGAAGAAATAGGATGTGGGTTCACTTTAGAATTGGATTTCTCACTAGTTTTCATCACTTTCCATTGGAGTAGCAAGCTTTCTTCATGGAGGAAGAAGATGATGAAGAAGAAGAAGATATGATAAGTTTTTTGTAAATGATAAATAAATCAATACTTATCATTTACTAACCCTTGGTTAGTTGTAGAGAATGGACCATGGTTAACTTGAATGGTTAGGGTTAAGGATGAGACAAGAATGGTGACTTAGTCAAAGTTTCAAGAAACTTCAACTACAAACAAATCAAGCCACCATTCTATTTTCTTTATCATTTCCTTTTTCCAAAATAAACAAAAAGAATAAATAAATGAATAAGTAAATAAAATGAAACCCTAATCATAAACTTAACCATGGTCTAATTCTTTACACTAACCCTAGCTTGCATGTATCATCAAACATGATACAATCATGTGCACAAAATATATCACATATACAATGTGCACAAACCAAGTGAGTAAATCCATTTAAAGTGAACCAATACTAGTTAATGCAAAGTAATATATCAAATATATAATTATACATTAAATCATTAAATCAACACTTGATTCAATGATCCGGTCATATCGCATACAACCGGCTAGTTAGTATCCAATGTATCGGCTTATCGAGTCAATCCTTGATTCGATAACTAGGTTATATCACATATAACCATTCGATACATTCATCGCGAGAATAGAATACGGTATCACATACACGCATTATTCTCGGTCCCGCACATATCTCATATGCGCTCCTATTTCGTTTCGCTTGAGCTAGGAAACCTCTGTGTAGGACTCTAAAGACTCGTCAATACGCCGGTAGCGGATGATGATCATATCAAGCACCCACAAGCCGCAAGCGGTCTGCTAAACGTAACGGCCACCCGGGTATTGAGCGATCAGAAGATCGACGAGCAAGCCCGCTCACACTCCTGTGAATCCAACCAGTAACACTTACCGTACAGTCCGGTCTATTCGTCTGATATGTCGCATATCTCGCCTAGGGGTGGTAAACGTCAGACCCCAGTAGCTCGATAAGTCATGCCGACTTGAGGTCCATAACATTCGTGAAACTACTGATAACTCTTACCAGTATATCACTTCAACCCTGGCCAGGGATTTCCTGTTATAGCCAGTCGAGCATAGCACAACATCAACCCCCAATACCGGGAGAGACGAATTCCCTCCTATCGCTCATTGCCTCCATGTGAATCGGGACTGTACCCAAAAACCACCTGTTTGCACGACTCAGTAGAGCCGTGGTAGGGTGGAAATCAAAGCACAGTGGGAGACACACAAGACTCTATGACGATCTCGGGTCAACAGACTAAGCTGTACCGGTGTCACCAGAGAACTGCCATCTGACGTGAGGTATAATACCATCTGGGAGTTCTCGGCGAGTCCGTTCAGTGTACCCAGTCTCCACTGAGCACCCGTATACCATCTCTGATGTCAAACACCAATGGATATGGGATCATCCATCGCCCATCACATGGGTCGAGAAGATATACGCTAGTCTACTCTGGAATATCGATGCCCCATCTCGATATTCCCACGACTAGGAACATTTCAAGGATGTACTCATGGACTACCCAGGCCCCACTAGTATGATCTACATCATAGTCCTGGAAGTCGAGTACACATCCTAAGGGCTTTATCAACATGTAACAGAGAGACAGAAAGTATACACGTTAAGATAAAGAGCAACCAGATAGCGTATTATCATGTTGAGCAAGAAAGTCCTACCTATATATGTCCCAGCATCCACTACGATATACATCCAATGTACAGTAATGGCCTCTAGGGCATACATATAACTAACACTGCTATCTGTTAATAGGTATAGTACCAACTAGTAGGTTCCCGACGAGTCCGTCCAGTGTACTCATAACCCAATGAGCACCTGTATACTACCTTAGGTGAACTAACTGACACTAATGGCTTGTGAGACCTGGCCACCACCCCTCGTCGTGGTCTCGATCAGTAAACACTAGTCTACTCTGGAGTATCGATGCCCAGTCTCGAAACTCCCATGACTAGGGACATTTAAGAATTTGCTTATAGACCACACAACTCCCATGTATATGATCGCCATCAAAATGCTGGTAGTCAAGCAAGAATCGTATGAGCTCTATCAACATGTAATAGTGATCTGTAATACCACATAAAGCATGTACATGATGATAAAGTCAAACCAGACAGCATACTATCATCTTGAGTAAGACTGTTCTAACCGTATAGGTCCTCCCTCAATCATCGCAATCGTATGCCTGCGATTTAATAATTGACTTGAGGGCGCTATAGCCAACAATCTCCCACTTGCACTTAAGACCAATTATTGCGGTGTCGCATACTCACAACTCGTGTAATACCGAACACCCAACTTCTCTACTAATCAGTTTCGCAAAGCTCATTTGTGAAACTATTGCGTTCGAGAAATAGACTCAGTGAGTGGATCCGCTCCAATGTTTCTTCTGTATCTCTCCATATCTCAACTTCGCAGAGAAATGCCATCTCCCGAAATGAGCAATACCTGTCTTAGAATTTGTCTGGATATCTGATGGGACCCAGTTCACTAATGAACTACAAATCCAACAAACTTCTTAGACTATATCAACCACTGAAATCAGTATCCTGCGCCATGCCTTCCACAGTATCCGCTTGGACTACCTGTCCAATATACTGTCCCTCAAAAGAGGGAAAAATATAACTCAGACAACCACTCTGTCATCCAGGTCACCTTGGAAGCTTGAAATGATAACCCTCACCCGAAGGAGGCTGTCGTTACCACATCCTTAGAACATCTACTTATGTTCATAACTGCTTCCCAATGTTTCTCCAGGATTGGATTAATACATATACTCATTGTAGCTAATGCAAAATCAATGTCTGGTGTTGTACTTCACATCTCATGATTGACTCAATTGCCTAAGCAAGTGATATGTCATTCATGCAAATCCTTTTCCCCATCAGTCTGTAAGACATCCTTTAGAGAGGATGACTCCATCACCTGCGGGTACACCACCTCGCTAGGAGTCGTCGATTCTAAAACACCTTCAGAATATTGTCAAGTACCCTAATTAGGACACTTCCCAAATCTAGATCTAAAACTATAGATCTAATCACCAGAATCCCTGATATTATATCTATATTCTGTATGGAGAAACTACCTTGTGAGAACCACAGTATAACCGATCGTAGTATAGGAATATCACTTCCTATTAAGTGTATGTCATCTAAATACCTGGACATCACTCTCTACTACCTTCTTACCAGATCCATCTCCTATTCTGATGAAGTTAAAACCTATGGCTGTCACATCAAAAATAGATGATCTATTTTCTCTATACTTGCTTTAGTCTATAAATAGACATAAGCTACTTGCCCTCTATGCTTCCGCTACTCCCACTGACTACAACAACCCTCCTGCAGAGTCATATACACGTACACTTCCAAAACTAGTTTAGAATGACGTTATACTCATCCTCCTACCGGGTCTCATAATCTAGAACAGCAGCAATGGCAAGTCTGGATAAACAAGAACCTCCCTGTCACCGTCTCTGAGAAGACCGGACTACCTCTCGGGTGCCTGAGGTTACTCACCAAATTTGCGGAATGGCTAATGGATCGTCAAAACCAATTGAATCCATAGGTTCTATTAAATTTTCAGTAATCATTTGTGGTTCTGGAATCACTTCCAGTTCTACTATACTCCCACTAATGTTTTCTGAAAAGAATCCATTTTACTAAAATTGGTGGCGAGTCAAGAACAATATAACTATTGATCTTCCTGATGGTAGAAAATTAACCCTCGTTAAAACCCGGGATAACCCACAAACTGCCATTACTGAAACGTGCCTTGAGTTCGTCCAGATTCTGGTTTTAAGCATCAGCCGGACAACTCCCTATACCTTAACATCGTTAAGATATAAATTGATTCTATATATCCAATATAGAAACAAATGCACTAATTTAATTGGAACCAGATTCAAAATCATCCAACTGTCTCCAGTGCATATCAACCAAATGGAAGGAGGCCAAGCAACATTACTCATCTAGGAGTGCATCCAAATATGAGTAACCTGAAAGAGAAGCAAGTTCTCAAAACTATTACTTACAACGGAATACCTAGTACAAGTATCTACATTTTCAACTCCTTCGAAGAATCCTGATACTTCCAACAAATGGTTCACCACTTTATTCTTTTACTTATAATTTCTCAAAACTTGGACCCTGTATTTCAACGAAGTACTTGTTTAAAACTAGAGAAGTCAAAAGTAAAGATAATATAGTACGAGTACCAACCCTTTGTCTTGCTACATATGGTTCTTTACTTTATTCTTATACCTATATCTTCTCAATATCTGGACCTTGTATTTCAACGAAATACTTTTCTAGAACTGGAGAAGTCATGAGTAAACAGAATATAGTACGAGTACCAACCCCTTTGCCCTAATAGACACTGGACAACATACAATACCTTGTATAAGTTTCCTGAGTTTAATAACCCAAACCCTGTGCGTCGTAGGTTGAAAACTGAGCTATGGTTAAGAAGAATTATACCGCTGTTGAATACACCTTACCTAATCACCAACTGATAAAGGTAAATGTCACAGACATAATATCAAAAAGTTATATCTCATTTTATAAAAATAAACGTACAGATATATCACTTTGAAATTGGTACATAACAACGGATATTCTAAACCAAATATTTGCCATCGGGAAAAACCCATGTGATTTCCTCAAATATCACAAATTACAAAGAATTCCGATATATAGAGGATCTAATCACCTAATTCCCAATATCTTACTCCCACTCACCATCAGTAACGCCATACAGGTGTGAGAATCAAACCTGGTAAATACATACCGTGGAGATAGAATCCAATTGGGAAAACAGTTTTCACTTAACACCGCACAGTAATTCTGAAACATGAAAATGTTTCGAAGGGGTAATCTGGTATTCCTAGTAATGCCTCTTCCACTATCCTTATTCATGACTGTAACCGTTTACTTCCATGCCCTCACTCCAATCCCTTTATTATGTCATTACTATTACCTTCCGTACATCACCTTTAGGCTAATTTGTTTTCTTCCTTCCCTGGCTTTCGGCACCAGCCTAAGGTTTAGAAGAAGACCATCCAATAAGCGTAATAGGTGTACTCTCCTAATACCAGGAGCCCTCGCAACCTGAGATAAGGTAAAGGGAAAAGACAACTGAATAATCTTATTTTATTTTTCCTGAACCGGAAAAAAATCTCGAATCTGGAACAAGTTCCTTTGAGTTTGTATGTAACTATACGATGGAATATCCAAGCAATATGGATTTTCGTAGTGATATGAAATGTTCTGAAGAAATCCAAAGTGGATGTGGGAGTGGCAGGGGTATATGCGGTTTTTTCATGCATGATAGCAGTCGCAATTTCCTTTTGCCCTTATTCTAATCCTTTTATATGTCTTTACTTATTACCTTCTGTACACCACACTTAGACTAATTGGTTTTCTTCCTTCCCCACATTTTGGCACCTGCCTATGGTTTGGAAGAAGACTATCTAATAAGCGCAATAGGTGTACGCTCCTAATCCTAGGAGCTCTTGCAGCCTGAGAGAAGGTAAGGGGAAAAGACAACCAAATAATCCTATTCAATCTCTCCAGAACCAAAATCCATTCTCGAATTTGGAACAAGTTCCTTCGAGTTCGTATGTAACTATACAATGGACTATCCAATAGATGTGGATCTTCGTAGTGATACGGGGTGTTATGGAGAAACGCAAAGGTGATATAAAAGTGGTAATGATATATGTGATACCATGACATTCCAAAAGCCAAAGTGTTTTAAGAAGGTTCGGTTAACTTAGTTCATGAGTTTTAGTCTAGGGTCGGGCCATGGTCGCTGCCAAAAAGAGAGAGAAAAGAAACACCCAGCGTGCACTCTAACCTAAATCAGAATGGTTAACCACTTTATCTAATCAGGATGGCTAACACTGTTTCCTCGAATTCTCCTCTAAACCAAAAAGGAGAATTAGTCGGGATTATCTAAAATCACCCGAGGAGTAATCCTACTCATCAGTGGGAATCGGGATCTAACTATCATCGCATGATAACTTGATGGAAGCCACTCAAGTCTCCACACTCCAGAAGGTATGTGCATGCCTGGCAAGTTTCCTGTATGTTTGAAACTCCCGATGTGATTTTTACCCTTAGGACCCAAGTGACCTTGACACAATCAACAAATCAAAGAGTCCTAGTCAAGTTCAACCCGTCATTATCCTGGATTGCATCAAACCTACCCATACGAGCCCTTGACATAGTCAACAAAGCCGCATGACTGTCCTAACCAATCGCATATGTATATACTACAAATAAGTATTACTTAGCTACCGCACACTACGCCTTGACACAGTCAACAAACGCAACACGGATACTAAGCAACACTTGTAAGAAATGACGGAGGGCTACGGCTAGTTTTTGGCGAAAAACCTTTAACATAATGAACTTGATATCGTTGAAGGAACCAAGTGGTTTTATAAATATATAATGGCGAAAACTTTTGCTAAAGAGGTCACTCTCGGTGAAGGGATCTCGGCTCTTTCCTCGTCGAATGAGGTGCAGGATATTCTAAAATGAATACCACGATGCAAAGCAAAAGAAATGACTATAGCAAAGTTATTACCCTGACGCAAACTTTTACTCAAGGGGTCACTCCCGATGAAGGGATCTCGGCCCTTGCCTCGTCGAATGCGGTGCTGGATATTCATAACCGAATACCACTGTGCAAAGAACGTCTGTAATGTCAGTTTTTAAAAACTTGGTTCCAACAATATCATATATATAGGTTTGCTTTTCCTTGCATTGATCAGAATCAACGCAGTCCCATCAATTAATCACACCAGAAAAGAACGAAAATATGATGTACGTATATGCCATCCGCATTCGCCACTGGGCCCCATCATCACCCGTTAGGTTACTTAACTAACGACAGAGCGGGGGCTGGACTAGCATGGGTGCAAAACATATACAACATCTACTAGTATATATATAAATATATATAACAATCGTTCCAGGCATGATAAGCCAACATCACAGAATCTCAGCCAAGCAACACAGAATGGTGGATAACCCTGGAGCCTCGGGTTTCACTTGAGCCGTAAATGAGACCCGACGTTCCCTGTCGTATGGATAGCCTATGCAATGAAAACCTAGACCCCTACGAGCGCGGCAAGCTACCCGCCAATCCCAGAAGCGAGGCAACCCCAATCAACAACATGAATGGGCCACCCAGCACTTCACGGAATCCGGTAACTTAGGCACCCCTCCGTAGGTCAACCTATACCCCCTACGAGAGCAGTGAATAGCCCGCCAATTCTAGAGTAAGGTCCCCTCCGTCTCAACGCCATGAGATGCGGACCCGTTGCCCTTTAGAACCCAGCTATTCGTGCACTCCGCCTTAGAGTAATCCTAGTACAGAAAAGAAAAGAATATGTACAAGGGTGACATCGACTTCGACCCGGTCATGCCCCAAACAAATAATATACAAACTGGCAGTGACGACAGTCTACATGTCGGACACTCGCCTCGCAATATCAGATGTACAAATGAAACTAAACTGTACTACTATTGCATCCAATATATCCACCACGACTATCCAACCACAACCACAACACAACACAGAACATCAGCGTGAATGTCACGTTCGCAAACCCGTCTAAAAGAACATATAGCAATTAAACGAGTTGTACCGCTCTAATGACATTCACGATCGTAGATAGTAATGTATGCACTGTAAATTATTAAACAGTGTTTAAAATATCGATTTCGAAGCACCCCGAATTGCCCCTGAACAAAAGATAACACTATATCCAAACTGAGCAAAACAAACAATACCATTGAACCAATATTCCAGAGACTAGACAGCTCTACAAAATTCAAGTCCAATCTCATAAACAAAACCGGCCACACCGGTTTTTTCTCAAGTCTCGCCAGGTCGAATCCGGTGAATGGGGCTCGTTTTTGAAAGGTGTTCTATATGTCTCACAAATAGTCTTCTGCAATTGTTTTAAAAAAATTTTGAAGACTCTATAAAGTCGACAGAAACTGGAATAATCGAGGTATTGTTTCGGAGTTGTTTTGATTTCGATACTTTAAACGTTGTTTAAACTGCTAGCAATGGATTAAAGGGTTGGCTCTGATACCATGTTGGGTTATGCAAACGCCCTGGCCATCAAACCGTGGACAAATGCGGAATTTTTTTTTCAAAATTGGCGCTAACACAATCCTCTACCCGGATCTACCATTAACCCTAACTAGCAAACTAACAAGTTAGAATGGTTATACCAAGTTGATCCGTGTCCTTCGGTCTTCAACCACCTTCCCAAGCTCCTAGAGGCCTCCATGATCAAGCTTGATCTCCGGTCTCCCTCCATCGAAGACGATCCACCCGAGGATGTGTGAAACGAGCTTCTACTTCATAACCGAAGCAACTAGGGTACCTAGATCGCTAAACTAGATAGCCTAGAGGATGTAGAGTGTGGTAATGGATTAATTTTCTCAAGACACCTTTGGTTTCTCAACACATGAGATATGAAGGTCGGAGGTAGAAGATGAAGCTTGAGGATGAGAGTGCGAGAGGAACTAAAGAAAAATAATGGCTAAGTTTTTCTTTTGTTGTGAGATTTTTCTTGTGAGAGTTCTCTGCAATAATTGAATCCATCCAATTAAATATCCCATGTCTCCAAAATATCTAGAGTCAACCAAAAATATCTCAAGTCAACAAAAATCTCACAACAAACAAAAACAAAGCATGCTTAGAAAAGTAATCATGATCATTACTAAGCCATTCCATAATTATGCAATAAACACCTCATCCTCATCACCTCATTAACCATTTAATCCTAAATGGTTAAAACTAAATGAGGTGACATCTTCTAGAAGCACCTTGTAATAAATTACAAGAATACCCATCATCCATATATACATACCCGCATCCGTATTCCAAAAAATACGAATACAAAGATACGAAAATAATCAAAAAATATAATACTAGAATCCGGCTTAAACCAAAGCCACTAGTATTATCCGTCTGAATCCTGATACATGCACAAGTGCACGTAAATGATCGGACCCTGTCGTAAAACCATACGGCCTCTACATCGTTTCGCCCGAAGCAAGGAAACCCTCTGTGTGGGACTCTGAAGAATCATCAATACACTGGCAGTGGGTTTAACCACAAGCACGTCAGCAACACTAGTTGTACGTAATGGCTACCCAGGTATTGAGCGAAAGGGAGACCGACGAGCAAACTCATCCCGAAACCCTTCCTGAGCCTGACAGTGACAATATCCGTACAGTCCGGTCTGTTCATCTAAGAGTATCGCATATCGAATCTAGAGGGGTGGATAAAGTCAGACCCCTAATAACGCGATATTTCGTGTCTGTATGAAGCCCATCACACCTGAGAAACTACTGATCTAAATCAGTAATTCTCGACTACTTTGGCCAAGGATTTCTGGTGATGGTCACCCGTATACCGCGCGACATCAACCCCCAATACCGGGAGAGACGAATCCCCGACGATCCGCTCACTGCCTCCATATAGCTCGGGACTGTACCCAACTAAAACCTGTTTGCATGACTCCTTTGAGCCGTAGTAGGGTAGTAATCAAAGCACAGTGGGAACTCACACGAGAAAAATGACGATCTCAGGTCGACAGACTACCCTGTACACATGTCACTTGGGAACTGCTATCTGACAATAGGTATAGTACCAACCAGCAGGTTCCCGGCGAGTCCGTCCAGTGTACTCATAACCCAATGAGCACCTGTATACTATCTTAGGTGAACTAACTGAAACCAATGGATTGTGAGACCTGGCCACCTCCCCTCGTCGGGGTCTCGATTAGTATACACTAGTCTACTCTGGAGTATTGATGCCCAGTCTCAAAACTCCCACGACTAGGGACATTTAAGGATTTTCTTATAGACCATCTAGCTCACACGTATATGATCGCCATCATAATGCTGGTAGTCAAGCAAGAATCCTATGAGCTCTATCAACATGTAATAGTGATCTATAATACCACATAAAGCATGTACATGATGATAAAGTCAAACAAGATAGCATACTATCATCTTGAGTAAGACTGTTCTAACCGTATAGGTCCTCCTTCAATCATCGCAATCGCATGCCTGCGATTCAATAATTGACTTAAGGGCACTATAGCCAACAGACATGCCCACTTTTTGGAGACTCAATTTCTTGAAAAAGAAATAAGTAGGAGCGCAATAGAACTGGAAAAAATTCCAGAACTACAAACTATTACTGAAAGCATGGTGGAACCAGAAGTTTCAAAAGAACCGGACATCCCTGCGCCACTCCATAGATCTAGCAGGCAATCTCATCCGTCCGAGAGATACTATGATTTTCTTATATACGGGGATAGAGAGGATTGCATCATTAACGATGATGAGCCAACTAGTTTCCAGCAGACCATTACGAGCAGAGACTCGGTGAAATGGATGGATGCAATGTGGACCGAAATGGAATCCATGTACACCAACAACGTATGGACTTTGGACATTGCATCTCAAGGGGTAAAACCCGTAGGCTGCAAATGGATCTTTAGAAAGAAGATTGGTGTAGATGGACAAGTTGAAACCTATAAGGCTAGACTTGTAGCAGAAGGTTTTCGTCAAAGACCTGGTTTGGACTATGATGAAACCTTTTCTCTAGTGGTTATGCTTAAATACATTCAGATCCTTCTTGCCATTGCTGCCTTCCATGATTATGAAATTTGCCAGATGGATGTAAAGACTGCTTTTCTGAATGGAAATTTGGAAGAGTGTGTTTATATGGATCAGCTAGAGGGTTTCATAGAGAGTGGGAGCATCGGAAGAGTGTGCGAGTTTCTTAAATCCATTTATGGATTAAAGCAGGCATCACGGAGTTGGAACATCTGCTTTGATGAGAAGGTCAAAGAATTTGACTTTATTAAAAATCCAGATGAACCATGCATTTATAGTAAGATTGTCGCGAGAACTATAGTATTTCTCGTCTTGTACTTGGATGGCATTCTCCTAATAGGAAATGACATTCTTATGCTACATTCAGTCAAAGGGTTTTTGTCACAAAGGTTTTCCATGAAAGACCCGGGTGATGCCTGTTCATATCAGAATTTTGCATTATTATATTCCCCATTCTTAATCATATTGCAAATAAATAGGTGCTTTTGATCCATGTCTGCTAAATAGTTGCAGGTTACAGGTTCTCGGAATAATACAGTGAAAAGGATGAAAGAAAGCTACAAAAGTGAGACTACGACCAACAAATAGAATAATCTTTATGATGATGCCTAACAGTTCAAGGAACAAATAAAGATCAGTAAACAGTTCAATGCACAAAGTATAAAGGCCACACAAGATTCAAGACTTCAACGAGAAGCTCACGGTAAAAGCCCACATAATTATGCACTGTTGGAAATCTGGAAGAAAATAGAAGAGATTCTGAGAAACCAAGTGAAGAAAATAGAAGATAAAAGCAACACAGAGAAACCCTGAAGAATTGGGCCCATAAGCCAACCAAATGGCCGCGGATCCGCGGCCAAACATGGCTTATGGCCGCGGTTCCACGGCCGTGCATCGCACGTGTCGGTGGAGTCGGTGCATTGACCCAGTTTTCTCAGGGTAGTTTTGTAATTTTAGATATGGATCAGATGTAAACTCTAGGGTTTCTATTATCTATAAATAGGAAGCCTACAACTCTTTTTGGGTGCCTCTTTTGAGATGCCTCTTTTTATTTCTCTAGTTTAAAATTTTCAATTCCTGTAATTGTCAAAGAGTGCATCAATAAAGAAGTAAGTTTTTTTTATCTTGAATTTTTTATCTAGCAATTTTATTTCTCTGCCGTAGTTATTTTCCGCAATTTTTTTATCTTCCGTAGTTACTTAAAAGAAAATCACATAAAAATGAATTCTTTTATTAATTCCCTAATGAGTGAGTAGTTCCTCACTTGTTAGGGTTAGGTTTGGGGAAGGTTTGAGAGATGAAAATCTCTCATCTTTTTCTTGCCCGTTCAATATTTTAAAGTAGGACTCTATGCAAACATACACACACCGTTCACTACGGCACCCTATCCCACGAGGTAGCGGTGATTCCATAGTTAAATACTGGTTGTATTTGATTTCCATAGAGGTTAGGGCTAAGAGTTAAGAAAGGACGGATAAGGACCAAAGGGAAGAAACTCAGTTTCTTCCCGATCGTGCTAATCCCCTTTGTTAACTATTACCTTAACACCAAAAAGTTCTTAATTAGAGCAAAGAAAGCGGTGGGAATAATTGATTTTCCAAACTAACCTAATCTTAACCCTAGCATGCTTTTTATAAACTTTTATCTCATTCTTAGATCTTAAATTAAAACCCAAAATCTTTTGGATTTAACTCGTTAAAACATAAAGAAAATGAATCCATCTCCCTGTGGACCGACCCGTACTCAACCGGCTAGCTACCAAGCGACACCGTTATTGATTACGGTTAATTCGTTGATTTCAAAATGCATAAACACAAAATCTCCAACAATCAATGCCTCCTACATTCTGGGGATCCAGATCTATCGTGATAGATCTAAGGGAATGTTGGGACTTTCACAGTTCAGGTACATTGACGCCATACTGAAAAGATTTAGTATGGACGATTCCAAGCACGGTAATCTACCGGTTTGTCATGGGATCACCCTCTCCAAAGAGATGTTGTTAGTTATATGTATGCCCTAGAGGCCATTGCTGTACATACGATGTATATTGTAGTGGATGCTTGGACATATATAGGGAGGACTTTCTTGCTCGACATGATAGTACGCTATCTGGTTGCTCTTTATCTTAACATGTACTCTGATTGTCTCTATGTTACATGTTGATAAAGACCTTAGGATGAGTACTTGACTACCAGGACTATGATGAGGATCATACTAGTGGGGACAGTATAGTCGCTAAGTACATCCTTCAATTTTTCCTAGTCGTGGGAGTACCGAGACAGGGCATCGATACTCCAGAATAGACTAGCGTATGCGCTTCTTGACCCATGTGATGGGCGATGGATGATCTCATATCCATTGGTGTTTGACATCAGAGAAGGCATACGGGTGCTCAGTGGAGACTGGGTACACTGGACGGTCTCGCCGAGAACTCCCAGATGGTATTATACCTCACGTCAGATGGCAGTTCTCTGGTGACACTGGTACAGAGTAGTCTGTAGACCCGAGATTGTCATAGAGTCTTGTGTGATTCCCACTGTGCTTTGATTTCCATCATACCACGTCCAAGAGGGCGTGGAAAAGGTGGCTTTTGGGTACAGTCCCGAATCACATGGAGGCAATGAACGATAGGAGGGGATTCGTCTCTCCCGGTATAGGGAGTTGATGTTGCGCTGTGTTAGATTGCCTATAACTGGAAATCCCTGGCCAGGGTTGCTGAGATTTACTGGTAAGTGTTATCAGTAGTTTCTCGAACTGTTATAGACCTCATATCGACACGACTTATCAAGCTACTGGTGTCTGACGTTTACCACCCCTAGGCAAGATATGCAACATATCAGAAGAAGAGACCGGACTGTACGGGAGTGTTACTGACTGGATTCGCAGGAGAAAGTACAGGCTTGCTTGTTGATCTTCTGATCGCTCAATACCTGGGTGGCTGTTATGTTTAGCTGACCGCTTGCAGCTTGTGGGTGTTTGATATGATCATCACCTACTGCCGGTGTATTGACGATTCTTTAGAGTCTTACACAGACTCTCTCCAGGATCTGCTTGATATCGACTCACTACACTTAGTGAGTATGCAACATCGGGTCTGGTACATAGCATCGCATACATGATAGAGCCTACTGCCGAAGCATAGGGTTTCCCTTGCATGCGAGCTCTTTCCAAATCAGTCTTGGGAGACATCTCTTTGGAGAGAGTGAGTCCAGAGATCATAGATTGGTTCCCACGCTTGGATTCTTCCATACTAAACCTCTTTAGTATGGTGTCAATGTACCTGGATTGGGACAATCCCAGTATCCGTTTGGATCTATCTCTATAGATTCTAATCCTCAATATGCAGGAGGCATCACCTAGATCTTTCATTGAGAATCTTTGTGATAAGAAGAGCTTGACTGATTGCAGCATAGGAATATCATTTCCTATCAAGAGTATGTCATCCACGTACAATATGAGGAAGACAACCTTACTCTCTGCCACCTTCTTATAGATACAAGGTTCATCTATGATTTTGATGAAGTCAAACTCTTTGACTACTACATCAAAACAGATGTTCCAACTCCGCGATGCTTGCTTTAACCCATAAATGGATTTAAGCAGTTTGCATACCTTTCCGCTGCTCCCACTATCTACGAAGCCCTCTGGCTGAGTCATGTACGCGCACTCTTCTAAATCACCATTTAGAAAAGCGGTCTTAACATCCATTTGCCAGATTTCATAGTCATGGTATGCAGCAATGGCAAGTAAGATCCGGATGGACTTAAGCATAGCCACTGGAGAAAAGGTTTCGTCATAATCCATACCTGGTCATTGACGAAATCCCTTTGCTACAAGTATAGCTTTGAAAGTCTCAACTTTTCCATCTACACCAAATTTCTTTTTAAAAATCCACTTGCTCCCAATGGGTTTTACCCCTTCAGGAGCATTTTCTAAAATCCATACTTTATTGGTGTACATGGATTCCGTCTCAGATCGCATTGCATCCAGCCATTTCACAGAGTCACCACTCGTGATGGCCTTCTCGAAACTAATCGGGTCATCATCTTCCATGATGCAATCCTCGCTTCCACCATCAATGAGAAAACCGTAGTATCTCTCAGGTGGATGAGAAACCCTGCTAGATCGGCAGAAAGGCTGGGGTTCATTGGGTACCACTGAATCCTCTGGTTCTACCAAATCATCTGTTGTAGTTTGTTCTGCTGGAACTTCTTCTAGTTCTATCTCAATACCACTAATCTGTTTCATAAGAAAACCTTTTTCTAAGAAAGTGGCATGTCGAGAAACAAACACCTTTTGTTCCTCGGAGTGGTAGAAGATATACCCTCGTGAATGTTTGGGATATCCAATAAACTTACATAGGACAGACCTTGCCTCGAGCTTGTCCGGATTGTGTGTTTTAACATAGGCCGGACAACCCCATATCTGAATAAAATTAAGACATGGTCTCTTACCATTCCATATCTCATATGGAGTGGTAGGCACTGATTTGGTTGGAACTCTATTCAATAGGTATGCAGCTGTCTCAAGTGCATATCCCCAGAAGGAAATAGGTAACTCAGCAGTGCTCATCATAGATCGCACCATATATAATAGAGTGCGATTTCTTCGTTCCGATACACCGTTGTGCTGTGGTGTATAAGGAGGAGTAAGCTGAGAGAGAATCCCATTCTCTTTTAGATAATCTAGGAATTCATTGCTTAAGTATTCACCTCCTCGATTAGATCGAAGAATCTTAATACTCTTGCCCGTTTGATTCTCTACTTCGTGCTTATATTCTCTGAATTTCTCAAAAGCTTCAGACTTGTGTTTCATCAGGAATACATATCTGAATCTTAAGAGATCGTCAGTGAATGTAATGAAGTAGGAAGAACCGTTCCTGGCATGCATAGACATGGGGCCGCATACATCACTATGTACCAGTCCTAAGAGTTCGGTAACTCTTTCTCCGTGTCCACTAAACGGAGCTTTGGTCATTTTTCCTTTGAGACATGAATGGCAAGTATCATAAGATGATAATTCGAACGGATTCAAATAACCATCCTTATGTAACTTAGCCAGTCGTGTCGCATTGATATGACCAAGTCTACAATGCCACAAGAAGGATTCGTTCATTTCTGAACTTTTCCTCTTGTGTGTGTTTTGTATATTGAGGACTGTATTCTGATTTAGAATGAATATGCCATTATGTAATGAGCCTGATGCAATCAACTTTTGATCTAGGAATATGTTCATAACATTATCCTTTACTACAAAATTATATCCTTCTTTACTTAATAAAGAGACTGATATAATGTTGCACATCATGTTCGGTATATAATAGCACTCATTTAGAATCAGTGTATCACCACTCGGTAATACTAGGTGACATTCGCCAACTGCTTTGGCTGCAACATTTGCACCGTTCCCTACTTGAACGGAATGATCACCTTTTCCCAGTTCTCTACCTTTACGTAGCCCATGTAACAATTTACATATGTGGGATCCTGATCCGGTATCTAATACCCAAGACGTAGGATGAACTGCGAAACAATTTTCAATAACTAACACACCTGAAGAAGATGCATCAACATGCATGTTCTTTTGGGCGGCGTGAGAATCCAGATATTCTCCTATTTCCTGTTCAGTCTTATAACTCTTATAAGAAAGAACTGGTCCAACGTTCCCCTGCTCAGTATAATAAGCGGGTTCAGTCAATACATCCATATTATTATCTTGATTATGGCCTGACATGGTCGCTACTTGGAAAGAGAGAGAAGAAAACACTTTAGCGTATGCTCTTGCAAGATTAGATTGGTTATTATCTTATCTAATCAGGATGTCTCCCACTGTTTTTATCAAATCTACCTTCAAACCCTAAAAGGTAAGATTAGCCGGGATTAATTACACCCTACAATTTCGTCAATCTTTCAGCCAGATCAGTGTCGGTACTTTGAGGGAGGTTCCCCGTGCTTTCGCACGGACCTAATTAAAGTAAACCTCGTTTTCCCAGAGGCGTAACCTCGTTAACACTTTTCTAGACACCTACTTGATCGACTAATTGTCCTGTGTAAAACTCTCCCAGGAGTAACTCTTACTCGCAGTGGGTATCGGGATCCAACTATCTCATAGAAGGTATGCAATCTCATTGCAAATTTTAACACTTGAAATTCCCGATAATGCTTTTACCCCTAGCGTCCCATGACCTTGACAGAGGCCAAACTACCCATAGGGCGCTAGTCAAGTTCAACCCGTCATTTCTTGATTGAATTAAACCCACCCGTACGACCCTTGACGGAGGACAAACTACGCCGTACGAATACCCTAATCCAATCGCATCATATGCTAGCAGATAAGCACTAGTTAGCTACCGTACACTACGTCTTGACGGAGGCCAAACTACCGCAGCACGAATACTAAGTAGTACTTATCTGAAATGATGGAGGGCTACGCAGGTTTTTCAGAAAACCATGAGCGTAATGAACTTGATATCGTCGTAGAATCATGTGAAATTTTGAAATGGAGTGTTTTTTAGGCTTTCGTTGGTTTTGCTAAAGAGGTCACTCCCGGTGAAGGGATCTCGGCTCTTTCCTCATCGAATAAGGTGCAGGACATATCATATATATCACCGTGCAAAGCAAAACTCTAAAAGCAATCAAAAGACAAACCGAGTTTTGTAACATCTGCCAGTTTCGCTAAAGAGGTCACTCCCGGTGAAGGGATCTCGGCTCTTTCCTCATCGAATAAGGTGCAGGGTATATCATATATACCACTATGCAAATCAAAACTGTAGCTACCCTTTTTATAAAGTTTTGATTCTACAACATCTTTTAGGTTTCTTTTCTTTTTATTAATCTCATTAATAAAAAATCCCATCAGCTTATGCTTCCTAAGCATCACAGATAAATACGACGTACACTTATGCCATCCGCATTCGCCTCGATGTCCCCTCGTGCACCGTTAGGTTAGGTAGCTAATGACAAAGCAGGGCAGGGCTAGTGCGGGTGTAAAACATAAGTAACGTCTATATAATATATCATATATATTATATACTGTATCCATCACAACATATCAAATGATCACATCACAGATATCGCAGCAGAAACATAGATATAATGTGGGATATACTAGGACGTCCGTATTTAGTATTTAGCCAATAATAGAAAATACGGATTCTACAGTCGCGATGAATAGCCAAGCCCACACCCTGGACCCCTACGAGAGCGGCAACGACCCTACCAATTCTGGAGTTTAGGAGACCCGGTCTCGACTCCTCGAGATGGCCTCCCACTGAACTCCAGAACCCGGTCACCTGTGCTCCCCTCCTTGGGTCCATCCTAATGCGGAAAAGTAAATAATATACAACACTGGTGGCATCAACCTCAACCTGGAAGTGCCCCAAATAAAAGAATATTACATTACAATTGAATTTACATGAATGAAAATATAAAACTCTCATCTCACATAAAACCCCCGGCTAATCAATCGCGACAATCCTGCACATCATATCTCAGCAATACATAATATCTCATATCATCAACGTAAGTAAGTATGCATACACCGATCGTCGTCGATGTATAGCAACGACAATCGGCAATACAACTACATACTACACTTACGGTCACAGAAAAGAAAGTGTAAAACTACAATATTTGGAATCCACAATCACTTTAGACATTGTAAATCCGAAATATCACATACTTCGCATTTCATGCCTAACTCTATGAATTCCACATATTGTATCAAATTCCAGATAAATTGACAGTATTAAACTTTTCGAACAGATAATCAAATACCCAAAATTTCCTAAATTGCTCAACACTTGAGCGGAGTTCAAATAATCCGGAATGTGTCACAGTAGTAGCGGTCCAGCCGTAGAAGGGTCAAGCCAACGCCTCACATGTGGCACGCCGTACTGCCCCAAACCCGAAGGTTCAAAAGGCAGTTCAAGACGGTCACATAATCGAGTTAAGGTTTGTTGTCTTCTAGAGGGTCCACCACAAAACTTGCACGCATTTGCGAAAGATTTAAACTCGAGAAAAGATTCAACACTTGAAAATTTTTCCGTGCCGGGAAAAAGTGAGTTAATGATATCTGTTCGAACATTTTAACAATTTCTAAATATCCGGAAATAATAACGAATTTAAATATTCCGATCGAATCTACGATTACAAAATAAACCCCAGAATACTCAACACTTGAGTCAATTTAAAAATACCCAGAAATTATCACTAACAGAGAGGGTCATAACTGTGGAAAATAAAAAGTCAAACTGCACTGTACGGCCGCGGATCCGCGGCCCAAGCAAGGATTGGCCGCGGTTCCGCGGCAGTACCAACGGTTTGAACTGTCGTTTTTCACTGTTATTCTTATAATTCCCTGATGTTATTTTTAGGTATTTTTAATTCAGAAAAATCACAGTTTTTGAAAAATATCCAGAGAGGGGTTCATTTTCGTCGGTTCGGGTTCGATCGGAGTTTTAACTTCGTAAACACGTCGCCTAATGCTCTAGCTAGGCTCTGATACCACTGTAGGGCAGGCAGCCACCCCATCTAATGGGGTCACCGTGGCACCAACGGGTCCCTCAGCCGCTACTTTTTATGCATGCCCCTTCGCGAGGACTACAACCCGCCGGAACACCTTCCGGTCTCGGGACACCCTAGGGGTAAGAGCCTATGCTTTGCCACACTGTCACACAGTGAGAACCCCCATAGGTCGTCATCCAATGCCTAGTAGCTCTGATACCACTGTAGGGTTCCAAGGCACACTTGTGAAGGTTCATAAAGCATCAAACATGCCCGAATTAAATTTTACATGTGCCGAACAACCCAAAGACGGGATCTTTGCTAGATTATTAGGGTTTAGCATGCAAGATAACATCTTTAAAGCTAAGTGTGAGGGATTACAACCTTTTTAGTCCGCTCCTTCACTTCACAAGCTCTGAGTAGAAGTCCCTTCGCCGCGATCCACGATCTCCCGGACTCAAGAGAGGCTCCACGACTCGAACGATCCATGCTAGCTTGAAGTGTTCCGATTCTCCAATGATCTACGTCGAAGTTGCTATAACCCAAGCTTTCTCACTCTAAAGAGATGAACACCCTAATCTAATGGGCTAGATTAAATGAGGATGATGGAGTAGTATTTATGCTATCTTTTTATTTCACTTTCTCACAATAAATCATCACAAAAGGAATTTCTACTGAGCTTTTTCTCAAACTCAAGAGAGAAGAAGATGAAGAAAATGAAGAGAATAATCCTTTTGTGATGAATAGTAGATAAATGTATATGATTGATTATGGAACCATGGTCAAGGATGAGAGGCTAAAAGTTTGTAGAGAATAAACTAGAGTTAGGGTTTGGTTAGGTTAAGGATAAATATCAACCATAATATCTTAACCAAGACAAAATAGAATCCTTCTAGAATGAACAAGAAGGAGCTAACCCTAATCAAACCCTAATCCCTTTTTATCATCCTTAAACATGTTTCATAATATATCATTACATGTCACAATAATATATATAACATATATATTATATATTTGCAACAAAAGAAAAAAATACAATTAACATATATCGCATATATATCAATGTATTAATCCGGTGAGAAAATGAAATAATGAAGCGAGCCAATATTAGATAATGTAATACAATATATCATATATATCATTATACATTAAATCATTGAATCAACACTTGATCCGATGATCCGGCTATATCGAATATAACCGACTAATATATCATGTACCGATTCATCGAATCAACACTTGATCCGATGTCCCGATTCATATCTAAATATCGCGAGAATATAATACGGTATCTCATATCGCATTATCCTCGGTCCGGCACATATCACATATATGCCTCTACTCCGTTTTGCCTGAGCCAAGAAACCTCTGTGTAGGACTCTAAAGAATCGTCAATACGCCGGTAGCAGGTGATGATCATATCAAACACCCACAAGCTGCAAGCGGTCAGCTAAACGAAACAGCCACCCAGGTATTGAGCGATCAGAAGATCAACAAGCTAGCCTGTCCGTTCTCCTGTGAATCCAATCAGTAACACTCTCGTACAGTCCGGTCTGTTCGTCTGATATGTCGCATATCAAGTCTAGGGATGGTATACGTCAGACCCCAGTAACCGATAAGTCGTGTCGATGTGAGGCTCATAACAGGTCGAGAAACTACTGGTAACACTTACCAGTATATCTCTATATCAGCCCTGGCCAGGGACTTCCAGTTATAGCCAATCGAACACAGCACAACATCAACTCCCTATACCGGGAGAGACGAATCCCCTCCTATCGCTCATTGCCTCTATTTGATTCGGGACTGTACCCAAAAGCCACCGTTTTGCATGCCCTCTTGGACGTGGTAAGGTGGAAATCAAAACACAGTGGGAATCACACAAGCCTCTATGATGATCTCGGGTCTACAGACTACCCTGTACCAGTGTCACCGGAGAACTGCCATCTGACGTGTGGTATATCACCATCTGGGAGTTCTCGGCGAGTCCGTCCAGTGTACCCAGTCTCCACTGAGCACCCGTACACCATCTGTGATGTCAAACACCGATGGATATGAGATCATCCATCGCCCATCATATGGGTCAAGATGTGTATATGCTAGTCTACTCCGGTGTATCGATGCCCTGTCTCGATATACCCTCGACTAGGAACAGTTATAGGATGTACTCATCGACTACTATGGCCCCACTAGTATGATCTCATCATAGTCCCAGTAGTCGAGTACAGATCTTAAGGGCTTTATCAACATGTGGTGTAAAACAGGTAGCTACAGTTCTTGCTTTGCACAGCGGTATATATGATATATCCTGCACCTTATTCGATGAGGAAAGGACCGAGATCCCTTCACCGGGAGTGACTCCTTTAGCAATAACTGGCAGATGCTACACCCCTCGGTTTGTCTTTTGATTTCTTCTATAGTTTTTGCTTATCCGGTCCTTCTTTTCTTCATTCCGGGGTAAGACAGTAAACCAATACAAGTCAACATGTTAAGATAAAGTGAAACCAAATAGCATACTATCATGACAAGCAAGAAAGTCCTCTCTGTATATATCCAAGCATCCATCATAATATACATCATATGTACAACAATGGCCTCTAGGGCATATACATAACTAACAGGTACAGAGTAGTCTGTTGACCCGAGATCGTCATAGAGTCTTGTGTGATTCCCACTGTGCTTTGATTTCCATCATACCACGTCCAAGAGGGCGTGCAAAAAGGTGGCTTTTGGGTACAGTCCCGAATCACATGGAGGCAATGAGCGATAGGAGGGGATTCGTCTCTCCCGGTATAGGGAGTTGATGTTGTGCTGTGTTCGATTGGCTATAACCGGAAATCTCTGGCCAGTGTTGCTGAGATTTACTGGTAAGTGTTATCAGTAGTTTCTCGAACTGTTATAGACCTCATATCGACACGACTTATCGAGCTACTGGGGTTTGACGTTTACCACCCCTAGGCGAGATATGCGACATATCAGACGACGAGACCGGACTATACGGGAGTGTTACTGATTGGATTCACAGGAGAATGTACAGGCTTGCTTGTTGATCTTCTGATCGCTCAATACCCGGGTGGCCGTTACGTTTATCAGACCGCTTGCGGCTTGTGGGTGTTTGATATGATCATCACCTACTGCCGGCGTATTGACGAGTCTTTAGAGTCCTACACAGGGGTTTCCTGGATCAAGCGAAACGGAGTAGGAGCACATATATGATATGTGCAGGACCGAGATTTATACGATATGAGATATCGTATTCTATTCTCGCGATTCGTGACATTGATCGGTTGTATGCAATATAGCCGGGTTATCGGATCAAGTGTTGATTCGATAAGTTGTTACACATGATATTAGTCGGTTATAACCGGGTTATTAAATCAAGAGTTGATTTAATAATTTAATGTATAATTATATATTTGATATATTACATTACATTAACTAGTATTAGCTCACTTATCATTTATTTTCTCACTAGATTGTGCACATTGTTTATATGTGATATATGCAAGTGTACATGTTTGTATCATGCTTGATGATACATACAAGATGGGTGTATGATACTTATATCAAGTTTAGGTTAAATTAGGGTTTACTTATTTCCTTAAGAATAATAAAAGAGAGGAGACTTTAGTCAATGTTATCAAGCTTGTAGAAGCTTGTATGCAACATTGACAAAGTCAATTCTTTTGTCATTCCTTAGGATATTAGTTAACCCAACCCTTAACCTCATACTTTGGTTAATTCTCTACATGAGTTAAGCATGAGGGCTTAACTCAACCATGGTGCAATAATTCAAAGGATAATTTTTCATTTGGATGAATTATTCACTTCTTCTTCTTCCTTCAACAAAAGCTTTCTAGCTTCAATGGATCTTGAGAAAAAATGTGAGAAAATCAATTCTAAAGTGAGCCCACCTCCTACTTCTTCATCCTCTACCACTTTCCATGTAGTAGAATGTGTTCTCTTCACAAAGTTCATGACCTAGTGAAGGAATAGCTTGAGTTAGTGTCTCCCCGACGTAGATCATCTTCGGCCTCGAAGTCATCGAAGCAAGCACGTTCGTTCTTCTTGTGGAGCTTTTCTAGAGTCCGGAGTTCATGATCGCAGCAAAGGGGACATCTACACGGAGCTATTGAAGTGAAGGACCGGATCTACAAAGGTTGTAATCCCTCTCACTTAGTGTTAAAATGTTTAACATGCTTGTTTTCTCCTAAACTCTAGTATAAAGATCCGGCTTTGGGTTGTTCGGCATGGCTAAAATTTTAATCGGGCATAGTTGATGCCTCGTAGACCCTTGTATGCGTACCTAGCAACCCTACAGCGGATTCTACACTTGGCAAGTTTCAACCCATCCGTTTGCCCAGATATTATACAAATGGATTGAAAAGGCTATTGAAGCACCAAGGGGTACCCTTAAAACAGACTGTCCGACAAGCTCGGTTCTACAACAGGATTTGGGATGTCCCTGGGACTCAACGCAAGCTGCCCAACGGGAGAATGGAAACGCTTGGGCTTAGATACGTGAGAGCCGGGAAACGGGAACGAGTCCACGGTAGCTACGCCATATATAATTTCGATGAAGAAGAGGACGCCCTGTCAGGAAATGCCAACCCCTCATCAAAACTAGATCCCGCGATCAAAGTGCCGAGTCCGTCG
This sequence comes from Agapanthus africanus, assembly GCA_030015575.1. Lineage (NCBI taxonomy): Eukaryota > Viridiplantae > Streptophyta > Magnoliopsida > Asparagales > Amaryllidaceae > Agapanthus > Agapanthus africanus. The sequence continues at coordinate 497,713,395 of CM057348.1, read as the reverse complement.
TTTGAAGAACGAATGGACAAGCTTATCAGGAAAGTGGGTCAAAAAGCTCGAGACGACCATAATCGCGAGATGGCCATCTACGAGAAAGCCAGGACGCAACGTCTGTTTCAACAGGCTGCAAAAGACGAAGATGCTCCTCCCTGTTAACCCGTTGCGCAAAAGGCCCGACTCAGAGGCAGAAGTAAGTCAAAAAGCGGAAAAGGAGGTCGACAACGACAACGTAGGATCAAAGAGTCATGTGATCGGGTATTGCGCGGTCCGGATTTGTCCCTCATGAAGAAGATGAGTCGAGCGTATTCTTTCCCTCAAGACAAGACGAAGAAGATACTCGATCTCGCTATAAAACATCAAATGATCACACTTTCAGAGTCTAAGCACCCTGAGCGAGCTAACGAGGTCTCTCATCCGGGCTATTGCTCTTATCACCGAGCCATAGGACACCATATCGAAGACTGCTTCAGCTTCAAGAACTGGGTCGAAGACCAGTACCGGCAAGGCAGGTTTGCTCTATCCAGCAGCTTGAGGGTAACGCCGCCACAAAAGCACGAACCCAAAGCCACAAGGGCAGAACCGGATCCACATCGGTCTTGGAAGCGAGTTCGTACTTGTCATATGATAACAATATCAAAAGGAGAGCCCGAGAATATGGATGACTTTCCCTGGTGCTTCGAAAACAGCAATGACGAGGTAATCTCAGAATTTCCGCCAGCGCCAAAAGAGCTGGAAGATGGCATACATACTACTGCAGATAACCTCAAGAAGATTGAGTTAGGAATGGCAAATGACCCACGACTGACATTCGTCAGCGAGCTGCTATCTGAAGAAAAGGTGGCTGCGTTAAAAGACGTGCTTATGCAGCATAGAGATTGCTTCGCATGGAACTATTCCGAAATGCCGGGACTAGATCCAGAAATTGCTGTGCATAAATTGGCGATATCCCCGGACGTTAAGCCAGTCAAACAGGCACCGAGAAGAATGCGGCTCGAGCTTGAGACGAGCATCAACGCCGAAGTCAAGAAGCTGATCGATTCCGGGTTTATCCAAGAAGTTCAATATCCTGACTGGATCGCCAATATCGTCCCGGTAATGAAAAAAATGGGATAGTGCGTATATGCGTGGACTTCCGGGATCTCAATAAAGCTTGCCCGAAGGACGATTTCCCAGTATCGGTAACCGAGCTGATGATAGATAACACGTCCACTCACGAGGTTTTCTCTTTCATGGATGGCTCATCAAGGTACAATCAGATAAAGATGCACCCAGAAGACCAGAAGCACACCGCTTTCCGGACCCCTCTGGGAATATTCTGCTGCAAGGTGATGCCCTTCGGTCTAAAGAACGCCGGTGCCACCTATCAAAAGGCCATGACGAAGATCTTCGATGACCTCATACATGAAATCGTCGAATGCTATATCGACGACTTCGTCGTGAAAAGCAAATCATACGAGGAACATCTCGAGCATCTGAAGACCGTATTTCAACTCCTTCGGCAATACAACTTGAAGATGAACCCTCTCAAATACGCGTTCGGGGTGTCCTCAGGCAAATTCCTAGGATTCATTGTCCGGCACCGAGGCATTGAGATAGATCCGTCGAAGATCAAGGCGATCATGGTAATACCACCACCAAAGACTCTCAAACAATTGCGGTCTCTCCAGGGGTAGCTCGCGTACATCCGGCGATTTATAGCCAACCTTTCAGACAAGTGCCGCCCTTACAGTCACCTGATGAAGAAGGGAACCCCGTTCGTCTGGGATCACAAATGCCAAGGCGCGCTGGACGAGATCAAGCAATACCTGCAGAACCCGCCGGTGTTAGATGCTCCAGTAAAGGGAAAGCCTCTAATTCTTTATACCACAGCCCTCGAAGGTTCCTTAGGCGCATTATGGGCACAAGAGAACGACCAAGGGAAGGAGAGAGCGCTCTACTATTTAAGTCGAGTTCTTCTGGAGGTAGAAAGCAACTACTCCCCTATCGAAAAACATTGCCTGGCGTTAATCTTTGCGATAACAAAACTCCGACACTATGCATTGGCGCATGAAGTCCGTCTTATATCAAAGGTGGACCCCCTCAAATATCTGATGTCAAAAGCCATATTGACAGGAAGACTCGCTAAATGGGCCCTGCTCTTGATGGAGTTTTCAATAACCCATCATCCTCTTAAGGCAGTGAAAGGCCAAGCCATCGCCGACTTCCTCGCTGAGCATCCGATATCTGCTGACTCTCCCCTGAATTGCGAGCTGCCAGACGAACACGCGTTTGATGTGATCGACGGTAGTGATACCCGGTAGGAACTTTATTTCGATGGAGCGTCTTCCATGAAGAAGCGCAAACAAAACATACCTATAATCAAGTCGGGGGTGGGTCTCATCTTCGTAACTCCACAAGGGGGGATAATGCGCTTTTCTTTCTCCTTGACAGAGCCGAGGACGAACAACAAGGCTGAATACAAAGCTTTGATAGCAGGCCTCGAGATCGCCATCGACATGGTACGCCTGAAGATGCGTCCTCAAGACATCAGCTTGGGAAACGAGCTCTGTCCTTCGCCTTCGTCAATAATACTCTGTACAAGAGGTCATTTGACTTTCTGTGGTTGAGATGCCTGGGACCTGACGAAGTGAAAAGAGTCGTTCAGGAAGTTCACGATGGACTCTGCGTTTCTCATCAAGAGGGCCTAAAGATGAAGCTGAAGATCAAACGAATGGGTTATTATTGGCCCACAATGATCCAGGACTGCCTCGAGTAAGCGAAGCAATGCCACTCGTGCCAAATTCATGGGGACTTCATCCACCAGCACCCAAATCCTCTACATCCAACGGTGGCTAGCTGGCCGTTCGAAATGTGGAGAACTGACATAGTCGGCCTCATCGAACTAGCATCATCCAGGGGACATCGTTTCATCCTGGCGACGACTGATTACTTCTCTAAATAGGCAGAAGCAGTACCGTTAAGGAAAGTGAAGACGGAGAATATTCTCCATTTCTTCAAGACGCACGTCATTTATCGGTTTGGAACTTCACGACGGATCATCTCCGATAAAGGTCCAGCCTACAGAAGCCACAAGATCAGTCGCTTCGCATAACAACACAACATAGACTGGAGATATTCCTCAGTTTATAATCCCCGAGCTAACGGTCTAGCTGAGGCTTTCAACAAAACCTTGACAAAGATCATGAAGAAGACGGTGTCCCGAAACAAAAAGGACTGGCTCGAGAGACTGCAAGAAACTCTTTGGGCTTATCGAACTACGTTCAAGACGGCCACGAACACAACGCCATACGCATTGGTATTCGGTACGGAAGCAGTACTCCCCCTTGAGATAGAGCTACCTTCTCTACGAGTGGCAGTCTACTACGAGCTGACAGACGAAGAAAATGCTCACCTTCGGCTTGAGGAGCTTGACGCCCTTGATGAAACCCAGCTCATAGCGCAAAAAAATCCGGAGGCTTACTAAGCAAAGATGACGCGCTCATATGAAAGATTGACCAGGCCGAGGACATTCCGCCAAGGCGAACTCGTGCTAGTGGTCAAAAGACCTATGATCCCCAATCGCGCCAAGTAGGGAAAATTCGAGCCGAACTATGAAGGCCCATATATCATAGACAAGGTCTACCAAGGTGGAGCGTATCTGCTCATGGATATGCACGGTGAGAGACCTTTCAGACCAATAAACGGTCGCTTCCTGAAGAAATACTATGCTTGAAGGGTTAAGGTTTAGGTCAATGATAGATGACGACGACTATGTCCGCTCGCTATCTTCCTAAGCCCGAACTCTATAAGTAGTAACCGGCCTTCTTCGACGATGGACCGAAACGTCTTTAAACTAACGACGGACCGAACGTCCTTAAACTAACAACAGACCACTATGTCCTAAAACTAGTCGTTGACCGAGATGTCGATAAACTACGGTGGATTGCAGCATCTCAAATCTGACACAAAAAAAATATATAAAAAAATATAATAAAAATAAAAACGGTATGTCCATAAGCGAAATGGGCACGGATGAAAACCCGAAAGGGCTCCGTGAGTAAAAACAACAGGGCTACCAGCGAGTGTTTGTGAAAACCCGAAAGGGCGCAACCTCGTTAAAGGACACTTGCAGGGTCCTCACGACCTTGTAAGGAGAAACCACCCGCGTGAGATCCTTACGACTCAAAAGGGAGCAACGCACTTAGGAGTCTCACGATTCCTAAGGAGAAACTACACTTGCGAGATCCTCACGACTCGTAAGGAGAACTCTCTTATGGGACCCTCACGGCTCATAAGATTTGAAAGTCTTAAGTTACAGAAACCTGAACCTGTTCTTAAGCAAACCCCCACAAACTTCGATATTGCCCTATAAGTGGCTCAATACTGACCCTTGTATATAATCCACGGGCATGAATAAACATTTCCCTAACCAAGTACCATCCGTGACTGGGGATATGATCGCACGGTGAACAACCCTTGTGAGTCCTCTCGACTTATAAGGAGAAAACCCTTTTGTAAGATCCTTACGACTTACAGGGGAACACGCACTTATGAATCCTCACGATTCCCAAGAAGAAAACACACCTACGAGATCCTCACGACTTGTAGGGAGAAATAACTTTGTGAGACCCTTACGGCTCATAAAGTCAAAAGCCTTAGTCGACCGGACCCTAACCCTGTTTACTAAGCCACCTTTGTTCGACATCGACAAAGGCAAATGATGATTCGCTCCTGGCGATATCCCAGTTGTCGTGGTGCTGATGCCGAAATCGGTGTCTAATCCAAAGCTTGCGGCGAAAAGCCAGTAAGCCACACATATAGGGTTACTAGGCACACTAACGAGGCTCAACGAGGCATCAATCATGCCAAAATTAAATTTTTATGTGCCAAATAACACTAAGCAAGATCGTTAACTAGAGTTTAGGCGAATCATTTAGCAAGTAAACAACTTTACTCTAAAGGGAATACGAAATACAACCTTTATAGATCGGTCCTTCACTTCTAAAGCTCCTTGATGAAGTCCCTTCACTGCGATCAAGCTTCTCCCGGACTCTTGCATGGCTTCACGACGCGAAGGAGGCGACCTTGCTTGAAATCTCCGAGGCCGAAGATGATCTACGTCGAGGGAATTCCGACTCAAGCTCCTACTTCACTAACTAGAGAAATAGTGAAGTAAACACCCTAAACTAAAGTGCTAGTCTAGTAGAGGATGGAGAAATAGGAAGTGGGTTCTCTTTAGAATTTTGTTTCTCACACTCTTTCTCACTTTGGATCAAACCCTAGTTTTCTTTCTCCTTTTCACAATGAAGAAGATGAACAAAAGAAAGAGGAAAGGATAATGATCAAGTGAATTTGCTAACCATGGTGAGAGAGTATCATATACTAACCCTTGTAGAGACTTTACCATAGCTAAGTGTAAATGGTTAGGTTAAACAAAGATCTAAGGTAAAACAAAACAAGTGGACTTTTTCAAAGCTACCACAAGCTTCTACAAGCTTCATGCTTATGAAAGAAATTCCACTAATTTGTAATTACCTTAAATAAATGTAAACCACCATTTAAAAATAGAATGGTGTGTGTCTTGTACACCCATGTTTAGTGTATCATCAACCATGATACAAAACAAAACACTTTAATATATATATCATATATATATATATATATATATTCAAGTGTGCAAGTGTGAGAAAAACCCTAAAGTGAATAAGTGTTAGCAAATGTAAATTAGTATATCCAATATACAATTATACACTTAATTATTAAATCAACACTTGACTTAATAATCCGGTCATATCTCATATAACCGGCTAACATCCATCGTATCGACTTATCGAATCAATGCTTGATTCGATAACCCGGTCATATCATATATGACCGACCGATACAAAAAGTCGCGAGAATAGAATACGGTATCACATACACGCATTTATTCTCGGTCTAGCACATATCACATACGTGCTCCTATTTCGTTTCGCCTGAGCCAGTAAAACCTCTGTGTAGGACTCTAAAGACTCGTCAATACGCCGGCAGTAGGTGATGATCACATCACGCACCCACAAGCCGTCAGCGGTACTAGCTGGACGTAACGGCTACCCGGGTATTGAGCGATCAGAAGATCAGCAAGCAAGCCCACTCCAACTCCTGTGAAAGCCTGCCGGCAACACTTCCCGTACAGTCCGGTCTCCTCGTCTGATATGTCGCATATCAAGTCTAGGGGTGGTAAACGTCAGACCCCAATAACCGATAAGTCGTGCCGATGGAAGGCTCATAACGGGTCGAGAAACTACTGGTAACACTTACCAGTAAATCTCTAATCAGCCCTGGCCAGGGACTTCCCTGCTATGGCCAATCGAGCACAGCGCAACATCAACCCCCAATACCGGGAGAGACGAAACCCCTCCTATCGCTCATTGCCTCCATGTGACTCGGGACTGTACCCAAAAACCACCGTTTTGCACGCCCTCATGGATGTGGTAAGGTGGAAATCAAAGCACAGTGGGAATCACATATGACTCTATGACGATCTCGGGTCTACAGACTATCCTGCACAAGTGTCACCAGAGAACTGCCATCTGACGTGAGGTATAATACCATCTGGGAGTTCTCGGCGAGTCCGTCCAGTGTACCCAGTCTCCACTGAGCACCCGTATACCATCTCTGATGTCAAACACCAATGGATATGGGATCATCCATCGCCCATCTCATGGGTCGAGAAGCGTATACGCTAGTCTACACTGGTATATCGATGCCCCGTCTCGATACACCCTCGACTAGGGACCTTGAAGGATGTACTTATGGACTACCATGTCCCCACTAGTATGATCCGCATCATAGTCCAGGTAGTCAAGTACATATCTTAAGGGCTTTACTAACATGTAACTATTAGACAGTATAAAGAGACAAGTATACATGTTAAAGTAAAGAGCAACCAGATAGCATACTATCATGACAAGCAAGAAAGTCCTCTCTATATATGTCCAAGCATCCAATATAATATACATCATATGTACAATACTGGCCTCTAGGGCATACATACAACTAACAACACATGCATGCGAAATAGCCGAAATGATGGGGCAACTTGCGACAAAATCAGCAAGTAAAAATGTATGCATAAAAAAATAGCCGAAATGATTGGGCAACTCGCAATAAAAAGCAGTGAGTAAAAATAAAAATATAGTCGAAATGATTGGGCACCGCGAAAAATAGCCGAAATGATAGGACAATCGCGACCTTCGCGATATAAAAGCTGAAATGATGGAGCATCGCGGAAAAAGAAATAAAATAAAGACGAAATTTATGCCCTACAGGTGATGTTACATCAATCCCTGTATACAATCCAAGGGCGTAAACAAAGAAGGGATCATACTCCTCCCCCCCAGGTTTCACCAAAAGAAGAAGCCAAATCTCGACGGGCCACAAGTGACCTAGAGATCGTCTCAACACTCCTCTTGTAACAACGGACACAACTTCAAGCGAAACGGAACAGCGGCAACTCCCAGTTCCATGGCTCGACGATATACAGATCACCAAGAGTCAAACCCTCATTCCGTGAAATGCGGATACAATCAGCAAAATTCCTGGTCATGCGGAACGCGGATAACGTCACTCTTTGACCCCGTGGAAATGTCCAGAGCGGAGCCTAGTCCTCGCCGAACATGGCAGTGAACCCGTGGGAAGCATCCAGAGCAAAATTCCTGGTCACGTGGAATGCGGATAACGTCACTCTTTGACCCCGTGGAAAACGTCCAGAGCGGAGCCTGGTCCTCGCCGAACACGGTAGTGAACCCATGGGAAGCATCCAGAGCAAAATTCCTGGTCACGTGGAACGCGGATAACGTCACTCTTTGACCCCGTGGAAAACGTCCAGAGCGGAGCCTGGTCCTCGCCGAACACGGCAGTGAACCCGTGGGAAGCATCCAGTGCAAAATTCCTGGTCACGTGGAACGCGGATAACGTCACTCTTTGACCCCATGGAAAACTTCCAGAGCGGAGCCTGGACCTCGCAGAACACGGCAGTGAACCCGTGTGAAGCATCCAGCGCAAAATTCCTGGTCTTGTAGAATACGGATAACGTCACTCTTTGACCCCGTAGAAAACGTCCAGAGCGGAGCCTGGTCCTCGCAGAACACGGCAGTGAACCCGTGGGAAGAATCCAGAGCAAAATTCTTGGTCACGTGGAACACGGATAACATCACTCTTTGACCCCGTGGAAAACGTCCAGAGCGGATCCTGGTCCTCGCAGAGCACGGTAGTGAACCCGTGTAAAGCATCCAGAGCAGAGCCTAGTCCTTGCCGAACACGACAGTGAACCCGTGTGAAGCACCTAGTGCAAAATTCCTAGTCACGTGGAACGCGAATAACGTCACTCTTTGACCCCGCGGAAAATGCCCTGAGCGGAGCCTGGTCCTCGCCGAACACGGCAGTGAACCCGTGTGAAGCATCAAGAGCAAACATCGGACTATGTAGTCCTTAAAATCCACGGACTATGATGTCCTTAACCTTGACCGGGATGTCTTAAAACTAACGTCGGACTATGGAGTCCTTAAATCCACGGACTATGATGTCCTTAACCTTGACCGGAATGTCTTAAAACTAACGTCGGACTGTGGAGTCCTTAAATCCACGGACTATGATGTCCTTAACCTTGACCGTGATGTCTTAAAACTAACCTTGGACCGTGGAGTCCTTAAACCCACGGACTATGAGGTCCTTAACCTTGACCGCGACGTCTTTAAACTACGGTACCTTGAAAAATATCCCAAAGCAACCCCTGACCCCGTGAAACACGGATAAGGGCGACCGCACCCAGCACTTGCGGGTCCTCACGACCTGTAAGGAAGAAAACTCTCTTGTGAGATCCTTACGACTATCAACGGAAAACCCGCTTAAGAATCCTCACGATTCTTAAGAAGAACTTACACCTACGGGATCCTCTCGACTTGTAGGGAGAAAAACTCTTTATGAGACCCTCACGGCTCATAAAGCTCAAAAGTCTTACGAGGCAGATCTTAACCCTGAATCCTAAGCCATCGCTGCCCTGCAAAGAGACCAAGATAAATTGTACGCAAAACACATTCAATAAAAAGGAGACACAACATTGAGAAGAAAAATATGTCTTTATTCATAAACCAAAATGGGTACAAAGTACAATTCATGAAAGAATAAAAAGAAAATACTCTCATTCAGGAGTATGTATAAGAAGAAAGGAAAAGATACAAGTTTTCAAGCCGGCGGACTGTTTAGCAATTTTGCTAGCTTATCTTGTTTTTGCTGGGCCACAGCTTCATGATTCAGGATTGCCAGAAGACGGGCCTCCGCCTGAGCCTGCTGAGCCTGATACGAGGCAAGCCGGCCTTCAAGCTCTTTCTCAGTGACCTTGTGAGTCTCGACCCTTTCGCGAGTGAACACGACAGCTTTATCAAGAGCCACCACCTCTCTGATAGACTCTTGAAGTACCCGCCAGAGTTCATACGCTTTATTGGCTTTGGCTGTAAGGCTGGTTTGAAGCTCGCTCAATGCCTTAGAGGCCAACTCCCTTTCAGAGAATTTGCGGCCGAGCCTCTTCTCGCATGATGCCATGTTTGCCGCGCACCGTGCTATCAGCCCCCGCAACTCCGCCTTTGCAGCCACGGCCTCCAAGGAAAGGCGGGAACACTCAAGGGCGTGCAAGCAAGCCTCCACCTGCCGACAAAACTCCACCCAGACTCGCACCACCTCTTCGCTATGGTAGGTGGCAAGAAAAGGAAGAGAACCGTTAGCTTCGGCGGTAAATGCTTCAGCCGTGGTTGCGCTTCCAGCTCGAAGCTCCTCGATCAAAGATGACAAGGAGACAAGGCTTAACTGGGCCAAGCGTTCTGAAGCTCGCAAAGCATAGGCGCCGGGCGGCATAACGATATGCGATTCCAGCGCTACGGGGGCTGGCAGGGCTGTTCGGATTTGGAAAATGTCAGTAAAACTCTTAAGCAAAAGAACAAGTGGGACTATATTGAAATGTCACTTACCTACGGTCATGCAAGTAGGAGCTGAAGGTTCCCCTGGCCCTTCAACGACCTCGACCTGGTCATCGGCCTCCAAAACTGTTAGAGACATCAATGTCATTTCGCAGAATAGCAACAATGCTATAATAAAAAATGGCGAACGACGCTAACCTTGCCCAGAGGAAAGGACGATGCGCTGATGGGAGATCGCCTGCGGAGCTGCCATCTCCAATAGACGCTGAAACGATTGCCAAGGAGACAAATCAGCGATAGAGGCCACCAGCCCGTGCAATTCTGGGAAAACAAAAAAGTTTAGACGACAGAAAGGTTGCTAATTTAAAATGTAGAAGGTTCCCTTCAACACTCCTCCCATTCTGAGTCGGGGGGATGGCGGCTTCAACGGCCTCCGCCGTGATCTCCGGCTCCAGCAAAGGGAGGGTAGTCCTGACCACCTCTCCTCCAGCCTCTGGGCAGCCCGCAAGAAGAGTCGTTGGGACGGCAACCCCCAAAGGAGCCTCTTCCAAAGGAGCAAGCGCTCCGTGATCAGGAACCGCCACTGGAGGCTCTATAGAAAGAGGAACAGCCTCGTCAACCCCCTCTACATTGAGCAAGGCTGCATCGGAACCGTCAACGGGCTTTAGCTTCAACAAGCCCGTAGGGACCTCCCCCATCGCCGAGGACTCTGCACAATCCACAGAAGAAATCAGAATACATATATACGAGCATAAACAATCTGGAAAAAACCGCAAAGAAGTATAAAAAATAAAAAAAAACATACCAATGCGCAGGGAAGCCCTCAATATGGCTTCTTCAAGCCGGTTCTCCTTTTCAAGGAGGTATGCTCGCCGGGGTTCGAGGGTGGACTCGTGGACATCGGTCCATAAGGAAAGCGCGTCCGCAGCATCCTTCGAAGCGGCCTGCTTCAGCGCCCTTTCTCCCCACTCCTCCAAAGGGTCAATGAATCGCCGCCGGATCCATGAGGGGTCTTTGTAGAAGATCACAGCAGGATAAGCTTTCTTGGGAACCCTTGCATTCTGAGACTCATCTTTAGAACGCCGTATAGCCTCAGCCAACTGTGCGGCTTCCTCGGCGGCCGAACTCGGAAAAAGTAGTCCAGCATCTGATTCCTGCAGGGCCAACGGTTTATCCTCAAGAATAGGCTCAGACTCTATTAAAGAGTCGAGCAAGTTAGTAGCAACCTTCCTGCGATGCTTGGACCCAAAGCCGGCGCCGAGGACGACCGTTTCCTTCCCCGCGGAACCTTAGTGCGGCGCCGGCCCACATCGCCCTCAACACTCTCATCCCGATCACCCCCACCCGGTGCCACAACCGGGGATGACACCACCATTGTCGATGCCACGGAGGGCGGTGCTGCCTCGGGTGGTGGCGCTGTTACTGGAGCCCGTCTACCTCGCGACCGAGTACCCAGGGGCATACCAGCTGTTGGAGTAAGATCCACCCCCGACTCCCCCGGAATAAACGCGATGCCGGTATCCCTCAGAGGAAAGCGGACCGGGGCACGCGGTCACAGCGTAGTTCCCATGGCCGGAACCTGAGTAGGGGCACCGTGACCAAGAAGTACCCTTCTTTCCTCAATAATAATCGGGTTGACTAGATGGAGATACCAGCCCGTGAATGACCCCACGCATCGGGGCATGTAATCACCATCGGGGATCATGAACTGAGAACCGGTGTTCAGCCTCACAAAATGATGGGCGGCATCTCTAACGGCCTCGAGCGAAGGAACCGGCGCGACTATGAAAGCTTCAAATGGGACTCCCTGATCGTAGCCAAACTGCCGGGCAAAGCGATGCGGATTGTACCGCATGAAGAGGGCCGCGCTATCCTGACGGAATACCAGATAACCCGGTCTAATTGCGTATAAGCGTGCGGCCTCCCGGGGCTTCAATGAGGGGGCATTATCTATTGACCGGTCCCAAAGAGGCTGGGCTGAACCCGCGGAAGAAGATAAGACCCGATCCTTAAATACCAACCCGCCAGCAGTAGCGTAAGGAGAAATCAATGCCCGAATAGCCCCGAATTGAGTCAGGTCAGCGGCAGAAGCATCCACCAATCGCATAAGCCGAGGGAAAGCATAGGCGTCGTAGAATGCGGGCCTTTGATGCATAGCGAAAGCACCCGAGACGTGCATTTCGATCCAAGACGTAAAGTAATGAAGCGAAAAGTTTACTACATCTACGCCAGGGGTGGAAGTATTAGCTGCAGCGTCCAGCCCGTGATAGAGATGCGCCAATGCCGGGATGCCAATAGCCAGCCGTGTTCCCTCAGCTATACGGTGAGCCGGATAGATGACCGAAGCTCTCATAAAGCGGCGATGCATAGGGATAACAAACCAGCTGAGCCAGACACTGATAAACCCAACGAAGAACGTCTCCTCATCCATGCCGGGAGCTGCGATGGATTCGAAAGACATCGGCGATATTATGGGGATGTAGTATTGCGGTAGATCCGATTCATTAGTCGGCAGCTTCTTCGGACCAAACCCAAAGGGGCCTTTAATGTTTGCAAACTTCGGAGCTGTCTTCGACAAGACGCCCTCGCGAAGGAAACATGCAATGTAGCTCTTAAAAGTAACGCCCTTTTCCTCAGATTTGGTGAACAATCGATCAAAGACACTTAGCACCTTGATCAAGCTGGGACGTTTGTGGCGGACGACATTCTCAGTAGACAAGTCGTCGAGCGGTGCAGGCTCGGGTTCAAAGACATATTCATCAGAAGGCAGCAACTCCTCATAAAGTGTCCCCCGAATGGGCAGCCCCGAGATCTCATAAAACTCCCCTAAAGAGATCGAAACCTCTATGTCCCCCAGAAGAAAAGTGTTGGTGGGAAGATTCCATTGATTCAAGAACGCCTTTACCCACCAGACATGCGGGGATTGATAATGGAAGAGTGACGCATATATCGCCTGGTAGAGTCCGACCTTCTGCAGCCGCGCACGATGGGTGGCAAGGATATAGCGAGCCCAGAGGAGGTAGCCCGTGGGGTGTCGAGGAGTGAGCCCTATCTTATAAATCTGTCCCCATGGGTGGGCCTCACCCTGATAAATGCGTCGTCCCAGGATATCTATAGCGGGGATCGAATGGTTCGGGATATCGGATGTTGAAGGCACGAGCCGTCCCGTTGGAGTCCAATTTGGCATTTCCACAGCGAAAACCGTCCTCGGAGGGTCCATCGGCAAAAACGGGAAAGTGGGCTCTGTCGGCACTTCACAGAGGAAACTCCGGCGACCCCGGATGATATGACTATACCAAGTTCCCCATAGAAGTAGGCTGGTGCAGTTCGGGTCTTGAGCCCGGATCATCGCCATCGCTTCCTCGTCGGATGGTGATTGAGGAAAAGCGGCCTCCGAGTTGGTGAAGGGAAAACACGGAACAGAAGCCATCGCACCTAAAATCAAATAAAGGAAAAACTGTCAAAAGCGAAGCCAGCAATATATATATATATATATATATATATATGAGAATAACTATATATATGAAGACAGTTGAAGAAAGCGACAGCAGACTCTTTTTATGGGACCATTGGCTACAAAACACATGGGCCCCACAGAATCAGGTTGACGGCTCGTTAATAATGAGGCCAAGCAATTATAATGAGACAAAGGGAATATTCTCATTAAATAAATAGGGGACTTCAAATAACCTTACACACTCCCCTAAAAGAAATCCACTTTGGACTCTACAACAAATCAAACAGGATCAAGGGAATTAAATTCCCACAAAAGACATCATTGCAAGCTTCTTCTTCATTGATTACAGAAGGACAACCCAGGGCAAGAAAACCCTAAGAAGCCTCCATGGGAAGAACTGAGTTCTTCATAGGAATTAAATTCCTTATTAAGAGAAGGGAATTAAATTCCCAGAAACATTTTCTTTAAACGGAATTAAATTTCTTGGAAAAGGCAATGGATCTCATCATCCCCCTAAAGATCAAATGAACCCTAAGAGATCTACTGTTCGAAGATTAAATGGTTTTCTATTTTCGTTGATAAACTTAAAAAAATGGGTTCATGTTAAAAGGGGTGAAACCCTTGGTGTGGATTTAAAATCCAGAGAGTTTTTGGAAAAAGTATACATAAGGGTTCCTCAATCGTTCGAAGATCATTACCTGAAGAAAGGGTCTCTCAAACAGAGTTAAACTCTGAAAAGTTTGAAGCAGAGAACTAAGCTCTGAGGAACGAGAATTAAATTCTCAAGGGAAAAGTTCTCAAAGGAAGAAGATGAGCAAAAGTGGAGGCTCTTCTGAAAGGACATAGGCATTTATAGGATGGGATGGAAAACGTTTCATCTACCCTACTCCCAAGACAGATCCGACGGTCACAAAAGTGACAGCGTTGCATTCACGTGCAGACACGTGAGAACAATGCTGTGGGGGCATTTGTTCCCTGATTAAAAATTAGGAAAAGATTCAGAAGAGGCATCACGTGCTCACACGTGACCAGTGGTCACGTGTTGGCACGTGATGGTCAAGCAGAGGCACAGAGCATATTTGTTCTCTGATTAAAAGTCAAGAAGAAGCTTCAGAAGAGGCATCACGTGTTCACACGTGACCAGTGGTCACGTGTTGGCACGTGATGGTTAAGCAGCGGCAAGATAAAAAAGAAAGCGCAGAAGAAAAGAAGCCCATTCCAGGAGTCACGTGTGGCCACGTGACCAACACGTGGCCACACGTGACCGACTTTAAAAGCCTTATTTTTTTTAACAGAATTAAATTCTGAGAAAAGATCTTTCAAATCATTCCAAAATGGAAAAGAATTATCTGAAACCGTTGGATTAAAAATCTAAAGGTGATTAAATATCACCAATTTATGGAAAAATCTTGGACTTGGAAAGATTTCCCCCTAAATCTAACCGAAATAACAAAGAGATATATTTGGATTTAAAATCCAATGGTGAATAAAATTCACCTAATAATCTAAAGGCCCAGATTAATAATGAAGATAAATCAAATCTCTCAATAAACAAATCAAATCTTTTAATGAAAGATTCACTAAAACAAATTGATTTTTTTCCTTCTCCTATAAATAGGAGCCAAAGGAGAGAGTTTGAGATATATACAGAAAGAGAGATATAGAGCCTTGGAATCTTGAAAATTCAAGAGGAAGAATTTGATTCTCTGCAAAAGAAAAACCCTAGGTAAGAAAAGAGAGGCTTCAAAAGAGAATTTAATTCTCCAAAGAGTTTAACTCTTATATAAAGAGAAGAACTTAGTTCTTTCTCTGGTTGAGGATCTGCAAAGTGCACATCTCCCCATGAATTGAGAATTTAATTCTCATTGGGTTGAGATCCTGCCATGCAGATCTAAAACACAGAGGAGGAACTGAGTTTTGAGAATTTAATTCTCACAGAATTATAGGAATTTAATTCCTTTAAGATAAAATTAGGGTTTAACCTTATGTTATAGGAATTTAATTCCTTCAAAATGGACAGAACCAGGGTTTAACCCTAATTGAGAACTTAATTCTCTCAAAATCACAGGAATTTAATTCCCTTAAAAAAGAAGAAATTAGGCTTTCACCCTATGCCAGAGTTTAATTCTTCACATATATGGGAATTTAATTCCTGCAGAATGTAAATCAGGGTTTAACCCTATCTAAGAATATAATTCTTTAGAAGAAAACAGGAATTTAATTCCTCTAAAGTTTATTGCTAGGGTTTAACCCTATGAAGAATTTAATTCTTAAAATGATAAACACATCTTCAAACAGGCAAACAAACAGGGTCACGTGCTACCACGTGACCCCTGTAAAGATCCATAGAGAAGAACTTTGAGGCAACGCCTCACGTGCTCCACGTGACCCCCAAAGCGCACAAAGAAAAAGCAAAAGAAAAGAAGCTCTAGGGCGCCCTCACGTGTCACCACGTGACCCCTAATGAACATTCTAACATATCAAAGCGTGAGCCCCCATCACGTG
Organism: Agapanthus africanus; assembly: GCA_030015575.1. NCBI lineage: Eukaryota > Viridiplantae > Streptophyta > Magnoliopsida > Asparagales > Amaryllidaceae > Agapanthus > Agapanthus africanus. Next base: position 497,697,510 of record CM057348.1, on the reverse strand, counting down.
CCCACACGTGATGGCTTTCAGAATTAAAAGTGTTAAACACTTATCTGTAGAACAAAATGAAGGGGATCTGGCCCCACCTTTTGGATGCCATCAAATGCTCCCACGTGATCTCTTCTCTGAAAATATTTAACATCAAACTAATGATTTGCTCCCAGTATTTAACACTGTTTCCTTAGTGTTTAACACTAGTTTGAAAACTCCATTTTCAGTGTTTAACACTGATTTTCTTAGTGTTTAACACTAATTTGGAAAACTCTGCTCCCAGTGTTTAACACCGATTTCCTTAGTGTTTAACACAAATTTGAAATCTCTGTTGCCAGTGTTTAACACTGATTTGCTTTAGTGTTTAACACTAATTTGAAAGCCCCGTTGCTAGTGTTTAACACTGATTATCTTTTAGTGTTAAACACTAACTTGCTAATCTTAATCCCAGTGTTCAACACTGTTGGTATTTAGTGTTTAACACTAGCTTTAGCCCAATTGGCTAAGTTTCTAGAGGCAAAACCTCTCCTTCAATGGACCAACAGAGGGCCAATATCCCAAACATGATTAGACTTAGCCCAAGCTGGCCATAAGTCCTCAATTCAAACTTTACTGAGCTAAAGGGCTCATAATATAATTAATTGGTCTTGGTTCCAAATTGGGCCAAAGAACATTTAACCTACCTTGGTTCAAGGGTACATCTCTTCATTCCTTTGATACTTGTCGTTGTAATTTCTCAATGTCTTCAAAGAGGTGACGGGTCCCGACAACCACACATTGATATGGACTGTGGGGTCCTTAAACTCATGGACTATGATGTCCTTAATCTTGACCGTGATGTCTTAAAACTAACAACGGACTGTGGGGTCCTTAAACTCATGGACTATGAGGTCCTTAACCTTGACCGGGATGTCTTAAAACTAACAATAGACTATGATGTCCTTAACCTTGACCGTGATGTCTTAAAACTAATGCCGGACTGTGGAGTCCTTAAATCCTCAGACTATGAGGTCCTTAACCTTGACCGCAACGTCTTAAAACTAACATTGGACCGCAATGTCCTTAAACTACCTATCGACCGCAACGTCCCTAAACTAAACAACAGGGCTCCCCTAATTGCTCTCTTGTTGGATCTAAACGATCCCGTTAAGTTGATCTTAGTCTAAAACTAGACTAACGTATCCTTAACAAACGTTTAAGTCGATCTTAGTCTTAAACGAGGCTAACCTATCCTTAAACCCAAATCCCCAAACCCAAATCTAAGATAATACGGATTTGGACTAGTCCACGCCTTACGGGCGATGACATAACTCAGTCTCTGTATACAATCCACGGGCAACCAAACAAAAATCAAACACACACGACACGAAGCGACCATCTGGAGAAGGAGAAAGTTGTTACCGAAATGCGGTAGCGTAATTAACTGCAGGAGCTTGCGCCTGAAGGGAAGAGCGTCCCCACAATCAAAAACCCCTCAAGCAAAGGGGAATCTGATGAAGTCTGCTAAATCGGACGCATCCGTTTAAACCTTCGATACATGGTGCTATAAATCAACTTGGCATCTTCGGAGAGGTAAACGGATAGCACCAATTAGCATCTGCCCCGAATTTCAGGCTAGACGTCCGTCGCGCCGCCTATTCGGAGAGGAACAGTTCTGTTGTTAGTCGTTATATGGCATCTTCTGGTAAAGGCCATTGGCAGGCAGTGAAATGGATATTACGATATCTATAAGGTACGTCTAATGCGGGGTTGGTGTTTGGAAGGAACGACGACAGTTTGGTTGGATTCAGCGATTCGGATTATGTAGGTGATCTCGACAGACGAAGGTCGATCACCGATTATATATTCTTCTTGGGAGGATGTGCCATCAGTTGGCGTGTTTCGTTACAGCCTACGATAGCGTTGTCTATGACGGAGGTGGAGTATATGGCCGTTGTTGGGGCCTTTAAGGAAGCAATCTGGTTGAAGGGATTATTTTGGAACTTGGTATTCAAAATGATACAATAGTAGTCTACTGTGATAGCTAAAGCATTATTCACTTGACGAAAGATCAGATGCATCATGATAGGACGAAGCACATTGGTGTACAGTACTGGTTTGTGCAGGAAGTCATTGAAAAAAAGAGATTTTTATGAAGAAGGTTAGCACAGCTGATAATCTAGCTAACATGTTAACGAAATCTCTTTCGGTTGTTAAGTTTGAACATAGCTTGAACTTAATTGGAGTGCGTCGCACTCATTTAAGCCCTTGAGGGGTTTTGTGGTGAAGATATTATTAATTTTGATGGAGGGGTTTGTGGGAATGCGAGGCAATGTGGAGATTTGTTGTGATGCCTCTCATTCTATCCATGTTGATTTCCTAAGTTGATCCGGCGTTGTTCCCCTCCGAAGGACGGCGCGACAGGGACGTCTTGCCTGAGATTCGGGGCAGATGCTAATAGGTGCTATTAGTCCACCTCTTCGAAGATGCCAAGTTGATTTATGACACCGTGTATTGAAGGTTTAAACGGATGCGACCGATTTAGCAGACTTCGTCAGATTCCCCCTCGTTTGAGGGGTTTTTGATTGTGGGGACGCTCTTCCCTGCAGGCGGAAGCCCCTGCAGTTAATTACGCTACCGCATCACGGTAACAACTTTCGCCTTCTCCATATGGTCACTTTGTATCGTGTGTGTTTGTTTTGTGTTCGGTTGCCCGTGGATTGTATACGAAGACTAATTTGTGCTGTCGCCCGTAGGACGTGGATTAGTCCAAATCCGTATCTTTCTTAGATTTGGGTTTGGGGGTGTGTTCAAGGATACGTTAACCTTATTTGAGGTTAAGATCAACTTAAACGTTTGTTAAGGACACGTTAGTCTAATTTTAGACTAAGATCGACTTAACGGGATCGTTTAGATCCGACAAGAGAGCAATTGGGGGCTCTATTGTTTAGTTTAGTGACATTGCGGTCGATAAGTAGTTCAAGAACATTGCGGTCCGATGTTAGTTTTAAGACGTTGCGGTCAAGGTTAAGGACGTCATAGTCCGCGAGCTTAAGGACCTCACAGTTCGGTGTTAGTTTTAAGACATCACGGTCGAGGTTAAGGACAACATAGTCCGGGATTAGTTTTAAGACGTTACGGTCGAGGTTAAGGACATCATAGTCCGGTATTAGTTTTAAGACATCACGGTTGAGGTTAAGGACATCATAGTCCGTGAGCTTAAGGACCCTATAGTCCGTAGCAGTGTGTGGTTGTCGGGACCCATCACCTCTCTAACGACGTTGAGGGATTACAATGACGGATTCCAAAGGAGTAAAGAGATGTACCCTCGAACCGGGTGTAAATCGATTGGGAGAGCAGTTGTGCTCAGTTCAACTTAAATTGAGGACTTATGGCCAGAATTGGGCTAAGTCCATTTGAAAATGTATAACATTTTATTTGTATTTGGCCTATTGGGCCTTTACTTGGGCTCTGCCCTTTTAAACAATGCATAGCATTGGGTTTTTTAATTAAATGCATAGCATTTATATTTGTCCTGTTAGGCCTTACTTGGGCTCTGCCCTTTTTTAATAATAATGCAAAGCATTTAAATTGGTCTGTTAGACTTTACTTGGGCTCTGCCCTTTTATAATAATAATGCATAGCATTTTAGTGGTCTGACAGTGCGCCACGTGGCTTGTCAGGCGCTTTGCGCCAATTAAAGAGCGCAAGGCGCCGGCGCATGTGGAGGTGACATGCGTCACGCTCTGCTGAGCGCAAGTCTGTTAGCGCAGTGCGCTGCTGCCACGTGGCGCGCTCCGGTGCAGTGCGCCAATCCAAGAGCGCAGTGCTCTATTTTTTTAGAAGCGCAAGGCGCAGATTATTCTGTGGTTGACACGTGGCGTGTTCTGGTGACTTGCGCCAATCCAAGGAGCGCAAAGGCGCATTTTAAGAGTGCAAGGCACTGTACAGTAGCGCAGAGCGCATCTTGATCTAATTCAGATAAAAAAAAACAAGTTTTTCTTGTTCTAAAGAGGTTCTACCTCAAGATTCAAGAACCAATGGTTCATCAAAAGCCTGTGCCTTTATATAGATCAAAAGATCTAGAAATGAAGTAAATTACTTCTTTAATTTTTTGTGATTGGATCTTTTTTGATCTTTTTTATTTTTTATAGTGAAGGTCTTGATTTTGTTCTTAGATCTTTGATCTTTTTAGAAGAAATTCTTCTTTTTTAATGAGATGGTTTCATCTCTGTTCTTCAAGAATCGAATTCTTTACCTTGAAGAAGATGATCTTCTTTCTTCAAAGGCCTGCCTTCCAAATTTTTTAGAGGGTTCTCTATTTTTTGTATGTGTGTATATATATGTGAGACTTGGAGTCTAGGGACCTTTATATAGGGCCAATTGGTTTGTTAGGTTAGTTACAGAGATCTTTCTCTGATTGATCTGGGGATACTTCCCCACCGTTGGATATTTGATCCTAAGGCCTCTGTTTTACAGAAGATAATCTTCTTATTTTAATAAGATTGGAAAGATCTTTCTAGAATTTTAATTCTGATTAATTAAATAATTTATTATTCAAATTTTAGTGCTGGCGCAGTTGGCGCAAGCGCACCTGCGCTTGACACGTGTCGCGTAGCGCACCTGCGCTTGACACGTGTCGCGAAGCGCAGAGCGCAGCACACCTGCGCTGACACGTGTCGCGCAGCACAGAGCGCAAGCGCACCACTATTTCACACGTGGTGCGCTGCGCAACTGCGCTAGCGCACCACTGTTTGACACGTGGTGCGCTGCGCAACTGCGCTAGCGCACCACTGTTTGACATGTGGCGCGCAGCGCAGAGCGCAAGTTATCTGAAGCGTTGCTTCCTTTATTTTAAATTTTGAATTTTAAAACAGAGCCTTGCTCTGATTGGGGGTGCGCTGCCTTGGGCGCAGCTCTCTTTGCGCTGGCGTGTCTGCTTTTGACACGTGGTGCTCTGCACGCAGCGCAAGAGATCCGAAGCGTTGCTTCACCTTTGGAATTTTTGAAATTCAAACAGAGCTTTGCTCTGATTGGGGGAAACAAATGCCCCCCACCGTTGCGCTCACGTGAGGCACACGTAAGTGCAGCGGTGGCAACATCCAGACCGTTGGATCAACTCAGGAGTTGATTGGGCGCTTCATCGCCTATAAATATGACCCTTGGTCCTCAGCAGATGATTATCATCTTCAAAAATTTTATTTTCAGAGCCTTGCTCTTGTTTTTAAGAACCTTAAGAGTTAAAACTCTAGAAAAAATTTTAGGTAAAAATTTAAACTTAATTAAATCAACTTTAATTAATAGAGCCTTGCTCTTATAGATCTTTTGATCTAAAGAAATCCCTTTTGGGGTTTCACAAACAGAGCTTTGCTCTCAAGAATTTGTTTCAGGGTTTCTTAACCCATGAACAGAGCTTTGCTCATTGACAGAATATAGGTCTTTTGATCTTCTGATGATGAACTCTTTAGAGTTTTTCATGGATCTTTAAGATCCCGAACTTTAATTTTTAGAAATTAATTTTTCCTTTGATGGATTTTTCCATCATTATTACAGAGCTAGGCTCTTTAAGGAATTTTATTCCCTTGTGACCAGAGTTTGACAAGTGTCACTCTGTGACAGAGCTTTGCTGTGAAAAGGGAGATTTTCTCCTTGTCTCAAGGGATTTCTCATTTAATGAGAATATTCTTGTTGAGGATTTCCTCATTAATTGACAGTCTCATCCAATGATGAGGCTGTCTTATTAACTGATGCATTGTCATCTGGATTTTGTGGGTCCCCCTTTGGTTCCCTCTCCACTGCATTGCAGTGTAGTACAAATTTCAAAGTACCAAGCGTCGGAATTTTTTTAAAATTAAATTATGATACTGATACTTGAATTTCGCCTTTTCTTGCAGGCAACATGTCTGCTGATCTTTCGTTCCCATTCTTCCGCTCAGAGGGAGGATTCCCTGAGGTGCCGGTGGACTGGGAGGTTCTTACTCTTATTAAGGATTGCGACCGTGAGTATAAAAACCTTCACCTGTGGGGTAGGTGGTACAGCGAGATTATCAAGGGTTGCCGAAGCTTCTCTTGCGCGACGCCGTTAGAGCCGATCTCGTCGATCCCATATGCAGATGCACCCCCGGTGAACTATGCCGTGGAGGTCGTAAATTGAAATTTGGAGGATCTTCTTCAGCCTTCGATTGCTGCCATCCCCGTGCAGCCGCCGGCAGCCGTGGATATTCTGGGGCGGCGCATATGCCAGGGTGAGTCACGCCCTTGGGGACAACCTTATAACATCGGATTGACCCCTCGAAAACCGGCTGGGTATTTGCAGTGGGCCAGATACATCTTTTCAGCGAAGAGGATGCATTTGATGAAGATTAGTCTGTACCCCGCAGTCTACGCCTCATTGTTCGAGAACTTTATTCCTCCGACGTGGTGGGTTAAGGCATTCGTGGAACAATGGAACATCCCCACCCATACCTTTCTTCTGACGGACAGGGAAGTCTCCATCCCCTTGGAAGAATTTGCTGAGATTTCCAGTTTGTCGGTGAGGGAGGAGCATTATGAAGAGCTACTTCCTCCTAATGAATATGTCTTCGCCACCAAGCCGCTGGTAATGGGCCTAACGCCGGAGAATGCTATTCAGCACCAGTTTCCGAGTCTGGTGAAGGTGCTGAATATGTATGAAAGTCTCTATTTGGAATCGGGAGGCCGGGGAGTTAGTTTTGCAGATTTCATCACCCGCTTTCTTCGACTGAAGATTCTATCGCAGCGGAGCGAAAAGTTCGCCAAGCTCGACGACCCCTTCGGCTTTGGCTTAGATCGTCGACCAGTACTGGAAGACGATCAAAAGGGTTTTTATCTCCCGATGCCGCCATCATCCCTTTATCGAAAATCGCCGCCCCGGGCATCGACGAGGAGACCTTCTTTCTCGGGTTTCTGGGGCTATGGCTGTACTGGTTTGCGGTCCCCATGCACCCACGCTACATGAGGCCGTCCGTCTTCTACCCAGCGCATCGGATGGTGGCTGGTATACAGTTGTCGATTGGAATCGCCGGGTTGGCTCATCTGTACCACGGACTCAGCGTGGCGGCGGACGCGAATGAACCGGGGGTGCAACCCGCCAACCTCCCGATGCACTACTTTACTTCATGGATGGAAATGCATATGCTCGGGGTTTTTGGTATCCACAAGAGGCCCTCGTTCTACGAGAAGTGCAGACTCCCGAGAGTCATGTGGTTAATTGGCGCTTCCTTTGTGAATCCGCCTCCGCGGGAGGCCAGGGGGTTGCTTCTTCTTCCGCGCACGGTCGGAGCGGGCATCTCTTTCAAGGACAAGGTCATGACCATCGGCCCGGAGACCTTCAAGGCGGTGTTGGCACTGCGTGATGGTTTCAAGGACGGGGCCTCCGTATTGAAAGCCCGGGAGATTCTTCACTTATACTCCATCCGATCGGGCTTCCTGGTGTTCAGGAAAAACGATTTGGCGCTCTTCATGAGTTACAACCCCCATCGGTTCGCCCAGCAGTTAAGTTATAACCAAGGGGTCCCACTAGAGGCGTTTTTGGAAGAGCCTGCGGCCACCAGGAAAGGGATACGGAGTGCACTACATCATTTTATGCGGCTGAACACGGGCTCTCACTTCTTCATTAGCGAGCCAAGTTGCGTTCCAAGGGCCCTCAATGTGTACGGGGCTTGGTATCAGCACGCAATAGGTGCTGTTATCCGGGAAGAGAAGCGGCTGCTGATTGACCACAAGGGTGTGCCCCCCGCCAGCGATCGCAAAGCCCCCTAAGGCCAAGGACCTATGTCGTTCCTCCGCTGAGAGGAGATGCTGGAGATGAGCCTCCGCGTGTGCTAAGCCCTCCGCACGGATTGCCCCATGATACCGTGGACGTGCCCCCAGCTTCTCGTGCTCCGGTGGAGACGGTGAATGTGGTTTCGCCTGAATCCGGTGAGGGCTCGGACATCGGGACCCGCCATCCCAAAGTGCCCACGAAGCGCAAGTTGATTTTAGGTGCGACCGGGGTCCGCGCGCAGAAGAGGAAGAAGAAGTCTGTTCTTTCTCTTGATGCCGTTCTCGGCTTAGAGCCTCAAGCCCCTCTTACCGATGGCCTAAGTGAGTATGGAAGCAACGATGGTTTCTTCGTAGAGCCAGAAAACACCGATCTGGCGGCCGCCATCGCGGCTTCTGAGCCCTCGGCAAGGCTTGACGTGTGGTTGGCTAAACTCGCGCAATCAGGTAATCACTAATTGCATTCTTCGTCATTTCATCGTACTTTTGTCATTGTCTTTGACTAACGCTTTTCCTTTTTTGAAACAGGCATTTCTACCGAAGAAGCCATCGCTGCTTCACTCAAAACCTTCGAGGAAGAGGAAAGGAAATGCGCTTTATCGGGCATTGGTATGTCTCGGCTCATTGAGTCTTTATTCTCCTTTTTATGGCCAATCTAACCTTTTCTTTGTCTCTTTGCAGGGGCCGCGGGATCTACTTCGCAAGCCGATGCGGGGGTTCTCCCCGGGCCAGCTACCGAAGTCCTGGCCTCTTCGGGGCTGCCGCGAGAGATCCAACTCAAAAAGCCGATGATGGATGCCTTGAAGGCTCTAGAGGCAACTCTGAATGCGGACGACGATGCCTTGCTGAAGGAAGCTTCCAAGAGGTCCGTCGTGACGGCCCGGGAGGAGAGGAAGCGCTTGAGGCGTGCAGGGAAGGAGCGTAGCGCTGCTTTAGTCGTAGGAGCAGGCCCAAGCGCCGTTACTCCCGCTGCTACTCCTTCCGAGGAGCCCCCGGTCGCCTTGTCCACTGCTCATAGAAGGGCGGCGCGTGCAGCTCGGGAAGCCAACGGTCAATCCACCTCAGGTAATGTGCTTTTCGAGGCTTGTTGTGAAAGTTGTAAAACTATCGGTTCTTATATATCTTTTCCTGCAGGGCCGAGTCCTACTGGAGGAGCGGCGGCGGCCGTCGAGCCTGAGGGGATGGTGGATTAGGCAGCAGCCGAAACCGAGGCTATGGTAGGCGGTGCAGCCGTAGTTGACGGGCCTGAGCTAACGGCTGACGAGACAGTCATGCCTACTATGCCCGAGAAGGTTGCCGATGCCGATCCCGAGGGGGCGGCAGGTGAGACGGTTGCTACTACCGAGCCAGGGGCAGCAGCGGATGGAGCGGCTGCGACCGACGAACCTTTGGCAGCGGTGGACGAGACGGCCGCGACCGCTGAGCCCGTGGGGGTAGCGGGTGAGATGGGCATGATTGCCGAGGACAAGCCGGCAGCTCTTTCTCAAGAGTCGGGCACCGTTCCGATCATTGCTCTCCTTGCCTATGGTCCTTCGCCGTCTCCCGGCCTCGAGAGCATGATGACGGCTCCTGTAAAGTCTGGCGATGAGGCAACGGGAGGTGAACCCATGCCAATGGAGGAGGGAGATGCCACCATTGCATCAAGTGACGCCCTCGTCACGGCTCCGACTGGCGGCTCATCAGGTAAATTTTTGGTCACCGCCCTTCTCTTATTTTTTTATTCCGCAGTCTTTCGTAATAAAGTTTATCTTGCTTCTAATGTAGGTGTGGCTGGTGCCGATATCAAGCTACTCGAGACAGCACCGTCAGTTACCGCCCTGACGGTGGCCACCTCTCTACCTTCTCTTGCACCGTCGCGAATGCTGGAAGGTATGGACTTATAACCCACCAGTCTTATCTAGGCTGCATAATTTATGTACTGATGTTGTATTATTGAGTCCTTGCAGGAGTGCTTTTTGATCACCTGTACCAGGTGCTGCACCCACACTTCTCCTTCCCGTCGGAGCTTGCTTCCTCCAGTGGCGCTGGTAAGTATAGTTTTCAATTAATGCCCTTTCTTTTTCCAATAATGAAATTGTTTCTGATTTTTCCTTGCCCTAATTGCAGTGCTACAGATCGAAGGAGGAGATAAAAGATCGGTTGCGCCACCGGTCCTCCCAGCTTTGCCGCCTGCTGCAGCCGGTATAGTAAATTCCATTATTCATGAATCTCTTGTATTTTTAGGTCTGTCATCTGATTATGATTTGTTTTGCAGCTATCGCTCTGGTTCCATCTCCTTTCGAGTCCCGCATTATGATGCCGGCATGCCCATTCTCCAGACGTTCATCTTCAGAAGGTGCTGTGATGAGTTTGAGTATGCTGAACGGATGCGTCGAGGAGCTTGACGCAGAAGCTCCTGCATCTGCCGCAGATTTCGCTGCTGAGGTTAATCCGATGCTGGCGACGCTTGTAAATTTTCATAATGAAGGCGTCGTCGAGTCTTGGGTTAATCACTGCAGGGAGATCGAGGCCTGCCTGCATCAGCTGGAGCTTATGCATCCTGCCCCCGAGATTTTGGCCACGAGTACTCAACGGGTGGCATGGATCGAGCAGAGCGCTTCTTACTTCCGCCATCTTGAACAAGAAGCGGCTTTAAGGCGGAAGGAATGCAAAGAGACCTCAAGCGAGTCTGCTCGACTGCGTGCTGAGGTCGACGCGAACGCTGCTCGGGTGAAAGTTATTTTCGAGGGCCTCCTGCAAAGTATCTCCGACGGGTTAACATTGAAGCAGAAGCTCGATACCGTTGAGCGAGATGCCCAAGGTCGTGAAGCAGCTCAGCGAGCCGTTGAAGAACAACTTTCATCCTACTTGCAGCAGCGGGCCCAGGTGGAAGCAGAGTTGGCTGCGGCAGCCGATCAGGAGAAGGCGCCGAAGGAAGTACGAGAGCAACTTGCGGATTTGTTGAAGACGCTTCCTTCTCCATGAACATTTTGTATCATTTGTAATTGTATATAAAATGTATTTGTTTCTTTTATTCATTAACACGATGTAACTTGTACTCAATTGGATTCATGAATAAAAGATATACATTCTTCATAATGTCTTGTGTCATTTCTCCGCTTTCTTCTTTCTTGCTGTGTTGTTTGCCCTGTGATTTTAGCAAGTGCGGTCTAAGAATTTTCAACTTTATGAGCCGCGAGGGTCTCATAAAGTATTTTCTCCCTACGGGTCGAGAGGATCCCGTAGGTGCGTTTTCTCTTTAGGAATCGTGAGGATTCCTAAGTGTGTTTTCTCTTGAGAGTTGTAAGGATCCCACAAGAGAATTTACTCCCTTACGAGTCGTGGGGACCCGCAAGTGATAGGTGAAGTTGTCTTTATCCACATTTTACGGAGTTAAGGGTTGCTCTGGATGCTTTCCGGGGTACCGTAATTTAAAGACGTCGCGGTTGAGGTTAAGGACATCATAGTCCGTGGATTTAAGGACTCCACGGTCCGTTGTTAGTTTTAAGACATCACGGTCGAGGTTAAGGACGTCATAGTCCATGAGTTTAAGGATCTCACAGTCTAATGTTAGTTTTAAGACATCACGGTCGAGGTTAAGGACATCATAGTCCGTGAGTTTAAGGACCTCACAGTCCGGTGTTAGTTTTAAGACATCACGGTCGAGATTAAGGATATCATAGTCCGTGGATTTAAGGACTCCACAGTCCGATGTTAGTTTTAAGACATCACGGTCGAGGTTAAGGACATCATAGTCCGTGGATTTAAGGATTCCACAGTCCGTGAAATGTGTGGTTACTGGGACCCGCCACCTCTTTGAAGACGTTGAGGAATTTCAACGACAAATATCAAAGGAGTGAAGAGATGTACCCTTGAACCAAGGTAAAATTAGTTTGAAATCATTATCGTTGATTGTTAGTTTTAAGACATCACGGTCAAGGTTAAGGACATCATAGTCCGTGGATTTTAAGGACTCCACAGTCCGATGTTTGCTTTGGATGCTTCCCACGGGTTCACTGCCGTGTTCGGCGAGGACCAGGCTCCGCTCTCGGCGTTTTCCACGGGGTCAGAAGTGACATTATCCGTGTTCCACGTGACCAGGAATTTGCACTAGATACTTCACATGGGTTCACTGCCGTGTTCGGCGAGGACTAGGCTCCACTCTGGATGCTTCACACGGGTTCACTGCCGTGCTCTGCGAGGACCAGGATTCGCTCTGGACGTTTTCCACGGGGTCAGAAGTGACGTTATCCGTATTCCACGTGACCAGGAATTTGCACTAGATGCTTCACATGGGTTCACTGCCGTGTTCGGCGAGGACTAGGCTCCGCTCTGGATGCTTCACACGGGTTCACTGCCGTGCTCTGCGAGGACCAGGATCCGCTCTGGACGTTTTCCACGGGGTCAGAAGTGACGTTATCCGTGTTCCACGTGACCAGGAATTTGCATTAGATGCTTCACACGGGTTCACTGTCGTGTTCAGCGAGGACTAGGCTCCGCTCTGGATGTTTTCCACGGGGTCAGAGGTGACGTTATCCGTGTTCCACGTAACCAGGAATTTGCACTAGATGCTTCACACGGGTTCACTGCCGTGTTCGGCGAGGACTAGGCTCCGCTCTGGATACTTCACACGGGTTCACTGCCGTGCTCTGCGAGGACCAGGATCCGCTCTGGACGTTTTCCATAGGGTCAGAAGTGACGTTATTCGTGTTCCACGTAACCATGAATTTGCACTGGATGCTTCCCACGGGTTCACTGCCGTGTTCAGCGAGGACCAGGCTCCGCTCTGGATGCTTTATACGGGTTCAATGCCGTGCTCTGCGAGGACCAGGATCCGCTCTGGACATTTTCCACGGGGTCAGAAGTGACGTTCTCCGTGTTCCACATGACCAGGAATTTGCACTAGATGCTTCACACGGGTTCACTGCCGTGTTCGGCGAGGACTAGGCTCCGCTCTGGATGCTTCACATGGGTTCACTGTCGTGCTCTGCGAGGACCAGGGTCCGCTCTGGACGTTTTCCATAGGGTCAGAAGTGACGTTATCCGTGTTCTACATAACCAGGAAGGGTTGACTTTATCCGCATTTCACGGAGTCGGAATTTGACTCTCGGTCATTCGTACACCGCCGAGTCATGGAACTGGGGGTTGCCGCTGTTCCGTTTTTCTTGATGTTGCGTCTGCTGAGACAAATGTTGAGATGATCTCTAGGCTGTCTATGACCCATCGAGATTTGGCTTCTTCCTTTGATGAAACCTGGGGAGGAGGAGTGTGATTCCTTCTTTGTTTGCACCCCTGGATTATATACAGGGACTGCTGTGATATCACCTGTAGGGCTTAAATTTCATTTTTATTTTTATTTTATTTCTTTCCGCGATGCTCTATCATTTCAGCTTTTTAATATCGCGAAGGTTGCGATTGCCCCATCATTTCGGCTATTTTTCGCGGTGCCCAATCATTTCGGGTATTTATTTTATTTTACTCGCTGTTTTTTATTGCGAGTTGCCCAATCATTTCGGCTATTTTGCACGCATACATTTTTACTTGCTGATTTTGTCTGCAAGTTTCCCCATCATTTCGGCTATTTCGTATGCATGTGTGGCTCGCTAACTTTTTGCCGCTAGCTTGGGATTAGACACCGATTTCAGCATCAGCACCGCTACAACTGGGATATTTCCACGAGCGAATCATCATTTGCCCCTGTCGATGTCAGACAAAGGTGGCTTAGCGAACAGGGTTAGGATCCTATCGACTAAGGTTTTTGACTTTATGAGCCGTAAGGGTCTCACAAAGGTATTTCTCCCTACAAGTCGTAAGGACCTTGTAGGTGTGTTTTCAACTTAGGAATCGTGAGGATTTCTAAGCGCATGTTCCCCTGTAAGTCGTAAGAATCTTACAAAAGGGTTTTCTCCTTATTAGTCGAGAGGACTTACAAGGGTTGTTTACCGTGCGAACATATCCTTAGTCACGGATGAGACTCGGTTAGAGAAATGTTTATTCGCGCCCGTGGATTGTATACAAGGGTCAGTATTGAGCCGCTTGTAGGGAAATATCGATAGTCGTGGGGGGGGGTTTGCTTAGGAACAGGTTCAGGTCTCTGTAACTTAAGACTTTCAAATCTTATGAGCTGTGAGGGTCCCATAAGAGAGTTCTCCTTACGAGTCGTGAGGATCTCGCAAGTGTAATTTCACCTTAGGAATCGTGAAGATTCCTGAGTGTGTTTCTCCCTTGTGAGTCATAAGGATCTCACGCGGGTGGTTTCTCCTCATAAGGTTGAGAGGACCTTGCAAGTGTCTTTTAAAGAGGCTGCGCCCTTTCGGGTTTTCATAAACACTCGCCGGTAGTCCTGCTGTTTTTACTCATGGAGCCCTTTCGGGTTTTCATCCGTGCTCACTTTGCTTATGGATATACCGTTTTTCTTTTTTCTTTTTTCATTTTTATTCTTTTCTTTTTCTAATGAGGTTGCGCTTTTTCGGGTTTTCAAAAGACTCGCCGGTAGCCCTACTGTTTTTACTCACGGAGCCCTTTCGGGTTTTCATCCGTGCCCCTTTTGCTTATGGACATACCGTTTTTTTTATCTTATTATTTTTTTGTATCGGCTTTGGGATGCCGCAATCCACCGTAGCTTATTGTCATCTCGGTCAACAGCTAGTTTTAGGACATAGTGGTCCGTCATTAGTTTAAGGACGTTTCGGTCCGTTGTTGAAGAAGGCTGGTTACTACTTATGGAGTTTGGGCTTAGGAAGATAGCGAGCGGACATAGTCGTCGTCATCTATCATTGACCTAGGCCGTAACTCGTTAGGCGTAGTATTTCTTCAGGAAGCGGCCATTTATCGGTCTGAAAGGTCTTTCTCCATGCATGCACATGAGTAGATAGGCTCCACCATGGTAGACCTTGTCTATGACGTATGGGCCTTCATAGTTCGGTTCAAATTTTCCTCGCTTGGCGCGATTGGGGATCATAGGTCTTTTGACCACTAGCACGAGTTCGCCTTGGCGGAATATCCTCGGCCTGGTCAATCTTTCATATGAGCGCATCATCTTTGCTTTATAAGTCTCCAGATTCTGTTGCGCTATGAGCCGGTTTCATCAAGGGCATCAAGCTCCTCAAGCCGAAGGTGAGCGTTTTCTTCGTCCGTCAGCTCGTAATGGGATGCTACTCGTAGAGAAGGTAATTCTATCCCGAGGGGAGTACTGCTTCTGTAACGAATACCAACGCCTACGGCGTTGATTTCGTGGTTGTCTTGAACGTAGTTCGATACGCCCAGAAAGCTTCTTGCAGTCTCTCGTGCCAGTCCTTCTTATTTCGGGACACCGTCTTCTTCACGATCTTTGTCAAGGTTTTGTTGAAAGCCTCAGCTAGACCGTTAGCTCGGGGATTATAAACTGAGTATCTCCAGTCTAGGTTGTGCTGTTGTGTGAAGCGGCTGATCTTGTGGATTCTGTAGGCTGGCCCGTTATCGGAGATGATCCGTCTCGGAGTTTCGAACCGATAAATGACATGTGTCTTGAAGAAATGGAGGATATTCTCCGTCTTCACTTCCCTCAGCGGTACTGCTTCTGCCCATTTGGAGAAGTAATCGGTCGCCACCAAAATGAAACGGTGTCCCCTGGACGATGCAGGTTCGATGGGGCCGATTATGTTAGTTCCCCACATTTCGAATGGCCGGCTAGCTACTGTCAGGTGTAGTGGATTTAGGTGCTGATGGATAAAGTCCCCATGGATTTGGTATGAATGGCATTGCTTCGTGTTAGTTGTATGTATGCCCTAGAGGCCAGTACTGTACAGATGATGTATATTATGTTGGATGCTTGGACATATATAGAGAGGACTTTCTTGCTCGATATGATAGTATGCTATCTGGTTGCTCTTTACTTTAACATGTATGCTTGTCTCTTGATACTGTCATATAGTTACATGTTAGTAAAGCCCTTAGGATGTGTACTTGACTACCTGGACTATGATGTAGATCATACTAGTGGGGACAGAGTAGTCCATAAGTACATCCTTTAATGTTCCTAGTCGTAGGTGTATCGAGACAGGGCATCGATATACCGGTGTAGACTAGCGTATACGCTTCTCGACCCATGAGATGGGCGATGGATGATCCCATATCCATTGGTGTATGACATCAGAGATGATATGCGGGTGCTCAGTGGAGACTGGGTACACTGGACGGACTCGCCGAGAACTCCCATATGGTATTATACCTTACGTCAGATGGCAGTTCTCTGGTGATACTTGTGCATGTTAGTCTGTAGACCCGAGATCGTCATAGAGTCTTGTGTGATTCCCACTGTGCTTTGATTTCCACCTTACCACGTCCATGAGGGCGTGCAAAACGGTGGTTTTTGGGTACAGTCCCGAGTCACATGGAGGCAATGAGCGATAGGAGGGGTTTCGTCTCTCCCGGTATTGGGGGTTGATGTTGCGCTGTGCTCGATTGGCTGTAACAGGGAAGTCCCTGGCCAGGGCTGATTAGAGATTTACTGGTAAGTGTTACCAGTAGTTTCTCGACCCGTTATGAGCCTCACATCGGCACGACTTATCGGTTATTGGGGTCTGACGTTTACCACCCCTGGACTTGATATGCGACATATCAGACGAGGAGACCGGACTGTACGAGAAGTGTTACCGGCAGGCTTTTACAGGAGTTGGAGCGGGCTTGCTTGCTGATCTTCTGATCGCTCAATACCCGGGTAGCCGTTACTGTAAGTCCATATTGCGACCCCCGGTTCTTACGGGGAGGCGGAAACGGTATAAAAAACGAATTTTTATCGCAAGAGGCAACATGGACTAACTTATGGTCGGGATCGTTACCTAAACTAAAACTAGCAAACTAAGCTAAAGATATTTAGCTACTCGGATGAAGATGGTTATACCTAAACTTGAACTCCTTCTCTTCAAGCTCCGGTGGTGGTCCGATGGCTCCTTCTCGTCGTCTCCGTACGCCGAAGATAGATCCACTTGAAAGCTCCAACCTTTAGCTCCTTCTTCGGTCTTTGAAGAAACTAGTTCACTTGGTTTGCTAAACCTAGTGAACTAGAATGAGTAGAGAGGAAATAGAATGGGATTTTATCTATGGTTCTTGATTCTCAACTCATGAGACAAGAGAACCATAGATCAAGAGAGGGAGCAAGAGGTTGAGGGTGAGAGCAAGGGGAGAGCTCTAGAACAAGAGAGAGAATGAGCAAGAAAGAATGAGGCTCTCTTTTCTCTCTCACCCTCTCATAATCCAAAGTGATCATAACTCATCATATCAAAAAAGTCTTTTGGTGATGGTTAGAAGCAACCATAAGGTTATCATATCATGCACTCATTTTACTCAAAAAGCAAGCAAGAAAAAAGTCTTTGGCATGAAATGATAACCATGGTTATCATGATGGTCAACTAGTCAAGCCTAGTCAACCGGTCAACAAGTCAACAAAAGTCAACAAGTCACCAAAGTCAACAAGTCAACAAAAGTCAACAAGTCAACAACCATATCACCATAATACTTAATTAATATAATAGTTAATCACATATCATATTCTCATTAGGGTTGAGCAAAAAGTCAAAAGTCAACGGTCAACTGTCAACAACCCTAATGAGAATCCACTGCCTCTGCCTCCCTGTCAACTGTGCATACACACCCGCATCCGCGTTCCGAGGAACACGAATGCAAACTGGATAAATCCAATCCCATAAGGTACACTAGGATCTGGCTTAAACCAAAGCCCGCTAGTGTAAACTTGTCCGGACACTGTACGTGCACACGTGCACGGATGTGACCGAACCCTGTCGCAAAACCATGCGACCTGTCGCAATACCATGCGACCTCTACTCTTTTGCCTAAAGGCGAAAAGCTTTCTGTGTGGGACTCTAAAGACTCGACACTACGCTGGCAGTGGGTTTAACCACAGACCGCAAGCGGCACTAGCTGTGCGTAACGGTCCCCAGGTAATGCCGACAAGAAGACCGACGAGGCGAAACCCATCTGAACTCCTACTGAGCCTGAGTGTGACATTCTCCATACAGTCCGGTCTGTTCGTCTGATACATCGCATGGCGGGCCTAGGGGGCGGTAAACGTCAGTCCCCCAATAGCGGTACAAGTCGTGCCGGAGTGAAGCCCAATACACCCTGAGATAACACTGGAAACCTACCAGTATATCTCGTTTGCCCTGGCCAGGGACTACTCGTGTAATGGCTCTCCTAGACACAGCGCGATGTCAACCCCCAATACCGGGAGAGACGAATCCTGTCTAACCGTCACTGCCTCCAAGTGCTTCGGGACTGCACCCAACCACCACCTGTTTGCACGACTCCTTTGAGCCGTGGTAGGGTAGTGATCAAAGTACAGTGGGAACACACCCGAGGCGAAGTGACAGTGTCAAGTCAGCGGACTAAGCTGTACTCATGTCACCTGGGAACTGATAACTGACGATAGGTATAATACCAACTAGTCAGTTCCCGACGAGTCCTGTCCAGTGTACCCGTAACCTAACGAGCACCCGCATACTATCTCAAGTACGACGTACTGACGGCTGTGGGACAGACCGTCTCCCACACTGGGATGAGAAGCGCATGCGCTGGTCTACTCCGGAGTATCGATGCCCTGTCTCGATAGTCCTGCGACCAGGGACCTGAATAAGGATGTGCTTATAGATTACCCAGCCCCCACTAGTGTGACTGCCATCACAACGCTGGTAATCAAGCAAAGATCCTAAGGGCTCCACTAATGCGTATAAGTGATATACTGAAATAAACACAAGTACACATTGAAGTAGAAACAAACCAAGTAGCATACTACTATTTTGAGCAAGATTGTATATACAAGGTGAATATCCCAAGCATCCATTAAGTAATATACAAACTAGTATGATACAGTAATGGCCTCTAGGGCATATACACTAACAATCTCCCACTTGCACTAAGGCCATGTACTGGCGTATCGAAGACCTATCATCTCGATCAGCCACTCGAACTGAGTCTGGGGCAGGGCCTTGGTGAATGGATCAGCAGTGTTATCTTCTGAAGCGACTCTCCGAACCTCGATCTCCTGGCGATCTACGATCTCCCTGATCAGGTGATACCGCCTTAAGATGTGCCTGGATTTCTGATGGGACCTGGGTTCCTTCGCTAAAGCTATAGCCCCGTTGTTGTCGCAATACAGAGGTATTGGATCAACAATGGACGGAACCACCTGAAGTTCTTTCAAGAACTTCCTCATCCAGACAGCTTCTTTTGCGGCATCAGATGCAGCGATGTATTCCGCTTCCATCGTCGAGTCTGCAACGGTTTCCTGTTTGGAACTCTTCCAACACACCGCCCCTCCATTGAGGGTAAAGACAAAACCCGACATGGACTTGGAATCATCCTTGTCACTCTGGAAGCTGGAGTCAGCAAAGGCCTCGATCTGGAGGTCTTTTCCGCCATACACCAAGAACATCTCCTTAGTCCTTCTCAGGTACTTGAGAATGTTCTTTACGGCTATCCAGTGTTTCTCCCCAGGGTTAGACTGATACCGGCTTACCACACTCAGTGCATAAGCTACATCCGGCCTGGTACACAACATCGCATACATTATAGAGCCTACCGCAGAAGCGTAGGGTATAATAGACATGCGATCCCTCTCCAAATCAGTCTTGGGAGACATCTCTTTAGAGAGGGTGATCCCGTGACAAGCCGGTAGGTTACCGCGCTTGGAATCTTCCATACTGAATCTCTTCAGTATGGTGTCGATGTACCTGGACTGTGAAAGTCCTAATATCCTCTTGGATCTGTCACGGTAGATCCGGATACCCAGAATGTATGAGGCATCACCCAGGTCTTTCATGGAGAACCTGTGTGACAAGAACCCCTTGACAGATTGTAGCATAGGAATGTCATTTCCTATTAAGAGAATGTCATCCACGTATAAAACGAGGAATACTACAGTTCTCGCTACAAATCTACTATAGATGCATGGTTCATCTGGATTTTTGATAAAGCCAAATTCTTTGACCGTCTCATCAAAGCAGATGTTCCAACTCCGCGATGCCTGCTTTAGTCCATAGATGGACTTAAGCAACTTGCACACCTTTCCGCTGCTCCCACTCTGAATGAAACCCTCTGGCTGGTCCATATAGACACACTCCTCTAAATTTCCATTTAGAAAAGCTGTCTTTACGTCCATTTGCCAGATCTCATAATCGTGGAAGGCAGCAATGGCAAGAAGGATCCGAATGGATTTCAGCATGGCTACTGGAGAAAAGGTTTCGTCGTAGTCCAAGCCAGGTCTTTGACGAAAACCCTTTGCTACCAGCCTAGCTTTATAGGTCTCAACCTGTCCATCTACACCAATCTTCCTTTTGAAGATCCACTTGCATCCTACGGGTTTTACCCCGTCTGGAGCAATGTCCAACGTCCATACCTTGTTGGTGTACATGGACTCCATTTCGGTCCGCATTGCATCCAGCCATTTCACTGAGTCAACGCTCTGAACGGCCTGCTGGAAGCTAGTAGGCTCATCATAATCTATGATGCAATCCTCTCTATCCCCGTCTATGAGAAAACCGTAGTATCTCTCGGGCGGATGAGACTGCCTACTACTCCTGCGGAGCGGCGTAGGAATGTCCTGTTCTGTTGAACCCTCTGGTTCCATCAAGCTTTCAGTAACAGTCTGTGGTTCTGGAATTTCTTCCAGTTCTACTGCGCTCCCACTTATTTCTTTTTCTATGAACTGGTGTTCTAGAAAGTGGGCATGTCGAGAAACAAGAACTTTTTGTTCCTCTTCACAGTAGAAGAAATATCCCTTGGAATTCTTTGGATATCCCACAAACTTGCACAGTACTGAGCGTGCCTCGAGCTTGTCCGTATGCTGCTTTTTGACAAAAGCTGGACTTCCCCATATCTTAATGTGATTAAGATGGGGTCTCTTCCCACACCACATCTCAAATGGCGTGGTAGGCACAGTCTTAGTGGGAACTCGGTTCAAAAGGTATGCGGCTGATTCTAGCGCATACCCCCAGAATGATCGCGGTAACTCAGCGTTACTCATCATGGACCGCACCATATCCAATAGGGTGCGGTTCCGTCTCTCCGATACACCGTTATGTTGCGGGGTGTATGGAGGAGTAAGCTGAGAGAGAATTCCGTTCTCTTTTAAATAGTCCAGGAACTCGGCACTTAAGTATTCTCCACCTCGATCCGATCTTAGAATCTTAATACTTTTGCCGGTCTGTTTCTCTACTTCATTCTTATACTCCTGGAATTTTCCAAAGGCCTCGGACTTATGTTTCATTAAGAAGACATAACCGTACCTTGAGAAGTCATCCGTAAAAGTAATGAAGTAAGAATGTCCGCTTCGGGCATGTGTAGACATTGGACCGCACACGTCACTGTGTACGAGTCCCAAGAGCTCGCTCGCTCTTACTCCTTGTCCAGTAAACGGAGTCTTTGTCATCTTTCCTTTGAGACAAGATTGACAAGTGGCATACGATTGATATTCGAACGCATTCAAATATCCTTCTGTATGTAACTTAGTCAACCTTCTCTCATTGATGTGACCCAATCTACAATGCCATAAGAAAGTCTGATTTATTTCTGGAGACTTTCTTTTGTGTGTATTCTGGACGTTGAAAATCTGTGGTTGGTTTAACACGTATATACCATTACTCAATGTACCTGACCCAATCAAAACTTGATTAAGGTGAATGTTTACAACATTACTTACAAACGCAAATTCATAACCTTCTTTAGAAACTAAAGATACAGAAATGATATTACAAGTTGCGTTGGGTACAAAAAAGCAATTACGCAAAACCAAAACATGTCCATCTGACATTCCCAGGTGATAGTCCCCCACGGCTTTAGCATCCATGCTAGCTCCGTTTGCAACTCTGAGGGTCATGTCACCTGCTTTCAAAACACTACGGTTTCTCAACGCCTGCAAAGAATTACAGATATGAGATCCTGATCCGGTATCCAATACCCAGGAAGTAGAGTTTATTGAAAGACAGTTTTCAATAACATACACACCTGAAGCTGAAGCTGCAACCTTCTTCAATTCCTGTGTTCTGGCCTTCCAGGCCCTGCAATCATTCTTCCAGTGTCCTTTCTTATGACAATAGAAGCATTCTTCCTTATCCACAAGCTTCCCCGCTATCTTTGTTGCTTTGCCTTTTCCCTTCGTATCCACTTTACCAACACCGCCCCTTGGTTTGGCGGGGGCCTTCTTCTTCTTTCCCTTGGCTTTCGCCTTGGACCTAGAAGAAGATGATCCTCCTACAAACAAAGTGGATGTTTCCCTACCTTTCTGTAGGGTGCCCTCTGCGCTCCTCAGCATGTTGAGGAGCTCTGATAGTTCAACCTCTTTTTCTTGTAGGTTGAAGTTCAGTATAAACTGGGCGTAAGTGGAAGGAAGGGACTGGAGAACTATATCCGTATATAGCTCACTCTCCAATGTGATCCCTAGGTCAGCGAGCTCCTCAATGAAGCCGATCATCTTTAGCACATGCTCGGCTACTGATGATCCGACGGCCATTCTTGTCGAAAATAACTTTTTCGACGCTTCGTATCTTGCGATACGTGATTGCTCTCCATACAGTTCTTTTGTATGGAGCAATATGGACTCCATGTCCATATTCTCATGCCTCCTCTGATGTTCGTTGTCCATCGAGGCAAGCAGGAGGCACTTGGCCTTCGCGCTATCAATCTCCCAAGTCTTGCGGATTTCCTTATCCGCGACGCTGGAAGTTGGACCAGGGACAGGGGGAGCTTTGGTGGTAAGAAGATACCCCAGCTTGTCATAAGTGATTGCTATCTTGACATTCCTGAGCCAATCTTTGTAGTTTGGCCCTGTCAGTTTGTTTTTATCTAGGAGTAACTTAAGTCCAGTCATGTTGATTGGTCGCTGCAATTAGGAGAGAGAAGAAGAAACACTCAGCATGATGCTCTTGCAAGTTTAGAGTGGTTTTTAGTTTGTCTAAACAGGATGGCTCCCACTGTTTCTCGAATCCCTCCTCAAACCATAAAGGAAGAATTAGTCAGGATCAATCCCACCGTACAATACTTGCTTAACCGTTCAGCCAGGCTGGTGTCGGTACTTCGAGGGAGGTTTTCCAACGCTTTCGCGAAGTTCCTTAATTAGAGAACCTCTTTTCCCTGGGGGCGTAGCCCCGCTAACACCTTTCTAGGCACCTACTAGGTTTATAGCATTGATCGTTAAGTGAGAAATTTCCCGAGGAGTAGCATATACTCACAGTAGGATCGGGATCCAAATATCATTGCGTGACGAAACTGAAGGAATCCTACCAGAATCATCACACTCCAAATGGTATGCAAATCTAGCAAGTTTCAGTACTTATGAAACTCCCGATGTGGATTTTTGCCCCATGCTCTTATGACCTTGACTTTGGCCAAAATATCATAAGTCACATGTCAAGTTCTACCCGTCATTATCCAGGTTAATTTGGATCCATCCGTACCTACCCTTGACTTTGGCCAAAATGGCAGTACGACTGTCCCAAACCAACGCATCTATCTATGCTACACATGAACACCCAATAGCTACCAATCACTGTGCCTTGACTTTGGCCAACATACACAGCTTGAATACTATTGACTATTCATGTGAAACGACGGAGGGCTACGGATGGTTTTGGCAAAACCGTGAACGTAGTGAACTTGATATGGTCGATGGAACGAGATAGCTTTTAAATGGAGTGGCTCAAACTCCGTATTTTAAAAGTTTGTTTTGAAAAGAACCGAGTGGTTTTTCGAAAGTGTTCCAACGACTTTAACTTGGTTTATTATCTTGCATTAGTTCTTTTAATGCGTGATATTCTTGCATTAGTTCTTTTAATGCGTCCCATCATTTAACCCTACCATTGCAGAAAACAACCAAAATATGACGTACGCTTATGCCATTCGCATTCGCCACTGGGCCCCGTCATTACCCGTTAGGTTACTTAACTAACGACAGAGCGGGGGCTGGGCTAGCGCGTCTGTAAAACATAAGCAACGCCTAAATAATAAGCAATGATAGACATTACAGATCACAGATGAATGCATTGGATATACTAGCAATCCGCAATCCTTTCGAGCCTGAAACGAAAAGCGGATAACACGGTCGCGGTGAATAGCCAAATACCCCACCCAAGACCCCTACGGGTGCGGCAAACTACCCGCCAAGTACTCGGTAGTTTGTGCACCCCTCCATGGGTCTATCCTAGGAGCAAAAACAGTAAAAAGAATTATACAATGACGGCTACAACCCCGACCCGGTTGTGCGGCCAAACAAATAATATTATTACATCAATTTACATTTACAATGAATGAAAGAAAAACAAAAGCTCATCTCACATCCACCCCGGCTATTCACCCGCGACAGTCCAACACATTCATATACACATTCCAGCACATTACAGATCATGTATAACCCCGACTAATCGACTTATAGCGATTAGCCGACGTTCAATACATGCAAGCATCACAGATATAACCATCATAGTCAAAGTGCAGTGAAGTTCGGAAAAAATACGGAATTATAGGACCCCAAAAGGAAATTTCTTTTCTGGAAAATCTGGGCACATATAATATATTTTAAAAATCCCAAAACCAACACACAAACACACTGCACGAAAAACGATGCAGAGAAGAAACCAAGTCGCGGCGGTTCCGCGGCGTCCAAGAAGGATCACGCGGCGGAAGCGCGGCACTTTAGGCGAATCACTGTATCGTTTTTCTTGGGTGTTCACACAAAACCCTGAGCCGAATTTAGGAGTATAAAGTTTTTCATTTTGACCAGAAAAAATTTCAACAGAAACTCAGATTTTGTAAAGTTTGATTTTTGGATTTTTCCGGTTCCGAACTTCGTTACACTTCACTACCAAGCTAGTTTAAGTTTAGTTAGGCTCTGATACCACTGTAAGTCCATATTGCGACCCCCGGTTCTTACGGGGAGGCGGAAACGGTATAAAAAACGAATTTTTATCGCAAGAGGCAACATGGACTAACTTATGGTCGGGATCGTTACCTAAACTAAAACTAGCAAACTAAGCTAAAGATATTTAGCTACTCGGATGAAGATGGTTATACCTAAACTTGAACTCCTTCTCTTCAAGCTCCGGTGGTGGTCCGATGGCTCCTTCTCGTCGTCTCCGTACGCCGAAGATAGATCCACTTGAAAGCTCCAACCTTTAGCTCCTTCTTCGGTCTTTGAAG
This sequence comes from Agapanthus africanus, assembly GCA_030015575.1. Classification (NCBI taxonomy): domain Eukaryota; kingdom Viridiplantae; phylum Streptophyta; class Magnoliopsida; order Asparagales; family Amaryllidaceae; genus Agapanthus; species Agapanthus africanus. The sequence goes on along the minus strand of CM057348.1, from coordinate 497,672,607 downwards.
AAACTAGTTCACTTGGTTTGCTAAACCTAGTGAACTAGAATGAGTAGAGAGGAAATAGAATGGGATTTTATCTATGGTTCTTGATTCTCAACTCATGAGACAAGAGAACCATAGATCAAGAGAGGGAGCAAGAGGTTGAGGGTGAGAGCAAGGGGAGAGCTCTAGAACAAGAGAGAGAATGAGCAAGAAAGAATGAGGCTCTCTTTTCTCTCTCACCCTCTCATAATCCAAAGTGATCATAACTCATCATATCAAAAAAGTCTTTTGGTGATGGTTAGAAGCAACCATAAGGTTATCATATCATGCACTCATTTTACTCAAAAAGCAAGCAAGAAAAAAGTCTTTGGCATGAAATGATAACCATGGTTATCATGATGGTCAACTAGTCAAGCCTAGTCAACCGGTCAACAAGTCAACAAAAGTCAACAAGTCACCAAAGTCAACAAGTCAACAAAAGTCAACAAGTCAACAACCATATCACCATAATACTTAATTAATATAATAGTTAATCACATATCATATTCTCATTAGGGTTGAGCAAAAAGTCAAAAGTCAACGGTCAACTGTCAACAACCCTAATGAGAATCCACTGCCTCTGCCTCCCTGTCAACTGTGCATACACACCCGCATCCGCGTTCCGAGGAACACGAATGCAAACTGGATAAATCCAATCCCATAAGGTACACTAGGATCTGGCTTAAACCAAAGCCCGCTAGTGTAAACTTGTCCGGACACTGTACGTGCACACGTGCACGGATGTGACCGAACCCTGTCGCAAAACCATGCGACCTGTCGCAATACCATGCGACCTCTACTCTTTTGCCTAAAGGCGAAAAGCTTTCTGTGTGGGACTCTAAAGACTCGACACTACGCTGGCAGTGGGTTTAACCACAGACCGCAAGCGGCACTAGCTGTGCGTAACGGTCCCCAGGTAATGCCGACAAGAAGACCGACGAGGCGAAACCCATCTGAACTCCTACTGAGCCTGAGTGTGACATTCTCCATACAGTCCGGTCTGTTCGTCTGATACATCGCATGGCGGGCCTAGGGGGCGGTAAACGTCAGTCCCCCAATAGCGGTACAAGTCGTGCCGGAGTGAAGCCCAATACACCCTGAGATAACACTGGAAACCTACCAGTATATCTCGTTTGCCCTGGCCAGGGACTACTCGTGTAATGGCTCTCCTAGACACAGCGCGATGTCAACCCCCAATACCGGGAGAGACGAATCCTGTCTAACCGTCACTGCCTCCAAGTGCTTCGGGACTGCACCCAACCACCACCTGTTTGCACGACTCCTTTGAGCCGTGGTAGGGTAGTGATCAAAGTACAGTGGGAACACACCCGAGGCGAAGTGACAGTGTCAAGTCAGCGGACTAAGCTGTACTCATGTCACCTGGGAACTGATAACTGACGATAGGTATAATACCAACTAGTCAGTTCCCGACGAGTCCTGTCCAGTGTACCCGTAACCTAACGAGCACCCGCATACTATCTCAAGTACGACGTACTGACGGCTGTGGGACAGACCGTCTCCCACACTGGGATGAGAAGCGCATGCGCTGGTCTACTCCGGAGTATCGATGCCCTGTCTCGATAGTCCTGCGACCAGGGACCTGAATAAGGATGTGCTTATAGATTACCCAGCCCCCACTAGTGTGACTGCCATCACAACGCTGGTAATCAAGCAAAGATCCTAAGGGCTCCACTAATGCGTATAAGTGATATACTGAAATAAACACAAGTACACATTGAAGTAGAAACAAACCAAGTAGCATACTACTATTTTGAGCAAGATTGTATATACAAGGTGAATATCCCAAGCATCCATTAAGTAATATACAAACTAGTATGATACAGTAATGGCCTCTAGGGCATATACACTAACAGTTACGTCCAGCTAGTATCGCTGACGGCTTGTGGGTGCTTGATGTGATCAGCACCTACTACCGGCATATTGATGAGTCTTTAGAGTCCTACATAGAGGTTTTACTGGCTTAGGCAAAATGAAATAGGAGCACGTATATGATATGTGCGGGATCGAGAATAATGCGTGTATGTGATACCGTATTCTATTCTCGCGACTTTTTGTATCGGTCGGTTATATATGATATAGCCGGGTTATCGAATCAAGTGTTGATTCGATAAGTCGATACATTGGATGTTAGTCGGTTATATGTGATATAACCGGATTATTAAGTCAAGTGTTGATTTAATAATTTATTGTATAATTGTATATTTGATATACTAGTTTACATTAACTAACACTTGTTCACTTTAGGTTTTTTTCTCACATGTACACAACTTTAATATATATGTGATATATATTAAAATTGTGTTTTCTTTTTGTATCATGGTTGATGATACACATGACTTGGGTGTATGAGACTTACACCATGCTATTTATTATGTTGGGTTTTTATATTTAAAGTAATTATAAAATTAGTGGAGGATTAGCACAATGCATGAAGCTTGTGGAAGCTTGTGGATGCATTGACTAAGTCCACTAAGTTTGTTTTTACCATGGATATTAGTTAACCCAACCATAAGCATTAGCCATGGTTATGTCTCTACAAGAGTTAGTATATGATACTCACTCACCATGGTTAGCTTTCTCACTTGATCATTATCCTCATCTCTTTCTTTTGTTCATCTTCTTCTTCTTTGTTAAAAAGAAAAAGCTTGCTAGGGTTTGATCCAAAGTGAGAAAGATTGTGAGAAATAAAATTCTAAAGAGAACCCACTTCATATTTCTCCATCCTCTACTAGACTAGCACTTTAGTTTAGGGTGTTTGCTTCACTAATTCTCTAGTTAGTGAAGTAGAAGCTTGAGTTGGCATCCCCTAGACGTAGATCATCTTCGGCCTCGAAGACTTCAAGCAAGGACGCTCCTTTAGCCTCGTGAAGCCATGCAAGAGTCCGGGAGAACCACGATCGCAGCGAAGGGACTTCAATAAGGAGCTAAAGAAGTGAAGGACCGATCTACAAAGGTTGTATTTCGTATTCACTTAGTCGTAAACGTAGTTTACTAGCATATGAAACCCTAATTTTCTAGCAACGATCTTGTTTAGGGTTATTCGACACGGCTAAAATTTTAAATGGGCATGGTTGATGCATTGTAGAACCTTATTAGAATGCCTAGTAATCCTACAGTGGTATCAGAGCCTAGCTAGAGCATTAGGCGATGTGTTAACGAAGTTAAAACCCCGATCGAACCCGGAAACGTCAAGATAACCCCCTCTCTGTACATTTTTTTAAAACTGGGTTTTTTCTGAATTAAACATACCTAAAAAAATCAGCAGGGAATTCTAAGAATTACCACGAAATTCGAGACCCTAATTCCGTACATGCACAGTGGAACCGCGGTCCTACCCCACCTTAGGCGGCGGTTCCGCGGCAGTAAAAGTGAATTAAGGACGGAATTTTGTGCAGTAATAACCGTAGCTATTCCTTATAGTTTCTCGGTATTTTTATTCCGACTCAAGTGTTGAGTATTTTGGGGTTTATTTTGTAATCGTCGATTCGATCTGAGAATTTAACTTTTTTTTGTTATTCCGGATAATTTAGAAAGTATTGAAATGTTCGAACGGATATCATTAACTCAATTTTTCCCGGCACGAAAAACATTCAAGTGTTGAATTTTTCTCGGGTTTAAATCTTTCGGAAAAACGTGCAAGTAATGCGGTGGACCCTCTAGAAGACAACAAACCTTAACTTGATTATGTGACCGTATTGAACTGCCTTTTGAACCTTATGGTTTGGGGCAGTACGGCGTGCCACATGTGAGGCGTTGGCTTGGCCCTTCTACGGCTGGACCGTTGCTACTGTGACGTATTCTGGAATTTTTGAACTCCGCTCAAGTGTTGAGCTATTTAGGAAATCTTGGGTATTTGATTATTCGATCGGAAAGTTTAATACTGTCTATTTATCTGGAATGTGATACAATATGTGGAATTCACACAGTTAAGCATGAAATGCGAAATATGTGATATTTCGGATTTACGATGTCTAAAGAGACTGTGAATTCCAAATGTTGTAGTTTTACACTTTCTTTTCTGCGACCGTAAGTGTAATATGTGTTATCGCCGATTTCGTTGCTATATGTCAACGACAATTGGGATGCGTATATTTACTTACGTTGATGACATGCGATATTATGTGTTGCTGGATATGTTATATTGGATCGTCGCGTTCTGAATAGCTGGGGGTTTTTTTATGTGAGATGAGAGTTTTTATTTTCATTCATGTAAAATTAAATGTATGTAATATTCTTTAATTGGGGAACTTCCGGGATGAGGTCGGTGTCACCATTTGTATATTATTTACTTTTCCGCACTAGGATAGACCCAAGGAGGAGAGCACAAGTAACCGGGTTCTAAAGTCCAGTGGGAGACCAACTCGAGGAGTCGAGTCCGGGTCTCCTAACTCTAGAATTGGTAGGGTTGCTTGCCGCTCTCGTAGGGGTCTCGGGGTGTGGGTTTGGCTATTCATCGCGACCGTGGAATCCGTGTTTTATAAAGGCTCAAAATAAAACACGGACGTCCTAGTATATCCAATGTTTCAAATGTTTCTTCTGCTGCGATATATGTGATGTGATCATTTGATGTGCTGTGATAAATACTGTATATAGTATATATGATATATTATATAGACGTTACTTATGTTTTACACTCGCGCTAGCCCTGCCCTGCTCTGCCGTTAGTTACCTAACCTAACGGTGCACGAGGGGACATCGAGGTGAATGCGGATGGCATAAGTGTACGTCGTATTTATCTGTGATGTTTAGGTGATTTAAATGATGGGACTTCATTAATGTGATTAATGAAAGAAAAGAAACCTAAAAGATATTGTAGAATCAAATTTTCAAAAAGGGTAGCTACAGTTTTTGGTTTGCATAGCGATATATATGATATATCCTGCACCTTATTCGATGAGGAAAGAGCCGATATCCCTTCACCGGGAGTGACCTCTTTAGCAAAAATAGCAGATGCTACAACACTCGGTTTGTCTTTTGATTGCTTTTGGAGTTTTGCTTTGCATAGTGATATATATGATATGTCCTGCACCTTATTCGATGAGGAAATAGCCGAGATCCCTTCACCGGGAGTAACCTCTTTAGCAAAACTAATGAAAGCCTTAAAATCACTCCATTTCAAAATTCACTCGATTCTACGACGATATCAAGTTCATTACGCAATAGGTTTTCAGAAAAACCTGTCGTAGCCCTCCGTCATTTCAAATAAGAACTATTTAGTATTCGTGCTACGTTTGTTGGCCTTTGTCGAGGCGTAGTATGCGGTAGCTGAATGGTGCTTATCTACTTATGCATATGATGCAGATTGTTTTGGGGTAGTCGTACGACCTTGTTGGCCTTTGTCAAGGGTCGTACGGGTGGGTTTGATTCAATCAAGAAATGAAGGGTTGAACTTGACTAGCATCCTATGATTTGTTGGCCTTTGTCAAGGTCATAGGGGTTAGGGGCAAAATATTATCGGGAATTTCAAGTGTTGAAATTTGCAATGAGATTGCATACCTTCTATGAGATAGTTAGATCCCGATACCCACTGCAAGTAATTGTTACTCCTGGGAGAGTTTTATACAGGACAATTAGCCGATCAAGTAGGTGTCTAGAAAGGTGTCAACGGGGTTACGCCTCTGGGAAATCGAGGTTTACTTTAATTAGGTTCGTGCGAAAGCACGGGGAACCTCCCCCAAAGTACCGACACTGGTCTGGTTGAAAGATTGGCGAAATTATAGGGTGTAATTAATCCCGGCTAGTCTTTCCTTTTAGGGTTTGAAGGAAGATTTGATAAAAAACAGTGGGAGCCATCCTGATTAGATAAAATAATAACCTATCTGATCTTGTAAGAGCATACGCTAAAGTGTTTTCTTCTCTCTCTCTCTCCAGGTAGCGACATGCCTTAATCAAGATAATAATATGGATGTATTGATCGAACCCGCATGTTATACTGTGCTGGGGAACGTTGGTTCCGTTCTTTCTTATAAAAGTTATAAGACTGAACAGGATATAGGGGAATACCAAGATTCCCATACCACCCGAATGAAGAAAGTACATGTTGATGCATTTTCTTCGGGTGTGTTTGTTACAGAGAACTGTTTCTCCATTTGCTCTACGTCCTGGATATTAGATACCGGGTTAGGATCCCATATATGTAATCAGTTACATGGGCTTAAGAAAGGTAGAGAACTTGGAGAAGGTGATAAAGACATAAGGGTTGGAAATGGTGCAATTGTTGCAGCTAAAACCGTCGAGGAATATCACCTTGTATTGCCAACTGGTAATACATTGATTCTGAACGAATGCTATTACATGCCAAACCTGATATGCAACATTATATCGGTTTCTTTGTTGAGTAAAGAGGGATATAATTTTGTATTACAGGATAATGTTATGAACATTTTCCTTAACCAAAAGTTGGTTGGATCAGGCACGTTGTGCAATGGCATTTATGTTCTAAATCAATCAACAGTTCTGAGCATAACAAACACACACAAGAGGAAGAGTTCAGAAATGAACGAATCCTTCTTGTGGCATTGTAGACTGGGTCACATCAATGTGACACGACTAGCTAAGTTGCATAAAGATGGATATTTAAATCCGTTTGAATTTTCATCTTATGACACTTGCCAGTCATGTCTCAAAGGCAAGATGACCAAAACTCCGTTTACGGGACACGGAGAAAGAGTTACGGAACTCTTGGGACTGGTACATAGTGATGTATGAGGCCCCATGTCTACATATGCCAAGAATGGTTCTGCGTACGTCATTACATTCACTGACGATCTCTCTAGATTCGGATATGTGTTCCTTCAGAAGCTTTTAAGAAATTTAGAGAATATAAACAAGAAGTCGAGAACCAAACCGGGAAAAGTATTAAAATCCTTCGATCTGATCGAGGAGGTGAATACTTGAGCAATGAATTCCTGGACTTCCTAAAAGAGAATGGGATTCTCTCTCAGCTGACTCCTCCATATACACCACAGCATAACGGTGTATCTAAACGGAGGAACCGCACTCTATTAGATATGGTGCGCTCTATGATGAGCACAGCTGAGTTACCTATTTCCTTCTGGGGTTTGCGCTGGAGACAGCAGCATACCTATTGAATCAAGTTCCATCTAAATCTGTACCTACCACACCATATGAGATATAGAGTGGGAAAAGACAATGTCTTAAACGAGTTAAGATATGGGGTTGTCCGGCCTATGTCAAAAGGCAAAATCCGGACAAACTCGAGGCACGATCAGTTCTATGCAAGTTTGTGGGATATCCCAAACATTCACATGGATATCTTTTATACCATACTGAGGAACAAAAAGTGTTTGTTTCTTGACATGCCACCTTTTTAGAAAAGGAATTTCTTACAAAAGAAATTAGTGGCAACAAGGTAGAACTGGAAGAAATTCCGGCTACACAAACTCAAGCTGAAGATTTAATGGAACCGGAGGATTCGGTAGTTCCCAACGAACCTCGGCCACTCCGCCGATCTTAGTAGGGTTCCTCACTCACCTGAGAGATACTACGGTTTTCTCATGGATGGTGGGAGCGAGGATTGCATCATGGTTGATGATGACCCAACTAGCTTCGAGCAGGCCATCACGAGTGGGGACTCGGTGAAATGGCTGGATGCAATGCGGTCCGAGATGGAATCCATGTACACCAACAAAGTATGGACTTTGCAAGATGCTCCTGAAGGGGTAAAACCCATTGGGAGCAAGTGGATCTTCAAGAAAAAACTTGGTGTAGATGGGAAAGTGGAGACTTTCAAAGCTAGACTTGTTGCAAAGGGTTTTCGTCAAAGTCCAGGTGTGGACTATGACGAAACCTTTTCTCCAATGGCTATGCTTAAATCCATCCGAATCATGCTTTCCATCGCTGCATATCATGACTACGAAATCTGGCAAATGGATGTTAAGACCGCATTTCTAAACGGTGATTTAGAAGAGTGCGTGTACATGACTCAGCCAGAGGACTTCATAGATAGTGGGAGCAGCGAGAAAGTGTGCAAGCTGCTTAAATCCATTTGTGGATTAAAGCAAGCATCGCGGAGTTGGAACATCTGCTTTGACGTCGTTATCAAAGAGTTTGATTTCGTCAAAAACGTAGATGAACCTTGTATCTACAAGAAGGTGGCAGAGAGTAAGGTTGTCTTCCTCATATTGTACGTGGACGACATACTCTTGATAGAAAATGACATTCCTATGCTGCAATCGGTCAAGCTCTTCTTATCACAAAGATTCTCAATGAAAGATCTAGGTGATGCCTCCTGCATACTGGGAATTATGATCTATAGAGATAGATCTAAAAGGATATTGGGATTTTCCCAATCCAGGTACATTGACACCATACTAAAGAGGTTTAGTATGGAAGAATCCAAGCATGGGAACTTACCCACGATCTCTAGAGTCACTCTCTCCAAAGAGATGTCTCCCAAGACTGATTTGGAGAGAGCTCGCATGCAAAGGATACCCTATGCTTCGGCTGTAGGCTCTATCATGTACGCGATGCTATGTACCAGACCCGATGTAGCATACTCACTAAGTGTAGTGAGTAGGTATCAAGCTGATCCTGGAGAGAGTCAATGGACAGCTGTGAAGAGCATTCTCAAGTACTTGCGAAGGACTAAAGAGATGCTCTTGGTGTATGGTAATGGAGAACTCCAAGTGGAGTCCTTTACCGATTCCAACTTCCAGAGTGATAAGGACGACTCTAAGTCGCACTCGGGATTTGTCTTTACCCTTTACGGAGGGGCGGTTAGCTGGAAGAGTTCCAAGCAGGAAACCGTGGCAGACTCGACGATGGAGGCTGAATACATCGCTGCCAACGATGCTGCCAAAGAGGCTGTCTGGATCAAGAAGTTCATTACTGAACTTGGAGTGGTTCCATCCATTGAGCATCCAATACGTTTGTATTGTGATAACAATGGAGCGGTGGCTTTGGCCAAGGAACCCAGGTCCCATCAGTGATCCAGGCATATTCTGAGGCGGTATCACCGGATCCGGGAGATAGTAGATCGCCGGGAGATCGAGGTCAGGAGGGTTGACACGAAGAACAACACAGCGGATCCACTCACTAAGGCCATTCCCCAGATACAGTTTGAGAGACTCTTCGGGATGCTTGGTATGCGATACTACAGCAGCTGGCCCTAGTGCAAGTGGGAGATTGTTAGTTGTATGTATGCCCTAGAAGCCAGTATTGTACAGATGATGTATATTATATTGGATGCTTGGACATATATAGAGAGGACTTTCTTGCTCGATATGATAGTATGCTATCTGGTTGCTCTTTACTTTAACATGTATGCTTGTCTCTTGATACTGTCTTATAGTTACATGTTAGTAAAGCCCTTAGGATGTGTACTTGACTACCTGGACTATGATGTAGATCATACTAGTGGGGACAGAGTAGTCCATAAGTACATCCATTAATGTTCCTAGTCATAGGTGTATTGAGACAGGGCATCGATATACCAGTGTAGACTAGCGTATACGCTTCTCGACCCATGAGATGGGCGATGGATGATCCCATATCCATTGGTGCTTGACATCAGAGATGATATACAGGTGCTCAGTGGAGACTGGGTACACTGGACGGACTCGCCGAGAACTCCCAGATGGTATTATACCTTACGTCAGATGGCAGTTCTCTGGTGACACTTGTGCATGTTAGTCTGTAGAGCCGAGATCGTCATAGAGACTTGTGTGATTCCCACTGTGCTTTGATTTCCACCTTACCACGTCCATGAGGCATGCAAAATGCTAGTTTTTGGGTACAGTCCTGAGTCACATGGAGGCAATGAGCGATAGGAGGGGTTTCGTCTCTCCTGGTATTGGGGGTTGATGTTGCGCTGTGCTCGATTGGCCGTAACAGGGAAGTCCCTGGCCAGGACTGATTAGAGATTTACTGGTAAGTGTTACCAGTAGTTTCTCGACCTGTTATGAGCCTCACATCGGCACGACTTATCGGTTATTGGGGTCTGATGTTTACCACCCCTAGACTTGATATGCGACATATCAGACGAAGAGACCGGACTGTATGGGATGTATTACTGGCAGGCTTTTACAGGAGTTGGAGTGGGCTTGCTTGCTGATCTTCTGATCGCTCAATACCCGGGTAGCCGTTACGTCCAGCTAGTACCGCTGACGGATTTTGGGTGCTTGATGTGATCATCACCTACTGCCGGCGTATTGACGAGTCTTTAGAGTCCTACATAGAGGTTTTACTGGCTCAGGCAAAACGAAATAGGAACACGTATGTGATATGTGCGGGACCGAGGATAATGCGTGTATGTGATACCGTATTCTATTCTCGCGACTTTTTGTATCGGTCGGTTATATATGATATAGCCGGGTTATCGAATCAAGTGTTGATTCGATAAGTCGATACATTGGATGTTAGTCGGTTATATGTGATATGACCAGATTATTAAGTCAAGTGTTGATTTAATAATATACTGTATAATTGTATATTTGATTTACTAGTTTACATTAACTAACACTTGTTCACTTTAGGTTTTTTCTCACATGTACACAACTTTAATATATATGTGATATATATTAAAATTGTGTTTTCTTTTTGTATCATGGTTGATGATACACATGACTTGGGTGTATGAGACTTACACCATGCTATTTATTATGTTGGGTTTTTATATTTAAAGTAATTACAAAATTAGTGGAGGATTAGCACAATGCATGAAGCTTGTGGAAGCTTGTGGATGCATTGACTAAGTCCACTAAGTTTGTATTTTCCATGGATATTAGTTAACCCAACCATAAGCATTAGCCATGGTTATGTCTCTACAAGAGTTAGTATATGATACTCACTCACCATGGTTAGCTTTCTCACTTGATCATTATCCTCATCTCTTTCTTTTGTTCATCTTCTTCTTCTTTGTTAAGAAGAAAAAGCTTGCGAGGGTTTGATCCAAATGAGAAAGATTGTGAGAAATAAAATTCTAAAGAGAACCCACTTACTATTTCTCCATCCTCTACTAGACTAGCACTTTAGTTTAGGGTGTTTGCTTCACTAATTCTCTAGTTAGTGAAGTAGAAGCTTGAGTTGGCATCCCCTCGACGTAGATCATCTTCGGCCTCGAAGACTTCAAGCAAGGACGCTCTTTTAGCCTCGTGAAGCCATGCAAGAGTCCGAGAGAACCACGATCACAGTGAAGGGACTTCAACAAGGAGCTAAAGAAGTGAAGGACCGATCTACAAAGGTTGTATTTCGTATTCACTTAGTCGTAAACGTAGTTTACTAGCATATGAAACCCTAATTTTCAAGCAACGATCTTGTTTAGGGTTATTCGGCACGGCTAAAAATTTAAACGGGCATGGTTGATGCATTGTAGAACCTTATTAGAGTGCCTAGTAATCCTACACTTCGCCTACTCGAGGCAGTACTGGATCATCATGGGCCAATAATAACCCATCCGTTTGATCTTCAACTTCATCTTCGGGCCTGCTTGGTGAGAACCGCAAAGTCCGTCGTGAACTTCTTGGACGACTCTTTTTGCTTCTTCAAGTCCCAGACATCTCAACCACAGAGAATCAAATGACCTCTTGTATAGAGTATCATTAACGAAGGCGAAAGACAGAGCTCATTTCATAAGCTGATGTTTCGAGGATGCATCTTCAGGCGTTCGACAGGATTTGAAGTAGTCTATAAAGACTTCTCTCCAATCTTCAACCTTTTCTTGGTCATTTATTCGTAGGGCCGTCTGCTCAGTCGCTTCCCCTTCCTCGGATGATTCCGGAGATATTTCTGCCGGAGCAAGAACCCGACGGCTTTGTACCACGATCCTTACGTCGTCGAGGTTCTCGTCGGCCAGTTCTTTAGCGAGCTTAGCTAGTGCATCCGCTTTGCTATTTTCCGCACGCGGTATGCTTTCCAAAGCGTAGGAAGGAATTTGGGTCAACAGTTGCTGCACCTTTTCACCGTACTTTACCAACTCTGGTTTGCACGTCTGGTAGTCGCCATTTACTTGACTGACGACCAGTTGGGAGTCTCCGTATATGAGGAGGTTTTCAATTCTCATGTCGATGGCGATCTCGAGACCTGCTATCAAAGCTTCGTATTCAGCTTCATTGTTCGTCCTCGGCTTTGTCAAGGAGAAGGTGAATCGCATTATCCCTCCTTATGGGGTCACGAATATAAGGCATATCCCCGATTTGATTATAGGGGTGCTTTGTTTGCGCTTCTTCGTGAAGGATGCTCCATCGAAATAAATTTCCCACCGGGTACCACTTCCGTCGATCGTGTCAAACACATGTTCGTCTGGAAGTTCGCAATTCAAGGGAGAATCGGCCGGTATCGGATGTTCAGCAAGGAAATCGGTGATGGCCTGGCCTTTCACTGCCTTAAGAGGCTGATAGGATATTGAGAACTCCATCAAGAGCAAGGCCCATTTAGTGAGTCGCCCCGTTGATATAGCTTTTGACATCAAATATTTGAGGGGATCCACCTTCGATATGAGACGGACTTCATACGCCAACGCATAGTGCCGGAGTTTCGTTATCGCGAAGATTAACGCCAGGCAGTGTTTTTCGATGGGAGAATAATTGCTTTCTGCCCCCAGGAGAACTCGACTCAAGTAATAAAGAGCTCTTTCTTTCCCTTGGTCATTCTCTTGTGCCCATAATGCGCCTAGGGAACCTTCGAGGGCTGTTGTATAAAGAATGAGAGGCTTTCCCTTGACCGGACAGCCAGCACTGGCGAGTTCTGCAGATACTGCTTGATTTCGTCCAGCGTGCCTTGGCATTTGTGATCCCAGACGAACAAGATTCCCTTCTTCATCAGGTGACTATAAGGACGGCACTTGCCAGAGAGATTGGCTATAAATCGCCGGATATATACGAGCTTTCCTTTTAGAGACCGCAGCTGTTTGAGAGTTCTTGGCGGAGGCATTTCCATGATCGCCTTGATCTTTGACGGATCTATCTCGATACCTCGGTGTCGGACGATGAATCCTAGGAATTTACGTGAGGACACCCTGAATGCGCATTTGAGTGGGTTCATCTTCAAGTTGTATTGCCGAAGGCACTGAAACACGATCCTTAGATGCTCGAGATGTTCCTCGTATGATTTGCTTTTCACCACGAGGTCGTCGATATAGCATTCGACGATTTCATGTATAAGGTCATCGAAGATCTTCATCATGGCCCTCTGATAGGTGGCACCGGCGTTCTTCAGACCAAAGGGCATCACCTTGTAGCAAAATATACCCAGCGGGGTTCGGAAAGCGGTGTGCTTCTGGTCCTCAGGATGCATCTTTATCTGATTATATCCAGACAATCCGTCCATGAAGGAGAAAACTTCATGAGTGGACGTGTTATCTATCATCAGCTCAGTGACCGGTACTGGGAAGTCGTCCTTCGGGCAGGCTTTATTGAGATCCCGGAAGTCAACACATATGCGCACTGTCCCATTTTTCTTCATCACCGGGACGATGTTGGCGATCCACTCAGGATACTGGACCTCTTGGATGAAACCAGAGTCGATCAGCTTCTTGACCTCGGCGTTGATGCTCATTTCAAGCTCGAGCTGCATTCTTCTCGGTGCTTGTTTGATTGGCTTGACATCCGGGGATATGGCCAGTTTGTGGACAGCAATCTCTGGATCTAATCCTGGCATTTCGGAATAGTTCCATGCGAAGCAATCTATATGCTGTATAAGCACGTCTTTTAGCGCAGCCACTCTTTCTTCAGATAGCAGCTCACTGACGAATGTCGGTCGTGGGTCGTTTGTCGTCCCCAAATCAATTTTCCTGAGGTTATCTGCAGTAGTATGTATTCCATTTTCCAGCTCTTTTGGTGCCGGGGAAACTCTGAGATCACCTCGTTATCATTTTTTTCGAAGCACCAGGGAAGGTCATCCATATTTTCGGGTTCTTCTTTTGATATCGTTATCATATAACAAGTACGAACTTGCTTCAAAGACCGATGTGGGTCTGGTTCTACTCTCGTAGCTTTGGGTTCATGCTTCTGTGTCGGAATTATCCTCCAACTGTCGGATAGAGCGAACTTGCCGAGCTGATACTGATCTTCGACCCAGTTCTTGAAGGTGAAGCAGTCTTCGAAAGGATGCCCTATTACTTGGTGATAAGAGCAATAGTTTGGGTGAGAGACTTCGCCTGCTTGCTCGGGGTGTTTAGACTCCGGCAGTGTAATCATTTGATGTCTTATAGCGAGGTCAAGTATCTTCTTTGTCTTGTCTTGAGGAAAAGAGTATGCTCGACTCATATTCTTCATAAGAGACAAATCTGGACTGCTCGATTCCCGCTCGCGTGACTTTATGGTCCCGCTTTGTCGTTGCTGAACGCCTTTTCCGCTTTTGACTTGTTTCTGCCTCTGCGTCGGGCCTTTTTTGCAACAGGTTGACAGGGAGGGGCATTTTCATCTTTCGCGGCCTGTTGGTGAAGGCGTTGCATCCTGGCTTTCTCGTAGATGGTCATTTCGCGATTGTGGTCGTCTCAGACTTTTTGACCAGCTTCCCTTATAAGTTTGTCCATTTGTTCTTCGAACGACGGACTGGGCATTTTTACGTCGGGGACTTTTTCTGGTTCAGGATTAGCACTCTCCCATTGAGTATCTCCTTCTTCATTAAAGTCATGTACAACGTAGCAGTCGCTGAGTAGCTCCCGTTTTTTGGGCCGAACATATCCAATCCCCATTGCTTCCATTCTCCCATTGGGCAACTTGCGTTGAGTTCCGGGAACGTTCCAGACCCTGTCATAGAACTTGGCTTTTCGAGCGGTTTGTTTGAAGGGTATCCCTTGTCGCTTTAACAGCCTTTTCAAGCCTTCCGTGTAATATCTAGGCAAACGGATGGGCGGAAGCCTGTCAACCGTAGGATCTGCACCGTGCCAGATTTCTTTTTCCACTTTAGTTTCCCCGGAGCGGTAAAATAGGATCGCCTTTTCGTCTTCTCGCCTGGAAGGGACATAGAACGTCTGCAGCTCTTCCACACTGTAGGTATTAAGCGTGTCCAGTTCTTTATAATGTTTAGGCGGAACCATGGCAACTTGCAAACTTTGCTCTTCATCAACGAATGTTTTTATTGAAGGCCGAGCAGAGAATATAGCATGGACTTTATCTTCCGAGTCACTGCCAAAGATCAACATAGGAGCGGATGGTCCCGGCTTGTTGTATTGGGGTGGACCCGAATAAACCATCTCTTCCTCTTCCTCAGTATCACTCCCGAAGACAGGGATGGTGGCGATAGCTTTGTTCTCCGGCTTGTGACATCTCTCTGTGTCTTCGAAATCTGGAAAGAAGTATTTTGCATCTTCGTACTTGCGGACTTCGTTTACGGAGAATAGGTTCAACTCTCCTGTCACAGTGTACTCGAGACCATCCTTAAAGTATTTCATACACTGATGTTGTGTAGAAGGGATGATGTTGTATTCGTGTAACCAAGGACGGCCGAGCAAAGCGTTATAGCATGTCTTAGCTTCAATGACATGAAATTTAATGTTTGTGGCAAGCAGCCCGAAGCGTAATGTCAATATCATAGACCCGAGAGTCCGCGATGACTGGGAATCAAAACCAGAGATGGTGATTTTATCACGAGCGAGATGCTGGACGCTCATGCAGATTTCCTTCAACACACGTGCGTTGAGGAGATTGACAGAAGACCCATTGTCGACCAGGATTTTACCTATCTTTACATCGTGGCAGTACCCTGAGACGTAGAGGGGACGGTTGTGCTCGCACGTCCCGAGGAGGAGGTCTTCATCGCTGAAGGTGATATCGGCTGTGTGTACTTCCTCCAGCTCGTCCTTCATCTTTTCTTCGATGAGAAAAGCTTGGAATTGCTCTGGCTCTTTTAGCACCTTGTTCAGTGAATCTCTCGCTTCTTTGGATAGTAAAAGGGCGTCGAGAATGCTGAGTTGCGAAGGTAACTTCCTCAGGTTTGCCAGAACGTTATAGTCCACCTTATTCTTTTTTGGCGGGTCCTTGGCGGTCAGTTCTTTCATGACTCGGTCGTCCAGGGCGATATCCTCGGAGACCTTTTCTTTTCCCTTATCCTTTTTACTTATGGATCCGAGATTCTTTTCTGGAAGCGTGCGACTGCGCAGCTGGATGTTTTCATAGGCCTTCAGTTCTTCCTCATTCCTTAATGCGGATTCTTTAAAGAGTGGGCCAAGAGCCATTTATTCGTCAGAGTCGCTTCCGAAAATGAGAATTTGTGATCCCCCGGTGTTGACTATGCGACAGTCACCGGTATCTCTTTTATGCTCTTCGGTCGCACTTCTTTGCTCCCGCTGAGTTTTGCGTTTCATCCGTTTAAAACGTTGCCGGTGAGCGACATATCCCTGCCACCATCTTTTAAAAGCATTGCACTCCTCGGTGGGGTGCGAAATCTTTTGATGATATGAGCAGTAGCTAGGATGCATCTCTGCTTCACCGGGAGTGTTTTCTACGGAGGACGGTAACTTCATTCCCATTGATATGGCTTTAGAAAACCTTTTCCTCGTCTTGAATTTGTTTTTATCCGCAACGGATGTCTTTTGATTTAGCGGGAGTGTCTTGACTTTTTCGTCCAGTCGCCGACGTTTGGCTCTTTCAAATATGGCCGTCTTGCGTTCCCGATCAGCTTTACTTTTCAGGAGAGCTTCATTGAGGAATGTGTCGATCATTTCATCTAACGGCCCCAGAAGTTCTGGTCCAGGGTCTGCCCCCAATTTCTCTATGCAAGAAGTCTTTTCATCATCTGTAAACGAGTGAGAGATCACATGACAACTTGCTACGTAATCCTCAGAGTCATCCGACGAGTCTTCTTCATCATCTTCGTCCTGAAGGACGTAGCTGAGGAACTCTTGAAGCGTGATTGGAGTCCGCGCCTTCTGGTTATATTCTTCTAGCACGTCAATCTGCTTCTGTAAGTCTGTGCGCTTGTCACCAGGCTTCATGGGCTTTTTGGATTTCTTCTTCTTCTTCTTTGAAGGTTTTAATGGCTGGGTACGAGTGCTTTGGCTATCACCACCCATCTTTAGAGTTGGGCGCGACTTCAGCATCCCTTCGATGATCTGGGGTTCCAGCGGGTTCTTCCACCTGATCGCTGGGCATGTCTGGAGATCATTCAGCGTCCTTTTGGTTTTGGCTGAAAGCACGACCTCCCATGGAGCTTCTTCAATAAAAGAACAAGTTGCCCCCAGTGTGTCCGTCTTCTTAGGAGTGTACGTCCGTGGTGGGTTTACTTTCCACTTCTCGGACAGCGCAAACTTGCCTTGTAGGTATTGATCCTCGATCCATCCCTTGAAGACGAAGTAATCCTCGATCGGGTGACTTACCGTTTGGTGGTAAGGGCAGTAATTGGGATTATTCACTTCGTTGGGCTGAGGCGGTCGCCTGGGATTCGGCAAATTGATAAGCCTATTGCGCATCGCCAGCTCAAACAGCCTCTTCGTCTTGTCCCGTGGGAATGAGTAAGGACGCTTCATTTTTTCATTATAATAGCGTCGTCTCTCCTCCAGTTGATCCGCTAGCTTTGGGGCACTGGGCTGCTGTTGGGTGTTTGCAACGAAGGTCGCCTTCCCTTTACCCTTGTCGTTCCGCGGTTCCGGCTTCGGGGGAGACGGTCTGTGACCCATTTGATCCATATGGGCTAGCTTATCAATTAACGCCTGGAACGTGGTCGGTTTAAAGAACATCATGAATTGTGAAATAGTTGCATGAGGGTCTAGGGTGCCCACGAACATGCCCACCGCTGGTGCTTCTTCGATGCGCTGCTCGCACTTCGACTACAGGTTCCGCCATCGGATTGCATATTGGACCCATGTCTCGCCCGGCTTCACCCTTTCATTGATCAAAGATGTTATTGGGGTGCGTTCACTGGCGCTCCCGAATCGCTGAGTGAATAGCAACTCCATCTCTGCGGATGTTTTGACAGAGTCGTTTGGAAGCTCGGAGTACCACTCAAACGCCGTCTCCGATAAGCTGCCGACGAATTGGCGAAGCAAGAGCTTATCATCGCCGCCGGTGTTGCCACAAAGAGCCCTGAACTGGGCAACATGTTGATGGGGATTGCATGTCCCCTTATAGACATGGAATTTCGGGATTGTGTAGCCCGGCGAGTATTTGATCTGATCGTACCAGCTCGGATATGGTCGCCCCGTTTTGACAACTTGGCCGGCCACCTCAGTTTCCTGGTGAACTCGTATTTCTTGAGCAATGTAGTCATCCAGGGCGGCCTTGGAATTGTTTCCTCTTTAGCTGTTGACAGAGCTGGAGGTGGATTTGACGTTTCTCCTCTGTCATCTTCAAGGATAATCGGGGGATCTTCGGCTGGAGGATCCGGCTGTATCATCATCCCGACCATGTCTTGAAACTGAAGAGCCATCTGCTTTATATTGGCCGCTTTTTCTGCAGCCTCCTTGTCCTTCCTTTCAAGCATTCTACGAAGGAACTCCGCATCGGTTTCGTGTTCGCGACGCTGCTCCGATGATGCCTCTGGGCTTTCTTTCGGTCCAGTGAGTGCGGCCATCGCAGTTAGCATCTTTTGGAGCTTCTGTTGCTGTTGTTCCTGGGCTCTTGTAATGGATCGAGTAAGCGGTCGGTAGCCCGTGGAAGCCCGGCTATCTTCCTTCCCAGACGCCATGTAAACGGTGTGGACCACCATGCCCCCAGACCTAGGGCGTTTGGGTTCAGTGCTTTTGACTTTTGTCGCCGGCATGGGGATCTTCTCCGGCCTTCTTTTCTTAGGAGCGGTCGAAGTTGTGGGGGCCGTAGCAGTAGGCACCCAGATGCCTTTTCGTGGCTTGGCAGGATAGCTTACTTCCTGTTGGACCTTCAGCTTTTTGTGCTAGCGGGAGAAATTTGGATCGATCACCGAGTTCCGGACCTGTCGCCAGACTTTATAGATCTTGGAGGACAGCCGTTGTAACATTTCAAAAAAATAAAATATTATTTTTGGGAATTTTCATAATTTAATATTAAATTTTAATGAATATTTTAATATTTCGGTATAATTAAATACCGAAAAATGGGGAAAATTCTGAAAAAAATTATGGAAATTCTAAAATAGGGTATTTAGTGGAAATATGCCATTTATATGTTTTTATGGTTAAGTATATGCTATTTTAGTGTTAATCGCGATTAAAAATCGCTAATTGGATTTTTGGCTTTTGTGCAAAAATGTGCACATATCATTTTCCACACTTGTCACAATTGTTTCATGTTTTGGATTCATGGTAGTCTAGGGTTACCAAGTTAGATGAGCATGGTGGGTTAGCCAAGTTTAGGCAACCATGATGGTTTAAACCATTTGGTTATGTTATGTCACGACCCGAAAGTACGGAACATGACCGGCACTTAAACTACGAAACGTCTCGAGGCGTTCGTAATCTAAGTAAGCCGAAAACCCAGAAATCCAAACCAAGAAAAGTAGTAGAGTGAAGGAAAACCAATTTAAATCAAGTAGTTTTAATAGCATAAGCCGAATTATGCGGGTTTCTAAAAATATCAAAAATTTACTGAAAATTTCGGCAGAGTCTCCTTTGTAAATACTGGCTCCCAAACGGGATACAACATGAATAGTATACGAAATCAATAAAAAGGCATCCCCAAGCGGGAGCTAGCTCTTCGTCAATCGACGGCCACAACCACACAAGCAATATAATATACAACGCCAACGGCGAGGATCAAAATTCAAAAGGAAACTCAAAACCACAAGAAAACCACAGAAATAAAACGCGCGACTCTAAGGTCGAAGGAATAACATCACTGGTCTCTATCTCAAAATAAATACATGTTTGGTTGATGGAACTTCTAGATACAACAGAATAATGATATACAAGATATATAATGGAGGTACGATACAAGTAAACCCACCTACTAGCAAATCACCCGAAGGAAACTATGCCCGCAAAGCCGTAATGAAACCTGTACGGCAACCTGCAAAAAACTGGGGCACAACGGGGGTGAGTTGCCAACTCGTGAATAGAAAAACATCTACGCACAGAAATCGCATAAATAACGCAACCTAGGTCAATGATCATAATATATCCTCAAATATAAGAATAACATGCAACCTATAACAAGGCTAGGGTAGATATCTAACCCGAGTGTAATCTCATGTTCCCGTGTCAGTGCCTCAGGTAGCAATATATCATATGAATGAGGTATGAATGCATGAAAACAGAATACATGTAAATGAAGAACTGTTTTCATAATTTAGTGAGATTTCCTTTGTATTTTTAAAATGAGGTATCATAATGAAATCAGCATAAAACAGTACCTAGCATCGGCACAAAACGTAATCCCAATATCTCGATATCTCTGTATCACAGTCTCTGTACCTCAATATCTCGAAATCTCAATATCACAGTCTCAATATCTAGGGCGCCGTCAGTCCAGACCGGCCCCTACCATCCATCTCAAGACCACGACGGTATCCTCCGGATATCCGATGCGTCGGGTAAAATCACCGGTAGGTAGTGCTCCCCTGCCAGGCTCACATCGTCATCATCACGCGCTTCTTGCCCTGGGGTACCTTACCGGGTCCACCATGTACCCGAAACGGTTCATCCGCCTCCTCGAATCGGGTCTCGAAATCCATCAGCAAACTCATGGTGGACGACTCATACAGCATGGGAAAAACCGCACTTTTTATTTAAAAGAGCGAAATCAGTTTATATAAGTTTTGCGGTTTTCCTCCCAAATCCAGAAAATTTCATGGAAATCCGAATCCAAATCATCAATAGCATGTAAAACCATGAATATAGGCATAACAATGAATAACAGTATGCATGAAGTGACAAGTAATAACTACAATGTTAAGCTGGCATATAAGGCGGGTACACTAATATCATGTCAAATTACTAACTAACAAGCTAAGTCAAGCAATAATATTTTCTAAGGTGTACGTGACATGGCAATTACCGATGAAGATGTGTGTGGGCCGGCAAGTAAGTGTACGTGGTACATACGCATCATCGGTAATGGTGCTGGTGTCCTAACAGCATGATATCAATAATGGAGTATGAAACATAATATAAGCATGCGATGCGAAGCGAACCACAATAAAGAGCGGGAGCTGAATACTAGACGCAACTATAACTAATCTGCATTAACCTAATATAAGTCCTACAAATGGTGCCTTTTGAAATAACACGAATCATGGGGTTTTGAAAATAGGGGCTACGGTGTTTTTATGAAAAGATACGTCTTTTGAAATATCCGTAGGATCCCTTGGGCTGTCTTTTAAAATACCCACGATTCGTTAGTTTTGAAATAGGTAAGAATCGAATCTAATCTAATAACTAAACTAAACTAAAGGGCTAAGCTGACCTGCTGGGCTACAGGTAAGGAAACCGCCTAACATCTGAGTCGATACATATACATACATGTATATATATTAGTCAGTGATACCGCCTCAATAATATCATATCCGATACCATATCTATAATCAGACATCCCAAGTCAAGAGTGCGGATCAATCATCAAAATATAGCTCGTACGTAAATCCGTCGTACGGCATCCCCAAATCTGGGTACGGGTTAATATCATATTCATCACACTATTCATCTAGTATCCTCTTTATCCAAGATCATAGTCCAGGGTACTGACCTATGTCTAGTACAATACTAATATCATCAATATAGTCATGATATGACTACTGGTCGACAATCTCGTACAAACCGATATCACAACCACAAAACAAATCTCATCGACTCAGCTCAATCCCTAGTATCGTCCTCATATCCGTATGTGAACACATAGTCCCATACCCATGTGAACACATAACTATAAAGAATCCCATGAGCACATATAAATAGGAATGTATGCAAGTATGTATGTATGTATGTATGTGTGTATGTGTAGTGCAACACTACCCTAGGGTTCGCAACACTAAAGTAATCCAACACACCAATATCCATCCTAACATCGTTATTAATCCCAAATAACATATAATAATTGTTGGTGTGTATACGCATCCGTATACACCACCACGGACTGCGGGGGTGCTAATACGCCATCCACCCGACTTCTCCCCGTAGATATAAATCTACTCACCTGGTCCTCGCTCGCCGGTGCCGACGTCGCCATGCGCTTGCTTGTCGTCTCGAAGTCCACATGGGGGTACCTACATATCACAACGCATCGTATCGCATTAAAATCCGACTCATGACCAAAACGACACACGAATCCCACATAAGTCAAAACCTATGGTTGCTTTCACAAATGAACCCAAAAACCCTCGACGTCGGCGTACAAACGCCAAACAATCGAGAAAACTCCCAACACACTCATTTGTACAATTAAAAGCACTAATTATAATATAAAATAGCTTACAATTCCTAAAAACCCCAATTTCACTTAAAAAGTCATTTTTTCCGAAAATATAGCAAGCACAAATTACCGTTTTTGTACAAAACATGATGTTTTAATAATTCTAGTGACCAAGATGATAACTTAATATCTTAATTATGCCATAGAAATCACTACGTAAATTTTAAACCCACAATTTAATTCAATTTCAAAAACCTAGTTTGCAATTTTAACCAATTTCAACCATTTTATAGCAAAAATGCACATACAACAATCTAGCTTGGATTTGCATGATTTAAAGCATTAAACTACATTTAAAATGTTAATGAAGTCATAAAACCCTAATTACATTTTTAATCTCACACATGCAATTAAATTCCAAAACCTAGTTTGCAAAACAAAAAAACTTATTTTGGACATTTTAAATGTTACAATTTGGAAAATAGCAACTAGATTAATTTTGCATAGTATTAACATGTTAAATACATCACACAACTATAATCTCATTTCCCAAAACCCTAACTACATTTTCACAAACCCTAATCTCATGAATTTGGACTTGCAAATTTCAAACCTAAAATTAAACCCTTTACTAACTTAATTTGAAGTAATAACAAATAATGTAACAAAAGATCAAGATTTTATACCTCACAAACTATGGATCAAACCTTGCAATCTAGCCTCTCAAATGCAAATTTTTCTCCAAGAATCATGTTAGAATGGGCTAAGGAAAAATGGGTAGAGATTGGATTTGGGTTTAGCTTTGAATTTGTGAGAGAAATGGTTGATTTTTGTTGGGTTTTGATGAGGAAATGAGAGGAGAAATTTGGGGGGGCTGGCCAAGAGAGGCTCGGCCAGAAATTGGTGAGGGAGTGAGAGAGAGGTGTGGGTTTCAAGTCAACACAAGACCAAGTCAACAATTACACATACTTCATTAATAAAACATTACCCCTTTTCATTTTTTCTTTTTCTTTTTCTTTTGCTTTTCTCTTCAAATTCAAGTGGGGAGAAGGGTGGGGGCTGCTGAATTCAGCCAAGGGGAGAAGTAAATGGGGGTGTGTGAGTGTGGGTATGGGTGTGGGGTGATGAAAAATGATAAATATAACACCCCCAAACATCCATTTACACTAAAAAAAAGTCTTTTTTCTTTAATAATTTCTAAACCGATTTGACAACCGATTTCGTTTCAAAAACCACATGATAAAATTTTATTTAATGTTTTATGATGCACAAAATTTGTTTCAACTCATTCCAATTTGTAATTTTCCCTAATTAAATGTATTAGTGACGGCTTAAAATAATATTAAAATAATATTTTTTTTAGAAAATTTGAAATTTCACCAGTGGCTCAATAAACACCAAATACTAGCAATTACATAGCTAGAATATGTATATTTAATTTTTATAATAAGATATTTGTATTTTGACTTTTTACAGAAAACCCCCTTATTTTACCGATTTTCCGAAATTTCACCGAAACGATTTTCAAAACGCTACAATCTTCCCCCCTTAAAGAAATTCGGTCCCCGAATTTAAGTTCAAACTCCCCCCAAATACAAAAACATCTAAGCAAAATCATCAAGTCGTCGGGGCTCCGAAACCATAAGTACATAATACGCATCATAGCTCAATGCATGCGCATGAGCAACGAGCATATAACTCAAAATCAAAACTCCGTCAAGCATCCCGCCATCATTGGAGTTATGGTAAAGACACAAATGTCAAATCCAATACAAAACCAATATGCTATAATTCGGAACTACACACGTAAATATCAAATCTATATATGTAAATATCTAAAGGAAATGAATGCCAAATATATTCAGGTACTGTCCTCTGACTAGTCCTGCCCAGTACGAAAACATATAGTAAATATCATAAAAATGTACTGCTCTATAGGAAAAATCAATCCCAAAATACGCGTATGAGTACTATGTGCGTCTGGTGCGCACGGAAATCAAAATCCAAATATGTGCCATACATATGCACAGAAACAACATCCAAGTGCATCGGGTGTGCATGAAACATCTGTCGTAGGCAACATGTGTGCCTGACAGTATAATCAGGTGCATCTGACATGCACGAAAAATCTCGATTTAATGCACCTGGTGTGCACCAAAATCACATCTCAAAACATGCGCCCAACATGTGCGAAAATCCAAGGCAGGTGCATCCATCATGCACGAAATCATGAAATCCAATATCAAGCGCCGAACATGCGCAAAATCAAATCAGGTGCACAAGGTGCACAAAACAAATATCGAGTATCACAATCGAAATCGAAGTCCAGTGCATCTAAGTGCACAAAAAGCGTATCACTGCACTGCAAGCATATATAAACTATACAGAGTGCAGGAACCAAATCGTGTGCGTGCATACGCACAAAATCAACTCAAATGTCTAAAACCGTAAAATCACAAATATGTGAAACCCAAGAACGAAAACAATATCAAGTGCAACACTGTGCAAAGATCGTAAATCCTCAATCATCAAAATCAAATCATTCGAATAAATCACCTAAAATATCGAAATCAATAATGGCGGCATAGTACCGCTCAAGCGCATCCTCTAAGAATCTCGGGCCAACTGTCGCGGTCACTAGTGGGACGTCTCATCGATGATCATGAACTCTGGCCTGCTGGTGTGCGTAACAATGACCACTCCTGGGTCAAGGTCTTCACTGGGAATTACCAATCTCTCGGTCCATCGGCTCATCGACCTTGTCAGGTGTGCTAACGGGGATGATCCCGTGCTGGCACGTCTCTTGTCATCTCCCGGTCAACCATCGCGACCACTCGTAAGATAGCATATCACTGGCGTCGGCCTCTGGCTCTCTGAATGTACGTGACACATCTGATCCTGGGTGCAAGTATCATTGCAGTAGTGTCCTGGAAGGAATCCTGCTCACGGTCTCTTCCATATCTCGTCCCTGCCAAGTGTCCGGAAGTCATCGTCCTTTCCTATATCTGCATCTTGCTCCGGAACGGCTGCATACCCATCGCGACTCCTTCTGGAAGGTATATCCAGTACTCTGCCTCGGCATGCGTATCGCATCTCTGATGTCGGCGGAGTGGAACGTCGTCTTATCCAGATCTTATACGGACCTCTTTACTCCACTTTCTCTAATGTCGACTGCTTCGGACTTGTCTCATCGTGGCTACATGGACTGAGCTCCAATGGCTATCCTCGTATCGGGAGTCTCCCAAGAAATGCATCTCACCACCTAGCATCCGAATTAAGTCGAGCCATCCGATCGAGTCGTCAAAACCTCATAATCCCCCAAGAGCTCAACCTCTTGGGCATAGTTTAATAGTATCGAGTACATACCACAGCATCGGTGGTCCAGCCGTAGAAAGGCAAACCCAAGCCTCACTAATGGCGCCGTAGAACTGCCGCAAACCCGAAGGTTCAAAGGCTTTCACACGGTCATTAAGTCGAGTTAGGGTTTCATTCTTCTAGAGGGACCATAGAATTGCCTGCATGTCTTTCCGACTACTTTAAACTTGGAATAATAGGTTTCTGACATTCGATCGTCTCTGTCGACTCCCAACGTCTCTGTGTGAAGTCGTCTCTAGCTGGAACCAATCTATCTGATGACCCCGCATCGGGGTAGGCGAACGATCCACATGTCCTAGTCATTCATCCTCGATGACTAGCGACCTTCAATCATCTCTTAATACAACTCGTTCTGCCCTAATTCCAGCATCTGGGGCAATATCTCGTCGTTCGCAACAATAACTGGCTCGCTCGTCTGCACGCTGAACAGTGCCTCAATCATCATTAATAAGCAACACACCAACGGTTATCAAAATCTGGATGGCCTCTATCATTGGCTCAATCCTCTAGTGTCGATCAGCACATCCGAGTAACCTCATAAAGGCGATCCGCCAAACGCTCGTGGCTCGGAAACACAGTAAAAAGACACATCTCTGCAATCGTGTGTTGCCGGAATTTCGCCCTGGTCAGTCCTCGTTCGTGACGAGCTCGTGATGACCGCAACTCTTGCTGTAGCTCTCCCTGCCCGTAATCGTGGCATCAAAACCATAACTGGTACTGATGAGGCTAGATCGGAATGAATATAATACTGAACAAAGAAATGTACATCCTAAGGCTCCTTAAGAGGAGTGGCGTGTCGTAAGTATGCCGCGGAACATACCCACGGTACGTCACTCTACTTTAGTCACCTATTCCATCAACCAAGGGTCATCCTACGCTCTGAAGGTAAAACCTAACGCTCTGATACCAACTTTGTCACGACCCGAAAGTACGGAACATGACCGGCACTTAAACTACGAAACGTCTCGAGGCGTTCGTAATCTAAGTAAGCCGAAAACCCAGAAATCCAAACCAAGAAAAGTAGTAGAGTGAAGGAAAACCAATTTAAATCAAGTAGTTTTAATAGCATAAGCCGAATTATGCGGGTTTCTAAAAACATCAAAAATTTACTGAAAATTTCGGCAGAGTCTCCTTTGTAAATACTGGCTCCCAAACGAGATACAAAATGAATAGTATACGAAATCAATAAAAAGGCATCCCCAAGCGGGAGCTAGCTTTTCGTCAATCGATGGCCACAACCACACAAGCAATATAATATACAACGCCAACGGCGAGGATCAAAATTCAAAAGGAAACTCAAAACCACAAGAAAACCACAGAAATAAAACGCGCGACTCTAAGGTCGAAGGAATAACATCACTGGTCTCTATCTCAAAATAAATACATGTTTGGTTGATGGAACTTCTAGATACAACAGAATAATGATATACAAGATATATAATGGGGGTACGATACAAGTAAACCCACCTACTAGCAAATCACCCGAAGGAAACTATGCCCGCAATGCCGTAATGAAACCTGTACGGCAACCTGCAAGAAACTGGGGCACAACGGGGGTGAGTTGCCAACTCGTGAATAGAAAAACATCTACGCACAGAAATCGCATAAATAACGCAACCTAGGTCAATGATCATAATATATCCTCAAATATAAGAATAACATGCAACCTATAACAAGGCTAGGGTAGATATCTAACCCGAGTGTAATCTCATGTGCCCGTGTCAGTGCCTCAGGTAGCAATATATCATATGAATGAGGTATGAATGCATGAAAACAGAATACATGTAAATGAAGAACTGTTTTCAAAATTTAGTGAGATTTCCTTTGTATTTCTAAAATGAGGTATCATGATGAAATCAGCATAAAACGGTGCCTAGCATCGGCACAAAACGTAATCCCAATATCTCGATATCTCTGTATCACAGTCTCTGTACCTCAATATCTCGAAATCTCAATATCACAGTCTCAATATCTAGGGCGCCGTCAGTCCAGACCGGCCCCTACCATCCATCTCAAGACCACGACGGTATCCTCCGGATATCCGACGCGTCGGGTAAAATCACCGGTAGGTAGTGCTCCCCTGCCAGGCTCATATCGTCATCATCACGCGCTTCTTGCCCAGGGGTACCTTACCGGGTCCACCATGTACCCGAAACGGTTCATCCGCCTCCTCGAATCGGGTCTCGAAATCCATCAGCAAACTCATGGTGGACGACTCATACAGCATGGGAAAAACCGCACTTTTTATTTAAAAGAGAGAAATCAGTTTATATAAGTTTTGCGGTTTTCCCCCCAAATCCAGAAAATTTCATGGAAATCCAAATCCAAATCATCAATAGCATGTAAAACCATGAATATAGGTATAACAATGAATAACAGTATGCATGAAGTGACAAGTAATAACTACAATGTTAAGCTGGCATATAAGGCGGGTACACTAATATCATGTCAAATTACTAACTAACAAGCTAAGTCAAGCAATAATATTTTCTAAGATGTACGTGACATGGCAATTACCGATGAAGATGTGTGTGAGCCGGCAAGTAAGTGTACGTGGTACATACGCATCATCGGTAATGGTGCTGGTGTCCTAACAGCATGATATCAATAATGGAGTATGAAACATAATATAAGCATGCGATGCGAAGCGAACCACAATAAAGAGCGGGAGCTGAATACTAGACGCAACTATAACTAATCTGCATTAACCTAATATAAGTCCTACAAATGGTGCCTTTTGAAATAACACGAATCATGGGGTTTTGAAAATAGGGGCTACGGTGTTTTTATGAAAAGATACGTCTTTTGAAATATCCGTAGGATCCCTTGGGCTGTCTTTTAAAATACCCACGATTCGTTAGTTTTGAAATAGGTAAGAATCGAATCTAATCTAATAACTAAACTAAACTAAAGGGCTAAGCTGACCTGCTGGGCTACAGGTAAGGAAACCGCCTAACATGTGAGTCGATACATATACATACCTGTATATATATTAGTCGGTGATACCGCCTCAATAATATCATATCCGATACCATATCTATAATCAGACATCCCAAGTCAAGAGTGCGGATCAATCATCAAAATATAGCTCATACGTAAATCCGTCGTACGGCATCCCCAAATCTGGGTACGGGTTAATATCATATTCATCACACTATTCATCTAGTATCCTCTTTATCCAAGATCATAGTCCAGGGTACTGACCTATGTCTAGTACAATACTAATATCATCAATATAGTCATGATATGACTACTGATCGACAGTCTCGTACAAACCGATATCACAACCACAAAACAAATCTCATCGACTCAGCTCAATCCCTAGTATCGTCCTCATATCCGTATGTGAACACATAGTCCCATACCCATGTGAACACATAACTATAAAGAATCCCATGAGCACATATAAATAGGAATGTATGCAAGTATGTATGTGTGTATGTGTAGTGCAACACTACTCTAGGGTTCACAACACTAAAGTAATCCAACACACCAATATCCATCCTAACATCGTTATTAATCCTAAATAACATATAATAATTGTTGGTGTGTACACGCATCCGTATACACCACCACGGACTGCGGGGGTGCTATACGCCATCCACCCGACTTCTCCCCGTAGATATAAATCTACTCACCTGGTCCTCGCTCGCCGGTGCCGACGTCGCCAGGCGCTTGCTTGTCGTCTCGAAGTCCACATGGGGGTACCTACATATCACAACGCATCGTATCGCATTAAAATCCGACTCATGACCAAAACGACACACGAATCCCACATAAGTCAAAACCTATGGTTGCTTTCACAAATGAACCCAAAAACCCTCGACGTCGGCGTACAAACGCCAAACAATCGAGAAAACTCCCAACACACTCATTTGCACAATTACAAGCACTAATTATAATATAAAATAGCTTACAATTCCCAAAAACCCCAATTTCACTTAAAAAGTCATTTTTTCCGAAAATATAGCAAGCACAAATTACCGTTTTTGTACAAAACATGATGTTTTAATAATTCTAGTGACCAAGATGATAAGTTAATATCTTAATTATGCCATAGAAACCACTACGTAAATTTTAACCCACAATTTAATTCAATTTCAAAAACCTAGTTTGCAATTTTAACCAATTTCAACCATTTTATAGCAAAAATGCACATACAACAATCTAGCTTGGATTTGCATGATTTAAAGCATTAAACTACATTTTAAAATGTTAAAGAAGTCATAAAACCCTAATTACATTTTTAATCTCACACATGCAATTAAATTCCAAAACCTAGTTTGCAAAACAAAAAAACTTATTTTGGACATTTTAAATGTTACAATTTGGAAAATAGCAACTAGATTAATTTTGCATAGTATTAACATGTTAAATACATCACACAACTATAATCTCATTTCCCAAAACCCTAACTACATTTTCACAAACCCTAATCTCATGAATTTGGACTTGCAAATTTCAAACCTAAAATTAAACCCTTTACTAACTTAATTTGAAGTAATAACAAAAAATGTAACAAAAGATCAAGATTTTATACCTCACAAACTATGGATCAAACCTTGCAATCTAGCCTCTCAAATGCAAATTTTTCTCCAAGAATCATGTTAGAATGGGCTAAGGAAAAATGGGTAGAGATTGGATTTGGGTTTAGCTTTGAATTTGTGAGAGAAATGGTTGATTTTTGTTGGGTTTTGATGAGGAAATGAGAGGAGAAATTTGGGGGGGCTGCCCAAGAGAGGCTCGGCCAGAAATTGGTGAGGGAGTGAGAGAGAAGTGTGGGTTTCAAGTCAACACAAGACCAAGTCAACAATTACCCATACTTCATTAATAAAACATTACCCCTTTTCCTTTTTTCTTTTTCTTTTTCTTTTGCTTTTCTCTTCAAATTCAAGTGGGGAGAAGGGTGGGGGCTGCTGAATTCAGCCAAGGGGAGAAGTAAATGGGGGTGTGTGAGTGTGGGTATGGGTGTAGGGTGATGAAAAATGATAAATATAACACCCCCAAACATCCATTTACACTAAAAAAAAGCCTTTTTTCTTCAATAATTTCTAAACCGATTTGACAACCGATTTCATTTCAAAAACCACAAGATAAAATTTTATTTAATGTTTTATGTTGCACAAAATTTGTTTCAACTCATTCCAATTTGTAATTTTCCCTAATTAAATGTATTAGTGACGGCTTAAAATAATATTAAAATAATATTTTTTTCAGAAAATTTGAAATTTCACCAGTGGCTCAATAAACACCAAATACTAGCAATTACATAGCTACGTCAAGTTTCGGTTTTCGAGTTGACGAATATCGCATCGTTGCCCTTTAGAATATATATATTTAATTTTTATAATAAGATATTTGTATTTTGACTTTTTACAGAAACCCCCTTATTTTACCGATTTTCCGAAATTTCACCGAAACGATTTTCAAAACGCTACATGTTAATGGGGTTTGGTTAGGGTGGGGGTTGACTTGTTTTAAGGAGAGAGAGAGGTTATGGTGGCTTGAGCAAGCAAGCATTTACTGAGAGAGAGAGAGAGAGAGAGAGGTGGCTAATTATGTCACACCCTATTTCATTTCAAAACTTTTACACATCTTTCACCCTCTCATTTCACTCTCATCTCTCCCTCTCACTCAAACACACACACCACCATCTTATACACCAACACTTCACCACACAACACAAAACAACAGCCACAGCAGTAGATGCTGCTCAGCAAAAAAATAGAGATTTCAAGCAGCAGCAGCAGCAGCCAAGGCAACAATAACAGCAATAGAAACAGCATCAGTAGCAGCTGCTATAGGACACTTCAGCAGCACCACACCCCTCTCCTTCTTCTCTTCTCCTTCATCTAGGATCTCTAGAGGTATAACCCACTAACCCGACTTCTATCTTGCAAAGTTATGGTTATTTAGCTGAAATTTAGTGTTTGCTATGTTGTTTAGTGCTAGTTTAGTGATTTTGAGTAAGATTTGGCCAAGTGATGGTTTTGAATGTTAGTATAGCCTTACTAGGTGCTGTTAAGACCAGTTTAACCAAGATTTGTCCCAGGTTTCACCAAAATACCAGATTGTTTAGAATCGGCGTAATTTAGCATTTTTATGGATTTTTAAGCCTTTCTGGAATCTGCTACCACCCGAGATATCCTAAAATAAAATTAACTTGGCAGTATGCTGTGCAGGCACACTGGAACCAATATCCAAATCCCTAGCCCCCACCTCACTTTTCTGGCCGCCATTTAATTCCCCCTGGCCGCAATTTGCGGCCAGAGCAGGGGGAAACCCCCTCATTTTTGGTGCATGGCCCTATTTCCTGTAAACTTGACCCTGGGTATGTGCAGTGTTGTCTGATTCCAGTTAGGGTAGAATCTGGGTTGATTTTCTTGAGTTGGCGCATGATTTATGACTTGTTTTAGCATGGTTTTTGGTATTTGGTGATTCATTTCTATCGGGTGGCGTTTGAACGCCAATGGCAGAGGGTTATTGGCTGTGTTTGCACGCGAGGCTATAGGTTTTTACCTGTGGGCGTAGCGTGTATCGTTTTGGTTTTCGACATGGTTTTCATGTGCTTTAGCATTTGTGATATCCTTGTAGGTACCCCACGTGACGTCGAGGCGTTGGAGATGCAAATGGCGACGTCGACATCGGCACGCATAAAGCAAGGTGAGTAGATTTATATCTACGGGGTGAAGTCGGGTGGATGGCGTATAGCACCCCCGCAGTTCGTGGTGATGTATACGGATGCGTATACACACCAACAACTATTATATGTTGTTTGGGATTTATGATAATGTTTAGAATGGATATTAGTGTATTGGATTGGTGAAAGGTTACGAAACCCAAGAGTAGTGGGTGCACTACACATACACACACATACATACTTGCATACATCCTTATTTCATATGTGCATATATGGGATTCTATATAGTTATATGTTCACATGGGTATGGGACCACGTGTTCATATACGGATTTGAGGATGATACTTGGGATTGAGATGAGTCGATGATATTTGATCTGAGATTATGATATCGGTGATAGGGCAGGATTCATACTTGAGATACGTCCTGATATGATAGCGGGTCTTGGATGACGATGCCATGTGCATAGTGATATATATATAAAGTGATCGACATGTGATTATGTTACGAGATATGATATGATATGATATGACAAGATATTTATGATAGGCCGCATTGGGCGATGTATACTTCTTGTGATGATATGTGCTGATGATATCGATTTATACGAGACTGTCGATCAGTAGTCAGATCATGATTATAGCGATGATATTAGCATTGTACTAGACATAGGTCAGTACCCGGATTATGATCTTTGATAAAGAGGATACCAAATAAATGATATGTCGAATGTGATATTGACCCGTACCCAGATGTGGGGATGCCGTACGACGGATTCACGTACGAGCTATATATTGATGTTTGATCCGCACTCTTGACTTGGGAATAACTGATTATAGAGATATGGTATCGGACGTGATATTATCGAGGCGGGATCACCGACTGATATATATATATATATATATATATATATATGTATCGACTCAGAGGTTAGGCGGTTTCCCTTACCTTCAGTAGCCTATTAGCTCAGCCCTATAGTTGGTGTAGCTGTTCGACTCTTATGACATTAGATGCAGTTTAGCTATCATTGTGTTTAGCATTCAGCTCCCGCATATTATTATTGTTGCTCCGCATCGCATACTTATTGTGATTCATATTCCATTATTGATATCATGTTGTTAGGACACCAGCACCATTACCGATGATGCGTATGTTCCACGTACACTTAATTGCCGGCTCACACACATCTTCATCGGTAATTGCCATGTCGCTACACAGTAGTGTTATTGCATCAGGATATGACCCTTGTATGCTCATACTATTATTCCATACTGCATGATATACTGTTATACCTGCACTTCATTGATATGTCACATACATCATGTTTTCTGATTATGCGCATTGAGATATGTTGTTTCTATGATATTTCTGGATTTGGGAACCGTGGGTATTTCAAAGAGATTATGTAATTGTTTTAAAAACCCGGTTACCCTTGATATGATATTTCAGTGCGTCCACCATGTGTTTTCTCGGTGCTGAGAGCGACATGTGAAACCCGATTCGAGGAGGCGGATGAGGCCGATTGCGGGTATATGGTGGGCCCGGTGCGGTACCCCGGGGCAAGAAGATCGCAGGAGATGGCGTTGAGCCTGGCAGGGGAGCACTACCGACCGGTGATTTTACCCGACGCGTCGGATATCCGGAGGATACCGTCGTGGTCTTGAGATGGATTGTAGGGGCCGGTCTGGACGGACGGCGCCCTAGATATTGTGATTGAGACTTTGAGATTTCGAGTTATTGAGGTACAGAGATTTGATGATGCATGCCAGTCCGGGTAGCGGGAGCCTGGGATTTTGAGACATTGAGATTTATGTTTTGTGTCGATGCTAGACACTGTTTATGCTGATTTCATTTATGATACCTCATTTTAAAAATACAGAAATCTCACTAATTTATGAAAGCAGTTTTCTTCAGTACATGCATTCTGTTTCATGCATTCATGCATCATCCATATGATACATTGCTACCTGAGGCACTGACACGGGCATATGGGATTACATTTGGGTTAGATATTTACCCTAGCCATTGTTATAGGCTGCTGGTTATACTTGAGGATTATATATTATAATCGTATGACCTAGGATTGCGTCATACATGCGATTTTCTGTTCGTAGATGTTTTTCTACTCATGAGTTGGCAACTCACACCCGTTGTGCCCCAGTTTCTTGCAGGTTTGCCGTATAGGTTTCATTACGGCTTTGCGGGCACTGCTTCTTTCAGGTGACTTGCTAGTAGGTGGGTTTATTTGTATCGCACCCACCATTATACATTGTATATTATTATTCAGTTGTATCTAGAAGTTCCATCAACCAAATATGTATTTATTTCAGACAGAGACCGGTGTTGTTTATTCTTTCGACCTTAGAGTCGCGTGTTACATTTATCTGGGTTTCATGCTGTTTGAGCTTCCTTTTTTGTTGTGATCCTCGCCTTTAGGCGTTGTATATTATTGCTTGCGTGGTTGTGACCGTCGATTGACGAAGAGCTAGCTCCCGCTTGGGGATGCATTTTTCATTATATGCTTTATCAGGTTTTGTACCCGTTTGGGGTCAGTTTTTACAAAGGAAACTCTGCCGAAATTTTTAGAAAACACTTATGATTTTAAAATGCACATTTCGGCGCATGTTGCAAACTATTTGATTTAAAATGGATTTTCCTACACTCTACTACTATTCTTGGTTTGGATTTCTGGGTTTTCGGCTTACTTAGATTATGTACGCCTTGAGACGTTCGTAGTTTAAGTGCCGTTCATATTCCATACTTTCGGGACGTGACAAAGTTGGTATCAGAGCGTTAGGTTTTACCTTTGGAGCGTAGGATGATCCTTGGTTGATGGAATAGGTGACTAAAGTAGAGTGACGTACCGTGGGTATGTTCCGCTGCATACTTATGATACGCCACTCTACTTAAAGAGCCTTAGGATGTACATTTCTTTGCTCAGTATTATATTCATTCCCGATCTAGCCTCATCAGTACCAGTTATGGTTTTGCTGCCACGATTACGGGCAGGGAGAGCTACGGCTAGAGTTGCGGTCAGCACAAGCTCGTTACGAACGAGGACTGACCAGAGCATAATTCTGGCGACACACGATTGCAGAGATGTGTATTTTGATTGTGTTTTTGCACCACGAGCGTTGGATGGATCGCTGTATGAGATTACTCGGACGTGTAGATCAGCACCAGAGGATTGAGCCACTGACAGAGGCCAGCCAGATTTTGATGACCGTTGGTGTATTGCTTACTCATGATGATTGAGGTACTGTACAGCATGCAAACGAGTAAGCCGGTTATTGCTGCGAACAACGAGATATCGCCCCAGATGTTGGAGCTATTGCAGTACAAGATTGTACTAAGAGATTATAGAAGGTCGCTAGTCACCGAGGATGAATGACTAGGACATGTGGTTCGTTCGCTACCCCGATGCGAGGTCATCAGATAGATTGATTCCAGCTAGAGACGACTTCACGCGGAGATGTTGAGAGTCGACAGAGACGATCGAATGTCAGAAACCTATTATTCCAAGTTTAAAGTATTCGGAAAGACATGCAGGCAATTCTATGGACCCTCTAGAAGAATGAAACCCTAACTCGACTTAATGACCGTGTGAAAGCCTTTGTACCTTAGGGTTTGCGGCAGTTCCGCGGCGCCATTAGTGAGGCTTGGGTTTGCTCTTCTACGGCTGGACCATCGATGTTGTGGTACGTACTCGATACTATTAAACCGTAAACAAGATGTTGAGCTCTTGGGGGATTATGAGGTTTTGAAAAATCGATCGGATGACTCGACTTCATTCGGATGCTGTGTGGTAAGATGCATTTCTTGGGAAACTCCAGATACGAGGATAGCCATTGGAGCTCAGTCCATGCAGCCATGACGAGACGAGTCCGAAGCAGTCGACATTAGAGAAAAGTGGAGTAAGAGGTTCATACAAGATCTGGATGAGATGCCATTCCACTCCGCCGACATCAGAGATGCGATGCGCATTGCCGAGGCATAGTACTGGATATACCTTCCAGAAGGAGTCGCGATGAGTATGCAGCCGTTCCGGAGCAAGAAACAGATATAGTAAAGGACGGTGACTTCCGGACAATTGGAAGAGATGAGACTTGGAAGAGACCTTGAGCAGGATTCCTTCCAGGACACTGCTGCAATGATAATTGCACCCAGGATCAGATGTGTCACGTGCATTCAGAGATGACCAGAGAAGTGCCAAAACGGAATCGTCCCCGTTAGCACGGCTGACAGGGCCGATGAGCCGATGGACCGTGAGATTGGTAATCCAAAAAGAAGACTTGGACCCAGGAGTGGTCATGTTACTCACACTAGTAGGCAAGAGTTCAGGATCGTCGACGAGACATGCTATGAGTGATCATGACAGTTGGCCAGAGATTCTTAGAGGATGTGCTTGAGCGGGACTGTTCCGCCATACTTGATTTCGATGTTTTAGGCGATCTATTCGCATGACTAATTTGATGATTGGGTTTCATGATATTTGTTTTCATGCACCATGATTGCTCCTAGTGAGTATTTACGATTTTCGCACAGTGTTGCACTTGATATCGTTTTCGTGCCTTGGTTTCACATGTTTATGATTTTATGGGTTTTAGACAGTGGAGTTGATTTCGTGCGTATGTACGCACACGATTTGGTTTTTGCACTCAGTATAGTTCACATATGCTTGCAGTGCAGTGATTCGCATTTTGTGCACTTAGTTGCACTGGACTTCGATTTCGATTGTGATGTTCGATATTTATTTTGTGCACCTTGTGCACCCGATTAGATTTTGCGCATGTCCGGCGCTTGATATTGGATTTCATGATTTCGTGCATGATGGATGCACCTGATTTGGGTTTTCGCGCATGTTGGGCGCATGTTATGTGGTACGATTTTGGTGCACACCAGATGCACTAAATCGAGATTCTTCGTGCATGTCAGATGCACCTGCTTTGCTGTCAGGCACACACGTTGCCTATGACAGATGTTTCGTGCACACCCGATGCACTTAGATATTGTTTCTGTTCGCATATATGGCACATTCATGGATTTTGATTTCCGTGCGCACCAGACGCGCGTAGTATTCATATGCATATTTTGGGAGTGATTTCTTATGAAGCAGTACGTTTTTATGATGATTGCTATATGTTTTTATACTGAGCAGGACTAGTCAGATGACAGTACCTGAGTATATTTTGCATGCATAGATAGATTTCAAAGGGATTTCCAAAAAGCGAGCTATAGTCTTAGTATTTACCTACGTGTCTGATATGACACGAAACGTTTAAAACAAGGAAAACCATTCTAAACAGTTTTCAAAACGGTGGAACGTACACATTAAACAAAGATATATAAGTATATGGCTATTTTCTTATAGAGACGTCCGCCACTGTGCAGTGTTGTGAGCATTGCACATCGACTTTAAGAAATTGGCATGTATTTCCTTCAAGATATTTACATGTACAGATTTGATATTTACATGTATAGTTCCGATTTATAGCATATCGGTCTTGCTTTGGATTTGGCATTCGTGTTTTCATCTTGACTCCGATGATTGCGGGATGCTTGATGAAGTTTTTATTTCGAGTAATCTGCTCATTACTCATGCGCATGTATTGCGCCACGATGCGTTTTATGTATTGATGATTTCGGAGCCCCGTTGACTTGTACATTTTATTGAAATGTTTTAAAATTTGGGGGTTTAAATTTAAATTCGGGGACCGAATTTCTTTAAGGGAGGAAGATTGCAACATTTCAAAAAAATAAAATATTATTTTTGGGAATTTTCATAATTTAATATTAAATTTTAATGAATATTTTAATATTTCGGTATAATTAAATACCGATAAATGGGGAAAATTCTGAAAAAAAATTATGGAAATTCTAAAATAGGGTATTTAGTAGAAATATGCCAATTATAAGTTTTTATGGTTAATTATATACTATTTTAGTGTTAATCGCGATTAAAAATCGCTAATTGGATTTATGGCTTTTGTGCAGAAATGTGCACATATCATTTTCCACACTTGTCACACTTGTTTCATGTTTTGGATTCATGGTAGTCTAAGGTTACCAAATTAGATGAGCATGGTGGGTTAGCCAAGTTTAGGCAACCTTGATGGTTTAAACCATTTGGTTATGTTAATGGGGTTTGGTTAGGGTGGGGGTTGACTTGTGTTAAGGAGAGAGAAAGGTTATGGTGGCTTGAGCAAGCAAGCATTTATTAAGAGAAAGAGAGAGAGAGGTGGCTAATTATGTCACACCCCATTTCATTTCAAAACTTTTACACATCTTTCACCCTCTCATTTCACTCCCATCTCTCCCTCTCACTCTCACACACACACCACCATCTTATACACCAACCCTTCACCACACAACACAAAACAACAGCCACAGCAGTAGCTGCCGCTCAGCAAAAAAAACGAGATTTCAAGCAGCAGCAGCAGCCAAGGCAACAGCAACAACAATAGAAACAGCATCAGTAGCAGCTGCTACAGGACACTTCAGCAGCACCACACCCCTCTCTTCTTCTCTTCTCCTTCATCTAGGATCTCTAGAGGTATAACCCCTTAACCCGACTTCTATCTTGCAAAGTTATGGTTATTTAGCTGAAATTTAGTGTTTGCTATGTAGTTTAGTGCTAGTTTAGTGATTTTGAGTGAGATTTGGCCAAGTGATGGTTTTGAATGTTAGTATAGCCTTACTAGGTGTTGTTAAGACCAGTTTAACCAAGATTTGTCCCAGGTTTCACCAAAATACCAGATTGTTTAGAATCGGCGTAATTTAGCGTTTTTATGGATTTTTAAGCCTTTCTGGAATCTGCTACCACCCGAGATATTCTAAAATAAAATTGACTTGGCAGTATGCTGTGCAGGCACCCTGGAACCAATATCCAAAACCCTAGCCCCCACCTCACTTTTCTGGCCGCCATTTAATTCCCCCTAGCCGCAATTTGCGGCCAGAGCAGGGGGAAACCCCCTCGTTTTTGGTGCATGGCCCTATTTCCAGTAAACTTGACCTTGGGTATGTGCAATTTTGTCTGATTCCAGTTAGGGTAGAATCTGGGTTGATTTTCTTGAGTTGGCGCATGATTTATGACTTGTTTTAGCATGGTTTTTGGTATTTTGTGATTCGTTTCTGTCGGGTGGCGTTTGAACGCCAATGGCAAAGGGGTATTGGCTGTGTTTGCACGCGAGGCTATAGGTTTTTACCTGTGGGCGTACCGTGTATCGTTTTGGTTTCTGACATGGTTTTCATGTGCTTTAGCGTTTGTGATATCCTTGTAGGTACCCCACGTGACGTCGAGGCGTTAGAGATGCAAATGGCGACGTCGGCATCGGCATGCATAAAGCAAGGTGAGTAGATTTATATCTATGAGGAGAAGTCGGGTGGATGGCGTATAGCACCCCCGCAGTTCGTGGTGATGTTTACGGATGCGTATACACACCAACAATTATTATATGTTGTTTGGGCTTTATGATAATGTTTAAGATGGATATTGGTGTGTTGGATTGGTGAAAGGTAACGAAACCCGAGAGTAGTGGGTGCAATACACATACACACACATACATACTTGCATATATCCTTATTTCATATGTGGATATATGGGATTCTATATAGTTATGTGTTCACATGGGTATGGGACCACGTGTTCACATACGGATTTGAGGATGATACTTGGGATTGAGATGAGTCGATGATATTTGATCTGAGATTATGATATCGGTGATAGGGCAGGATTCGTACTTGAGATACATCCTGATATAATAGCGGGTCTTGGATGACGATGCCATGTGTATAGTGATATATATATAAAGTGATCGACATGCGATTATGTTACGAGATATGATATGATATGATATGACAAGATATTTATGATAGGCCGCATTGGGCGATGTATACTCCTTTTGATGATATGTGCTGATGATATCGATTTATACGAAACTGTCGATCGGTAGTCAGATCATGATTATAGCGATGATATTAGAATTGTACTAGACGTAGGTCAGTATCGGGATTATGATCTTTGATAAAGAGGATACCAAATGAATGATATGATGAATGTGATATTGACCCGTACCCAGATGTGGGGATGCCGTACGACGGATTCACGTACGAGCTATATATTGATGTTTGATCCGCACTCTTGACTTGGGAATAACTGATTATAGAGATATGGTATCGGACGTGATATTATCGAGGCGGGATCACCGACTAATATATATATATATAACTGATTATAGAGATATGGTATCGGACGTGATATTATCGAGGCGGGATCACCGACTAATATATATATATATATATATATGTATGTATCGACTCAGAGGTTAAGCGGTTTCCCTTACCTTCAGTAGCCTGTTAACTCAGCCCTATAGTTGGTGTAGCTGTTTGACTCTTATGACATTAGATGCAGTTTAGCTATCACTATGTTTAGCATTCAGCTCCCGCATATTATTATTGTTGCTCCGCATTGCATACTTATTGTGATTCATATTCAATTATTGATATCATGCTGTTAGGACACCAGCACCATTACCGATGATGCGTATGTCCCACGTACACTTACTTGCCGGCTCACACACATCTTCATCGGTAATTGCCATGTCACTACACAGTAGTGTTATTACATCAGGATATGACCCTTGTATGTGCATACTACTATTCCATGTTGCATGATATACTGTTATACTTGCACTTCATTGATATGTCACATACATCATGTTTTCTGATTATGCGCATTGAGATATGTTGTTTCTATGATATTTCTGGATTTGGGAACCGTGGGTATTTCAAAGAGATTATGTAATTGTTTTAAAAACCCGGTTACCCT
This sequence comes from Agapanthus africanus, assembly GCA_030015575.1. Classification (NCBI taxonomy): domain Eukaryota; kingdom Viridiplantae; phylum Streptophyta; class Magnoliopsida; order Asparagales; family Amaryllidaceae; genus Agapanthus; species Agapanthus africanus. The sequence goes on along the minus strand of CM057348.1, from coordinate 497,631,512 downwards.
TGATATGATATTTCAGTGTGTCCACCATGTGTTTTCTCGGTGCTGAGAGCGACATGTGAAACCCGATTCGAGGAGGTGGATGAGGCCGATTGCGGGTACATGGTGGGCCCGGTGCGGTACCCCGGGACAAGAAGATCGCAGGAAATGGTGTTGAGCCTGACAGGGGAGCACTACCGACCGGTGATTTTACCCGACGCGTCGGATATCCGGAGGATACCGTCGTGGTCTTGAGATGGATGGTAGGGGCCGGTCTGGACGGACGGCGCCCTAGATATTGTGATTGAGACTTTGAGATTTTGAGATATTGAGGTACAGAGATTTGATGATACAGGCCTGTCCGGGTAGCCGGAGCCTGGGATTTTGAGACATTGAGATTTATGTTTTGTGTTGATACTAGACACTGTTTATGCTGATTTCATTTATGATACCTCATTTTAACAATACAGAAATCTCACTAATTTATGAAAGCAGTTTTCTTCAGTACATGCATTCTGTTTCATGCATTCATACATCATCCATATGATACATTGCTACCTGAGGCACTGACATGGGCACATGGGATTATATTTGGGTTAGATATTTACCCTAACCATTGTTATAGGCTGCTGGTTATACTTAAGGATTATATATTATGATCGTATGACCTAGGATTGCGTCATACATGCGATTTTCTATTCGTAGATATTTTTCTACTCACGAGTTGGCAACTCACACCCGTTGTGCCCCAGTTTCTTGCAGGTTTGCCGTACAGGTTTCATTACGGCTTTGCGGGGACTGCTTCTTTCAGGTGACTTGCTAGTATGTGGGTTTATTTGTATCGCACCCACCATTATACATTGTATATTATTATTCAGTTGTATCTAGAAGTTCCATCAACCAAACATGTATTTATTTCAGACAGAGACCAGTGTTTTTTATTCTTTCGACCTTAGAGTCGCGTGTTACATTTCCCTGGGTTTCATGTTGTTTGAGCTTCCTTTTTTGTTATGATCCTCGCCTTTAGGCGTTGTATATTATTGCTTGCGTGGTTGTGACCGTCGATTGACGAAGAGCTAGCTCCCTCTTGGGGATGCATTTTTCATTATATGCTTTATCAGGTTTTGTACCCGTTTGGGGTCAGTTTTTACAAAGGAAACTCTGCCGAAATTTTTAGAAAAGACTTATGATTTTAAAATGCATATTTCGGCGCATGTTGCAAACTATTTGATTTAAAATGGTTTTTCCTACACTCTACTACTATTCTTGGTTTGGATTTCTGGGTTTTCGGCTTACTTAGATTTTGTACGCCTTGAGACGTTCGTAGTTTAAGTGCCAGTCATATTCCATACTTTCGGGACGTGACAGCCGTTGTGGGGATTGGGACTGCTTTGGCTTTTCTTCCGTAACCTTCTCCAGTGGAGGAGGAGACCTCTTCAGTATAGTGGTAGGAGAATTCCTATGCACCTTATTTAGCAGTTCAAAGTTGTTCCCAGTTTGAACAGCAGCATTAATTTTCACCGTCGGGGCTGATGGAGTTAGCCCAGAAGGGGAGCTATCTCCGGACTTCCTCACTCGGCGCCAGTGGCGACGTCGAGCATGTCGTGCTGATGGAATTGGCTCAGTGACGGGGATGTGCTCATCTTGCCCCCTATTCAGGTGAGGGGCTGTTGCCGGTGTCAGCCTATTAAAGACTGATGTTTTCTGAGCAGCAGGAGCGGGAGCGGGAGTCGGGACGGTCAGTCTTGTAAAGACTGACCCCTTGGCAGGAGAAGTCGCCTTGATGACTTCAGGAGCAGGTTTGGTTACTCTCTTAGGAATAACCTTTTCTGGGACCGCAAGCTTCATCGTGGGCCCGCAGGAGTTTTGGCTCAGTCTGGAGAAGACCAAGGCGTTGGTGTTGGGCGACCTGTTGAGAGGGGCCGCAGCAGCTGTAAGTCGATCGAAGACCGACTTTTTAGGAGCTTCTGGTACGGGCACGGGAGTAGTGAAGCTCATTAGCGGGAGCATGGTCCCGAAAAACAGTCCAGTAGTAGCCTGGGTGATTTGTTCTACCGGCATCGTGAACAGTGACGCCGCTTGAGGTCCATAGGCTACACCTCCAGGTGAGGCGGAGCGTCGGTTGCTGCTGCAGTTGGAGCAGTTCGAGCAGGTGAATGCCATTGCTGTTTGCTTTCTACGCCAAGCAAGAAACCAAATCTTAGTAACTTGAAACCCAAGGGCAACCATTAAAAACCCGCGATTCGTTCGCGAATACGACACACGAAGTGTGGAGTGGAAAGAGGAAAATGTCCCACCGAGCGTGCCAGAATCTGTTCCCCTCCGAAGGACGGCGCGACAGGGACGTCTTGCTTGAGATTCGGGGCAGATGCTAATAGGTGCTATCCGTCCACCTCTCCGAAGATGCCAAGTTGATTTATGGCACCGTGTATCGAAGGTTTAAACGGATGCGGCCGATATAGCAGACTTCGTCAGATTCCCCCTTGCTTGAGGGGCTTTTGATTGTAGGGACGCTCTTCCCTGCAGGCACAAGCCCCTGCAGTTAATTACGCTACCGCATCGCGGTAACAACTTTCTCCTTCTCCATATGGTCACTTCGTGTCGTGTGTGTTTGTTTTGTGTTTGGTTGCTCTGATTGGGGGTGCGCTGCCTTGGACGCAGCGCTCCTTGCGCTGGCGTGTCTGCTTTTGACACGTGGCGCTCTGCGCGTAGCGCAAGGGATCTGAAGCGTTGCTTCACCTTTTGAATTTTTGAAATTCAAACAAAGCTTTACTCTGATTGGGGGAACAGGCGTTATCATCGAAGCTGTTTGAGATTGAAATTTATTTATACGACAGGTGACAGATGTGTGGAGCTAAAGCTCCAGACGTCTTCCTAGACTCTGTATGCTTTGCATACATTGGGCAAACGTATGACTCTATAAGTCAAGACGTCTGCGAGCACTCGCTCTTTTGAAGACGTGAAGGTCAAACGTCTGAACATCCTTATTCAGACGTCTTGGTATACTCTGTTGATTCGAATATACTTAGGCAGTCGTCTGTGAATCGTTCTGCAGACATCTGCCGTGTTCAAGGCCGGATATTTTCTTTAGTTAGGAAATTAGTTATTTGGGTAAATCTTTTGTATGCTATATATATTAAAGTATGTAGCAATCCTGGATTTGTGATGCCTTTGTGATAGCTATTGAGAGAACCCTTTTGCTATTGTGAGGACTAGGGTTTATTTATGGGATTTATATTCGTCCACCGTTTTGTACTCCTCTACTTTTGGTTATTAATAAAGTTTCGTTTTCGTTTATTGATTTGGTTAGTACTCTATATTTCTAATTTACCTGTAGTTTACTTATTTGATTACTTCTTTATCATTTGTGTTATTGCTTCATGATCGTTTTGTCGCAACAGTACCCAACCAACGAAAACAGGCTTCCATGTGCGTCTTTAACTATTAACGATGACCTTTTGGGTAGATTCTACCCACTTGCCCGTCCTCAATGAAAACACATCGAATCCATATTCGGCACGAATTGAAATATTTCATCGGATAGGATGGACCAGTTTGTAACGTGTGGCTATCAGATCAAACGCTAACCTAATCGAATCTCAATACTTGTCGTCGATAATGACATGGCTCTCCTTTGTCGCCGGGTTGCAAATATATAAATTGTTTGGCTCATCATAGTTCTTACATTGGAGAGAAAAGAAACCATTGGTAGATGCGATAATCATCTTGCATTGTCATTGATCGCATACAAAGCTAAGGCAAGGATCCGGGATTCTAATCGGAGCTCCGAACATCGGAAGAAAGATGTGATTGTTTCCATGGCAACTGGCAACGACCGCACTACTAGAGATCGGAGAGGCGTGACGGGATTGTTCAAGCATGAAAGCCGGATTGCAGGACACAAGTTTGTACCAAGTTTTATCGACGCACTTGGTATATCAATATTATTATCAATATACCAAAACTCACCCAAAAAAAGAGTTTGTTATGATAATGGAATTAATATAGCAAGTGAAAGATACTTGTTTTTTCATAGAAGTTATATATATAGAGAGAGAATAATGGAGAAAAGATGCCATGGGATGGAATTTCTTCATTTGGCGTCGAAAAAATATGCCATCCGTCGTGTTTTTCAACGATCGGAACCCATCATGTTCATCGTTATCATCTAAGATGTGGGTACACCAAATTTCATGTGATTCTACAACTTTTGCACCGTTGAATTAGTGGTTCAAAATTAACGGTTTACCGACAATAGAACTTTTTACATTGCTAAATCAACGGTGAAAAAATTGTAGAATCACATGAAATTTGGCGTACCCACATCTTAGATGATAACGATGAAGATGATGGATTCCGATCGTCGGAAAACACGATGGGGGCGTATTTTTCGACGCCATAGGAGGAAATTTTCTCTTATGGCCTCTTTCCTCCATTATTCTCATATATATATATATGTATGTATATATATATATATATATATATATATGTATGTATATATATATATATATGTATGTATGTATATATATATATATATATATGTATGTATGTATATATATATATCTATATCTATATATATATATATATATGCTTTACATGCTATGTTTATATATATGTATAAAAGGATGGCATGTCAAAAAAGTAGCAATTTCCTAATACTAGTAGCTTATAAACAGAGCATGTAAAGCAAAACATTACAGAACCCCCACAAACTTAAGCAACCGTAACCATGTTGTTATGATTGAAAAACGCCCTTTGCTCCTTCAATTTTGTTTTAGCTTATGATTTAAAATCTGGAACAATATATAGTATTGTTTTAAGAATGTGATAGCTTATGATTTAGAAATTTGGAACAATAGTATTGTGATTTAAGAACTTTCCATTGAAAACCATTGTTATCATCGCAAGAATTTAATTGATATTGTTCGTATTTGGTATTAAATTAATGGCTAAATTGAAAAACAACATGGTATTTAATTGATATTGTTCAAATTTGGGTTACTTATTAATATCCCTTTTTGCTTCTCAAAGGGGATCACAACCACCACCACGACCATCACCCACCTCGCCCCCAAAACCAAAAACAAAAAACCGACTAACTTGAAGCTAGGTAATCTATCTTTGCACAAAATCTACATCTAACTTGTTTTAGTTTTAGATGAAGCAAGAAAAGGGGAAATAAGTTAGAAGCAGATATGGATAGGAATCTAACACTTTCTATTTTCATATGAAATACATGTTAATGAAATAACTGTTTTCCGAAACCAGACCTGGAATTCTAAAACACACGATGAAGGCAAAAAAAATTCAATTAATTCTGATTATATGAGCTGTTATGAAGGAAAAAGATATTAATGAATTCATTACAAGAAAATATAAATGCTTATATAAACAGAAAGAAAAATAAATGCTTATATAAACAGAAAAGAAATGAGCATTTTAAACAACACATGATATCAGCCCCACAATTTTTCATCGGATATAATGATTGAGGATCGGCAGTCGAACCATACTATTGTGATACGAGAGTCCATCGAGTAGTACTTAACTGTCGGGCTAATCATGCAACATCTTTCCACCTTTTTGGTCTTCAGATCATAGGATAAGACCGTATATTTCATCTTTCTGCCGATCCTCAAGTACAGTTTCTCTCCGCCTTCAAAGGGTAAGGGCCACACATCGTAACCATCCAAAAGTATCTCCGAAGCAGTCCTCCCTATCCTCCTCCTCCTCATTGTGTGGCAAAAACTGGAAAACTCGTCTCGGTTACCTTGAATCATATCGTCAAAGATCACCAAGCATGTGCGCTCCCACACTTTGGTACTTTCAGGTTTCATCATCCAGACTTGTGTGCATTTGCTATCAACCCTTGTACATGTGACAAAACCATTGCATGCCCCGATCTCCTGATGAAAGCGTGGCGAGTCTTGCTCAGGTAGCGTTATACAATGGGCAAGATCATTCCGAACATCATACGATATCAAATACTCGTTGCAGTCCCAATACAGTACCCCGCCCACGAAAACAGGCTTCCCCGCGCGTCTTGAACTATTAACGATGAACTTTTGGGTAGATTCTACCCACTTGCCTGTATTCGACGAGAACACATCGAATCCATATTCGGCATGCATTGAAATATTTCGTCGGATAGGATGGACCAGTTTGTAACGGTCTGGTGCGGCTACCGGATCAAACGCTAACCCAATCGAATCTCGAGACCTGTCATCGATAATGGCATGGTGCTCCTTCGTTGCCGGGTTGCAAACATATAAATAGTTCGGCTCGCCATATTTCCAGCATTGCAGACAGAAAAGACCATTGGTAGATGCGATGATCCTCTTGCATTCCCATCGATCGCTTACAAAGCTAAGGCAAGGATCCGGGATTCCAATCGGAGCTCCGAACGTCGGAATAAAGACGAGATTGTTTCCATGGCAACCGGCGAAGACCGCACCACAAGAGATCCGAGAGGCGTGACGGGATTGTTCGAGCACGAAAGCCGGGTCGCTGGACACGAGTTTGTACCAAGTTTTATCGACGCACTTGAATCTTGCGAGGGTCTTGAAAGGAAGAAAGGGGAGGATATGAGAGAATATGATGTCCTGAGGAACTTCAACAGGGCTCTCTCTCCTTGGCCTCTTTGATGGAGGAGGATCCATGATGAAAAATCAACGCAAAGTTGTGAATAATTAATGTAGAAAAATATTGAAGAGTAAATACTACCACATTAATTTATATATATGGAGGCAAAGCTTAATAATACAGCAACTCCTGATTATATTACGATTCTCTCAAGAAAAGATAAAGCAATATAACCGCTTGCCAAAATTAGAAGTTACCTATTAAAACCTTCTGTTTAAACCAAAATTTTAAGTTCCAAATAATCTGTGCTGATATTTTGGGGGGAAAGAAATTTTAAGTTCCAAATAATTAAATTAAATACCCAACAATTTAAAAACTTGGATAAGGCTAAAAAGAAATTCAAATAAGAAAAAGAAATATATGTAATCTAGGATTACTATAACCAGTACTTTTTGCACATGTGGTGCACGTGTGTTTAAAGTTTTAATATGAATATGTTAAGTAAAAATCTCTAAAACATCTATTATTATCTCTAAAAGCCTTTTTTTTAAAAATTTGTCTATGACGCTAACATATATGAATGTGTATCACACGGGCACAAAGTCGATGATGTGAACAATTCTTAGATTTAAGGATTTTTCTCATTTTCTTAATATTCATATTTAATTTCAATTAAATGTAAAATAAAGATAACAAAACTGTATTCTTGAGCCTCTTTCTGTCGGCTTCTTTCTTTGTGTACATCACTCCTCTTGTAACCTTATTGAACAGACCAGATCCTGGTGAGTCCACAAGGAAACATTTGACGTTTGGATCCTTTTCCTGTAAAAGGAAACAATAAATGATCTAAGCCAAGTCCATAACATTTCTTTGTTAAATTATTAAAGGGTTAATTGCATCTGTCATATATGGAACCATTTTCGATATGGCTTTACAAACAAAAGGAAATTTGACCTGATTATTGACCAACATTAGTTTGTCGTGTGTTTATTACTAGTCGATTTGTGAAATTCAGTCTTGATATAACTTAGAAGAGAGAAATTAACATGTTTGTTGACAAAATGTCATGTGCTGATAAATCATGACTCGTGATAACCAGTCTTTATATGACTTCAAAAAGGAAATTTGGCCTGGCTCTTGCGTAACTCAAAGATGCCATGTGCCAATGAATCAGATGACTGGTGATCATTAGTCCAATATGACTTAGAAAAGGAAATCAGTAAGACTGTCCTACCCGTATAGGTCCTCCCTCAATCATCACAATCGCGTGTCTGCGATTACAATAATTGACTTGAAGACACTATATCCAACATCTTTACAGTAATCTTAGCTTAGTAACATGGTTGAGTATAGCCTTCTTTGTCGGTGTCCCTATTCAAAACTAAAAGTACTAAATTAAATTGAATTACATTGAGTGAGATCTAGCTATCACAACAACAACAACTGAGCAGTTTATCCCAAGCATATTGCGTGAGATCTATCACAGTATGACTATAATAAAATACACCCAAGCAGCAATCTGTAAGTGATGTTTCAACATAATGATCGTTATTGATGGAGCTTGATATTCTTTGTAATCCCACAACACCCATTCAAGCCTTTGATCGGTTCATCTGTCATGGAATCCGTCAGAATATAAAATATATTCTCTCAACCCTCATCATAACTTCCGAATTTTTGTGCAGGAGAAGGGACACTTCACATGGTATTAAAGCACTACCTTTCTCTGTCTCTATAAAACTCCAAAACTCCAAAGCCTCAAAACCCAAAGTCTCATTTTCACTAAAACTCAAGCTATCATGGGTGTCATCACAACTAATTCTGCATGGAATAACAAACGACGGGTCCGACCCGATTCCACTCAGCCCATGAGGCCGAGCACGGATCCAAGCCCATGGCACTCGGCCTATGAGGCCCACCAAGAGATCTTTGTACGAAAAGGACAACCCATGTTGGCACAAAACCCTAAATAACTTACCGAATTTTCATTGACTGCATCACCACCGTACATGATGCCTATAAAAACCACTCCAACATGAGAGCAAAGGTATGCTAGACTCTCTCCACAAATAGAAACCCTATTTTTCTAAGAAAGAGGTCGACTTTATCATCAGAGGGACCGAAGTACAACTCCGGCGCCCTTTCCCTTGCAGAATTGAAGATCAGACGGTGAAGCCTTTGCCCAAGGCTCCCACCCTACAAATTTATTAATAAAGCCCAAGCTGCCTCAAATCCACGCTCTATCAGCAACCACCATCGATCTCGTCTTCACCATCGAAACTGATTCAACCGCCATTAATCGAAACCGATTCAACCGCTGATGATCCCATCCGCCACATGATCTTTTTTCGAAACCCTAAATTTAGAGTCAACTTGAGGTAAAACCCTTTTCCAAAAAAATTTTACAAAAATCTGAAAAATATATTTTAAAAAATCTGAAAAGAGAAAGAATAAAATATAGTTTTGGTGAAGTTGAAAATTTTCTTTTTGGTGAAATTAAAAGTTTGAAGTTGTTGCAGATTGTCATGTCAATCCATTTTTTTCCATGCAGACTGTTCGTTGTGATAATTTGTAAAGAATAAGACTTTCTCCATGTGGACCTTCTTTCAAAGATCCACATGAAGGGGAGATATAGAGTACATGGATAAAATACCCATTGATGTTGAAGTTGTTGAAGTTGAAGAAATTTGTTGGAAGTTTATTTGTTCGTTGAAGCTCCTCGTTGAAATAGTTTATTTGTTTGTTGGAAGTTGTTGAAGTTGTTTGTAGAACTTGTTCGTTGAAGCTCCTTGTTATTGATCTTTAAGTCATTAAACTAGTATATTGACTTTAAAGTCATTGAATTTGTTATGTGGTATTGATTGTTAAATCATTAAACTAGATGTTTAAAGGAGTTGTTAACGACAGTTCACAAAGGTGTTGTGCGATATGGCACATTTATGAAAGTATATGAAGAATCTAATAACAGGAGTTCACGGAAACCATAAGTTTTCATTCAAAACAGTTCATTGAACATCATCTCAGCTCAAATCAAAATTATAAGTTTCCAAGTTGAAGTATTGAAGAAAGATTTGGAGACAGCACGAAAGTCAAATTTTCAAGAGATCACAGAAGACGCAAGATGATTCACTGAAGTTGCAGGTTCTATTTTCTAAAATGAGAAATTTGGTTTGTAACAAGCTGAGAGCACATTATATGTGCCATCCAGTTTGAGGGGTCTTAAGAATAAGATATATATTTATAAGAGATGGTTTAAGAGATTAGTAAAATTTATATTTGATTAGATTATGATTTACTTAGAAGTCAAGTTAGGGTTGTATGATGGTTAAGTATTAAACCTCAAGAGTATATTATAAATAGAAAGATAGAGTTGTTCTCCTCTTATATCATTGTAGTCTTCTTCTTTATCAATTATAATTGTTTTTCTTCTTTTTTCCACAATATAGTCGCTCCATTATTTTACGCTCCTCTAATATTCATGTTTCTTAACATGGTTTCAGAGCAATCCAATCTGGATTCCTACCGAGCGCATATTAAATACGGTTTTATTTAAATTAAAGATACACTGCGTAAAAGCCCATGTTTCGGTCCAAAGGGCCTTCAACCTGCAGGGGCATATTAGAATATAAAATATGTTCTATCAACCATCATCTTAACTACGGGGTTTTGGTGCAGTAAAGGGACATTTCACAGTATCAAAGCACCAGATTTTCAGAGCGTTGGGTTCAAAACATTGAAAATACTAACCAGCTAACCACGGCTATTTAGATCTTCCTTTCCGTGCAAGTTATCTATATTGAAGGCCTCTGCGTGGGGGAGTGTTGATTGATTCATATCAATGGTACCCGAAAGGTGAAACTTTTTGGTATGAGGAACAAAAATGGAAACGCGCAAACCACTTGTTATAGCACGTGATCCGATAGGGATAGTCTTTTTTTGTACGCTTATACGGAATGAAAAATGCAACTCAAGAACATGGAGTATTTTTGGATCATTTATATGTACGTAAAGTGTTTCTTGTAACCCCACGAAGATGGATGCGCGTGTGCTTCAGACGTAAACAGATTCCCCCTGCCCATTACAGGCAGGGATTTATTGATCGTGAGGTTTTAATCTTCAGCAACCGCGGACAAAACTGTTGTTAATTATCTCTCGTTTTGACACGAGAGCACCTCCGATTATCAGGTCATATATATCATGCGAACTCATTCTGAAGTATGCGTGTGTGCGAACTGGTGTTTGCTTTGGACATAACGGGGGCCTTGCAGAGTTTACGGAGGTCATGCTGCCCGATCGACGGGTTTGGGGTCAAGAGGTTAGCAGCCCCCTTGGGGCTCAGGGCAGCGCCCCGAAACAAAAAAAAATTGGAGTGCAAGCAAGGTTCAAGTTTTTGGCCGAAACCCTTAGGTTTCGGCCGTATCGGTTTCGGTTGGAACCGGTCCGAAACCAGCTTCAAAACTCAGTATCGGCCTCTATCGGTCATGTATCGACTGAGAATGGCCAAAATTGACCGATATCTAACGATATTAAGAAAAAAGATAATAAAAAAAGATAGAAAACACGAAATATCAATTATAATTTTCAAATTACATGCCATTTTGTTTTATATATTTTGCTAAATAGTCATCCTTTTGATGCCTTCTTTTAAGTTTCAAATCCTATATGTATGTATTAATATACATATATGTATGTATTAATATACATTTACATGTATACACCACATGAATATCAACCGAAGTCGAAACCGAAACTTAGACCGAAACTAACAAAATCAAGTGAAACTCAACGATACTAACCAAACTTTAAGGAACCGAAACCGGGTTCTCGAACCTTAGGTGCAAGTGTATGAGGGAGAAAAGGAGAGAGAAAAGCAGATATCCATATGGGGGTTTTCGCAGCAAATATCTTACAGGAGATGTCCGCTGCGACAATCTTACAGGAGATGTCCACTGCGGGCATCTCTTTGAGATATCCGAGCGAGTATCGTAGGTAATAGAAAATCCCCTTGCGGGGTTTTTCGAAATGGACATTCCCTCTTGTAGGGATATCCAGGGTGGGCATCCCCTTTGTGGGGATGTTCGAGAGAAGAAAGTTCCCTTATGAGGGTTTCCATGGGCATATGATGATGAAAATCGATGACTTTCATCGGGCTCTTTGGTCGAAAGTTCAAGCTGAGGGTTAAATCCATAGGCTTTCATCCCGAGAACCATTCTCTCGAGTTATTCAAGTTTGGTGAGGGAAACTTGCTTCTTTGTTGGGTCTTGATTTTGGATCTTGAGTTTTAAGAGATGGAATTTTCATCAAGAGATCGGTTCTCTTTTGATGGGTTGTTTTGAAAAGAGATAAAGAAGATGAGAGAGACCCAAAAGAAACTTTCTTTTCCTTTGGGTTTCTCTTGAAAAAGAAGAGAAGATCTCACTTCAAGAGAGAGAGAGCAACGTTAGTACAAAACCCTAGAGATTGATAGAATGAAAGTTGTTATCATTTTATCATTTGGATGGGGTTTAAATACCTTTTACATGTTCGCACTTAAGCCCTTGAGTTTTAGAAAATTGTTTTTTGCCCATTATTCTTACATATTCCTACTTATTTACATATCACATTAATTTATTACATTTTCTCTTCCCTTGGCATGAGGCCAGCCCCCATGCTTGAATTGGGCTTGGTTTGGGCCAGGCTTGGGCCCACTTGACTTGGGTGCGGGCTTAGGGTTGGGCCCACTTTTCTGACCTTGACTTTGACTTTGACATTTTGACATTTTTATTTTGGCAGTGGGGTGTAATTTTTGACCCCAACAATGTGTATACATATGTATGCATAATATACATATATATAGTTTGGTTCCTTTTACTATGTATATTTAAATTCTTGAAAAAATATTTTTTATAATAATTTAACACAAACCTGATTTTGAGCCCATTTAACTAAAGTTCTCAATTGGTTAATTTTCCTATTCAACCTAGATCAGTGCTAGTATTGGAAAAGATTATTCCAAATCGCAAATCACTGATGGTTTGTGAAATATGGTAACACATATTCATATCACTATTGGTTCCAAACAATAGTTTAATCTATATTACCATATACTATCTAACCCTCCACGTTTTCCTTTTGTTCGAAGAGGTGGAACTCTTTCATAATTTAGATTTCCATGCTAACTACAATATGGTTATATTTCTATTGCATATAAAAAATTTAAACATTTATTTTTTTATAGTTATTCAATAACCAATAATTACAACATTGAAATACACTCATTGAATATTAAATGAAAAATAATTGTTTAAGTTTTGAATATAGCTAGTAATACTTTGTTAATCTTTCAAAATAGTATTTGTTTCATTCATATCCCATACTTCCATTCCACCCCAAATGTCCCGAAAAAGCACGTCTCTAGCCAATATAGTAGCATACCTTGTCCCCATTCTCGTTCAATGCACCTTTGCGCTCCATGTTTAAGGACTTCGGTTTAAGCTTATGGGTAACATGGGTATTTAACATCATATAAAAGGAATACGTTCATAAGTAGATAGGTACAAGCTTCATAATTCAAAATTCAAATTTAATCTAGCCTAATTTACATCTTCAAAAGCTATTTTTTCCTTCGATGATCTTCGGACCTAAATCGCTTTTGGCAATTTTTTGTTTGTATATAAGAATGCCACTGCAGCAAATTTAGTGATTTAATACTTATATTAACTAATTAAGCCGGACTAATTTTATTAATACAATCTTTAGTTATTTAATTAGGTATTCGATTCCAAATTGATCAATGGCATGAAATTTTCATGTTCTTTTACAAATAGACGAAAAGAATATTCCATGTCAACATTAACATCACACCTTATTTTTTCTTCCTGTCTAAACATTCTTCTTTTACCTTTATAAGAATTCTCTTTAACTGCCCCTTTTCTTTTTTTCCCTACTTAAGGGCAATGTTGAAAATGGTGATAGCATAAAGAATAATGTGCCGCCACTAAATAGAAAAAAATACAAATAGCGGAACGTAAAGTGTAAGCGACTTAGTTTATTAGTATTTTAATTTAAAAAAATATAAAAATAGTTATATTAAATATAAAAAATTAGTAAGAGTACTTTGAAAATTTCATAATGATTCAGTTTCTTAAATAACGCAACGCAAGGAAGAGCGCGGAAGCGGTCGCCCCCTCGCAAAAAATGTAGGAGAAAATTAGTTAAGTCGCAGTAAATGTAGAAGGAAGGTTAAGCTGCAAAAAATAGGAGATTGTTAGCAAAGCATAAAATTTTTGTTAAATTGGTCATAAAAAGTAGTAATGATTCCTCTAAGTATCCAAAAATAACTGCTTTCACACTAATTATGCCTGCAATTGCAATACATATACGCATCAAATTTGACAAAAATCTAATTTAAACATAAATAAATAATGGCAAAGATTATATTTAAAAGCAATCTAACCTAAAATCTCTCAATCTCTCATTTAAATATACTGCAACAAACAGATTGTTGAGATATTCATGAGCAGAGATAGCTTCTCAAGAATTAATTGCTTTTTCTTTACTGCTAGTATTTATAAACGCTTCAAAAATTTTACTTCTTTATATACTAATAGCTTACATTCAAACTCCAAGCTTGTTAATTAATAATTCTTTCTTTGATTATATGTTTTGCAAAGATATTAATAAACTTGGGGTTCTAGTCCTTTTTGATTATTATGTATGTATGAGGTGTCATTAAGAAGTTGGTGCATATTATTTCTTCAATTTAATTTTGAACTTAACTACCTATATGTCATTTTAATGCTGCCCCCCAGACAATAAATCCTGGTTCTGTCCCTGGCGCAACGTAAAGAAGAAATGCTAAGAGACAAAAACTCGTGTAGATAGTCTTCTGCCACTAGAAACTCATAATGATTTTGATTTTAATGGCGTCAAAATCCTTGACCATAATACAAACACAAATTTAAAAATATTTGTTAAATATTCACATATAGCGAGTAATATTAAGTCAAAAGAAATCATCTGGTAGTTTTTTACTAAAACAAACTACTTGATTTATTATCTTCCTTCAATTATCACACCCAATGTTACCTGGAACACAGAACAAAAACAGACATGAAACGCCACATGAAATACAGTACGATAAGGTCAACATTTATATGCAACAGAAAACGTTGGTCTCGAACGTGAAATGTTTTTGGATTGATTGTGTGTAAGACATGCATGAGCCCGCACGCGCACATAATTTGGTTTCTTTTTAAATCTATGCAAGATCTTGAAAAAGAATTAAGTAAAAAAAATTAACACAAACCCAACTTTTATGCCTATATAACTCAAGTTCTTTATGGGTTAGGTCATAACGATGATTCTTCCTATCTAGAAAGGCAATGTTCCCCAATTGGGAACGATCATTGCAACTTGCAATTCACTAACTGTTCCGTGTGTTATGGTAACACAGAACACACCACACTAATGACGCATACATAATAATAAACAGTCAGGATAGCATGAAGTTTAAAAGGGATAGAATGAGTTGAAGGGGATACACCTTTTGGGATTGCACCCAACTAGCAAGTTTCAGTGGTTCCCCAGATCAAGAAACATGAAGGTTAGCACTGAGACGGTTTTTTAAGGACGTGTGAGGAATAGGCAGAGCATATATATATATATATATATATATATATATATATATATATATATATATATATTGAAAATCATGAACGTGGAGTTGTGGGTAACTAAAAATTTCATTGCTTAAACTGCACACTGGATTCAAACTTAGTTTGATCTGTAGCTAATGCACTGCTGGTATGGCTTCTTTCCAGGACGGGTTGTGGCGGTGGCAGCAAATTAAGGACCAAATTTAAGATAACAATTTGACCCTCTCCCTTTTGCATTATAAATAGTAGAGATAATAATGAGAGGATAAACTTCAACCCAAAAAAATGCGAACCTAGTGCATGGGTATGAAACCCGAAAACAACTAACATATGCAAACAAAATATTAATAACCAAATATGTAAACGAATATAAATCAGAAAGTGATTATATAGAACTCAGATCACAGGAAAAATTGGAAGTCGTCCGCATATAATATTAGAAATAATAGGAAGAATGTTTACCTACTTTCTCGATGGAAGCATATCAGGGATAACGACGTGGCATTTGCATCCAAAAGCAGGAGCAACAATAGCAAGACTGATGGCAGTGCTTCCAGCACTTCCCTCGGTCACGACACCGCCCTCGATTAACTCTCCAGAGGCTAAAGCCTACATAAAATCACCGGTAAGAAACCATAATGCACAAGCTTCATACCATCAAGTCTGGAAAAGTATGGGGAGGATGTACAACTTAACCTTAATTTTAAACTAGTATAATTAATTGTTAATTGGTAGAGATTGGAGGATACCACTGGATAATGTAGTGCTGATTTGCAGCATTAGGACTCATCAGTTATTCGTAAAACTATACATTAAAGGCTTGTATTATCATCTTTGGAAACTACAACTTAGACATATAACTTGTAACTTCTTGACTTCTTGTTGATTTACTTAGTAGCTTAAGGACTTATCTGCTTCCTTTTTCTTTCGGATCATTGGGTGGCTGTTTTTGTTGTGGTTTAAGTTGGCAGAGCCTCAATATGTATAATTTGTGTTGGTTTATAGGTAAGTAGGTAAGTAAATGGATATCTTATACCTTGTTATGAAATTTTAAAAAGACGTGAATATAATTGTGACAACATCTCCGAGCATGCTACCATGTACAAAGAGAGTAAAAAAATGTAGGTTTTGTCTTTCCTTTCATTACTTGTCAACTTAACATGTGTGAGACATACCGTAGTCTTAGAAATTAAACCCGAAAATACTATGATGCATCAAAGAGTGAGGGCTTTAAAAAAGATTATTTTCCAACACAATTGGCATAAGTCAAACACTTCTATTAAGCCTTAAATCGTGGTGATAAACAACAACTAGAATATCTCAAGCTTTCTAGAGAACAACTATCTCTCTAGGCTTGGCCACATGAAGCATATTGATCATTCAGATATTCCTAGAGTCTAGAGAATAATTTTCTTAGGTAAAGCTTCTAGCTCATATCATACATCAAGAAGTCTATAGAGCTTTAAGTTCTAAAATAGGTGGAGGCAAGCTTATAAATAGAGGTTTAGTCCTTCTGGTTCGCAGCCAAAAAGGATGCACAAGGAAAGTGATAATGTACAGGAATGTTGCAACAATGGTGTAACAATGAGTAAGATTGTCGGTGACAAGTGTAGTATTAAGTATTGACCTATTGTGAGTTTTTGTTTGTTATTTGATGCATACCTCTTGTACTCTTCTCTACAAGCGATATAAGAGGATTACCACTCGGTTCTCAACCAAAACATATCTTGAACATGTGATTATCATTATAATTTTGAACTCGGTTGGGGTTCCGATTATAGTCATTGTACTTCTTTTCCTTGTTGATTTAATTACCTCGATTTAAAACATAAAGATTTATCTTAAGATTTTAGTTTGTTAGTTTACATATGCTCCAACTCCCCTCACTTCTCTCTTGTCCAGAAAGAGATGCAGTCCATCCATGGCGGCATACCTTGAGGACAAGTCGATCGATGGTGACAAAGCTCGAGGCCTGAAGCAATGGAGGACCACGACATGATCGATGGCGGCTCAACTTGAGGCCTGGACGATGATGGAGCTTGAAATGATCAACGACGGGTGTTGAAGGAGGAAGGGGGAGTAATAAAAAAATTCATTTTCCTAGGAGTTATAGATTATACAGGATGATGATGTTAAAATTGATGGCGATGAAGAGGGGTGATGATGGTGCAAATGAGATGAGGATCAAGATAAGGAGGAGGATGATGATGATAGGGATAGGGTGGGGGAGGGTGGCGGAGTAGAGGGCTGGGACCATGTAAGGAGGAGGAGGATGTAGTAGAGGCGGAGGTGGTGGAGAAGGCTGCAGATGACGTTGTGGAGAGACTCGGCGGTGGACACCATGGAGTTGGAGGTGGCGGAGTGGAGGCCAAATTGGAAGCGGAATGGTGGTGGTGATGGATGGGTAGTGCTGATGGTAGTGACAGAGGGTGATGGTGGTGGTGAGTGTTGATGGTGGTGGTAGGTTAGAAGGAGGAGGAGACGGTGGTGGAAGGTGGTAGTGGTGTTGGATATGTATGCCCTAGAGGCCATTGTTGTATATGTATACATGTGGATGCTCGGACATATGTATATATATGGCAGTCTTGCTCGATATGATAGTATGTTATCTGGTTTGTCTTTATCTTAACATGTGCATATATTTTACTTATTATTATGTATCATTTATACATGATGATAAAGCCCGTAGGATCTTGCTTAAATACCAGCGTTATGATGGCGATCATACTGAGAGCTGGGTAGTCTATAAGTACATCCTTAAAGGTCCCAACTCGTAGGAGTATTGAGATCGGGCATTGATACTCCAGAGTAGACTTGTGTATACGTTTCTAGACCCCAAAGAGGGGCGGTGGTTGGTCCCACGACCATTGGTGTGATCACCTAAGATTGTATACAGGTGCTCACTGGGGGTGAGTATACTGGACGGACTGGCCGAGAACTTCTAAATGGTATCATACCTATCGTCAAATGGAAGTTCTCAGGTGACATGATTACAGGTTAGTCTTCAGAGCTGAGATTGTCATTTGTTTCGTGTGAGTTCCCACTGTGCTTTGATCACTACCCTACCACGGCTCTAATGAGTCGTGCAAACAGCTCCTGAACCACATGGAGGCAGTGAGTGATTGCTGGGGATTCGTCTTTCCCGGTATAGGGATTCAATATCGCACCGTGTTCGATTGGTCAGGACCATAAGATCTTGACCAAGGCAGTTGGGATTTACTGATAGGTTGATCAGTAGTTTCCCGGATTGGTCCTGAGCCACATTAGCAAGAATTATCGGGTTATTAGGGTCTGACGTTTACCACCCCTAGACCCGGTATGCGATACTCTCAGACGAAGAGACTGGACTGTACGGAGATTGTCACAGATAGGCTCAGTAGGGATCCGAGTGAGTTTGCTCGTAGGGCTTCCTTTTCGACAGGTACCCGGGTAGCCGTTACGTACAGCTAGTGCCGCTGACGTGATTGTGGTTAGGGATTTATCCAGTAACTCACTGCCGGCGTACTGTCAAGTCTTTAGAGTCCCACACAGAGGTGTTTCCTCAATAAAGAGCAAGGCTCTGTTCAAAATTAATGAGGCAGCGCCTCACATGCCTTCCACAAAGGCGCTAGCGCCGATAGGATCAAATCCTATGGTTGCGCCTCACGTGCTCCTCACGCGGGCGCCAGTGTGCAAAGCACAAAAAAATCTATTAGATTAAATAAGTGTTAAAACTCTCATATAGCGCCGCACGTGCTCTTCACGCGGGCGCCAGTGTGCAAAGCACAGTGTTTCCCCCAATTAGAATGAAACTCTATTTCTAAGACTGAAAAGTAAAGCACCGCTTCATGAAAGAGGCTAAACACCAAAGGCAATTTATCCTTGCAAGAATCACATGCACTTAATAATAGCAAATTAAAATCATACGATGCACAAGCACAACAGAGAACTAAAATAAAAGAACCCTTAACAGATAATGAAATACTTGATTAAAAAGAAAAATACTTGTCATTATTATTATTATTACATTTAAAAAAGATCACCAAATACGGGATCGGAAAGACAAGGGTTCGCAAAGATAAGAAGAAGATTCCCGAGTTCCCTTTCTGTCTTCTCCACCACGTCAAAGCGGTAATCCTCCCGAGAGGTAGACATCCAACGATCATCGCCACATTCGTCGGAAAAGGTGGCGATGACAACCCGGCGAGCCCGTATCTGGCTCAGCAAGTGGAAAGAGCAATCCCTCAGGGCTTTGGTGATCAAGTGCGCTTCGAAAAAGCACTCGATCTTATCCTCGGCGGCATCAAGCATTGCCGAAGACATCTCTGCTGGAAGAGGGGGAATGTCGGCGAGCACCAAGGCAAGGATCATCCGAAGCCAAATGGAATGCGGAGGGAGAGGAGACAATCACATGCGTGAAATTTACTTCATGGAGATAATCAGAAAAATTGAAAAGCAATTATCACAATTGAAACAAACTTTGGGAATCCCAACACAAAATAACAGAAGATGCAACAAACTGCTTACGTATGTGCGATGGAAATCAATTCGAAACTCAAGCAAAAACCGACAATCAATTCGCAGTTTTGGAACAAACTCTGGAAATCTAGAGATTAAAACAAATATTATGGAAGAAGCCAAAATATCGCAGGTGCAAAAGTTTCGTCCGAAATGCCCATACAAGAAGGTTAGGTCGGATTTCTGAAGCATATCAAGTCCAGATTTTTAGCAACGATTCGTATTTTTAGTTATTCTGTAAAGTTTGTTCCAAATCTCACAAAAGACTATATAAACTCCTATATAGTCTAGGGTTTAAAATCATCTCTCTCATTACTTTCGAACTAGGGTTTTCTAAAGAGGGATTAGCAATTTGTAAGTTTTTTTATGCCACTAATAAAGTTTAGTTATTTTAATTTCAATATGAGTAATCGATCTTTTTCTTGGTGTTTTTTATTTTCTATCTTTTGTGGTGTGGTGTTTTTATAACTTTTATTCTTTCTTTTATATGAATTTTTCTTAATCTATATATATTTATCTCTCTTTACTCTTAATCTAAAAAATCTAATTTTTATGAAAAGTTGACGCCTTTAAGTAAAAATTAGGAATATATAAGAAACCTATAAACTAATTAAGTTGATGATAGCATGACAACCTAGAAACTTAATTAGGGATGGTACAGATAATTATAGATCATAGACATTCAATCTAGTTAATTGATTTAATCTAGGAAAACTTAAAACATGGTAGTTATAGATCCATGACCTACAAATATGCATAGATGATTAACTTAGATAACTTTAATAAACTAGAATTAGGGTTCTTAATTAAATCTAAATGATATAATATAATTGATAGGATAAGATTAAATAAAATAATTTATCTTATGCTTTTAAGTTATTAATAAATCATTAGTTAAAAATAGGAAATAGAATACAATTTTATCATATAAACCACCACATTAGAAAAGCAAATAAAAGCCCTAGAGCTTTCTCTCTCTTTGAAAACCAACTCTTATTTTAAATTGAACTTTTAAATTCTTAGATTTTTAAAATAACAACTTTTTGCAACTTAGTTAAAATTGATTAAACACATCTCTTCAGTGGGAACGATCCTTAAGTACTACCGCAATAAAGCTCTATACTTGCGATTTAATTTGGAGACTAATAAAATCCCTATCACAAAGTATCTGCTTACCTTCATTGATGACTTTTCGAGAAAGATTTGGGTCTATTTCTTGAAGTACAAAGTGATGTGTTTACTACATTCAAACAATGGAAAACGCTGCTTGAGAAGCAGACAGGAAAGCAGATCAAGAAACTGAGGACAGACAACGGGTTAAAGTTTTACGGTGGAGATTTCAACGATTTCTGTAAAAACAAAAAGATAGTTCTGTATCATACCGGTGTCTACACACCATAGAAGAATGGAGCAGCGAAGCATATGAATCGAACTCTTATGGAGAAAGCTCGGTATGCATGTTGTCTAAAGCAGCACTTGGCAATAAGTTTTGGGCAGAAGCGGTGAACACGGCATACTTCATTATGAATCGGTCACCTCATATATTGCTAGACAATAAGACACCGGAGCAGGTATGGTCAGAAAAGCACACCGATTATTCAACACTTAAGATGTTTGGTTGTCCCGCTTATACACATTGCCGTGAAGGCAAGTTGGATTCTTGAGCGAAGAAGTGCATATTTCTTAGTTATGCTGCCGGCTTTAAAAGTTATAGATTGTGATGTTCAGATCCTAAATTGCCTAAATTTATGATTAACAGAGATATGACTTTTGATGGATATGTTATGTTGAATCCGAAGATTGTGAAATCTCCAGTTGAAAATGGTTCAAAGAAGAATGAGTCGAGCGTTGATATTGAGGTCGGTGAAAGCTCGGGTGTTCCCCTCCGAATGGCGGCCAAGACGACATAGGGACGTCTTGCCTGAGATTCGGGGCAGATGCTATTTGGTTTTTATCCGTCCACCTCTCCGAAGATGCCAAGTTGATTTATGGCACCGTGTATCGGAGGTTTAGACGGATGTGGCCGATGTAGCAGACTTCGTCAGATTCCCCCTCGCTTGAGGGGTTTTTGATTGTGGGGACGCTCTTCTCTGCAGGTGCAAGCCCCTGCAGTTAATTACGCTACCGCATCGCGGTAACAAATTTCTCCTTCTCCAGAATTTCACTTCGTGTCGTGTGTGTTTGTTTTGTTTGTGGTTGCCCGTGGATTGTATATGGAGACTAAGTTATGCCGTCGCCCGTAGGACGTGGATTAGTCCAAATCCGTATTTACTTAGATTTGGGTTTGGGGTTTTAGTTTAAGGATACGTTAGCCATGTTTGAGGCTAAGATCAACTTAAACGTTCGTTGATGATACGTTAGTCCAATTTGAGACTAAGATCAACTTAACGGGATCATTTAGATCCGACAAAAGAGCATTTGGAGGCTCTATTGTTCCAGTTTAGGGACATAGTGGTCCATTGCATGTATGGCCGTCGGGACCCATCACCTCTCTGACGACGTTGAAGGATTACAACGACAGATATCAGAGGAGTTCAGAGATGTACCCTTGAACAAAAATTGATTGGGGGATCTACAGTCCAATTTGGGACTAAAGTCTGTTTGAAGGTTTAAGGATACGTTAGCCATATTTGAGGTTAAGATCAACTTAAACGGGATCGTTTAGATCCGACAAAAGAGCATTTGGGGGGGCTCTATTGTTCCAGTTTAGGGACGTAGTGGTCCATTTCCAGTTTAGGGACATGGTGGTCCATTGGTTTAAGGACGCTTAAGTCCGTGAGTTTAGGAACCCTTAAGTCCATGAGTTGGTTTAAGGACGCTTAAGTCCATAGGTTGGTTTAAGGACGCTTAAATCCATAGGTGTGTGTGGTTGTCGGGACCCGTCACCTCTCTGACGACGTTGAGGGATTACAACGAAAAGTGTCTATTTCCCCCAATCAGAGCAAGGCTCTGTTTGAATTTCAAAAATTCGAATTTTGAAGCAACGCTTCAAATCCCGTGCGCTGCGCGCAACGCGCCACGTGTCAGAAGTTGATACGTCAGCGCAACGCCCAAGGCAGTGCGTCCAATCAGAGCAGGGCTCTTTTAAAAACAAAAAGTAAAAGAAGCAACGTTCACTTGCGCAAGCGCTGCGCTGCGTGACACGTGTCTGCGCAGTTGCGCAAGCACAACTGCGCAAGCACAGTTGCGCAAACGCTGCTCTGCGTGACACGTGTCTGCGCAGTTGCGCAAGCACAACTGCGCAAGCACAGTTGCGCAAACGCTGCACTGCGCGACACGTGTCTGCGTAGTTCCGCAAACACAACTGCTCAAGCACAGTTGCGCAAGCGCTGCGCTGCGCGACACGTGTCTGCGCAGGTGCGCAAGCACAGCGGCGCAAGCGCTGCGCGACACGTGTCACGCGCTGGGGGAGTTGCGCAAAACAGAATGGAGATTTAAAGAAATATTTTCTGTTCTTATTAAAACAAGAAAATTTTCTTCTGTAAAGCAGGGGCCTTTGGATCAAAGATCCAACGGTGGGGAAAATTCCCCAAATCACTCAAAAAAAGATCTCTGTAACAAATTTAACTAATTTATGAGCACTATAAAAAGGACCCCAGACCTCAATTCAAAATCATCAACATCTGGCAAAAAAAAAGAGAAGAAGGGGACTCTCAAGAACTCCTGAAGAACATAAAAAAAAAAGGTAAAAACCTTTAAAAGAAGAGAAAATTCTCTTATGAACAGATCATTGATCTAAGAACAAGATCATTGATCTTCAATAAATAAATAAATAAAAATAAAAAAATAAAAAATAGTGCCTTGCACTTGTTATGAACCTTTGGTTCTCTGAAACAAGGAAAAACTTGTTTTTCTTTGATCCAAATTTAGATCAAGGGATCAAAAAGTGCTTTGCACTTCTGTTCTTGAATCTAAAAAGATTCTTAGTGCTTTGCACAAATGCAGTGCATTGCTTAAAGGGCCAGGCCCAAGTCAAACAGGCCTAAATAAATTGCAAAGCAATAAAAGGGCAGAGCCCCATTTAAATTGATGCTCTGTTTGAGCAGAGCCCAAAATAAATGAACAGCCCTTGCACAGGTCTAACAGACCAACAACAAATAAAAGTGTTGAATATTTCCAATTGGACTTAGCCCAATCGTGGCCATAAGTCCTCAAATTAAATTGACTGAGCAAAATTGCTCTCCTAAATTAATTTACATCCGGTTCGAGGGTACATCTCCGAACTCCTTTGACATCTATCGTTGTAATCCTTCAACGACGTCAGAGAGGCGACGAGTCCCGACGACCACATATCGGTATGGACCGAAACGTCCTTAAACTAATATTGGACCGAAACATCCTTAAACTAATATCGGACCGAAACGTCCCTAAAACGTCCTTAAACTAATATCGGACCGAAACGTCCTTAAACTAATATCGGACCGAAACGTCCTTAAACTAATGTCGGACCGAAACGTCCTTAAACTAATAATGGACCACCACGTCCCTAAACTGGAATATGGACCGCAACGTCCTTAAACTACCTATGGACCACCACGTCCCTAAACTGGAACAATAGAGCCTCCAAATGCTCTTTTGCCGGATCTAAACGGTCCCGTTTAAGTTGATCTTAGCCCTAAACACGGCTAACGTATCCTTAAACTTTCAAATGGACTATAAAACCCTAAATCAGCTTTGGCTCAATGGTACATCTCCGAACTCCTCTGACACCTATCGTTGGAATCCTTCAACGACGTCAGAGAGGCGACGAGTCCCGACGGCCATATATTAAATGGATCACCCCGTTAAGTTGATCTTAGTCTCAAACAGGACTAACGTATCCTTAACGAACGTTTAAGTTGATCTTAGCCTCAACGCGGCTAACGTATCCTTAAACTAAAACACCAAACCCAAATCTAACTAAATACGGATTTGGACTAATCCACGTCCTACGGACTACGGCATTACTCAGTCTCCGTATACAATCCACGGGCAACCACAAACAAAACAAACACATACGACACGAAGTGAAAGTCTGGAGAAGGAGAAAGTGGCTACCGTGATGCGGTGGCGTAATTAACTGCAGGGGCTTGCGCCTGCAGGGGAGAGCGTCCCCACAATCAAAAACCCCTCAAGCGAGGGGGAATCTGACAAAGTCTACTACATCGGCCGCATCCGTCTAAACCTTCGATACACGGTGCCATAAATCAACTTGGCATTTTCGGAGAGGTAGACGGATAAAACCAAATAGCATCTGCCCCGAATCTCAGGCACAAACGTCCTAACGTCTCGGCCGCCGTTCGGAGGGGAACAGATTCTGGCACACCCGGTGGGACCTTTTCCTCTTTCCACTCCACACTTCATGTGTCGTCTTCGCGAACCAATCGCGGTTTGTTAAATGGTTGCCTTTGGATTTCAAGTTTACTAAGATTTGGTCTCTCAATTGGTGCAGAAGAGAAATCAAGCATCGATGGCCCCAACCTGTTAGAAGTGCTCCAACTGCGGTGGCAGCTCGCGTCCGGCCTCAACTGGGGGCATAACCTACGGGCCCCAAGCGGCCTCTTTGTTCACCATGCCTGTGGAGCAGATTACTCAAGCCACCACGGGGTTGTTTTTCGGAACTATGCTTCTGCCAACAAGCTTCAGCACTCCTGTGCCTGTACAAGACGCTCCTGAGAAGTCGGTCTTCGATCGACTTTCAATTACTGCGGCCCCTGTCAACGGGTCGCACAATGCCAAACCAACGGCCTCTGTTTTCACCAGGCTAGATCAGAACTCTAAAGTGGTTGTCCCAAGGAGGGCAACGGCCGCTGCTCCGGAAGTCGTTAAGGCGGCTTCTCCCGTCAAAGAGTCAGTCTTTGCAAGACTGACGATTCCCACTCCTGCTCCTGCTGGTCAGAAGACATCAATCTTCAATAGGCTGACACCGGCAACCGCCCCACACTCAAACAGGGGGCAAAAAGAAACTGTCTTAATTTCCGAGCCAGTCCCAACGGCTCGTCGTGCTCGACGTCGCCATTGGCAACGAGTGAGGAAGGCAGGGGGCAACTCCCCCTCAAGGCTAACTCCACCTACTCCAATGGTGGAGGTCAACGCTGCTGTTCCAACTGGGAACAACTTTGAATTACTGAGGAAGGTGAGAAAGAACTCTCCAACTACTACATTGAAAAGATCTCCTCGACCTACGGAGAGAGCTCCGGAGACAAAGCAGGAACAACCCCCTCAACGGCTGTCATCAAAAATATACAAGGTTTGGCGGAGGGTTCAAGACTCCGTGATTGACCCAGACCACCTTCGTCGCCAGAAAAGGGCAAAGGTGGAAAAAGACAAGGACCGCCCCATTAAACAGCAAGGGACAACAGTTGCTAGGATGCCCACTTCAACGGCTCCTTCAACCTCAACGGCCCATAAAAGAAGGAGGCCAGAGAAAGCTCCCGCGTCAGCGGCAAAGGTTAAACATGGTGAACCTAAAAACCCCAAGTCAGGGGGCATAACAGTTCATACGGTTTACATGGCATCGGAAAAAGAAGACGGCCGTACATCAACGGGTCATAGACCGCTTACACGGTCAGTGACCAAGGCTCAGGAGCAGCAACAGAAGCTCCAGGAGATGATGAACGCTATGGCCGCACT
The DNA here is from genome assembly GCA_030015575.1 of Agapanthus africanus. NCBI lineage: Eukaryota > Viridiplantae > Streptophyta > Magnoliopsida > Asparagales > Amaryllidaceae > Agapanthus > Agapanthus africanus. The sequence continues at coordinate 497,605,209 of CM057348.1, read as the reverse complement.
TACAGGGCCAAAAGAAAACCCTGAAACGTCCTCGGATGAACGTCAGGAACAAGAGACTGACGCCGAGTTCCTTCGCCGAATATTGGAGAAGAAGGACAAAGAGGCTGCTGAACAAGCAGCCAACATACAGCGTATGGGCCTCCTCTTCCAAGACATGATAGGAATGATGATACAACAAGATCCTCCGGCTGAAGAGCCCCCGATCGTCTTTGGAGATGATAGGGGAGAGACATCAAATCCTCAGCCCGCTCTATCAACGGCTAAAGAGGATACAATCTCTAAAACTGATTTGGACGAGTACATAGCCCAACAAATACGGGTTCATCATGCGACTGAGGCAGCCGGCCAGGTCGTAAAAACGGGGCGGCCATATCCAAGCTGGTACGACCAAATCAAGTACCCGCCGGGTTACACAATTCCTAAGTTCCACGTATATAAGGGGACTTGCAATCCCCACCAGCATGTTGCCCAGTTCAGGGCACTTTGCGGCAACACCGGCGGGGACGACAAGCTTTTGCTTCGCCAGTTTGTTGGAAGTTTATCAGATACGGCGTTCGAATGGTACTCTGAGCTCCCGAACGACTCTATCAAAACCTTCGCAGAGATGGAATTGTTGTTTACCCAACGTTTCGCGAGTGCCAGCGAGCGCACCCCGATAACGGCATTGATCAATGCCAGGGTAAAGCCGGGCGAGACATGGGTCCAATACGCTATACGGTGGAGTAATTTATGGTCGAAGTGCGAGCAGCGCATTGAAGAAGCTCCGGCGGTGGGAATGTTTGTTAGAACCCTCGATCCGCAAGCAACCATCTCGCAATTTATGATGTTCTTCAAGCCAACTACCTTCCAGGCTTTGATTGACAAGCTGGCGCAGATGAATCAGATGGGCCATAAACCCCCTCTTCCAAAACCGGACTCCCGAAATGACAAAGGGAAGGGAAAAGCGATCGTTGTCGCTAATGCTCAACAACAACCAAACAATACAAAGCCGGTTGTGCGTCAAAGTAATACGTGTCCATACGTAGACCTTGAGGAGAGACTAGGGCGTCCTTACTCGTTTCCCCGTGATAAAACGAGAAGGTTATTCGAGCTGGCATTACGCAACACTCATAAACTTGCCAGATCCAAAACGTCCGTTGCAACTAAGTGACGTCAACGAGCCCAACTATTGTCCTTATCATCGAGTACTAGGCCATCCGATCGAAGATTGCTACATTTTCAAAAATTGGCTTGAAAACCAGTACCGACAGGGCAAATTTGCGTTATCTAACAAATGGAAGGTGAATCCCCTGCAGCCCCACACCTCTAAAGGGACGAATACGCCGGGGGCAACATGCTCCGTCGTTGAAGAAGCCCCTTGGGAGACAGTATTATCAGCTAAAACGAAGAGGATGCTAAACGATCTTCAGACATGTCCAGCAATCAAGTGGAAGAACCTATTGGAGCCGCAAATTATTGAAGGAATGCTGAAGCCTCGTCCGACTCAAAAGATTGATGGAAGTGACCCAAACATTCATAACCAGCCGTCGAAATCTTCAAAGAAGAAGAAGAAGTCGAAGAAGCACGCGAAGCCTGGTGACAAGCGCACAGACTTGCAAAAACAAATTGACGCGCTGGAAGAATACAACCAGAAGGCATGGACTCCCATTACATTCCAAGAGTTCCTCAACCACATCTTTCAAGAGGAATATGAGGGAGGTAGTTCGTCGGATGAATCCGAAGAATATGTGGCAAGTTGCCATATGATTTCCCATTCGTTCATAGACGATGAGGAGACTCCTCGTGCTGAAAAGCTGGGGGCAGGTCCTGAATTAAAAATTCCGGAGCCGTCGGATGAAGTGATTGATGCATTCCTCGATGAAGCGTTCTTAAAAAGCAAAGCTGATCGAGAGCGCGAAGCGGTTATATTTGAAAAGGCCAAACGCCAGCGCCTTGACGAAAGAATTACGATACTCCCGCTGGAACAAAGTACACCCACCGCGGATAAAAGCAAGTTCAAGATAAGGAAGAGGTTTGCTAAAGCCGTGTCAATGGGTATAAAGCTACCATCCTCTCAGGAAGGCATTACTGGTGAAATGGAAAGTCACCCCTCCTATTGCCTGTATCATCGGAAGGTGTCGCACCCCACTGAAGAGTGCAAAGCTTTCGATAGATGGTGGCAAGGATATGTTGCTCACCGGCAACAGTTTAAGTGGGAAAAGCGCAAAGCTCGCCGAGAGCAGAGCGGAACGATCAAAGTGCTTAACAGAACTACCGGTGGTTGTTGCATGATTGACGCCGGAGGATCATAAGTGCCCACATTCGGGAGCGATTCTGATGAGGAGCTAGAGCTTGGCCCCCTCTTTAAAGAATCCACTTCGGGAAAAGAAGGAGGACCGAAGGTTTGCGAGAATATCCAGCTACGCAATCGGACGCTACCTGAAAAGAATCTCGGACCTTTAAACAAGAAAGACAAAGGGAAAGAGAAGATCTCCGAAGACATCGCCTTGGATGACTGAGTTGCGGAAGAGTTAACCGCCAAGAACCCGCCGAAGAGAAATAAGGTAGATTACAACGTCTTGGCGCATCTGAGAAAGCTACCCTCACAACTCAGCATTCTTGATGCCCTGTTACTATCAAAAGAGGCGAGGGATTCTTTGATTAAGGCGCTACAAGATCCGGACCAGTTCCAAGCCTTCCTGGCCGAAGAAAAGATGAAGGATGAATTGGAAGAGGTGCACACGGCCGACGTTGCTTTTGGCGATGAAGACCTTCTCCTCGGGACGTGCGAACACAATCGTCCCCTTTATGTCTCAGGATACTGCCATGACATAAAGATAGGTAAAATCTTGGTCGATAACGGATCGTCTGTTAATCTACTCAATGTGCGGGTGTTAAAGGAAATTTGCATGAGTGTCCAAAACCTCGCCCGAGAAAAGATCACCATCTCCGGGTTTGACTCCCAATCATCAAAAACTCTTGGATCTGTGATATTGACGCTACGCTTCGGGTTGCTCGTCACAGATATTAAATTCCATGTTATAGATGCCAAGACATGCTACAATGCTCTGTTCGGACCGACCATGGTTACACGAGTACAATATCATCCCTTCTACACAGCATCAGTGTATGAAATATTGTAGGGATGGTCTCGAGTATACTATGGCAGGAGAATTGAATCCGTTTTCCGTGAATGAAGTTCGCAGGTATGAAGATGCCAAATACTTCTTGCCGAGTTTTGAAGACACGGAAAGGTGTCACAAGCCGGAGAACAAAACTAACGCAACCATCCCTGTCTTTGGCAGTGATACCGAGGAGGAAGAGGATATAATTTATTCGGGTCCGCCCCAATACACCAAGCCGGGACCATCCGTTCCTTCATTGATCTTCGGTAGTGATTCGGAGGATGAAGTTCATGCTGTATTCCCTGCTCGGCTTTCAATACGAGCTTCTGCTGATGAAGAGCGAAGTCTGCAAGTAGCCATGGTGCCGCCTAAACATTATAAAGAACTGGATGCACTCGACACCGACAGCGTAGAAGAGCTACAGACGTTTTATATCCATCCCAGACGAAAAGGCGAGAAGGCAATCCTATTCTACCGCTCTGAAGAAAACAAAGCGGAGAAAGAAATCTGGCACGGAGCAGATCCAACGCTGGACAGGCTTCAACCCATTCGTCTACCCAGATATTATACAGAAGGTTTGAAGAAGCTGCTGAAACGCCAGGGGATATCCTTCAAACAGACCGTTAGAAAGGCCAAATTCTATAACAGGGTCTGGAACGTCCCCGGAACTCAGCACAAGCTACCTAATGGGAGGATGGAGACGATCGGGCTCGGATACATTCGCTCCAGGAAACGAGAGCTGCTCTGCGACTGTCACGTCGTGCATAATTTCGATGAAGAAGCGAATGCTCAATGGGAGGACACTAATCCTGAACCAGTAAAAGTTCCTGATGAAAAAGTGCCCAGTCCATCATTTGAAGAACAAATGGACAGGCTTATAAGGGAAGCTAGTCAAAAAGTCCGAGATGATCACAATCGTGAAATGGCAATCTATGAGAAAGCCAAAGCGCAATGCCTCTTTCAATAGGCCGTAAAAGACGAAAACGCTGCTCCCTGTCAACCTGTTATAAAAAGGGCTCGACGCGGAGGCAGAAACAAGTCGAAAGGCCAAAAAGGCGCTCAACAACAACGAAGCAGAGCTAAGAAACCACGCACACGGGAGTCGAGCGCCATCGAGATATCCCTCATGAAGAAAATGGGTCGAGCATACTCGTTTCCTCGGAATAAGACGGGGAAAATACTGGGTCTTGCCCTAAAACATCAAATGCTTACACTGCCAGAGTCCAAACACCCTGAGCAAGCAGGCGAAGTCTCCAACCCAAATTATTGCTCTTACCATCGAGTAATAGGGCATCCTCTTGAAGATTGATTCACCTTCAAGAATTGGGTTGAAGATCAGTATCAGCTTGGCAAATTCGCTTTGTCTGACAACTGGAGGGTAGCGCCGCCACAGAAGCACGAACCCGAAAACATAAGAACAGAACCAACTCCGCATTGGGATTGGAAGCGGATTCGCACTTGTCACATGATAACAATACTAAAAGAAGAATCCGAGAACATGGACAGCCTTCCCTGGTGCCTCGAAAACAGCAATGATGAGGTGATCTCAAAATTTCCCCCAGCTCCGAAAGAACTGGAGGATGGAATACATACCACTGCAGATAACCTCAAGAAAATTGAGTTGGGGACGGTAAACGATCCGCGACCGACATTTGTCAGCGAGCTGCTGTCTGAAGAGAGGGTGGCTGCGTTAAAGGACGTCCTTATACAGCATAAAGATTACTTCGCATGGAACTATTCCGAGATGCCAGGACTAGATCCAGAAGTTGCTGTGCATAGACTGGCGATATCCCCAGGTGTCAAGCCAGTTAAACAAGCGCCGAGAAGAATGTGGCTCGAGCTCGAGATGAGCATCAACGCTGAAGTCAAAAAGCTGATAGACTCTGGCTTTATCCAGGAGGTTCAATACCCTGAATGGATTGCTAATATCGTCCCAGTGATGAAGAAAAATGGAACGGTGCGCATATGCGTAGACTTTCGGGATCTCAACAAAGCCTGCCCGAAAGATGATTTCCCAGTACCAGTCACCGAACTGATGATAGACAATACGTCCACGCATGAGATTTTCTCCTTCATGGACGGCTCATCAGGGTATAATCAAATAAAAATGCATCCTGAAGACCAGAAACATACGGCTTTCCGGACTCCTTTAGGAATATTTTGTTATAAGGTAATGCCCTTCGGTTTAAAGAACGCCGGCGCCACCTACCAAAGAGCCATGATGAAGATCTTCGATGACCTTATACACGAAATCGTCGAATGCTATATCGACGACCTCGTTGTTAAAAGCAAATCATATGAGGAACATCTCGAGCATCTGAAGACCGTATTTCAACGCCTTCGGCAATACAACTTGAAGATGAACCCGCTAAAATGTGCATTCAGAGTTTCCTCAGGCAAATCCTGGGGTTCATCGTCCGACACCGAGGTATCGAAATAGATCCGTCAAAGATCAAGGCGATTATGGAAATGCCTCCGCCAAGAACTCTTAAACAGCTGCGATCTCTCCAAGGGAAGCTCGCATACATACGGCGATTTATAGCCAATCTCTCAGGCAAGTGTCGCCCTTACAGTCACCTGATGAAGAAAGGAACTCCATTCATCTGGGATCACAAATGCCAAGGCGCACTGGATGAGATCAAGCAATACCTGCAGAACCCTCCAGTGATGGCTGCTCCGGTTAAGGGGAAACCTCTTATCCTTTATACAACTGCCCTCGAAGGTTCTTTGGGCGCATTATGGGTGCAGGAAAATGACCAGGGAAAAGAAAGAGCGCTCTACTATCTAAGTCGAGTTCTACTGGGGGCAGAAAGCAACTACTCCCCCATTGAAAAACACTGCCTGGCGTTGATCTTCGCAATAACAAAGCTTAGACATTACGCATTAGCACATGAAGTCCGTCTCATTTCGAAGGTGGACCCTCTCAAATATCTAATGTCAAAGGCCATATTGACGGGACGACTCGCTAAATGGGCCCTGCTCTTGATGGAGTTCTCGATAACGTATCAACCTCTCAAGGCAGTGAAAGGCCAGGCCATCGCCGATTTCCTCGCTGAGCATCCGATACCGGCTGATTCTCCTCTGAATTGCGAATTGCCAGACAAACATGCGTTTGACGCTATCGATGGGAACGATACCCGATGGGAACTCTATTTCGATGGAGCATCTTCTGTGAAAAAGCGCAAGCAAAGTACCCCCATAATCAAATCGGGGGTAGGCCTTATTTTCGTAACTCCACAAGGAGGGATAATGCGCTTTGCTTTCTCCTTAACAGAGCCGAAGACGAATAATGAAGCCGAATACGAAGCTTTGATAGCAGGCCTCGAGATCGCCATCGATATAGGAATTGAAAGCCTCCTCATATATGGGGACTCCCAGCTAGTCGTTAGTCAAGTAAACGGCGACTACCAAACGTGCAAACCGGAGTTGGTGAAGTACGGTGAAAGGGTGCAACAACTGTTGACCCAAATTCCCTCCTACACTTTGGAAAGCATACCGCACGCAGAAAACAGCAAAGCGGACGCGTTGGCCAAACTTGCTAAAGAATTGGCTGACAAGAACCTCGATGATGTTAGAATCATGGTACAAAGTCGTCGAGTGCTCGCCCCAGCAGAAATACCTCCGGAATCATCCGAAGAGAAAGGAGCGACTGAACAAACGACCTTACAAATAAAAGACCATGAGAAGGTTGAGGATTGGAGGGAAGTCTTTATAGACTACTTCAAGTCCCACCAAATGCCCGAAGATGCGTCCGCAAGACATCAGCTCATGAAACGAGCTCTGTCTTTCGCCTTCGTCAATGATACTCTATACAAGAGGTCATTCGATTCTCTGTGTCTGAGATGCTTAGGACCGGACAAAGCGGAAAGAGTCGTTCAGGAAGTTCATGACGGAATCTGCGGTTCTCACCAAGCAGGCCCAAAGATGAAGTTGAAGATCAAACGGATGGGCTACTATTGGCCCACGATGATTTAAGATTGCCTCGAATATGCGAAGCAATGTCACTCATGCCAAATTCATGGGGACTTCATCCATCAGCATCCAAATCCATTACATCCAACGGTGGCTAGCTGGCCGTTCGAAATGTGGGGAACTGACATAGTCGGCCCCATCGAACCAGCATCGTCTAGGGGACATCGTTTCATCCTGGCGACGACTGACTACTTCTCCAAATGGGCAGAAGCAGTACCGTTGAGAGAAGTGAAGATAGAGAATATCCTCCATTTCTTCAAAACACATGTCATATATCGGTTTGGAACTCCGAGACGGATCATCTCCGATAACGGGCCAGCCTACCGAAGTCATAAAATCAGCCGCTTCGCGCAGCAGCATAATATAGACTGGAGATATTCCTCAGTCTATAATCCGTGAGCTAACGGTCTCGCCGAGGCCTTCAACAAGACCTTAACGAAGATTATAAAGAAAACGGTGTCCCGAAGTAAGAAAGACTGGCATGAAAGGTTGCAAGAGGCTCTTTGGGCGTATCGAACTACATTCAAGACAGCCACGAACACAACGCCCTACGCGTTGGTGTTCGGCACCGAAGCAGTACTCCCCCTCGAGATAGAGTTACCCTCTCTGCGAGTGGCAGTTCACTACGAGCTGACGGATGAAGAAAATGCTCACCTCCGGTTTGAAGAGCTTGACGCTCTTGATAAAACCCGGCTCATAGCGCAACAAAATCTGGAAGCTTACAAAGCGAAGATGACGCGCTTATATGAAAGACTGACCCGACCGAGGATATTCCGCCAAGGCGAACTCGTACTAGTGGTCAAAAGGCCCATGATCCCCAATCGCGCCAAGCGGGGAAAATTCGAGCCAAACTATGAAGGCCCGTACATCATAGATAAGGTCTACCAGGGTGGGGCCTATTTACTCATGGACATGCACGGTGAAAGGCCTTTCAGGCCAATAAACGGTCGCTTCCTAAAGAAATACTACGATTAATGAGCCACAGCCTAGGTTAATGATAGATGACGACGACTATGTCCGCTCGCTATCTTCCTAAGCTCAAGCTTAATAAAAAGTAGCCAGCCTTCTCCATGACGGACCGAAATGTCCTTAAACTAACAACGGACCGAAATGTCCTTAAACTAATAGCAGACCGAAACGTCTTTAAACTACTACCGCAGCATCCTTAGGCTGACGAGATGAATAAAAAATTATATAAATAAAAATATATATATAATAAAAAAAAGGTATGTCCATAAGCAAAAAGGGCACGGATGAAAACCCGAAAGGGCTCCGTGAGTAAAAACAGCAGGGCTACCGGCGAGTGTTCGTGAAAACCTGAAAGGGCGCAACCTCGTAAAAAAAAAGGAGAAGAAGAGAATAAAAAGAATAAAAAAAAATGGCAAGTCCATAAGCAAAATGGGCACGGATGAAAACCCGAAAGGGCTCCGTGAGTAAAAACAGCAGGACTACCGGCGAGTGTTTGTGAAAATCCGAAAGGGCGCAACCTCGTTAAGAAACACTTATGGGGTCCTCTCGACCTTGTAAGGAGAAACCACCCGCGTGAGATCCTTACAACTCACAAGGGAGCAACACACTTAGGGATCCCCACGATTCCTAAGAAGAAAATACACTTGCGAGATCCTCACGACTCGTAAGGAGAACTCTCTTATGGGACCCTCACGGCTCATAAGATTTGAAAGTCTTAAGTTACAGAGGCCTAAACATGTGCTTAAGCAACCCCCACAACTTTCGACATTGCCCTACAAGTGGTCCTATATTGGCCCTTGTATACAATTCAAGGGCGCGAATAAACATTTCCCTAACCAAGTCCCATCCGAGACTAGGGATATGTTTGCATGGTGAACAACCCTTGTAAATCCTCTCGACTTACGAGGAGAAAACCCTCCTGTAGGATCCTTACGACTTACAGAGGAACAAAACACTTAGGAACCCTCACGATTCCTAAGGAGAAAATACACCTACAAGATCCTCACGACTTGTAGGGAAAGATACCTTTGTGAGACCCTTACGGCTCATGAAGTCAAAAGCCTTAGTCGACAAAACCTTAGCCCTGGTCGCTAAGCCTCCTTTGTTCGACAACGACAAAGGCAAATGATGATTCGCTCCTGGCAATATCCCAGTTTTAGCGGTGCTGATGCCGAAATCGGTGTCCAATTTCAGGCTTACGGCGAAAAGCCAGTAGGCCGCATATGCATACGAAATAGCCGAAACGATGGGGCAACTTGCAATAAAAAAAAAGCAGCAAGTAAAATGTATGCATGAGAAATAGCCGAAATGATGGGGCAACTCGCAATAAAAAGCAGCGAGTAAAGATAAAATAAATAGTCGAAATGATTGGGCACCGCGAAAAATAGCCGAAATGATTGGGCAATCGCGACCTTCGCAATATAAAAGCTGAAATGATAGAGCATCGCGGAAATAAAACAAAAAAAAATGACGATAAAACTTTGGCCCTACAGTTAAGATCACATCGATCCCTGTATACAATCCAAGGGCATAAACAAAGTGGGAACCATACTTTTCCAACAGACTCCGTCAGAAGACAAAGCCAAACCTCGACGGTTCATCCCAACTCTGAAGAAACCAGTGTCTTCTCCTCGACTCACGGATACAAACACCCCTTGACGAGAGCCTCCTGATCTGCGTCGAATCGCAGAGCCACCAGTGCCTCCGTGGGAAACCCTCGACTCGTTTCAAACCCCAAGGAAACAAATAATCCTTGGCGCTTGGGAAACAAATAATCCCTAGCAAAACTCCTCGACTCACGGATACAAACACTCCTTGACGAGAGCCTCCTGATCCGCGTCGACTCGCAGAGCCACCAGTGCCTCCGTGGGAAATCCTCGACTCGTTTCAAACCCCAAGGAAACAAATAATCCTTGGCGCTTGGGAAACAAATAATCCCTAGCAAACTCCTCGACTCACGGATACAAACACTCCTTGACGAGAGCCTCCTGATCCGCGTCGACTCGCAGAGCCACCAGTGCCTCCGTGGGAAACCCTCGACTCGTTTCAAACCCCAAGGAAACAAATAATCCTTGGCGCTTGGGAAACAAATAATCCCTAGCAAAACTCCTCAACTCACGGATACAAACACTCCTTGACGAGAGCTTCCTGATCCGCGTCGACTCGCAGAGCCACCAGTGCCTCCGTGGGAAATCCTCGACTCGTTTCAAACCCCAAGGAAACAAATAATCCTTGGCGCTTGGGAAACAAATAATCCCTAGCAAACTCCTCGACTCATGGATACAAACACTCCATGACGAGAGCCTCCTGATCCACGTCAACTCGCAGAGCCACCAGTGTCTCCGCGGGAAAATTCCCGATTCGTCTCAACTCGCAAGATAAAGCCTCAGGCAGCAGGGATTGAAAAACTTGCTTCCTGAACAATGGGACCCTACAAGTCGATCTAAAACGGTCTCTTGCATACTATTCACGGGTCTCACTCTCCAAAGTCGAGTTTTGACAAGGAGGGAAACAACCGCTTACGGGTCCTCTCGACTCATAAGAGGGAAAAATTCTCTTGTAGGATCCTTACGACTTATAAGAGAAAACCACACTTAGGAATCCTCACAATTCCTAAGGAGAAAAACTCACCTACGAGATCCTCTCGATCCGTAGGGAGAAAAGTCTCTATGAGACCCTCACGGCTCATAGAGTTGAAAAGTCTTAGGCGGCAGATCTGAAACTGCGGCCTAAGCCATCGCTATCTCTTAGAGAAATTAAGTTATCAGCCAATTAGGTTCATCGAAAACATCATGATGAAAAGGGAGAAAGCAAAGAAATAGTACAAGACATTGCAAAAAGGAATGTGTATCTTTATTCATAAATTCAATCAAAATACAAGGCGAATCGTATAAAGAACAAAGAATGTATATATACTATATAAAAATTACAAGTGTGTAAATGATACAAAATATTCAGGGAGAAGGAAGCCTCTTGAACAGCTCTATTAATTGCTCGCGTGCTTCCTTCCACGCCTTCTTTTGATCAGCCGCCACCGCCAGTTCGGCCTCTACTTGAGCCCGCTGCTGCATGAAGGATGCGAGCTGTTCCTCAACGACCTGCTGAGCTGCTTCGTGGCCTCGGGCATCACGCTCGGCGGCATCAAGCTTCCGCTTCAGTGCTAGCCCATTAGAGATACACTCCAGAAGGCCTTCAAAGACAGCTTTCACCTCGGCAGCATTCGTCCTAACTTCAGCGCGCAGGTGAGCAGTTGCGGTTGAAGATTCCTGACGTCCTTTCAACCGTAAAGCTGCTTCCTGCTCCAAATGGCGGAGATAAGAAGCGCTTTGCTCGAGCCAAGCTGTCCGTTTGGTGCTTACGGCCAAAACTTCAGGAGAAGGACGCGTCGACTCCAACCGATGCAGGCAGGCCTCGATCTCTCTGCAGTGGTTAACCCAAGATTCGACGATGCCTTCGTTGTGAAAGTTTACGAGCGCCGCCAACATCGGGTTAACTTCCACAGCGAAATCTACGGCAGAAGGGAGAGCGTCCGTGTTAAGCTCTTCGATATACCCGCTCAGCATGCACAAACTCATCACGGCACCCATTGAAGATGGACGTTTCAAGAAAGGGCCTGCCGGTGAAAGGACACGAGACTCAAGAGGGACCGGAGCCGGAATGATAGCTGCAAAACAAAACATGGTTAGACGATGGTTCAAGAGATGTTGAAGGGTCATCAAAAAGGAAATTTACTATACCAGCTGCAACGGACGGCAAAGCCGGAAGGGCCGGTGGCGTGGCAGGTCTTGCGTCCCCTCCTTCGATTTGTGGCACTACAATAAGGAAGAGGAAAAGTCAGAAATAATCCTATTTCTAAAAAAAGGGGAAACGAAAGACATCGAAATGAAAATATACTCACCGGCACCACTAGAGGGAGAAGCGAGTTCGGATGGGAAGGAGAAGTGTGGGAGCAACACTTGGTATAGATGATCAAAGAGCACTCCTGAAAGGACACAGTGGTATAACGTTAGTACATAAGCTACACGTTTAAAAGATTAACTTATGAGTCGCAAATCCATACCTTCCAACATTCGCGATGGCACAAGGGAAGGCTGGGAGGTGACCACCGCCAAAGCAGTAGTTGACGGTGCTCCTTCGAGCAATGGAGCATCGGCACTGGCCGCACCTGCGTTAAAAACAAAGACAAACTTGTTAGAAAAGATCGCAAGATATAAAAAAAAAGAATGATAGTAACTCGAAATTTACCCGACGAGCTGCCAGCCGAAACTGAGGCAATTCCCTCCTCCATTGACATGAGGCCACCGCCCGTAGCCTCATTACCCGACTCGATGGGAACTGTTGTTGTGCTCGCAAGCCCTGGAGACGGCGGGGGACCATAGGCGGGGAGGGCTATGATTGGAGCATTGCCAGATTCCTGAGAAGGAGCGGTTAGCTCGTCCTCAGGAATCGTGGCCGCCTCACCCACTACTCCCTCGGGTCCTGCGGTCACGGTTGTCTCGTCCATCGTCACCGCGAGGTCTCCAGCCTCAAGCGCCTCGCCCGCCACTACCCTCGGCTCGGTTATGATGATCATTTCATCTGCCGCCACTTCAGGTTCGGCATCAATGACCCTCTCGGCTGTAGATCCCCCAACCTCTGTTTCAGGCCCCGTAACCCCAACGACGTTGCTCACTGTCAGCTCGGGTTCGGCAAGCACCGCCTCCTCCGTTTCCCTGGGTTCAACGGTCTCCGCCTCCCCCTCGGTCGGACTTGGCCCTGCAAGATGGGATGCATAAGAACCAATGGCTTTATAATTCTTACAACAAGGTTCTGAAAGAAATGCTACCTGAAGAGGATTTATCATTTGCACTTCGAACCGCGCGCGCCACTTTCCTATGAGCAGTAGATAGGGCGACAGGGGCCTCTTCAGAGGGAGTATCAGCGCGAGGGATGGTGCTAGGGCCCGCTCCCGTGGCCAAAGCAGCTCTGCGCGCCTTTGCTTCACGTCTTAACCGCTTCCTCTCCTCACGAGCCGTTGAGACGGATGCCAGTAGGGCTTCTTTAATTGAGGCATCTTCGTCCATAAATAGGGATGCCTCCAGATTTTTCAAGGCATCCCTCATCGTTTTGTCAAGTCGAGGCTCTTGCAGCAGCCTCGACGAGACCGGGACCTCAGTAACAGGCTTGGGGAGGATCCCCGCATCAACTGATATAGCCCCTGCAAAGAGACAAAAGAAGGTTAGGTTGACCCTCAGAAAAGATAACAAATTTTTCTTATAAAAAGAGAAGGGGGTGGGACATACCAACGCCTGCTAGAGCACGTTTCTCCTCCTCCTCTTGGAAGGTTTTCAAAGAGGCAGCAATAGCCTCTTCGGTAGAGACACCTGTTGAAAATGGGGCAAATATTAGTTAAAGATAATGATAAAAAGTGCAATAAAGTGACGAAGAAAGCGGCTGATGTTTACCTGACTCTGCGAGTTTACTTAACATCACTTCGAGCTTCGCCGATCGCTCCGAAGCTGCAATGGCGGCCGCCAAATTGGTGTCTGCAGGGTCTACCAAGAAGCCCTCGTTGCTGCCATATTCACTTATTCCTTCGTTGAGAGGAGCCTCAGGCTCTAAGCTGAGGATCGCATCAAGGGAAAGGATGGACTTTTTCTTCTTTTGCCCGCCAGCTCTAGATCCACCCGGAATCGATTTGCGCTTGGCAGTCACCTTAGGGCGGCGGGTCCCGATATCTGCTCCTATGCCGGACTCTGGCGATACTACATTAACCATCTTTGTGGGAGTATGGGGCGTCGGTGGTGCATTCACCGTAGCAGGCAGTGGCAATCCACGCGGGGGGCTCAACACGCGTGGTCGATCGACTCCGGCATCTTTTAACGGAGGGATGACCGGGATCCTTGGCTGCAAGGGGGCCTTACGATCACTGCCAGGAGGCGCACCCCTACGGTTAACCAGCATACGCTTCTCCGTTAAGATAATTGGGCCCATCGCATGCGCATACCAGGCTACGTACGAATTGAGCATCTTAGGGGCACATCTGGGTTCACTGATAAAGAAGTAGGAACCTGTGTTAAGCCATGTGAAATGGTGCATTGCATTCTTTATCCCCTCTTGGCTGACCACGGGCTTTTCCAAGAAAGCTTCCATCGGGATCCCTTGGTTGTAGCTCGATTGCCGGGAAAATCGGTGCGTGTTATACCTCATAAACATGGCTGTCTCATTCTGCCTAAACACTAGATAGCCCGGCCGAATGGAGTAGAGGTGGAGGATTTCCCGAGCCTTCAATACAGAAGCCCCATCTTTAAAATCATCACGCAGTGGCACCACTGACTTAGTGGTCTCTGAGCCTATGGTTATGACCTTATCCACAAAGGAAACCTTCGCTCCGACCAGATGTGGACGAAGGAGCAGCCCCCTAGACTCCCGCGGGGATGCAACCACAATTGAAGCCCCGACCAACCGCATGACTCTCGGGAGTCTGCATTTCTCAAAGAACGGAGGAGTCTTATGGGCACCAAACACCCCTTGCACATGCATCTCCATCCAAGAAGTGAAATAGTGCATCGGGAAGTTAGCAGGCTGTACCCCAGGCTCACTAGCGTCCGCCGCTACGCTAAGTCCATTATAAAGGTAAGCCAGCCCGGCGATTCCTACCGATAACTGCAAACCAGCCACCATCCGATGCGCTGGGTAAAAGACGGAGGGCCGCATGAAGCGTGGGTGCATAGGGAGCGCGAAGCTGCATAGCCACAAGCCCAGGAACCCAATAAAAAAGGTCTCCTCGTCCATGCCCGGGACGGCGATTTCTGAGAAAGCGGCGATAGCAGCGCTGGGGAGATAAAAATCCCTCTGGTCATTTTCTGGTATGGGTCGGCGGTCCAAGCCGAAACCAAAAGGGTCATCAAGCTGGGCGAACTTCTCACTCCGCTCTGATAGGAACTCCGGGCGAATGAAGCGGGCAATAAAATCTGCGAAACTGACGCCCCGGTCGC
The DNA here is from genome assembly GCA_030015575.1 of Agapanthus africanus. Classification (NCBI taxonomy): domain Eukaryota; kingdom Viridiplantae; phylum Streptophyta; class Magnoliopsida; order Asparagales; family Amaryllidaceae; genus Agapanthus; species Agapanthus africanus. The sequence continues at coordinate 497,590,187 of CM057348.1, read as the reverse complement.
CCGATTCCAGATGGAGTCCCTCATAGATCTCCAACACCTTCACCAAGCCCGGATACTGATGCTGAATGGCGTTCTCCGGAGTCAAGTCAAACACCAGCGGCTTGGTGGCAAAGATGTATTCGTCAGGAGGAAGCAGTTCCTCGTAGTGCTCCCCCCTCATTGGTAGACCTGAAACTTCAACAAACTCCTCCAAGGAGATGGAGACCTCCCTATCCGTCATCAGGAAGGTGTGGGTGGGGATATTTCATTGTTCAATGAAGGCCTTGATCCACCACGTTGGAGGAGAGGGATACTCGAAAAGCGAAACGTAGATGGCCGAATATAAACCAATCTTCGTTAGATGAGTCCTTTTCGCCGATAAGATGTACCGGGCCCATTGCAAATATCCGGCGGGCGGTCGCGGGATCAGTCCAATATTGTAAGCCTTTCCCCAAGGGCGTGCTTCACCCTGACAGATTCGCCTCCCCAGAATGTCTATTGCCGGCGGCGGCTGCACGGGGATGGCACCGATTGCAGGCTGGAGGAGGTCATCAGAATTCCAATTTTTAACCTCCACGGCATACTCACCGGGGGTTCGTCCGCATAAGGGATCGTAACTATGGGCTCAAACGGCGAGGCGGAACTGAAACTGCGGCGACCTTGGATGATTTGACTGTACCACCTTCCCCACAGGTGGAGTTTTTTGCACTCGGGGTCATGATCTTTAATAAGAGCGAACGCCACCCGGTCCACTGGTGAATGGGGGAACCCTCCTTCCGAGCGAACAAAGGGGAAAGACAAGTCGTCAGACATATTTCCTGTAGAAAGACAAAAATAACCGTTAGTGTTCTAACGCTTGGCATTTTAAAAATCTTACTCCACACTGTGATGTAGTGGGTAGGGGACCAAAGGGGGACCCACAAAATCTGGATGACGGTACATCATTTAATAAGACAACCCCATCATTAGATGAGACTGTCAATTAATGAAAAGGTTCCCAAGAGAATACACTCATTGATGGGAGATCCCTAGAGACAAGGAGAAAATCTCCTCTTTTAGAGCAAAGCTCTGTCACAGAGTGACATTTGTCAAACTCTGGTCTCAGGGAAACAAGATTCTTTAAAAGAGCATAGCTCTGTGGTAATAATGGAAAGATCCATCAATTTTTTTTAACACTTAGAAGAATTAGAATTTTGGAATCTTGAAAAATCCATGAAAACTTATAAAAAAAAATTTCTTCATTTTTCAGATCTAAAAAGATCTACATTTGATCCAAGAGCAAAGCTCTGTTCATGGGTTAAAACCCATGGACCAGATCTCTGTAAATCTGTAAGTTTTTGAGAGCAAGGCTCTGTTGATGAAACCCCAAAGGGGTTTTCTTTAGATCAAAGATCTATAAGAGCAAGGCTCTGTTAATTAAATTTAATTTAAATTTTTTACCTAGAGTGATTCTAAGTTCTGAACTTTAAAGTTCTTGGGAAGAAGCAAGAGCAAGGCTCTGAGAGTTCTTAAGCAAGAGCAAGGCTCTAAATCAAAGTTCTTGAAGTGGTAAAGAATTAAAGGACCAAGGGTTCTATTTATAGGCGCCTGCGCCCCTTCAACTTACCCCGTCTGATCCAACGGCTAGGATCTTGCCACCGCAACACTCACGTGCGCGCCACGTGAGCGCAACGGTGGGGGGGCATTTGTTTCCCCCAATCAGAGCAAGGCTCTGTTTGAATTTCAAAAATTCGAATTTTGAAGTAACGCTTCAAATCCCGTGCGCTGCGCGCAACGCGCCACGTGTCAGAAGTTGATACGTCAGCGCAACGCCCAAGGCAGTGCGTCCAATCAGAGCAGGGCTCTTTTAAAAACAAAAAGTAAAAGAAGCAACGTTCAGTTGCGCAAGCGCTGCGCTGCGTGGCACGTGTCTGCGCAGTTGCGCAAGCACAACTGCGTAAGCACAGCTGCGCAAACGCTGCGCTGCGTGACACGTGTCTGCGCAGTTGCGCAAGCACAGCTGCGCAAGCGCTGCGCTGCGCGACACGTGTCTGCGCAGTTGCGCAAGCACAGCTGCGCAAGCACAGCTGCGCAAGCACAGCTGCGCAAGCACTGCACTGCGCGACACGTGTCTGCGCAGTTGTGCAAGCACAGCTGTGCTGCGCGACATGTGTCACGCGCTGGGGGAGTTGCGCAAAACAGAATGGAGATTTAAAGAAATCTTTTCTGTTCTTGTTAAAACAAGAAGATTTTCTTCTGTAAAGCAGGGGCCTTTGGATCAAAGATCCAACGGTGGGGAAAATTCCCCAAATCACTCAGAAAAATATCTCTGTAACAAATTTAACTAATTTATGAGCACTATAAAAAGGACCCCAAACCTCAATTCAAAATCATCAACATCTGGCAAAAAAAAAAGAGAAGAAGGGGACTCTCAAGAACTCCTGAAGAACATAAAAAGAAAGGTAAAAACCTTTAAAAAAAAGAGAAAATTCTCTTATGAACAGATCATTGATCTAAGAACAAGATCATTGATCTTCAATAAATAAATAAATAAAAATAAAAAAATAAAAAATAGTGCCTTGCACTTGTTATGAACCTTTGGTTCTCTGAAACAAGGAAAAACTTGTTTTTCTTTGATCCAAATTTAGATCAAGGGATCAAAAAGTGCTTTGCACTTCTGTTCTTGAATCTAAAAAGATTCTTAGTGCTTTGCACAAATGCAGTGCATTACTTAAAGGGCCAGGCTCAAGTGAAACAGGCCTAAATAAATTGCAAAGTAATAAAAGGGCAGAGCCCCATTTAAATTGATGCTCTGTTTGAGCAGAGCCCAAAATAAATGAACAGCCCTGGCACAGGTCTAACAGACCAACAACAAATAAAAGTGTTGAATATTTCCAATTGGACTTAGCCCAATCGTGGCCATAAGTCCTCAAATTAAATTGACTGAGCAAAATTGCTCTCCTAAATCAATTTACATCCGGTTCGAGGGTACATCTTCGAACTCCTTTGACATCTATCGTTGTAATCCTTCAACGACGTCAGAGAGGCGATGAGTCCCGACGACCACATATCGGTATGGACCGAAACGTCCCTAAACTAATATCGGACCGAAACGTCCCTAAACTAATATCGGACCGAGATGTCCCTAAACTAATATTGGATCGAGATGTCCCTAAACTAAAAGACCACCACGTCCCTAAACTGGTGACGGACCGAAACGTCCCTAAACTAATATCGGACCGAAACGTCCCTAAACTAATATCGGACCGAAACGTCCTTAAACTAATGTCGGACCGAAACGTCCTTAAACTAATGTCGGACCGAAACGTCCTTAAACTAATAATGGACCACCACGTCCCTAAACTGGAATATGGACCGCAACGTCCTTAAACTACCTATGGACCACCACGTCCCAAAACTGGAACAATAGAGCCTCCAAATGCTCTTTTGCCGGATCTAAACGGTCCCGTTTAAGTTGATCTTAGCCCCAAACACGGCTAACGTATCCTTAAACTTTCAAATGGACTATAAAACCCTAAATCAGCTTTGGCTCAAGGGTACATCTCCGAACTCCTCTGACACCTATCGTTGTAATCCTTCAACAACGTCAGAGAGGCGACGAGTCCCGACGGCCATATATTAAATGGATCACTCCGTTAAGTTAATCTTAGTCTCAAACAGGACTAACGTATCCTTAACGAACGTTTAAGTTGATCTTAGCCTCAACGCAGCTAACGTATCCTTAAACTAAAACACCAAACCCAAATCTAAGTAAATACGGATTTGGACTAATCCACGTCCTACGGACGACGGCATTACTCAGTCTCCGTATACAATCCACGGGCAACCACAAACAAAATAAACACACACGACACGAAGTGAAATTCTGGAGAAGGAGAAAGTGGCTACCGCGATGCGGTAGCGTAATTAACTGCAGGGGCTTGCGTCTGCAGGGAAGAGGGTCCCCACAATCAAAAACCCCTCAAGCGTGGGGGAATCTAACAAAATCTGCTACATCGGCCGCATCCGTCTAAACCTTCGATACACGGTGCCATAAATCAACTTGGCATCTTCAGAGAGGTAGACGGATAAAACCAAATAGCATCTGCCCCGAATCTCAGGCACAGACGTCCTAACGTCTCGGCCGCCGTTCGGAGAGGAACAGTGTCAGAGGAGTTCAGAGATGTACCCTTGAAACGGATGTAAATTGATTTAAGGGAGTAGTTGTGCTCAGTCAATTTAATTTGAGGACTTACGGCCATGATCGAGCTAAGTCCAGTTGAAAATGTTCAACATTTTTATTTGTAGCTGGCCTGCTAGGCCTTGGCTTGGGCTCTGCCCCTTGTTTAATAATGCATAGCATTAATCTTGGTCTCTGTTGGACCTTTATTTGGGCTCTGCTCCTTTTTAAATGATGCACAGCATCTGTTTTGGTCTGACAGACCTTTTTTTTTAGGCTCTGCCTTTTTTTAATGCATTGCATTTTATTAGGCCTGTTAGGCCTTTTTAAATTGGGCTCAGCCCTTCTTTAAATAATGCAGAGCATTAATTAAACTGGCATTGCGCCACGTGGTCTGTCAGGCGCTCTGCGCCAATTAATGAGCGCAAGCGCATGTGGAGGTGACACGTGTCATGCTCTGGTGAGCACAAGCGCAGTGCGCTGTTGCGCTGCTGACACGTGGCGCGCTCTGGTGCAGTGTGCCAATTTAAGAGAGCAGTGCTCTATTTTAGAAGTGCATAGCGCAGTTTATTCTGGAGCTGACACGTGGCACTCCCTGATGGCTTGCGCCAATCCAAGGAGCGCAACAGTGCAAACTCAAAAGTGCAAGGCACTGTTTAAAATTTGGATTAAAGAAAACAAGTTCTTGTTTCTTTTTCCAGAGAGGTTTTACCTCAAATTTTCAAGAACCATTGGTTCATAAAAAAGGCAATGTCTTTGTGTAGATCAAGTGATCTAATAAAGAAGTATATTATTTCTTATGTTATTCTTATTATTTGATCTTTTCTTTTATTTTAAGATCTTGATCTTGTTCTTAGATCATTGATCTTTTTAGAAGAAGTTCTTCTTTTCAAAGGTTTACCTTTTTTTTCTTTCTGAGTTCTTCTCAAACTTTTCTTTTTTAGGAGTTCTGTGTATCTCTCTGTGTGTTTCTGTGTGTTTTAGACTTGGGGTCTAGGGGCCTTTATATAGTGCCAATTAGTTTGTTAAATCAGTTAAAGAGATCTTTTTCTGAGTGATTTAGGGATTTTTCTCCACCGTTGGATTTTTGATCCAAGCGCTTCTGTTTTACAGAAGACAATTTTCTTGTTTTAACAAGATCAGAAAAATCTTTCAGAATTTTTCTGTTTGGCGCAAACGCACCTGCACTTGACACGTGTCGCGCAGCGCAGAGTGCAGCGCAACTGCACTAGCGCAACTACGCTGACACATGTCGCACAGTGCAGAGCGCAGCGCAACTGCGCTGACACGTGTCGCGCAGCGCAGAGCGCGGTGCAACTGAGCTAGCGCAACTGCGCTGACACGTGTCACGCAGCGCTGAGCGCAAATCATCTGAAGCATTGCTTCTTTTGTTTTTTTACTTTAAATAGAGCCTTGCTCTGATTGGGTGCGCTGCCTTAGGCGCTGCGCCGGCATATCATCTTTTGACACGTGGCGCGTTGCGCACATCACAGGGAATTTGAAGCGTTGCTTCAATTTTTGAATTTTTAAAATTCAAACAGAGCTTTGCTCTGATTGGGGGAAACATCGGGTTTGCAAGAGATCTCTCCTTTACCATCATCTAAAGAAGCTCATGATGAGGGGTATCTGCTCGCTCATGACCGTAAAAGAAAGGATATTAGACCGCCACAAAGATATGGCTATGATGATCTAGTGGCGTATGCGTTGTCCGTTGCAGAGACAATTGACAGTAGAGGGCCGACGAGCTATCAACAAAGCATCTCATCCGATTAGTCAGCACGTTGTCTAGTAGCTATGAATGAAGAGATTGAGTCTCTTCACAAGAACCAGAATTGCAAACTCGTGAAGCCCGAAGGAGGAAAGAAAGTAATTGGATATAAGTGGGTTTTCAAGAAGAAAGATGGTCACCAAGGGGCGGTTATACGAGATACAAGGCACGGTCGATAGCTAAAAGCTATTCCCAGGTTCAGGGAGTTGAGTTTAATGAGGTATTTTCTACGGTTGTTAAGCACACATCTATACGTGTCTTGCTCGGTTTGGTAGCTATGCAAGATTTGGAGATTGAGTAGCTCGATATGAAGACAACATTCTTGCATGGTGATTTGGTAGAGAAGATCTATACTCAATAGCCCGAGGGTTCTGAAGTTGAAGGCAAAGAAGACCAAGTTTTTTTGCTAGAGAAGTTTTTGTACGGTTTGAAACAGTCACCTAGACGTTAGTATAAGAAGTTTGACTCCTTAATGATAGATATTGGGTTTACGAGAAGTATGGGCGATAGTTGTGTTTATTCGAAGTAGCTCGCTGATGGTTCTTTTAAATACTTGCTATTTTATGTTGATAATATGTTGATAGCAGAAAGGTATATGGTTGATATTCAGAATTTGAAAGAACAGTTGAAAGGCAAGTTTGAGACCAAGGATTTAGGAGTGGCCAAGAAAATACTTGGTATGGTGATAAGATGAGATCGTAAGGGAGGAAAGCTTTACATGTCTCAACATCGATATGCTGAGAAAGTTTTGGAGCGTTTCGGCATGACAGATGCTAAATCGGTAAGTACTCTATTGGCAGCTCATTTTAAACTTTCAGCTCATTCATTACCGCAAACATAGAATGAGATTAAGTATATGTCGAATGTTCCATATAAAAATGCAGTGGGTAGTATTATGTATGCCATGGTTTGTACACGACCGACATTTCACATATAGTTCTGTTGTTAGTCGTTATATGGCATCTTCTGGTAAAGGCCATTGGCAGACGGTGAAATGGATATTACGATATCTATAAGGTACGTCAAACGCGGGGTTAGTGTTTGGAAGGATCGACGACAGTTTGGTTAGATTCAGCGATTCGGATTATGTAGGTGATCTCGACAGACGAAGGTCGAACACGGATTATATATTCTCCTTGGGAGGATGTGTCATCAGTTGGCGTGCTTCGTTATACCCTACGATAGCATTGTCTATGACGGAGGTGGAGTATATGGCCGTTGTTGGGGCCGTTAAGGAAGCAATCTGTTTGAAGGGATTATTTTTAGAACTTGGTATTCAAAATGATACAATAGTAGTCTACTGTGATATCCAAAGTAGTATTCAATTGACGAAGGATCAGATGCATCATGACAGTACGAAGCACATTGATATACGGTACTGTTTTGTGCAGGAAGTCATTGAAAAAGAAGAGATTTTTATGAAGAAGGTTAGCACAACAGATAATCTAGCCGACATGTTAATGAAATCTCTTTCGGTTGTTAAGTTTGAGCATAGCTTGAACTTAATTGGAGTGCATCGCACTCATTTAAGTCCTTGAGGGGTTTTGTAGTGAAGATATTATTAATTTTGGTGGAGAAGTTTGTGGGAATGCGAGGCAAGGTTGAGATTTATTGTGATGCCTCTCATTCTATCCCTGTTGATTTCCTAAGTTGATCCGGTGTTATCATCGAAGCTGTTTGAGATTGAAGTTTATTTATAAGACAGGTGACAGATGTGTGGAGCTAAAGCTCCAAACGTCTGCCTAGACTCTATATGCTTAACATGTAGGGTTTCGTTAGCACCTTAGCAAGGTTTTGGCAAGCATCAATCATGCTACTTTAAAATTTTGGGGTGCTAAACAAACCCTAACCAAGATCTTAACTAGAGAATTAGGGTTAAACATTAAATGTAAACTCTTTATATCTAAATGAACAAGGAATACAACTTTTGTAGACGGTCCTTCACTTCAATAGCTCCGTGTAGTAGTTCCTACGCTGCAATCATCGAACTCCCGGACTCTACAAAGGCTCCCATGAAGAAATGAACAAGCTTGCTTCGAAGTCTTCGAGGCCGAAGATGATCTACGTCGGGGAGACATTAGCTCATGCTATCTCTTCACTAATTGTATAGATTAGTGAAGCAAACATCCTAAACTAAATGGCTAATAGTAGAGGATGATGAAGTAGGAATATTGCTCACTTTAGATTTGGTTTTCTCACAATCTATCATCACTTTGTCAAAAGCTAGAAAGCTTAAAAATGAGGAAGAAGAAGATGAAACTCAAGTGATGAAAGAATGAATCCATTAAGGTTAAAAATGCAACCCTGGGTGAATATATCATATATCTAACCCTTGTAGAGAGTTAACCATTATGTATGGTTAATGGTTGGGTTGATAAATATCTTTAGGAAAACAAAAGAGTGGACTAAGTTAATGGTTATCTTGAAACTTCTCCAAGCTTCCAACCATCAAAATATCTCCACTAATTGTAATTACTTAAGAATAAATATTAACCCTAACATTAACCCTAGCATGGTATAAATCTCATGCATACATGTTACATATATAACCTAGCATGACACAACAATATATATCACATATATACTTTATGCAAAAAGAATATAATTAATATATATCACATATATATTAATGTATCATAATAAGAAAAATGAATACTTAAGTGAGCCAATATTAGTTAATATAATTTAATATATCAAATATATTAATTCTACATTAAATAATTAAATCAACATTTGATTTAATAATCCGGCTATATTACATATAACCAACTAATATCAAATGTAATAACTTATCGAATCAACACTTGATCCGATAACCAGGCTATAACTCATATAACCTTTGATGTCACATATCACGATAATAGAATGCGGTATCACATACGTGCATTAATCTCGATCCCACACATATCACATATGTGCTCCTACTCCGTTTCGCATGAACTAAGAAACCTCTGTGTAGGACTCTAAAGACTCGTCAATACGCCGGCCGTAGGTGATGATCATATCAAACACCCACAAGCCACAAGCGGTCTGCTAAACGTAACGACCACCTGGGTATTGAGCGATCAGAAGATCAACAAGCAAGTCCGCTATAACTCCTGCGAATCCATCAGTAACGCTACCGTACAGTCCGGCCTCTTCGTCTAATATGTCGCATATCACAGCTTGGAGTTGGTATAACGTCAGACCCCAATAGCCTTATAAGTCATGCCGATACAAGGTCCATAACGGTTCAAGAAACTACCGGTAACACTTACGAGTAAATCTCAGCAACCCTGGCCAAGGATTTCCTGTTATGGCCAATCGAGCATAGCGCAACATCAACTCCCTATACCGGGAGAGACGAAACCCCTCCTATCGCTCATTGCCTCTATGTGACTCGGGACTGTACCCAAAAGCCACCGTTTTGCACGATCTCTTGACTGTGGTTAGGTGGAAATCAAAGCACAGTGGGAATCATACAAGACTATGACGATCTCGGATCTACCGACTAACCTGCACAAGTGTCACCAGAGAACTGCTATCCGACGATAGGTATAATACCATCTAGGAGTTCTCGGCGAGTCAGTCCAGTGTACCCAGTCTCTACTGAGCACCCGTATACCTTATCTGATGTCAAATACCAATGGATATGGGATCATCCATCGCCCATCATATGGGTCGAGAAGCACATACGCTAGTTTACTCTGGAGTATCGATGCTTAGGAACATTTGAAGGATGTACTTATCGACTACCCTGTCCCCACTAGTATGATCTGCATCATAGTCCCGGTAGTCAAGTACTGATCCTAAAGGCTTTATCAACATGTAATAGCAAGATAATCAGTGTACATGTTAAGATAAAGTGCAACCAGATAGCATACTATCATGTCGAGCAAGAAGGTCCTCCTTATATATGTCCAAGCATCCACTACAATATACATCGCATGTATAGTAATGGCCTCTAGAGCATACATCTAACTAGCATAGCATGCATTGGGCAAACGTATGACTCTATAAGTCCAGACGTCTGTGAGCACTCTGCTCTTTTGAAGACGTGAAGGTCAGACGTCTGAACATCCTTATTCAGACGTCTAGGTATACTCAGTTGATTCAAAGATACTTAGACAAACGTCTTTGAATCGTTCTGCAGACATCTGCCGTGTTCAAGGCCGGATATTATCTTTAGTTAGGAAATTAGTTATTTAGGTAAATCTTTTATATGCTATTTATATTGAAGTATGTAGCAACCCTAGATCTGTGATGCCTTTGTGATAGCTGATTGTTATGAAAAAGTGTGTTTTGTAGTTTAACCGTAATCAATAACGGTGTCGCACGTAGCTAGACCGAGATGAGTACGGGTCGTCTTCAGGGAAACGCTGAACTTTTTACTCTTACTTTAGATGTGTTGAAAAAGAGAAAGAAATAAGAATTTTGTGGAATGGTTTCTAGATCTACGTTAAACAAGAATGTAAAATATAGATCTAGATTATTTCAAGGATGCAGTTAATATAATAAGGGGGCTTGTTGGGTTCGTTAGGATTTAGTAGTTATGGACGATTAATTAAAAGTTATCATTTTTATCCATTAATAGATTTAAAACTAGAACGACGGTGATGCGTGTAGATTAGGGTTTCTGGAAGGAAAAGGAATCCCACTCTTAACCCTTATCTCGACACGGAACCCCGTTCATATCTAGCCTTTACCAAAACAATTATTAATCTAATCTCTAATCGCGGTCGGAACTAGCAAAGAATTGCTAGTGCGCCCGATTAGGATGTTAATAATTCTTTTGATAAAGTTCATAAACTTTATAGGACATAAAAAGGGTTTAGTTATTTTCATCATCCATTAGCCTACCCTAATCCTACGAACCCTAACAAGCGGAGAATTACTAGCGCATGTTGGGAAAAGAAGATGAAAAGATAAAGAGGGAAAACATAATGTAAAATACAAAAGTATTAAATAAAATAACTACCTTTATTAATCAACTTGAACAATCTACACTTTATTCCGTAGAAAATGATTACAAAACTAGTTGCTTCTCGATCTTTCCTAAGGAGGTAGACGAACAGTTGATGATCAGCCTGGATGCGTGAGCGTCTGGGACTTCGTGATCTCTTCAGCTTGATAAATTTTCCAAGAGGCTCTCGGTGCCTTTTTATAGTGCAAAACCAGAATCATTTGCTTCTATATTAGGTAAAATTCATCAGAGATTCACCCACAATTTGCGCAAACCCTAAATCCATAATATTGCCGCGGATCCGCGGCCCAAGGGGGGTTTTGGCCCCGGATCCGCGGCCAAGGGTCAAGATCATTTGATCAAAAGTTTAGGATTTTCTCCTTGTGACATGTGGCCTTCTCTGGAACCTTTAGAATTTAGAAATCTTCTCGTGGTTGCTGCCAGACTTGGTCTTCAAGTTTTGATTCTTAATTAGGTAAGTCTTCTTCAACAACTTGATTTGCTTGATTCTAGTCTTGAAAAATTCTGCACAACTTGGAAAATTTCTGCACAACAACTCAAATAATATTTAGTAGACTTTGTTCTACTTGGATTTGGTCAATGAAATTATTTGCATACATTTTCCTACCAAATGCTAATTATAATATATAAACACATGGAAAATAGTATTTTTACACATAAACCCTCATATATATGATATATTATTATAAAGTCCTTTTTTAATATGAAAATGGTAGGAAAGATGTAATAACAAATGTGCAGTTTTATCAACTGAACAAATACCCCCAAACTTATCTTTGATCGTCCCGAGCAAACTAGTTTATTTAAGAGGAGAAAAAGAAAGGAGAAAACTAAGCACACTTTCGTAGGCAGACACGATTGCACTGAGCACGTGCAACAAGCCGTTAAACCTCTAGGTGTCCCTAGTAGGAGGAGTGTTGTCTCCTGAGGGTTTTCAGTGGATTACACCCACAAAATCCAATAACAAAAGAGAGATGGTGAAATTTACATATAAAGATAAGAACCATAAAAGAAAGACTTTAAAAATAAGAGTTTCCAACTACACTAGCTTTTCAGTTGTTATGAACCCTATCTTAATAGTCATGAAAAGGTGTTAGAAATCACATTATCCCTCAATAAAACGTCGTCTTTATTCTTCATTCCTACCTTTCATCCAAACATCGATCATATAACCTTACGTGTGTGAATATAACATCCTTACACTCAGAGAATTCAATTCAAGCTATCATACTCTTGTCCATCTACCTCGGTACTTTTTAATTTGATGAATACTTAGATTTGCTCACACATTTTCATGCGACCGTTAATACATCTTGAGGTACTAACCAACCGATTACTCATGTGCTTGCTGATTAGGTGATAATATTTTCCTCGTCTTGCACCACCTAAGGCTTAGCAGCGACTCCCAGACCAGTTGGCCTTAGGGCACTAGGTGAAGAGGCACCCTCGCTATAATTTTTTTATTGCTGCCTTGGCGATAAAAAAACCAATGTTCATTTTTCTTTTCACCATTTTTATATTTTCTTCATTTTTTTTTTCATTTCCTTCATACTTTGGCTTTTAGACAAGAGCATTTCAAGGTATCCTCTACTATCCCGAGTTTTAAGACGTGTGTAAGTGCAAATAGTAGGGTATCAACATTCAAATGTTTGGTTTCCAGAATAGAAACTATTTTTCAGACTTATTTTTATCCTCAGATTAGTGACTTCCTTCATCTTACTGACCCTTGGGACAATGGCTCATAACTACTTATTACCAGTTCGTTTAAGAAAACTTCTAATTTTCTTGGTTTTCTTAAACTATTCCTATCTTTTGGATGTAATTTTTCACTTTCTACTCTTTTGTTAAATTTTTTTGAAAATGTTGTGCTTATGCAAAATATGATGCAAATTGATGTGTAAATAAGCACAAACCTCCCCCAAACCTGTTTACAGCAGTGTCCTCACTGATGTCATCCGTTAAGCTCAAAAACCTGTAGACTTGGGAGAAAATTATTAATGAGGGCAAGAATATATGAAAGTGAAAATCCTCCCCCAAACTTATTATAGGCTCACAATTTTGTAAAAATCATTTTCTTTCAAGAGCCAAAATATACCACCCCCCAAACTTGAGTTAAACAATTTTAATCTTTTAAAATCACACGAGGGGGTCAAGGTTATTGGTCAATGCCAAGCTTTGCAAAGACCGAAGGTCAACACCAACTATTCAAAAATTTTATCGATGAAGCACCAAGGTTGGTGGAAGAACATGTCACCTTTTGACGTGAAGAAGTGGGGAGGTGACGAGAGGTGTAATGGAAAAGGATTGCGTCTCAATTTGGAGAGACGACACAGTGATAGTAATGATGGATTACTCGCATTATCATGATTGTCCAAAAGAAGGGGTGGAGCTTCAATTTCTTTATCTCGGAGTTGATTTATCTCAACACTCGTATCTTTTAAAAAAGCGAGTTCATCAGCGAAAATTTCCTCAAAGCTTTCATCGATACCCCGAAGAATAATGTCATCAGAAAAAATGGGGTGATCGTCGGACTCTATAAACAGTTCCTTATCAGCGTTAGATGTTGACCCGGACAACTCTGTGGAAGAGTACATGGTTGGGTCAAACAACAACATATGAAAAGAGTCAGTATCATGAGGTTGATCAAATTCGCTACTGTCGACATCCATTAATTCGACAGAACACACATGAGCACAGGGTTCAGAAGGTTCACTTCCCAACTTGTAAATGTTAAGCTCAATTGACTTCTTTCCAAAGGATAAGGTCATAGAGCTGTTTCTACAATTGATTACTGCGTTGGAAGTGGTCAAAAAGGGTCGACCGAGTATCACCGAGATTTGATTGCGTGGGTTTGCTACAGGCTGTGTATCTATAACGATAAAGTCCACAGGGAAAATGAATTCCCCGACTTTGATTAACACGTCCTCTAGCTCACCCCTAGGTTGGGTGATAAATCGATCGGCCATATGAAGAGTGCAATGCGCAGGTTTTAACTCTCCGATCCCTAGTTGCTCATAAACAGAATACGGAAGCAAGTTAACACTAGCACCTAGATCGAGTAGAGCACGATTGATATTTTTACCCCCAATGGAAATTGAAATTGTAGGACTTCCGGGGTCCTTTCGTTTCTTGGGTAGTTGTTGTGTAAAAGCAGTGCTCACATTACTTTCAAGGAAAACTTTTTTAGGTACTTGAACTTTTCTCTTCCTAGTGCACAAGTCCTTTAGGATTTTGCATATGACGGAACTTGTTGAATAGCATCTAGGAGAGGAATGTTTATGTTAACTTGCTTAAAAATTTCCACAATCTTCTCCATTTGTGGACTTGGTCTGTTGCCCCTTAACCTGTTTGGATAAGGTGCTTTATCAATAATGGTTTGGTCCAACATTGGAGAGGATTGTGGGACGGATTCGATCCCAAAATTGTAGTGGGAATCGACTTAGATAGACTTGGCGAAATGTTTGAGCCTTGGAGAAAACGGAGAATAGGCTCGGATGAAGGTGGGAGACTAGACGAATTAGGGGAAGAAGAAGAAGCTGGGGTATCATTGGTGTCACTATCATCACATTGCTCACCCACTTGGTTATTCAGCACTTTTCCCGATCTCAACGTAGTGACGGCACTCACATTATAACTTTGTGAGTGGCCAGAATTAGGTATGGGTTGAGATGGGAGTTTCCCTTTTTCTCTCGCACTCATTGCGGCGTTTAACTGTACGATTTGGTTTTCTAATGATTTAATACTCTCACCATGGGAGGCAGAGTTTTTCGTTATGGTATCAATAGAAGACTTCATCTCAGCCGACAATTGCATGGAATATTTCATGAACATATCCAAAGTTTGTGCAAGTGAAGAGTTGTCAGTACCGGCCACTTGTGGTGTAGAAGTGTTGGCCGGATGTTGGAAATTTTGAGACTGAAAGGGGGGCTGATTCTGTGGTTGTGGTTGCTGTGGAGGAGGTCTTTGATAATTGCTTTGTTAGTTTTGATTCCAAGAAAAGTTAGGATGATTCCTCCATCCTTGATTGTATGTGGAAGAATAAGGGTCGTTTCTAGGTCATTGCTGAAAAGCAGTATTTGCTTGAAACGATACATTCATAGGGCATTCTTCCATTAAGTGTGAAGGATCCGAACAGCAACCACAGACGGTCTTAGGAAGCGTGACCGGATTTATGGAGAAAGATGAGAACTTGTTCTCAACAGCGTCGAGTTTCTTCTGTATCGCTGCCATTTCGGCTTTTACTGCGATAGAAATATCGAGCTGGTGAATACCTCCTTTAGTTGAAGGTAGTCTTACGCTTTCCCACTGCAAAGTGCTTTCTGCGAGATCTTCCAGATATTTCCATGCTTCACCGTCATCTTTAGACATGAAATTGCATTGATTCATTATTTCAAGCATCTGCTTTTGTTAGTGTATATGCCCTAGAGGCCATTACTGTATCATACTAGTTTGTATATTACTTAATGGAAGCTTGGGATATTCACCTTGTATATACAATCTTGCTCAAAATAGTAGTATGCTACTTGGTTTGTTTCTACTTCAATGTGTACATGTGTTTATTTTAGTATATCGCCTATACACATTAGTGGAGCCCGATCTTTGCTTGATTACCAGCGTTGTGATGGCAGTCACACTAGTGGGGGCTGGGTAATCTATAAGCACATCCTTATGCAGGTCTCCAGTCGCAGGACTATCGAGACAGGGCATCGATACTCCGGAGTAGACTAGCGCATGCGCTTCTCATTCCAGAGTGGGAGATGGTATGTCCCACAGCCATCAGTACGTCGTGCTGGAGATAGTATGCGGGTGCTCGTTGGGTTACGAGTACACTGGACAGGACTCGTCGGGAACTGACCGGTTGGTATTATACTTATCGTCAGTTATCAGTTCCCAGGTGACATGAGTACAGCTTAGTCCGCTGACTTGACACTGTCACTTCGCCTCGAGTGTGTGTTCCCCTCCAAATGGCGGCGCGCAGGACTGCGATGTCCTGGCACTGAGACTCGGGGCAGATGCTAATTGGTGCTATCCGTCCACCTCTCCGAAGATGCCAAGTTGATTTATGGCACCATGTATCGAAGGTTTAGACGGATGCGTCCGATGTAGCAGACTTCGTCAGATTCCCCCTCGTTTGAGGGGTTTTTGATTGTGGGGACGCTCTTCCCTGCAGGCGCAAGCCCCTGTAGTTAATTACGCTACCGCATTGCGGTAACAACTTTCTCCTTCTCCAGATGGTCACTTCGTGTCGTGGGTGTTTGTTTTGTGTTTTGTTGCCCGTGGATTGTTTACGGAGACTGATTTATGTCGTCGCTCGTAGGACGTGGACTAGTCCAAATCCGTATTATCTTAGATTTGGGTTTGGGGGTTTGGTTTGAGGATACGTCAGCCATACTTGAGGCTAAGATCAACTCAAACGTTTGTTAAGGATACGTTAGTCTAACTTTGAGACTAAGATCAACTTAACGGGATCGTTTAGATCCGACAAAGGAGCGTTTTAGGCTTCATTGTTCTAGTTTAGGGACATAGTGGTCCATCGTATGTATGGCCGTCGGGACCCGTCACCTCTCTGACGACGTTGAAGGATTACAACGACGGATGTCAGAGGAGTTCAGGGATGTACCCTCGAGCCAGAGTTAATTGGGGGGATTTATAGTCCACTCTGTTTGAAGGTTTAAGGATACGTTAGCCATCTTTAAGGCTAAGATCAACTTAAACGGGACCGTTTAGATCCGACAAAAGAGCATGCGGGGGCTCTATTGTTCTAGTTTAAGGACGTTGCGGTCCATGGGTAGTTTAAGGACATTGCGGTCCATGGGTAGTTTAAGGACATTGCGGTCCATGGGTAGTTTAAGGACATTGCGGTCCATGGGTAGTTTAAGGACATTGCGGTCCATTGTTAGTTTTAAGACATCTCGGTCAAGGTTAAGGACGTCGTAGTCCATGGATTTAAGGACTCCATAGTCCGGTATGTGCTCTGGATGCTTCACACGGGTTCACTGTCGTGCTTGGCGAGGACCAGGCTCCGCTCTGGACGTTTTCCGCGGGGTCAAAGAGTGACGTTATCCGCATTCCACGTAACTAGGAATTTTGCACTATATACGGGTTTAAGGACCCCGCAGTCCATATCAATGTGTGGTCGTCGGGACCCGTCACCTCTTTGAAGACATTAAGGGATTACAATGCCAAGTATCAAAGGAGTGAAGAGATGTACCCTAGAACCGGAGTGGCTTAAATAGTCCTTGACCCGATTTAGGATCAAGACCGATTAATTATGTTATGAGCCCATTAGTCTAGTTGATTACGAATTGAGGACTTATGGCCATCTTGGGCTAAGTCCAATCATGTCTGGAATATTGACTTCCTGTTGGTCCCTTGAAGGAGAGGCTTTGCCTCTATCCATTCGGCCAATTGGGCTAAAGCCTAGTGTTAAACACTACAGAGCAATCAGTGTTGAACACTGGGAATGAGGTTGACAAGTTAGTGTTTAACACTAAAAGATAATTGGTGTTAAACACCAGCAACAAGGCTTTCAAATTATCATAAACACTAAAACAGATCAGTGTTGAACACTGGCAATGGAGATCTCAGATTAGTGTTAAATACTAAGGTAATCAGTGTTGAACACTGCGAATAAAGCTCTTTGATTAGTGTTGAACACTAGGGCCCAACAATGTTTCAATACTGGATTCGAGAGTTCCAATTTAGTGTTGAACACTAAGGCAAGAGGGGTCACGTGGCAACACGTGAGAGCGCCCTTCCTTCATTTATTCTGCTGAGATTATCGCATCTTTCAGAGCATCACGTGCCACCACGTGACGGGCATTCAAATGCTTGTGTGTCCGAGGGTCACGTGGGTCACGTGGGGTGCTGCCTCAAAGGGGCTTTCTGTAGATCTCTTGGGGGGGTCACGTGGTGACACGTGACCCTGCCTCTATGTATGTTGTTTAGAGGATCTGTTAATCTTTTCCAGGAATTAAACTCCTCGTAGGGTTAAACCCTGACAGTAATTTCAGAGGAATTAAATTCCTACTTCCTTTTGAAGATTTATATTCTGGAATAGAGTTGAACTCTGAATTTTCTGTAGGAATTAAATTCCTCATACATGTGAAGAACTCAATAGGGTTAAACCCTAATAAAAGCTTCTAAGGAATTAAATTCCCATTATGCTCAAGGGAATTAAATCCCCGCCGTTCCAACAGAACCAGGTTCTTAATTAGGGTTAAACCCTGTTTCTTTTTGTTCTGAAGGAATTAAATTCCCATAACACAGGGTCAAGCCCTAGTTTTATTTTAAAGGAATTAAATTCCTATAGTTCTGTGAGAATTAAATTCTCGTGCTTCCGTTCCCTCTCTATGTTTTGGATCTGCATGGCAGGATCTCGACCCATTGAGAATTAAATTCTCAACTTCAAGGGGAGATGTGCACTTTGCAGATCCTCTATCAAAGAAAGAAGAAATATGTTCTTCTGTTTTATATATCAGAGTTAAACTCTGTTGAGAATTAAATTCTCCTTTCCTTCAAGGAGCCTTCCCTTTCTTACCTAGGGTTTTCTTTTGCAGAAGATCCAAGTTCCTCGAAGTATCAAGGATCTCTCTCCCTTTCTTCCCTCTGCGTATCTCTCTATCTCTCTATCCCTGTGTCTCTTGGCTCCTATTTATAGAAGAAGCAGCCGAATCAATTAGTTTTTGACGAATCTTTATTGAGAGGTTTGATTTGCATCCATCATTCGTTTTTGACCTTTGGATTATTGGGTGAATTTTATTCACCATTGGATTTCAAGTCCCGGGATTCTCCTTTGTTATTTCGGTTAGATTTAAAGCGGAAATCTTTCCAAACCCGAGATTTTCCCATAGATAAATGATATTCAATCATCTTTAAATCTTTAATTCGATTGGTTCCAGATAATCGCTTTCCTTTGGAAAGATTCGAATCTCTTTCAGAATTTAATTCTGTCAACGAAATGGGCTTTGAAAGCCGGTCGCGTGTGACCACGTGACCCATGGTCACGTGTGGGCACGTGACCCCCTTCGGAATGAGCCTTCTTCTTTCTTTCTGCGCTCTGTCTTCTGGTTGCTGCTTAACCGTCACGTGCCACCACGTGACCCCTGGTCACGTGCGAGCACATGACCCTTGTCTGGACTCTTTTTCTTGATTTAAATGGAGAACAATTCTGATGTTTTGATCATCACGTGCCAACACGTGACCCTGGTCACGTGGGAGCACGTGACCTCTTCTGAAGCTTTTTCCTTGATTTGATCAGGAAGCGTTGGGTCTTTGCTGCTGCTTTTAAATGTCACGTGCCGACACGTGACCCAGGTCACGTGGGAGCACGTGACCCTTACTGAAGCCCCTCTCTTTGATGTAGTTGGGAAACTGCACTTGCTTTGCCGGTACTTTTGGGTGTCACGTGCCAACACGTGACTGCTGGTCACGTGTAAGCACGTGACCCTCTTCTGAAGCTTTTTCCATAAGCTTTCCTGATTTTAAATCAGGAAACAGTGTGTTCCCACTGTACTTTGATTACTACCCTACCACGGCTCAAAGGAGTCGTGCAAACAGGTAGTAGTTGGGTGCAGTCCCGAAGCACTTGGAGGCAGTGACGGTTAGACAGGATTCGTTTCTCCCGGTATTGGGGGTTGATATCGCGCTGTGTCTAGGAGAGCCATTACACGAGTAGTCCCTGGCCAGGGCAAGCGGGATATACTGGTAGGCTTCCAGTATTATCTCAGGGTGTATTGGGCTTCACTCCGACACGACTTATACCGCTATTAGGGGACTGACGTTTACCGCCCCCCTAGGCCCGCCATGCGATGTATCAGACGAACAGACCGGACTGTACGGAGATTGTCACATTCAGGCTCAGTAGGACTTCGGATGGGTTTCACCTCGTCAGTCTTCTTGTCGGCATCTACCTGGGGACCGTTACGCACAGCTAGTGCTGCTTGCGGTCTGTGGTTAAACCCACTGCCAGCGTAGTGTCGAGTCTTTAGAGTCCCACACAGAAAGCTATTCGCCTTTAGGCAAAAGAGTAGAGGTCGCATGGTTTTGCGGCAGGTCGCATGGTTTTGCGACAGGGTTCAGTCACATCCGTGCACTTGTGCACGTTTAGTGTCCGGACAGTTTACACTAGCGGGCTTTGGTTTAAGCCAGATCCTAGTGTACGTATTGGGATTGGTTTTTTCCAGTTTGTATTCGTGTTCCTCGGAACGCGGATGCGGGTGTGTATGCACAGTTGACGGAGAGACAGAGGCAGAGGATTCTCATTAGGGTTGTTGACCGTTGACTGTTGACTATTGACTTTTTGCTCAACCCTAATGAGAATATGATATATGATTAACAATAATATTAATTAAGTATTGTGGTGACATGGTTGTTGAGGGGTTGACTTTGTTGACTTGTTGACTTTGTTGACCGGTTGACTAGGTTGGACTAGTTGACCATCATGATGACAATGGCTATCATTTCATGGCAAAGACTTTTCACTTGCTTGTTCTCTTGTGCAATATGAGTGCATGAAATGATATAGCCATTTTGACTTAAACCATTTACACAATACTTGATTACTATTTTTGTGATGATGGCTTTGGATTATGTGAGCCAAGAGAGAAAAGTCTTTCTCATTCTATCATTTTCATTCTCTCTCTTGTTCTTGAGCTCTCATCTTCTTCCTCTTGCTCTCTCTCTCTTTAGTCTATGGTTCACTTGTCTCATGTGTTGAGAACCAAGAACCATAGAGAAAATCCCAACACACTCTCCTCTACTCACTCTAGTTCACAAGATTTAGCAAACCGAGTGAACTAGTTTCTTCAAAGTACGAAGAAGAAGCCAAAGGTAGAAGTTTTCAGGTGGATCGATCTTCGGCGCAAGGAGACGACGGGGTGAAGCCGATCCGGACAACCATCGAGGCTTGAAGACGAAGGAGTTCAAGAAGGAAAGGTATAACCCCCTAACCGAGTAGTTAACAACTCCTAGTTAGGTTGTTAGTTAGATGTTTAACAAAGATCGGGTTTTGAGTCCATGTTACCGCTTCTAGAAAATTGTTTTTCACCAAATTCCGCATGCCCGAAAGTACCGGGAGAGGTAGCATGGACTTACAGTGGTATCAGAGCCTAGTTAAACTCTATCTAACATGTTAGCATAGTAACTAGAAATTCGATCGGAGAAAAAGTCACGAAATACAGCCGGATTTCAAACTTTCTGTCGATTTTCAAAGTGCTGCAAAAATTATTTGAGATATACCAAAAATCGACTCAGGGTTTTTAGAAGAAACTGCAAAAATTGGACCCACTGAATCGATCAACGCGCCGCGTTTCCGCGGCGGGAGCTTGCTCCCGCCGCGGAACCGCGGCCGAGTTGACTCGGTCGTGGGGTTTTATTTTTGCAGTTTGTTCATAGGGGTATTTTGGGATTTTTGGAATATGTCTTTTCAGCCCAGATTTTCCAGAACGAAAATTTTGTGTTTGGGGCCTGAAAATCCGTATTTTTGATCGAACTTCTAAAAGACTTAAGCTGACGGGTTTTTCTGTGATGTGATATTTGTATTGAACGTCTGCTAATCGCTATATGTCGATTAGTGGGGGTTATACAAATCTGTGATCTGTAATGTCATTGGAATGTGTATATGAATTCATTGGATTGTCGCGGGTGAATAGCCGGGGGTTGTGAGACGAGAGTTTTCTTTTCTTTCAATTCATGTAAATTTGTAAATTGATGTAATTATTATTTGTATGGCCGCACAACCGGGTTGGGGTTGTAGCCGTCATTGTATAATTTCTTTTTACTGTTTTTGCTCCTTGGATAGACCCATGGAGGGGGTGCACAAACTACCGGATATGCCGAAGTGCTGAGTGGCCTACTCACGGAGTTGAGGGAGATTGCTTCGCTTCGGGTACTTGGTGGGTAGTTTGCCGCACCCGTAGGGGTCTTGGGTGGGGTATTGGCTATTCACCGTGACCGTGTAATCTGCTTTTCGTTACAGGCTCGTACGAATTGCGGATTCCTAGTATATCCAATGTGTTCATCTGTGATCTGAAATGGCTATCATTGCAGTATATCTATATATGATATTATTTAGGCGTTGCTTATGTTTTACAGCCCGCTAGCCCAGCCCCCGCTCTGTCGTTAGTTAAGTAACCTAACGGGTAATGACGGGGCCCCGTGGCGAATGCGAATGGCATAAGCGTACGTCATATTTTGGTTGTTTTCTGCAATGGTAGGATTAAATGATGGGACGCATTAAAAGAACAAATGCAAGAATATCACGCATTAAAAGAATTAATGCAAGAAAATAAACCAAGTCGTTGGAACACTTTCGAAAAACCACTCGGTTCTTTTCAAAACCAACTTTTAAATGCGGAGTTTGAGCCACTCCTTTTAAAAGCTATCTCGTTCCATCGATTATATCAAGTTCACTACGTTCACGGTTTCGCCAAAACCATTCGTAGCCCTCCGTCGTTTCACATGAATAGTCAATAGTATTCAAGCTATGTATGTTGGCCAAAGTCAAGGCATAGTGATTGGTAGCTATTGGGTATTCATGTGTAGCATAGATAGATGCGTTGGTTTGGGACAGTCATACTGCCATTTTGGCCAAAGTCAAGGGTAGGTACGGGTGGATCCAAATTGACCTGGAGAATGACGGGTAGAACTTGACATGTGACTTATGATATTTTGGCCAAAGTCAAGGTCATAAGAGCATGGGGCAAAAATCCACATCGGGAGTTTCAAAAGAACTGAAACTTGCTAGTGTTGCATACCATTTAGAGTGTGATGATTCTGGTAGGATTCCTTCAGTTTCGTCACGCGATGATATTTGGATCCCGATCCTACTGTGAGTATATGCTACTCCTCGGGAAATTTCTCACTAAACGATCAATGCTATAAACCTAGTAGGTGTCTAGAAAGGTGTTAGCGGGGCTTCGCCCCCAGGGAAAAGAGGTTATTTAATTAAGGAACTTCGCGTAAGCGTTGGAAAACCTCCCTCGAAGTACCGACACTGGCCTGGCTGAACGGTTAAGCAAGTATTGTACGGTGAGATTGATCCTGACTAATTCTTCCTTTTTGGTTTGAGGAGGGATTCGAGAAACAGTGGGAGCCATCCTGTTTAGACAAACTAAAAACCATTCTAAACTTGCAAGAGCATCATGCTGAGTGTTTCTTCTCTCTCCTAATTGCAGCGACCAATCGACATGACTGGATTTAAGTTACTCCTAGATAAAAACATACTGACAGGGCCAAACTACAAAGATTGGCTCAGGAATGTCAAGATGGCAATCACTTACGACAAGCTGGGGTATCTTCTTACCACCAAAGCTCCCCCTGTCCCAGGTCCCAAAACCAGCGTCGCGGATAAGGAAATCCGTAAGACCTGGGAACTAGACTGCGTGAAGGCCAAGTGCCTCGTGCTTGCCTCTATGGACAATGAACATCAGAGGAGGCACGGGAATATGGACCTGGAATCCATATTTCTTCATACAAAAGAACTGTATGGAGAGCAATCTCGTATCGCAAGATACGAAGTGTCGAAGAAGTTATTTTCGGCAAGATTGGCCGTTGGATCATCGGTAGCGGAACACGTGCTTAAGATGATTGGCTACATTGAGGAGCTCGCGGACCTTGGGACCACGTTGGAGAATGAGCTCTATACGGACTTGATTCTCCAGTCCCTTCCTTCCACTTACGCCCAGTTCATACTGAACTTCAACTTACAAGAAAAGGAAGTTGAACTTTCAGAACTCCTCAACATGCTGAGGAGCGCAGAGGGCACCCTACAGAAAGGTAGGGAAACATCCACTTTGTTTGTAGGAGGATCTTCTTCTTCTAGGTCCAAGGCGAAAGCCAAGGGAAAGAAGAAGAAAGCCCCCGCCAAACCAAGAGGCGGTGTTAGTAAAGTGGATACGAAGGGAAAGACAAAAGCAACAAAGAAAGTGGGAAAGCTTGTGGATAAGGAAGAATGCTTCTATTGTCATAAGAAGGGACACTGGAAAAATGATTGCAGGGCTTGGAAGGCCAGAACACGGGATCTGAAGCAGCTTGCGGCTTCAGCTTCAGGTGTGTATGTTATGAAAACAGTCTTTCAATAAACTCTACTTCCTGGGTATTGGATACCAGATCAGGATCTCATATCTGTAACTCTTTGCAGACGTTGAGAAACCGTAGGGTTTTGAAGGCAGGTGACATGACCCTCAAAGTTGCAAACGGAGCTAGCATGGATGCTAAGGCCGTGGGGGACTATCACCTGGGAATGTCAGATGGACATGTTTTGGTTTTGCGTAATTGCTTTTTTGTACCCAACGCAACTTGTAATATCATTTCTGTATCTTTGGTTTCTAAAGAAGGTTATGAATTTGCGTTTGTAAGCAATATTGTAAACATTCACCTTAATCAAGTTCTGATTGGGTCAGGTACATTAAGCAATGGTATATACGTATTAAACCAACCGCAGATTTTCAATGTCCAGAATACACACAAAAGAAAGTCTCTGGAAATAAATCAGACTTTCTTGTGGCATTGTAGACTGGGTCACATCAATGAGAGAAGGTTGACGAAGATACATACAGAAGGATATTTGAATGCGTTCGAATATCAATCGTATGCCACTTGTCAATCCTGTCTCAAAGGAAAGATGACAAAGACTCTGTTCACTGGACACGGAGTAAGAGCGAGCGAGCTCTTGGGACTCGTACACAGCGACGTGTGCGGTCCAATGTCTACACATGCGCGAAGCGGTTATTCTTACTTCATTACTTTTACGGATGACTTTTCAAGGTACGGTTATGTCTTCTTAATGAAACATAAGTCCGAAGCCTTTAGAAAATTCCAGGAATATAAGAATGAAGTAGAAAAACAAACCGGCAAAAGTATCAAGATCCTAAGATCGGATCGAGGTGGTGAATACTTGAGTGCCGAGTTCCTGGACTATTTAAAAGAGAACGGAATTCTCTCTCAGCTTACTCCTCCATACACTCCGCAACATAACGGTGTATCGGAGAGACGGAACCGAACCCTATTGGATATGGTACGGTCCATGATGAGTAACGCTGAGTTACCGCAATCATTCTGGGGGTATGCGCTAGAATCAGCTGCATACCTTTTGAACCGAGCTCCCACTAAGACTGTGCCTACTACACCATATGAGATATGGTGTGGGAAGAGACCCTATCTTAATCACATTAAGACATGGGGAAGTCCAGCTTTTGTCAAAAAGCAGCATGCGGACAAGCTCGAGGCACGCTCAGTACAGTGCAAGTTCGTGGGGTATCCAAAGAACTCCAAGGGATATTTCTTCTATTGCGAAGAGGAACAAAAGGTTTTTGTTTCTCGTCATGCCCACTTTCTAGAACACCAGTTCTTAGAAAAGGAAATTAGTGGGAGCGCAGTAGAACTGGAAGAAATTCCAGAACCACGAGCTATTACTGAAAGCTTAGTGGAACCAGAGGGTTCAAAAGAACAGGACATTCCTACGCCGCTCCGCAGGAGTAGTAGGCAGTCTCATCCGCCCGAGAGATACTACGGTTTTCTCATAGACGGGGATAGAGAGGATTGCATCATAGATTATGATGAGCCTACTAGCTTCCAGCAGGCCGTTCAGAGCGTTGACTCGGTAAAATGGCTGGATGCAATGCGGACCGAAATGGAGTCCATGTACACCAACAAGGTATGGACGTTGGACATTGCTCCAGACGGGGTAAAACCCGTAGGATGCAAGTGGATCTTCAAAAGGAAGATTGGTGTTGATGGACAGGTTGAGACCTATAAAGCTAGACTTGTTGCAAAGGGTTTTCGTCAAAGACCTGGTTTGGACTATGACGAAACCTTTTCTCCAGTGGCTATGCTGAAATCCATTCGGATCCTTCTTGCCATTGCTGCCTTTCACGATTATGAGATCTGGCAGATGGACGTAAAGACCGCTTTTCTAAATGGAAATTTAGAGGAGTGTGTCTATATGGACCAACCAGAGGGTTTCATTCAGAGTGGGAGCAGCGGAAAGGTGTGCAAGTTGCTTAAGTCCATCTATGGACTAAAGCAGGCATCGCGGAGTTGGAACATCTGTTTTGATAAGACAGTCAAGGAATTTGGATTTATCAAAAATCCAAATGAACCATGCATCTATAGTAGATTTGTAGCGAGAATTGTAGTATTCCTCGTTTTGTACGTGGATGACATTCTCTTAATAGGAAATGACATTCCTATGCTACAATCTGTCAAGGGGTTCTTGTCACACAGGTTCTCCATGAAAGACCTGGGTGATGCCTCATACATCCTGGGGATCCGGATCCATCGTGATAGATCCAAGAGGATATTAGGACTTTCACAGTCCAGGTACATCGACACCATACTGAAAAGATTCAGTATGGAAGATTCCAAGCGCGGTAACCTACCGGCTTGTCACGGGATCACCCTCTCTAAAGAGATGTCTCCTGTAGGGTTGCTATGCACGCGCACAAGGGTCTACGAGGCATCAACCATGCCCGATTAAAATTTTAGCCGTGCCGAACAACCCGAATACGGATCTTTAAACTAGAGATTAGGCGAAAACTAACATGCTAAACACTTTAACACTAAGTGAGAGGGATTACAACCTTTGTAGATCCGGTCCTTCACTTCATATGCTCCGTGTTGAGGTCCCTTCGCTGCGATCATCGTGCTCTGGACTCTCGAGAGGCTTCACGAAGAGAATCATGCAACCTTTGCTTCCGATCTTCGAAACAAAGATGATCTACCTTGAAGTTTCGTTAACACAAGCTATCACTCATGAAATGATGTGAACACTCTCATCTAAAGGGCAAGGGAAGATGAGGATGATGAAGTAGGATTTTTGCTCTCTTTATTTATCTTTTTCTCACATATTTTCATCACAAATATCAAAGCAAGAAAGCTTTGCATGAAGAACTCAAGGAAGAAGAAGAATAGTGATCCATTCCATCTGTGATGAATAATGAAAGGATTAATATGATAAATAATGCAACCATGGTTGATTTAACCATTGTAGAGAATTAACCAAGGGCTAGGGTTTGGGTTGGGTTAAATATGAGTCATAGATAAATATCAACACAAATATCTTTATCATGACAAAAAGAAACCTTCTAGAATCATCTAGAATGCTTAACCCTAATCCAAACCCTAATCATGTTTAAACTCCACTAATCAAGTTGCATTAGTTATCATATCATGTTACAATATTATATATCACATATATAATATTTATCGTAACAAAATAAAATAATACAATTAACATATATCGCATATATATCAATGTATTACCCGAGTGAGAAAAAGAATCTTTTAGTGAGCAAATATTAGTTAATGTAATTTAATATATCATATATATATTATTATACATTAAATTATCGAATCAACACTTAATCCGACAATCCGGCTATATCGCATATAACCGACTAATATTTATCCGTACCGATTCATCGAATCAACACTTGATCCGATGACCCGGCTGATATCAAATATCGCGAGAATAGAATACGGTATCTCATATCGCATTATTCTCGGTCCCGCACATATCACATACGTGCTCCTACTCCGTTTTGCCTGAGTCAAGAAACCTCTGTGTAGGACTCTAAAGAATCGTCAATACGCCGGCAGTAGGTGATGATCATATCAAACACCTATAAGCTGCAAGCGGTCAGCTAAACGTAACAGCCACCCAGGTATTGAGCGCTTAGAAGATCAACAAGCAAGCCTATACATTCTCCTGTGAATCCAAACAGAAACACTCCCGTACAGTCCGGTCTCGTCGTCTGATATGTTGCATATCTCGCCTAGGGGTGGTAAATGTCAGACCTCAGTAGCTCGATAAGTCGTGTCGATATGAGGTCTATAACAGTTCGAGAAACTACTGATAACACTTACCAGTAAATCTCAGCAACCCTGGCCAGGGATTTCCGGTTATAGCCAATCGAACACAGCACAACATCAACTCCCTATACCGGGAGAGACGAATCCCTTCCTATCGCTCATTGCCTCCATGTGATTCGGGACTGTACCCAAAAGCCACCTTTTTGCATGCCCTCTTGGACGTGGTAAGATGGAAATCAAAGCACAGTGGGAATCACACAAGACTCTATGACGATCTCGGGTCAACAGACTACTCTGTACCAGTGTCACCGGAGAACTGCCATCTGACGTGAGGTATAATACCATCTGGGAGTTCTCGGCGAGTCCGTCCAGTGTACCCAGTCTCCACTGAGCACCCGTACACCATCCTTGATATCAAACACCGATGGATATAGGATCATCCATCGCCCATCATATGGGTCAAGATGCGTATACGCTAGTCTACTCTGGTGCATCGATGCCCTGTCTCGATATACCCTCTACTAGGAACAGTTATAGGATGTATTCGTCGACTACCGTGGCCCCACTAGTATGATCTCATCATAGTCCTAGTAGTCGAGTACACATCCTAAGGGCTTTATCAACATGTAATATAGAGACAATCAGAGTACATGTTAAGATAAAGTAGAACCAGATAGCATATTATCATGTCGAGCAAGAAAGTCCTCCCTATATATGTCCTAGCATCCACTACAATATACATCGTATGTACAGCAATGGCCTCTAGGGCATACATATAACTAACAATCTCTCACTTGCACTAGGGCCATCTGTTGTGGTATCACATACCAAACAATTAGCTGTGGTTGAAGTATCTCATACTCAACCATCCCATAAAAGTCTCTACTGGGAAAAAGGCCTTTGTGAGTGGATCCGCGCCGTCATCCTCTGTGTCTACTCTGCTAACCTTAATCTCCCTG
Source organism: Agapanthus africanus (assembly GCA_030015575.1). Lineage (NCBI taxonomy): Eukaryota > Viridiplantae > Streptophyta > Magnoliopsida > Asparagales > Amaryllidaceae > Agapanthus > Agapanthus africanus. The sequence continues at coordinate 497,561,547 of CM057348.1, read as the reverse complement.
GAGATCAACCATCTCCATGATCAGGTGATACTGCCTAAGAATTATATCTGGATTACTGATGGGACGGTAGTTCCTTGGCTAAAGCCACAACTCCATTGTCACACAATGGTAGGAACGAAGTTCATCTCATAAACATATATATATATATATATATATATATATATATATATATATCCAGACTGCCTCTTTGGTAGTATCCTTGGTAACGATGTATCTTGCCTTTAATCGTCTAGTATGTCACGGTATCTAGCTTGGAACTCTTCCAACATATCGTCTCACCACTGAGGGTGAAGACAATGCCTGCGACTGATATTCAGTCGTCCTTATCACCCTGGAACATTTCCAGTGATTCTCCCCAGGATCGATTGATCCCATCTCACTACAACTAGTGAGTATCCTAACATCCAATTAGATCTATCTCATAGATCCAAAACCCAGGATTTAGGAGGTATCACTTTGATCCTATATGGAGAATCCTTGTGATAAGTGGAGATTGACCGAGCGTAGCATAGGAAACTCCTTCCCTATCAAGAGTATGTCATCCACGTACTCTACGAGGATCACCACCATACTATCTACTACCTTTTTGTATATACAAGGTTCATCGACCATTTTGATGATTTCAAACTCTTTGACTACCACATCAAAACAGATGTTCCAACTCCGCGATGCCTGCTTTATCACATAAAACATCTTGCACACGTTTCCGCTGCTCCCACTGTCTACGAAGCCCTCTGGCTGTGTACTTATAGACGTTCTTTTCTAAAACATCATTTAGAAAAGCAGTCATGACACCCAACCACCAAATATCGTAGTCATGGTATGTAGCCATGGCAAGTAGGATCTGGATGGACTTAAGCATAGCTTTGAAAGTCTCAACTTTTCCATGTACACCAAGTAATCTTCTCAAGATATACTTGCTCCTGATGGGGATTTAACCCTTCAGATAAAGCAACCAAAGTCTATACTTTGTTGGTGTACAAGGATTCCATCTCAGATCTCTAAGCATCCAGCCATTCTTACAGAGTCCCACTCCTGATGGCCAGCTCGAAACTAGTTGGGTCATCATCTCATGATGCATTCCTCGCTCCCACTGTCATAGAGAAACCGAAGTATCTCTCAGGTGGGTGAAGAACCCTACTAGATCGGCGGAGAGGCTGAGGTTCGTTGGAAACTAGTGAATCCTTCGGGTTTACCAAATCATCAGCTGTAGTTTGTATAGCTGGAACCTTTGCAGTTCTACAGAACAGACCTTGCCTCGAGCTTGTCCGGATTTTGCTTTTTAGACATAGGCTGGACAACCCCAAATCTTAACAAACTTAAGATATGGGCTCTTCCCTTTCCATATCACATATGAAGTGGTAGGCAACTGATTTGATTTGAACCCTATTCAATAGGTATGCAGCTTCTAAAGTGCATAACTTCCAAAAGGAAATAGGAAACTCAGAAGTACTCATCATAGAACACACCATATCACATAGGGTGTTATTGCTCCGCCCCGATATACCATCGTGCTATGGTGTATAGAAGGAGTAATGCTGAGAGAGAATCTCATTCTCCTTTAGAATAGTCCAGGAATTCCGTGCTCAAGTATTCTCCTCCTTGATCTCATCAAAGGACATAATACTTATACCCGTATTTTGATTCTCTACTTCTAACTTATATTCTGTGAATATCTCAAAAGGTTCGGACTTGTGTTTCAACAGGAACATATGTCTGAATCTTGAGAGATCATCAGAGAATGTAATGAAGTACAAAGAACCGGTCTTGGCATGTGTAGACAGGGGACCTTCATACATCAACATGTATCAATCCCAAGAGTTCACTAACTCTTTCTCTATTTCTAATAAACAGAGCTATGGTCATCTTATCTCTGTGACATGACCGGCAAGTTTCACAAGATGTAAATTCAAACTAATTTAAATATGCATCTATATGTAACTTCAGCTAGTCGGGTCGCATTGATATGACCTAGTCTACAATACCTCAAGAAGGATTCGTTCATTTCTGAACTCTTCCTCTTGTGTGTGTTCTATATATTAAGAACTGTGGTTTGATTTAGAACGTCAATGCTTTTAGATAACGTGCCTGAACCGATCAACTATTGATATAGGAAATGTTCAAAACATTATCCAACATTACAAAATTATATCCTTCTTTACTAATAAAGAAACTGATATGATTTTGTATATCAGGTTCGGTATCTAATAACATTTGTTCAGAATCAATGTATTCCGGTAATACTGGGTGACAGTGACCAACAAACTTGGCTGCAACACTTGCACCGTTTTCTGCCTCATGAAACTTATCACCCTTTCTCAGTTCTTTACCTTTCTGTAGCCCATGTAACAGATTACATATGCGGGATCCTGATCCGGTATCACATACCCAGGACGTAAAGGATACTGAGAAACAGTTCTATGTAATGAACACGCCCGAAGATGATGCATCAACATGCACTTTCTTCGTTTGGGCGGCACGGGAAATCTGGTATTCCCCAATTTCCTGCTCTTTCTTATAACAATTATAAGTTGGAGCGGGACCAACGTTCCTCAGCTCAGTATAACAAGCGGGTTCGGTCAATTTATCCGTTTTATTATCTTGATTATGGCGTGATATGGTCGCTATCTGGAGAGAGATAGAAGAAAACACTCAGCGTATGCTCTTGCAAGATTAGATTGGTTATCTAATATATCTAATTAGGATGTCTCCCACTGTTTAATCAAATCTTCCTTCAAACCCTAAAAGGAAAGACTAGCCGGGATTAATTACACGCTACAAGTTCGTCAATCTTTCAGCCAGGCCAGTGTCGGTACTTTGAGGGAGGTCCCCCATGCTTTCGCACGAACCTAATTAAAGTAAACATCGGTTTTCCAGAGGCGTAACCCCGTTAACACCTTTCTAGACACCTACTTAATCGGCTAATTGTAATGTGTAAAACTCTCCCAGGAGTAACTCTTACTCGCAGCGGGTATCGGGATCCAACTATCTCATAGAAGGTATGCAATCTCATTGCAAATCTCAACACTTGAAATTCCCGATAATATTTTGCCCCTAGCGATCTATGACCTTAACTAAGTCAACAAACCATAAATCGCAAGTCAAGTTCAACCCGTACATTTCTCGATTGAATTAAACCCACCCGCACGACCCTTAACTGAGTCAACAAGGCCGCACGACTACCCTAATCCAATCACATCTCATGTTTTAGCAGATAAACATTACTTAGCTACCGCACACTATGCCTTAACTAAGTCAACAAACATAGCACGAATACTAAATAATATTTATCTGAAATGACGGAGGGCTACGCAGGTTTTTCAGAAAACCCTGAGCGTAATGAACTTGATATCGTTGTATAATCGAGTAATTTTAAATGGAGTGTTTTTTAGGCTTTTATAGTTTTGCTAAAGGGGTCACTCCCGGTGAAGGGATCGTCGGCCCTTTCCTTGTCGAATGAGGTGCGGGATATATCATATATATCTCTGTGCAAAGCAAAATTCTAAAAGCAATCAAAAGACAAACCGAGAGTTGTAGCATCTGCCAGTTATTGCTAAAGGAGTCACTCCCGGTGAAGGGATCTCGGTCCTTTCCTTATCGAATAAGGTGCAGGATGTTCTACAAAGAACACCGCGATGCAAAGCAAGAACTGTAGCTACCTGTTTTTAAGAAATTCGATTCCACAACATCTTAGGTTTCTTTTATTTCATTAATCTCATTAATGAAGTCCCATTTTATTATACTTCACAAGCATCAGATATGAAACGAAATCAACAATATAATATATATCTCATATATATAATATAAACATTCGTCTCAGGCAGTAATATGATCTCATCACAGAACATTGCAGCAGAAGAACATATATGAAATATTGGATATACTAGGACGTCCGTGTTTTAATACGAGCCTGTATAAAACACGGATTCCACGGTCGCGATGAATAGCCAAACCCACATCCCTAGACCCCTACGAGAGCGGCAAGCAACACTGCCAATTCAAGGGTTAGGAGACCCGGTCTCGACTCCTCGAGATGGTCTCCCACTGGACCCTAGAACCCGGTTACTTGTGCTCCCCGCCTTGGGTCTACCTAATGCGGAAAAGTAAATAATATACACCGGTGACATCTTCCGCAACCTGGAAGTGCCCCAATAAAATAATATTACATACAAATAAATTTTACATGAATGAAAAAGAAAAAACTCTTATCTCACATAAAACCCCCGGCTATTCAAACGCGACGATCCAATACAATATATCACAGCAACACATAATATCTCATATCATCAACGTAAGCAAGTATGCGTATCCCGATTGTCTTTGATGTATAGCAACGAAGCCGGCGATACACCACATACTACACTTACGGTCACAGAAAAGAAAGTGTAAAACTACAATAGTTGGAATCCGCAACCTTCTTAGACATCGCATGCCTAACCAAATGAATTCCTTAGACATCACGTGCCTAACAATTATAAACCCCGCATTTTAGTCTCATTATCGAAAACTCTTTTCAATATCAAGTCAGGCAATTCAACAAGATTCCCGATATACAGATCGAATGCTCGTCGCAAACTTTAGTAGACGGCCGCACCCCCGATGCCGTCAACGAAGTGCACCAAGGCGGAACACCGCTACCGCGAGCACCCGAACGGATGCTTTCGGCGACGGGGTTCTCCTACAGTCACTTGGTCGGGGCTATGGGGTGTAGCTGTCTATTAAGTTTACCCGACGAGTATCCGCGTACGCTACGTGATTGCGACGGACTTTTGATCACATCAAAATTCCGTGGCAACCGATCATCTGAGACTAAACTGCTATGTTTATAACATTCAAATTAGTTATCTCATAACTATATGTGGATTCCAAATATTGTATCACATTCCAGATAAATAGACAATGTTAAACTTTCCGATCGAATAATCAAACACCCAAGATTTCCCCAATATATCTCAACACTTGAAATCAGTTTAAAAACATCCATCACATGCCACAGTACCAATGGTCCAGCCGTAGAAGGGTCAAGCCAACGCCTCACATGTGGCATGCCGTACTGCCCCAAACCCTAAGGTTCAAAAGGCAGTTCAAGACGGTCACATAATCGAGTTAAGCTTTGTTGTCTTCTAGAGGGTCCACCGCGTTACTTGCACGACTTAGAATGTTCTTAAACACGAGAAAAAATCCAACTTTTGAAAAAAATTCCGACAGGGGAAAAAGTGAGTTATTGATATCCGTTCGAACTTTTTAACAGTTTATAAAAATTATCCGGACAAAACTAAACGAAGTTAAATTATTCGATCGAAACATCGAGTCCCCAATACAACCCTTGAAAACTCAACACTTGAGTGGAATTAAAATATTCACAGAAAAAATTGCCAAGAAAGGACCTAAGAATAAATACAAGAAATTTCAGGGACTAACTCGAAATTTTGGCTGCGGAACAGCCGCAAAACCCATGGTTTCGCCGCGGTTCCACGGTCATTTTGGCGAATTAGAAGTCCGTACTTCACAGAAATTCTTAGTTTTTCCTGCTTGTTTTTCTGAGAATTTTTAATTAATAAAAAACCACATTTTTGAAAAATGTACAGAGAAGGGTAAATATCGGGGTTTCGGGTTTCGATCGGACTTTAAACTTCGTCTAGACTTCGCCTAAAGCTCTAGCTTGGCTCTAATACCACTGTAGGGTTGCTATGCACGCGCACAAGTGTCTATGAGGCATCAACCATGCCCGATTAAAATTTTAGCCGTGCCGAACAACCCGAATACGGATCTTTAAACTAGAGATTAGGCGAAAACTAACATGCTAAACACTTTAACACTAAGTGAGAGGGATTACAACCTTTGTAGATCCGGTCCTTCACTTCATATGCTCCGTGTTGAGGTCCCTTCGCTGCGATCATCGTGCTCTGGACTCTCGAGAGGCTTCACGAAGAGAATCATGCAACCTTTGCTTCCGATCTTCGAAACAAAGATGATCTACCTTGAAGTTTCGTTAACACAAGCTATCACTCATGAAATGATGTGAACACTCTCATCTAAAGGGCAAGGGAAGATGAGGATGATGAAGTAGGATTTTTGCTCTCTTTATTTATCTTTTTCTCACATATTTTCATCACAAATATCAAAGCAAGAAAGCTTTGCATGAAGAACTCAAGGAAGAAGAAGAATAGTGATCCATTCCATCTGTGATGAATAATGAAAGGATTAATATGATAAATAATGCAACCATGGTTGACTTAACCATTGTAGAGAATTAACCAAGGGCTAGGGTTTGGGTTGGGTTAAATATGAGTCATAGATAAATATCAACACAAATATCTTTATCATGACAAAAAGAAACCTTCTAGAATCATCTAGAATGCTTAACCCTAATCCAAACCCTAATCATGTTTAAACTCCACTAATCAAGTTGCATTAGTTATCATATCATGTTACAATATTATATATCACATATATAATATTTATCGTAACAAAATAAAATAATACAATTAACATATATCGCATATATATCAATGTATTACCCGAGTGAGAAAAAGAATCTTTTAGTGAGCAAATATTAGTTAATGTAATTTAATATATCATATATATATTATTATACATTAAATTATCGAATCAACACTTAATCCGACAATCCGGCTATATCGCATATAACCGACTAATATTTATCTGTACCGATTCATCGAATCAACACTTGATCCGATGACCCGGCTGATATCAAATATCGCGAGAATAGAATACGGTATCTCATATCGCATTATCCTCGGTCCCGCACATATCACATACGTGCTCCTACTCCGTTTTGCCTGAGTCAAGAAACCTCTGTGTAGGACTCTAAAGAATCGTCAATACGCCGGCAGTAGGTGATGATCATATCAAACACCCACAAGCTGCAAGCGGTCAGCAACACGTAACAGCCACCCAGGTATTGAGCGCTCAGAAGATCAACAAGCAAGCCTGTACATTCTCCTGTGAATCCAAACAGAAACACTCCCGTACAGTCCGGTCTCGTCGTCTGATATGTTGCATATCTCGCCTAGGGGTGGTAAACGTCAGACCCCAGTAGCTCGATAAGTCGTGTCGATATGAGGTCTATAACAGTTCGAGAAACTACTGATAACACTTACCAGTAAATCTCAGCAACCCTGGCCAGGGATTTCCGGTTATAGCCAATCGAACACAGCACAACATCAACTCCCTATACCGGGAGAGACGAATCCCCTCCTATCGCTCATTGCCTCCATGTGATTCGGGACTGTACCCAAAAGCCACCTTTTTGCACGCCCTCTTGGACGTGGTAAGATGGAAATCAAAGCACAGTGGGAATCACACAAGACTCTATGACGATCTCGGGTCAACAGACTACTCTGTACCAGTGTCACCGGAGAACTTCCATATGACGTGAGGTATAATACCATCTGGGAGTTCTCGGCGAGTCCGTCCAGTGTACCCAGTCTCCACTGAGCACCCGTACACCATCCTTGATGTCAAACACCGATGGATATGGGATCATCCATCTCCCATCATATGGGTCAAGATGCGTATACGCTAGTCTACTCTGGTGCATCGATGCCCTGTCTCGATATACCCTCGACTAGGAACAGTTATAGGATGTACTCGTCGACTACCGTGGCCCTACTAGTATGATCTCATCATAGTCCCAGTAGTCGAGTACACATCCTAAGGGCTTTATCAACATGTAATACAGAGACAATCAGAGTAAATGTTAAGATAAAGTAGAACCAGATAGTATACTATCATGTCGAGCAAGAAAGTCCTCCCTATATATGTCCTAGCATCCACTACAATATACATCGTATGTACAGCAATGGCCTCTAGGGCATACATATAACTAACATCTCCCAAGACTGATTTGGAGAGGGATCGCATGTCTATTATACCCTACGCTTCTGCGGTAGGCTCTATAATGTATGCGATGTTGTGTACCAGACCGGATGTAGCTTATGCACTGAGTGTGGTAAGCCGGTATCAGTCAAATCCTGGGGAGAAACACTGGATAGCGGTAAAGAACATTCTCAAGTACCTGAGAAGGACTAAGGAGATGTTCTTGGTGTATGGCGGAAAAGACCTCCAGATCGAGGCCTTCGCTGACTCCAGCTTCCAGAGTGACAAGGATGATTCCAAGTCCATGTCGGGTTTTGTCTTTACCCTCAATGGAGGGGCGGTGTGTTGGAAGAGTTCCAAACAGGAAACCGTTGCAGACTCGACGATGGAAGCAGAATACATCGCTGCATCTGATGCCGCAAAGGAAGCTGTCTGGATGAGGAAGTTCTTGAAAGAACTTCAGGTGGTTCCGTCCATTGTTGATCCAATACCTCTGTATTGCGACAACAACGGGGCTATAGCTTTAGCGAAGGAACCCAGGTCCCATCAGAGATCCAGACACATCTTGAGGCGGTATCACCTGATCAGGGAGATCGTGGATCGCCAGGAGATCGAGGTTCGGAGGGTTGCTTCAGAAGATAACACTGTAGATCCATTCACCAAGGCCTTGCCCCAGACTCAGTTCGAGCGGCTGATCGAGATGATAGGTCTTCGATACGCCAGTACATGGCCTTAGTGCAAGTGGGAGATTGTTAGTGTATATGCCCTAGAGGCCATTACTGTATCATACTAGTTTGTATATTACTTAATGGAAGCTTGGGATATTCACCTTGTATATACAATCTTGCTCAAAATAGTAGTATGCTACTTGGTTTGTTTCTACTTCAATGTGTACATGTGTTTATTTTAGTATATCGCCTATACACATTAGTGGAGCCCTTAGGATCTTTGCTTGATTACCAGCGTTGTGATGGCAGTCACACTAGTGGGGGCTGGGTAATCTATAAGCACATCCTTATGCAGGTCCCTAGTCGCAGGACTATCGAGACAGGGCATCGATACTCCGGAGTAGACTAGCGCATGCGCTTCTCATCCCAGAGTGGGAGATGGTATGTCCCACAGCCATCAGTACGTCGTGCTGGAGATAGTATGCGGGTGCTCGTTGGGTTACGAGTACACTGGACAGGACTCGTCAGGAACTGACCGGTTGGTATTATACCTATTGTCAGTTATCAGTTCCCAGGTGACATGAGTACAGCTTAGTCCGCTGACTTGACACTGTCACTTCGCCTCGAGTGTGTTCCCACTGTACTTTGATTACTACCCTACCACGGCTCAAAGGAGTCGTGCAAACAGGTAGTAGTTGGGTGCAGTCCCGAAGCACTTGGAGGCAGTGACGGTTAGACAGGATTCGTCTCTCTCGGTATTGGGGGTTGACATCGCGCTGTGTCTAGGAGAGCCATTACACGAGTAGTCCCTGGCCAGGGCAAGCGGGATATACTGGTAGGCTTCCAGTGTTATCTCAGGGTGTATTGGGCTTCACTCCGACACGACTTGTACCGCTATTAGGGGACTGACGTTTACCGCCCCCTAGGCCCGCCATGTGATATATCAGACGAACAGACCGGACTGTACGGAGATTGTCACATTCAGGCTCAGTAGGAGTTCAGATGGGTTTCACCTCGTCAGTCTTCTTGTCGGCATCTACCTGGGGACCGTTACGCACAGCTAGTGCCGCTTGCGGTCTGTGGTTAAACCCACTGCCAGCGTAGTGTCGAGTCTTTAGAGTCCCACACAGAAAGCTATTCGCCTTTAGGCAAAAGAGTAGAGGTCGCATGGTTTTGCGACAGGTCGCATGGTTTTGCGACAGGGTTCAGTCACATCCGTGCACTTGTGCACGTTTAGTGTCCGGACAGTTTACACTAGCGGGCTTTGGTTTAAGCCAGATCCTAGTGTACGTATTGGGATTGGTTTATTCCAGTTTGCATTCGTGTTCCTCGGAACGCGGATGCGGGTGTGTATGCACAGTTGACGGAGAGACAGAGGCAGAGGATTCTCATTAGGGTTGTTGACCGTTGACTGTTGACTATTGACTTTTTGCTCAACCCTAATGAGAATATGATATATGATTAACAATAATATTAATTAAGTATTGTGGTGACATGGTTGTTGAGGGGTTGACTTTGTTGACTTGTTGACTTTGTTGACCGGTTGACTAGGTTGGACTAGTTGACCATCATGATGACAATGGCTATCATTTCATGGCAAAGACTTTTCACATGCTTGTTCTCTTGTGCAATATGAGTGCATGAAATGATATAACCATTTTGACTTAAACCATTTACACAATACTTGATTACTATTTTTGTGATGATGGCTTTGGATTATGTGAGCCAAGAGAGAAAAGTCTTTCTCATTCTATCATTTTCATTCTCTCTCTTGTTCTTGAGCTCTCATCTTCTTCCTCTTGCTCTCCCTCTCTTTAGTCTATGGTTCACTTGTCTCATGTGTTGAGAACCAAGAACCATAGAGAAAATCCCAACACACTCTCCTCTACTCACTCTAGTTCACAAGGTTTAACAAACCGAGTGAACTAGTTTCTTCAAAGTACGAAGAAGAAGCCAAAGGTAGAAGCTTTCAGGTGGATCGATCTTCGGCGCAAGGAGACGACGGGGTGAAGCCGATCCGGACAACCATCGAGGCTTGAAGACGTAGGAGTTCAAGAAGGAAAGGTATAACCCCCTAACCGAGTAGTTAACAACTTCTAGTTAGGTTGTTAGTTAGATGTTTAACAAAGATCCGGTTTTGAGTCCATGTTACCGCCTCTAGAAAATTGTTTTTCACCAAATTCCGCATGCCCGAAAGTACCGGGAGAGGTAGCATGGACTTACAGCTTTGTCGCTGGATTAATGCCCTCATATATAATCCGACATAAATCCCATCTTTGTATTCCATGATGGGGGCATTGGACAAGCAGATCTTTGAAACATTCAAAGCACTTCCAAAATGGTTCATTGGGAAGCTGGGTGAACTGATTGATCTCGCTCCTAATATGGGCAGTCTTATGGTTTGGGTAAAACTTCTTAAGAAATGCTATGACGAATTCATCCCAATTAGTGATAGAGTGTGCGGCAGTATTATAAAGCCATTTTTCTGCCAAGTCGTACAGTGTGAATGGGAGAAGACGCAAGCGCATAGTATCGACAGTCAACTGTGAAGTACCCATCATTGCGCATACGTTTTCGAATTTGGTGATGAAAACGTACGCGTCTTCTGACTCAAGCCCGTGAAATTTAGGAAGCAGATTGATGTAGTGGGGTTTAATTTCAAAATTATCCCCGTTAGGTGGTGGAAGAGATAGACAGGTGGAAAGAGAACCATGGATATGATAACATCTCTCTTGGAGAGAGATGCACGGTGAATTCTGCGCACCTACGGGCGGTGGCAGCGTGGTGTTATATTCTGATGGAGTGCCATCCATTTCGGTCGTGGTGTGTGGTGGGGGAAAAGAGGATGAAGAAGTACCGACTTCGGCGTCAATAGCAGGAACGCGGACAAGACGGGCACTAGGATCCCGTGTCCAGCCGAGCATGCACTAAGCGGGTTTAGTGCAAGTGGAAGCGTGTGTGTGATTTAAAATTGGCTTGTTTTGAAAAAATGGGACTCAAGACAAATCACTCTAAAATGCATAAGCAACCCTAGAACTAAGGTCACCTAGGTCCAGTCTCTAGACCGCTCCTAGACTTCCAAAGAACAAGCCGCATGATCAATCCTCTACCGCCTCCGTACTACCCTTGTAGCCAAATAAGTGCCAGGTAAGTAGGAAGGAACCACAATAGTGGGCCTAATTAAAAACCACTAGCCTTTGTCACACTTGCCTAGACACTACAAAAGTAATGCGGATAAACGATAGATTACCCACGACCTTCCTCTGCCCTTATTGAGCGCGACAGTCCTTAGAGTCTGGTCTAGATATTTTTTAAATTAATGAAGGGTTGATCTAGATGCTCGGTTTGTGATTTGTGGGGCTTAGGAAGGGTGATAAATCCCCACCTAATCTTGATTTGGTCTTTTCCCCTTAAAGTCCGTATTAAAATATGCAAAACAAAACCAATCATAAAACTTTTGCAAAAAGATTTTTGAGCGGCGCTATTTTACAAAGAATCCTGCAGAAAATAGATTTTATTGGATTTGAAGGGAGAAAGAAGGAGTTGAGAATCTTACCAGAGAGTTTTGTAGCCCTAATCCCTCTAACCTGCCACGATTCCGCCGCCTTAATCCCCTTTATGCCGCGGTTCCGCCGCGAGGTGGAGAGAACAGTTGGTGAAATTTTTTCTATAGCCCTCTGTGCTCCTCTGGATCTCGATGAATGTCTCTGTCTTCTGCTTTCCTCAATTCTGTGACTCCAGATCTCCTTGCAAAATTCACGCACAAATCGTTAAATATGCAATTTGCAGTTTTGTGTTAATAATGATATGAATCGTCTAAGAATTCAACACAAATAGTAAGAATAAAAAAATTACGCACGTATCCCCGGCAACGGCGCCATTTGATTGTTACGAAAAAGTGTGTTTTGTAGTTTAACCGCAATCAATAACGGTGTCGCACGTAGCTAGACCGAGATGAGTACGGGTCGTCCTCAGGGAAACGTTGAACTTTTTACTCTTACTTTAGATGTGTTGAAAAAGAAAAAGAAATAAGAATTTTGTGGAATGGTTTCTAGATCTACGTTAAACAAGAATGTAAAATATAGATCTAGATTATTTCAAGGATGTAGTTAATATAATAAGGAGGCTTGTTGGGTTCGTTAGGATTTAGTAGTTATGGACGATTAATTAAAAGTTACCATTTTTATCTATTAATAGATTTAAAACTAGAACAATGGTGATGCGTGTAGATTAGGGTTTCTGGAGGGAAAAGGAATCCCACTCTTAACCCTTATCTCGACACGGAACCCCGTTCATATCCAGCCTTTACCAAAACAATCATTAATCTAATATCTAATCGCGGTCGGAACTAGCAAAGAATTGCTAATGCGCCCGATTAGGATGTTAATAATTCTTTTGATAAAGTTCATAAACTTTATAGGACTTAAAAAGGATTTAGTTATTTTCATCATCCATTAGCCTACCCTAATCCTACGAACCCTAACAAGCGGAGAATTACTCGTGCATGTTGGGAAAAGAAGATGAAAAGATAGAGAGGGAAAACATAATGTAAAATGCAAAAGAATTAAATAAAATAACTATTTTTATTAATCAACTTGAACAATCTACACTTTATTCCAGGATTCTAATCAGAGCTCCGAGCGTCGGAAGAAAGATGAGATTGTTTCCATGGAAACTGGCGATGATCGCACTACTAGAGATCGAAGAGGCGTGACGGGATTGTTCAAGCGCGAAAGCCGGACGGCTGGACACAAGTTTGTACCTAGTTTTATCGACACACTTGGTATATCAACAGTATTATCAATATACCAAAACTCACCAAATAAAGGAGTTTGTTATGATAATGGAAATAATATAGTAAGTGAAAGATGCTTGTTTTTCATAGAAGTTATATTTATGTATAAAAGGATCGCATGTCAAAAAACTAGCAATTTCCTAATACTAGTAGCTTATAAACAGAGCATGTAAAGCAAAACATTACGGAACCCCACAAACTTAAGCAAGCGTAACCATGTTGTTATGATTGAAAAACGCCCATCGCTCCTTCAATTTTGTTTTAGCTTATGATTTAAAATTTGGAATGTGATAGCTTATGATTTAGAAATTTGGAACAATAGTATTGTGATTTAAGAACTTTCCATTGAAAACAATTGTTATCATCGCAAGAACGGTAATATACTCCAATTTGGATTCTAAAATCAATTGGATCCATTTTGGTAAATTATAAAAATATTTTATTGGTAACCCAATACATGGTAACACATGTACGAAACATTGAATCGATTTAGTGAGAAAGATTAAATGGTAAAACCTGTAATAATATGACTATAAGAAAAAGAGAAGAATATGACTATACTTTGTTAATGTCCCCTCACTTGTACAGATTATACAATCCCTGGCTCCAATTAATCTCGCAAAAATTGTTTTTAGCGATATTATATTCATCGATGACCGAGAAATTCTAGACTTGTAGTTGAGGGTGCCAGTCCGTGATCAGATAGTTATTGAGGGTTGTAGAACTTGCTCAAATGCCTAATCCCATTATCACAAAGAATTGTTACTATTATGTGTCCTGGACCTAAAGATGGTGCCAATTTCATGGCTCCAACACAATTCATAGCTGACGAGCTCCCGACGAAAATTCCATTGTTCTGTAAAAGAAACCTGGTACATTTCATATTTTAAGATAACTACCAGAAGTTACACATCGCAGGTAAATATGATGAGTTTTCACTAAATCCCCATAAACTATTACTAAAATGCCATAAGTATCACATTTTTCAGATAGATATATAATCTATATATCCTGGCAATAAATACCATGAACTCAGTTCGATGGCAGATAAATACAATGAACTGTTAATGCCATATCTTTTCAATTATAATTGTTTGTATGGTATTAAATCAATGGCTGAATTGAAAAACAACATGGTATTTAATTGATATTGTTCAAAGTTTGGGTTACTTATTAATATACCTTTTTTATTCTCAAAGGGGGTCACAACCACCACCACCACCATCACTCATCCCGCCTCCAAAACAAAAAACGAAAAAAAAACGACTTGAAGCAATGTAATCTATCGTTGCACAAAATCTACATCTAACTTGTTTTAGTTTTAGATGTAGCAAGAAAAGGGGAAATAAGTTAGAAGCAGATATGGATAGGAATCTAACACTTTCTATTTTCATATGCAATACATGTTAATGAAATAACTGTTTTCCGAAACCAGAGCTGGAATTCTAAAACACACGATGAAGGAAAAAAAATTCAATTAATTCTGTTTATATGAGCTGTTATGAAGGAAAAAGATATTAATGAATTCATTACAAGAAAATATAAATGCTTATATAAACGGAAAGAAAAATAAATGCTTATATAAACAGAAAAGAAATGAGCATTTTAAACAACACATGATATCAGCCCCACAATTTTTCATCGGATATAATGATTGAGGATCGGCAGTCGAACCATACTATTGTGATACGAGAACACTCTTTGGTCCATCGAGTAGTACTTAACTGTCGGGCTAATCATGCAACATCTTTCCACCTTTTTGGTCTTCAGATCATAGGATAAGACCGTATATTTCATCTTTCTGCCGATCCTCAAGTACAGTTTCTCTCCGCCTTCAAAGGGTAAGGGCCACACATCGTAACCATCCAAAAGTATCTCCGAAGCAGTCTTCCCTATCCTCCTCCTCCTCATTGTGTGGCAAAAACTGGAAAACTCGTCTCGGTTACCTTGAATCATATCGTCAAAGATCACCAAGCATGTGCGCTCCCACACTTTGGTACTTTCAGGTTTCATCATCCAGACTTGTGTGCATTTGCTATCAACCCTTGTACATGTGACAAAACCATTGCATGCCCCGATCTCCTGATGAAAGCGTGGCGAGTCTTGCTCAGGTAGCGTTATACAATGGGCAAGATCATTCCGAACATCATACGATATCAAATACTCGTTGCAGTCCCAATACAGTACCCCGCCCACGAAAACAGGCTTCCCCGCGCGTCTTGAACTATTAACGATGAACTTTTGGGTAGATTCTACCCACTTGCCTGTATTCGACGAGAACACATCGAATCCATATTCGGCATGCATTGAAATATTTCGTCGGATAGGATGGACCAGTTTGTAACGGTCTGGTGCGGCTACCGGATCAAACGCTAACCCAATCGAATCTCGAGACCTGTCATCGATAATGGCATGGTGCTCCTTCGTTGCCGGGTTGCAAACATATAAATAGTTCGGCTCGCCATATTTCCAGCATTGCAGACAGAAAAGACCATTGGTAGATGCGATGATCCTCTTGCATTCCCATCGATCGCTTACAAAGCTAAGGCAAGGATCCGGGATTCCAATCGGAGCTCCGAACGTCGGAATAAAGACGAGATTGTTTCCATGGCAACCGGCGAAGACCGCACCACAAGAGATCCGAGAGGCGTGACGGGATTGTTCGAGCACGAAAGCCGGGTCGCTGGACACGAGTTTGTACCAAGTTTTATCGACGCACTTGAATCTTGCGAGGGTCTTGAAAGGAAGAAAGGGGAGGATATGAGAGAATATGATGTCCTGAGGAACTTCAACAGGGCTCTCTCTCCTTGGCCTCTTTGATGGAGGAGGATCCATGATGAAAAATCAACGCAAAGTTGTGAATAATTAATGTAGAAAAATATTGAAGAGTAAATACTACCACATTAATTTATATATATGGAGGCAAAGCTTAATAATACAGCAACTCCTGATTATATTACGATTCTCTCAAGAAAAGATAAAGCAATATAACCGCTTGCCAAAATTAGAAGTTACCTATTAAAACCTTCTGTTTAAACCAAAATTTTAAGTTCCAAATAATCTGTGCTGATATTTTGGGGGGAAAGAAATTTTAAGTTCCAAATAATTAAATTAAATACCCAACAATTTAAAAACTTGGATAAGGCTAAAAAGAAATTCAAATAAGAAAAAGAAATATATGTAATCTAGGATTACTATAACCAGTACTTTTTGCACATGTGGTGCACGTGTGTTTAAAGTTTTAATATGAATATGTTAAGTAAAAATCTCTAAAACATCTATTATTATCTCTAAAAGCCTTTTTTTTAAAAATTTGTCTATGACGCTAACATATATGAATGTGTATCACACGGGCACAAAGTCGATGATGTGAACAATTCTTAGATTTAAGGATTTTTCTCATTTTCTTAATATTCATATTTAATTTCAATTAAATGTAAAATAAAGATAACAAAACTGTATTCTTGAGCCTCTTTCTGTCGGCTTCTTTCTTTGTGTACATCACTCCTCTTGTAACCTTATTGAACAGACCAGATCCTGGTGAGTCCACAAGGAAACATTTGACGTTTGGTGAGTCCACAATAAATGATCTAAGCCAAGCCATAACATTTCTTTGTCAAGGGTTAATTGCACCTGTCATATATGGAACCATTTTCGATATGGCTTTACAAACAAAAGGAAATTTGACCTGATAACCAGTCTTTATATGACTTCAAAAAGGAAATTTGGCCTGGCTCTTGCTTAACTCAAAGATGCCATGTGCCAATGAATCAGATGACTGGTGATCATTAGTCCAGTATGACTTAGAAAAGGAAATTTGGTCACCTGGTCTTTGAGACATGACTGGCAAATTACATAAGATGTAAATTCGAACGGATTCAAATATGCATCCTTATGCAACTTAAACTAGTCTTGTCGCATCGATATGACCTAGTCTATAATGTCACAAGAAGACTTCATTCATTTCTGAACTGTTCCTCTTGTTTGTGTTCTGTGAGTTAAAAACTGTACTTTGATTAAGAACATATATACCGTTACATAACGTACCAAATCCAATCAACACTTGATTCCAGAAAATGTCCATAACATTATTCTCTAGTGTGAGATTATATCATTCTTTAGTTAGCAAAGAAACCGATATAATGGGGCACATCAATTTTGGTACGTAGTAACAGTCGTTCAGAATCAATGTATTACCAGTTGGTAATACAAGATGGTATTTGCCAACTACTTTGGCTGCAACAATTGCACCATTCCCTATTACTAGAGATATATCACCCTTTCCCAGTTCTCTACCTATTTGTAGCCCATGTAACAAATTACATATATTGGACCCTGATCCGGTATCCAATACCCAAGACATAGAACAAACTGAGAAAAAATTCTCGGTAATGAACACACCTGAAGAAGATGCATTAACATGCTGTTTTTTCGATTGGGTGGCATGGGAATCTGAATATTCCCCTATTCCTTGCTCAAACTTATGACAATCATAAGGTAGAGCGGAACCTAGCCCAGTATAATAATTAGGTTTGGTCAAAACATCCATATTATTATCTTGATTAAGGCATTTCATTGGTCGCTACCAGGAGAGAGAGAAGGATAATCACTTAGTGTGCGCTCTTTGCAGGATTAGAATGGTTTTTATCCAATCGGGATGGCTCCCACTGTTTTTATCAAATCTTCCTTCAAACCCTTAAAAGGTAAGATTAGCCGGGATTAATTACACCCTACAGGTTCGCCAATCTTTCGGCGAACCTAATTAAAATAAACCTCGTTTCCCTAGAGGCATAACCCCGTTGACATCTTTCTAGACAGCTACTTGATTAGCTAATTGTAAAGTGCAAAATTCTCGCAAGAGTAACTTTTACTCGCAGTGGGTATCGGGATCCAACTATCACATAGAAGGTATGCAATCTCATTGCAAATATCAACACTTGAAATTCCCGATGAATGTTTTTGCCCCTAGCCATTTATGACCTTGACAAGGTCAACAAACCATAAGCGCTAGGCAAGTTCTACCCGTCATTTCTTGATTGAATTAAACCCACCCGCACGACCCTTGACAAGGTCAACAAGGCCGCACGACTACCCTAACCCAATCATATCACATGCTGACAGATAAGCATTAATCAGCTACCGCACACTATGTCTTGACAAGGTCAACAAACACAGCACGAATACTAAATGGTATTTATCTGAAATGACGGAAGGCTATGCAGGTTTTTAAGAAAACCATGAGCGTAATGAACTTGATATCATTGTAGAATCTAGTGATTTTGAAAAGTATTGTTTTTGAGGCTTTTGCTAGTTTCGCTAAAGAGGTCACTCCCGGTGAAGGGATCTCGGCTCTTTCCTCATTGAATGAGGTGCTGGATGTTCATCAAGGAATGCCACTATACAAAGCAAGAACTAGAAAAGCAATCAAAAAACAAAAATGAGTGGGTTGTACCATTTGTTAGTTTCGCTAAAGAGGTCACTCCCGGTAAAGGGATCTCGGCTCTTTCCTCATCGAATGAGGTGCTGGATATTCACCAAGGAATACAACTATGTAAAGCAAAAACTAGAGCTACTCTTTTTGAAAATTTGATTCTACAATATCTTTAGCTTTCTTTCTTTTCATTAATCTCATTAATGAAGTCCCATCAATTAATGTTTCTCAAACATTACAGAAAAGTGAAACGAAAATAGAATGTACGCTTATGTCATCCGCATTCGCCACTGGGCCCCGTCATGCACCGCCAGGTTACTTTACTACCGGCAGAGCGGGGGCTAGACTAGCGCGGGTGCAAAACATAAGCAACGTTTATTATATATCATATATATAATATAAACATTCGTCTCACGCAATTATATGATCACATCACAGAACCAAGCAGCAGAAGCAACATATGAAACATTGGATATACTAGGATTTCCGTGTTTTAAATTTAGCCAATAATGTAAAACTCGGATTCAACGGTCGTGAAGAATAGCCAAACCCACATCCCTAAACCCTTACGAGGGCGGCAAGTAACCCTACTAATTCTACAGTTAGAAGACCCGGTCTCAACTCCTTGAGATGATCTCCTACTGGACTCTAGAACCCGGTTACTTATGCTCCCCGCTTTAGGTCTATCATAATGCGGAAAAGTAAATAATATACAACAATGGTGACATCATCCTCAACCCGGAAAAGCCCCAATAAAAGAATATTACATACAGATTTACATGAATGAAAATAAAAACACTCATCTCACATAAAACCCCCGGCTATTCTTTCACGATGATCCAATAAATCATATCAACAGCAACACATAACATCTCATGTCATCAACATAAGTAAATATGCGTATCCCGAAATTTCGTTGACATATAGCAACGAGATTGGTATACCCCACATATTACACTTACGATCGCAGAAAAGAAAATGGAAAACTACAATAATTAGAATCTGCAATATCCTAAGACATCATAAACCCGGAATATCTCATATTCCGAATTTCATGCCTAACTTATAAACCTTGCATTTTAGTCTCAAAATGAAAACACTTTTCAATAATGTGTCGGATAATTCAACAAGATTCCCGACACGGTGACCGCATACTATACGCAATCGCGACGGAGTTTTGATCTGAATCAAAACTTCATGGCAATCGATCAAATGAGACTAAACGGCTAGATTTATAATATACTAACTAGTTTTCACAAAACTAATTATTCCGGATTCTAACAATTGTATCACATATCATAAAAGTCTAAACAACATTAAACATTTCGATCGGTTTAACAAACACCCACAAAATCCAGAGACCTCAACAACTTGAGAATCATTAAAAATACCCAGAAAGTGCAAAATTACGAAATGGAGCGACAGTAGAAAAACGAGACGCCAACCTCCCTAACATGCCGCAGAACCTCGGCCAAATATGGTGTTTGGCCGTGCTTCCTCGTCCGTTTCAAGGAGTTAGGAGCTCAAATTTCTACAGGCTCTATTAAAAACCCTGCATGATTTTTTGGATATTTTTAATCACGAAAAATCCAATATTTGAAAAATTCGACAGAAACAAGAATTTTCCGGGCTCCGAAAAAACGATCGAACACTTTAACGTCGTAAAGACCTACCCAAATGTTCTAGCTTGGCTCTGATACCATGAAAGTGTAGCCTAGCACCACCATGAGGTTCTTGCGGCATCAAGCATGCCCAATTTTAATTTTTACGGGTGCTAAGCTATACTGAACAAGATCTTTGCTAGATTATTAGGGTTTTAACACGATGATATGAATAAAGAAGTAAGAAGGCTATACCTTCGTAGATCGAGTCCTTCACTTCACATGCTCCGTGTAGTAGTCCCGCGACTCCACTAGGCTCCACTTAAGGCTTTGGACAAGCTTCCTCCGATGACCTTCGTACCGAAGATGATCCACGCGAAGTCCCTCCAACTAAAGATACCTCTACACTAAACTCTTTAGCGCAGAAACACGCTACACTCGATCGCTAGTCAAGTGTAGGATAGTGAAGTAGGGGATAGGAAAGCTCACATGTTTGTGTTCAAGCTTCATGGTTCACATCACATGTGAGGGTTGAAACTTGAACCATGACAATTGAGGAAGAAGAAGGAGAAGCTAGAGAGCATGAGAGAGCAACTCAAGAAAATGGCTAAGTGTTGAGAATGAACAAGTGAATAGCCAACTCCTGACCCCTCACTCATTCAATCATAGAATTTTGAAATATAAAATTGCAACCATGCTTGAATAGTGAGTCAAGATGAATAAAGAATAATAAAGCCCATGCTTGCAACCATGCTCTCAAAGTCTCGCCATTTTCCACCTCATTTCTATTTTCACAAAATAGAAAATCAAATTCCATGCTATATATATATATATATATATATATAAAAGAAAATTTTAGTGAGCTAATGATATTAGTTAAGATATAATTATATCAAATATAATATATCGCATTATTAAATCAATACTTGATCAAATAATTCGATTATATCACATATGACCGACTAATATCATTTATCTGTTTATCACATTATCAAATCAACACTTGATTCGATAATCTGATTATATCACATATAACCTAACCGATAACAAATAGTTGTCAGATTACAATACGGTATCACATACACGTATTTAATCAGGCCCACACACATATCACATATGTGTCCTATATCGTTTCGCTTGAACCAGGAAACTTCTGTGTGGGACTCTAAAGACCCGTCAATACGCCAGCAGTAGGTGATGATCACATCAGTCACCTACAAGCCGTCGGCGGTACTAGTTGGACGTAACGGCTATCCGGGTATTGAGCGATATGAAGATCAACAAGCAAACATGTCCATGGTCTCCATGAAGCCTATCAGCAACACTATTGTACAGTCCGATCTCTTCATCTGATATGTCGCATATCATGTCTAGGGGTGGTAAACGTCGGACCCCAGTAAAGTGATAAGTCATGTCGATGTCTGGCCTATAACAGTTCGAGAAACTACTGATAACGCTTATCAGTAAATCTCATAAGCAGCCCTGGCCAGGAACTTTCAGTTATAGCCAATCAAGCATAGCGCAACATCAGTCCCCAATACCGGGAGAGACGAAACCCCTCCTATCGCTCATTGCCTCCATGCGACTCGGGACTGTACCCAAAATCCACCTGTTTGCACGTCTCCTTTGAGCGTGGTAGGGTGGAAATCAAAGCACAGTGGGAGCCGCACAAGAATCTATGACGATCTTGGGTCTACAGACTAACCTATACCAGTATCACCAGAGGACTGCTATCTGACGATAGGTATACTACCAACTAGGAGTTCTCGGCGAGTCCTGTTCGGTGTACCCATTCTCTAATGAGCACCTGTGTACAATTTTTGATGTCACACACCAATGGTTATTGCATCAACCATCGCCCTCCAAGGGACAAGAAACGTACACACTAGTCTACTCTGGAATATCGATGCCCTAGTCTCGATATCCCCTCGACTAGGAACTGATTATAGGATGTACTTTTGGACCACCATGGCCCCAATAGTATGATCTCATCATAATCCCGGCAGTCAAGTACATATCCTAAGGGCTTTACTAATATGCAAGAGATAGACCAGAAAATACCAGCTTACATGTTAAGATAAATACTGTTAGTGTATATGCCCTAGAGGCCATTACTGTATCATACTAGCTTGTATATTACTTAATGGAAGCTTGGGATATTCACAGTTGTATATACAATCTTGCTCGAAATGGTAGTATGCTACTTGGTTTGTCTCTGCTTTAATATGTGCATGTGTTTCTTTTAGCATATTGCTGGTATACATATTAGTAGAGCCCTTAGGATCTTTGCTTGATTACCAGCGTTGTGATGGCGCTCGCACTCGTGGGAGCTGGGTAATCTATAAGCACATCCTTATACAGGTCCCTGGTCGTTGGACTATCGAGACAGGGCATCGATACTCCGGAGTAGACTAGCGTATGCGCTTCTCATCCCAGTGTGGGAGACGGTCTGTCCCACAGCCGTTAGTACGTCGTACTTGGGATAGTATGCGGGTGCTCGTTAGGTTACGAGTACACTGGACAGGACTCGTCGGGAACTGTTGGTTGGTAATATACCTATCGTCAGTTATCAGTTCCCAGGTGACATAAGTACAGCTTAGTCCGCTGACTTGACACTGTCACTTCGCCTCGAGTGTGTTCCCACTGCACTTTGATTACTACCCTACCACGGCTCAAAGGAGCTGTGCAAACAGGTAGTTTTTGGGTGCAGTCCCGAAGCACTTGGAGGCAGTGACGGTTAGACAGGATTCGTCTCTCCCGGTATTGGGGGTTGACATCGCGCTGTGTCTAGGAGAGCCATTACACGAGTAGTCCCTGGCCAGGGCAAGCGAGATATACTGGTAGGTTTCCAGTGTTATCTCAGGGTGTTCTGGGCTACACTCCGACACGACTTGTACCGCTATTAGGGGACTGACGTTCACCGCCCCCCTAGGCCCGCCATGCGATGTATCAGACGAACAGACCGGACTGTACGGAGACTGTCACATACAGGCTCAGTAGGAGTGCAGATGGGATTCACCTCGTCAGTCTTCTTATCGACATCTACCTGGGGACCGTTACGTACAGCTAGTGCCGCTTGCGGTCTGTGGTTAAACCCACTGCCAGCGTAGTGTCGAGTCTTTAGAGTCCCACACAGAGAGCTATTCGCCTTTAGGCAAAACGAGTAGAGGTCGCATGGTTTTGCGACAGGGTTCGTTCGCATCCGTGCACTTGTGCACGTTTGCTGTCCGGACAGTTTATACTAGCGGGCTTTGGTTTAAGCCGGATCCTAGTATATGATTTGAGATTGGTTTTTCTCATTGTGTTCGTGTTCCTCGGATCACGAATGCGGGTGCGTATGCACAGTTGCTTGAGATTGGGGGAGAGGACCTTGTTTAGGGTTAATGGCTTTTGTCATTTTATTAACCCTATTGTTTTTTGTGTGGATTATTGTTAATTGATAATTAGCTTAATTATTGTGCATGGTTGTTGTTGACAATTTGACTTCATTGACTTGTTGACCATGTTGACAACTTGACCATAATCATTTCATTTGGAAGATGCTCTTTGATCTTTGCAAAAATGAAATGATAATGGTCAATTCATGATTTATCATGACAATTTTCAAGCTAATTATCTAATTAAAATTATCCTCACATATTAGTGAGAATGGCTCACTATTATTCTCACTCTCTCATTTCTTTTCTCTCTCTTGCTCATCCTCTCCCTCAAGCTCTCTCCCTCTCATGTGTTGAGAAACAAAAAGCTTGAGAAAAACCCTCTCTTGATCTTCTCTACTCACTTCTAGGGTTCAAGTCTTAGCATTTCTTGCACTCTAGTTACTCCTAGCTTGGAGTTGAAGCTAAAGGTGGTGGCTTTCGGGTGGATCCTTCTTTGACGGGAGAAGACAAGCAAGGTGATCCTTTTCTACCATACCTAGGAGCAAGGAGAGAAGGACTAAAGACCAAAGGTATAACCTTTCATCACTTAGCTACTTTGTAGTTAGGGTTAGCTAGTTTATGTTTAGCAAAGATCCTCACAAGCATAGTCCATGTTGCCTAAGTCATTAAAAATCCGATTTTTATTATGTTTTCCGCCTCCCCGTAAGCACCGGGGTGGGCAACACGGACTTACAGTGGTATCAGAGCCTAACTAAACTCAAACTAGCTAGGTAGTGAAGTGTAACGAAGTTTCGAAACCGAAAATCCAAAAACCGAACTTTTGAAAAACCCTAGTTTCTGTTGAAATTTTTTCTGCTCAAAATAGAAAACTTTATATTTGTAAATTCATCTCAGGGTTTTTTATGAACACCCATGAAAAACGACACAGAGATTCGTTCAAACCGCCGCGCTTCCGCCGCACGAGGAGGCTCGTGCCGCGGAACCGCCGCGGTTTGATGTCCTCTCTGCATCGTTTTTCGTGCAGTGTCTGTATGTGTTGATTTTGGGATTTTTAGGATATATAATATATGCCCAGATTTTCCAGAACTAAAATTTACTTTTGGGGGCCTATAAATCCGTATTTTTCGGAACTTCACTACACTTTAACTACATCGGTTATATCTGTGATGCTTGTATGTATTGAACGTCGGCTAATCGCTATAAGTCGATTAGTCGGGGTTATACATCTCTGTGATCTGTGATTGTTGGTTTGTGGATATGAATGGATTGGATTGTCGCGGGTGAATAGCCGGGTTGGATGTGAGATGAGCGTTATTTTCTTTCATTCATTTGTAACATGTAAATTGATGTAATAATATTCTTTGTATGGCCGCACAACCGGGTCGGGGTTGTAGCCGTCATTGTATAATTCTTTTTACTGTTTTTGCTCCTAGGATAGACCCATGGAGGGGGTGCACAAACTACCGGGTATCTCGAAGCGCCGAGTGGCCTACTCACGGTGGTGAGGGAGGTTGCTTCGCTTCGGGTGCTTGGCGGGTAGTTTGCCGCACCCGTAGGGGTCTTGGGTGGGGTATTGGCTATTCACCGCGACCGTGTAATCCGTTTTGCGTTGCAGGCTCGAACGCATTGCGGATTCCTAGTATATCCAATGTATTCATCTGTGATCTGTAATGTCTATCATTGCTATATATTTATATATAATAACTATTTAGGCGTTGCTTATGTTTTACAGCCGCGCTAGCCCAGCCCCCGCTCTGTCGTTAGTTAAGTAACCTAACGGGTGATGACGGGGCCCCGTGGCGAATGCGAATGGCATAAGCGTACGTCATATTTTGGTTGTTTTCTGCAATGGTAGGATTAAATGATGGGACGCATTAAAAGAACTAATGCAAGAAATAAACCAAGTAAAAGTCGATTGGAACACTTTGAAAACCACTCGGTTCTTTTTCAAAAACTAAACTTTTAAACGCGGAGCTTGAACCACTCCTTTTAAAAGCTATCTCGTTCCATCGATTATATCAAGTTCACTACGTTCACGGTTTCGCCAAAACCATCCGTAGCCCTCCATCATTTCGGTTAAATATTCGGTAGTATTCAAGCTATGTATTTTGACCTCACGCCAAGGCATAGTGATTGGTAGCTGCCGGATATTTATCCGTTGCATAGATAGAATGCGTTGATTTGAGACAGTCGTACTGCCGTTTTGGCCTACGTCAAGGGTAGGTACGGGTGGGTTCAAATTAACCAGGATAATGATGGGAAGAACTTGACATGTGACTTATGACATTTTGACCTCACGCCAAGGTCATAAGAGCATGGGGCAAAAATCCACATCGGGAGTTTCATAAGTACTGAAACTTGCTAGCGTTGCATACCATTTGGAGTGTGATAATTCTGGTAGGATTCCTTCGGTTTTATCACGCGATGATATTTGGATCCCGATCCTACTGTGAGTATATGCTACTCCTCGGGAAAACTCTCACTTAACGATCAATGCTATAAACCTAGTAGGTGCCTAGAAAGGTGTTAGCGGGGCTACGCCCACAGGGAAAAGAGGTTACTTAATTAAGGAACTTCGCGAAAGCGTTGGAAAACCTCCCTCGAAGTACCGACACTGGCCTGGCTGAACGGTTAAGCAAGTATTGTACGGTGAGAATGATCCCGGCTAATCCTTTTCTTTATGGTTTGAGAAGGGATTCGAGAAACAGTGGGAGCCATCCAGTTTAGACAAACTAAAAACCACTCTAAACTTGCAAGAGCATCATGCTAAAGTGTTTCTTTTCTCTCTCCTAATTGCAGCGACCATTCAAGATGACCGGACTTAAGTTACTATTAGATAAAAACATATTGACAGGGCCAAACTACAAAGATTGGCTCAGGAATGTCAAGATGGCTATCACTTATGACAAGCTGGGGTATATACTTACCACCAAAGCTCCCCCCGTCCCAGGTCCCACCTCCAGCGTCGCGGATGTAGAAATCCGTAAGACATGGGAGATAGATTACGCGAGGGCCAAATGCCTCGTACTAGCCTCGATGGACAATGAACATCAGAGGAGGCACGAGAATATGGACCTAGAGTCCATATTTCTCCATACAAAAGAACTGTATGGAGAGCAGTCTCGTATCGCAAGATACGAAGTGTCGAAGAAGCTCTTTTCGGCAAGGTTGGCCGTCGGATCATCAGTAGCGGACCACGTGCTTAAGATGATCGGCTACATAGAGGAGCTCGCGGACCTTGGGACCACGTTGGAGAATGAACTCTATACTGATCTGATTCTCCAGTCCCTTCCTTCCACTTACGCCCAGTTCATTCTTAACTTCAACATGCAAGGAAAGGAGGTTGAACTTGCCGAGCTTCTGAACATGTTGAGGACTGCTGAGGGCACCCTACAGAAGGGTAGGGAGACATCCACTTTGTTTGTAGGAGGATCTTCCTCTTCTAGGTCCAGGGCGAAAGCCAAGGGCAAGAAGAAGAAAGCCCCCGCCAAACCAAGAGGCGGTGTCGGTAAAGTGGATACGAAGGGAAAGGGTAAAGCAACAAAGGTAGCGGGGAAGCTGGTGGGGAAGGAAGAATGCTTCTATTGTCACAAAAGTGGCCACTGGAAACAAGATTGCAAGGCTTGGAAAGCCAGAACACAGGATTTGAAGCGAGTTGCAGCTTCAGCTTCAGGTGTGTATGTTATTGAAAACTGTCTATCTATAAACTCTACTTCCTGGGTATTGGATACCGGATCAGGATCTCATATCTGTAATTCTTTGCAGGCGTTGAGAAAGCGTAGAGTTTTGAAGGCAGGTGACATGACCCTCAGAGTTGCGAACGGTGCTAGCATGGATGCTGAGGCCGTGGGGGACTATCACCTGGGATTATCAGATGGACACTTTTTGGTTTTGCGTAGTTGTTATTATGTACCAAATGCAACCTGTAATATCATTTCTGTATCTTTATTATCTAAAGAAGGTTATGAATTTGCATTTGTAAGTAATGTAGTGAACATTCACCTTAATCAAGTGTTGATTGGGTCAGGTACATTGAACAACGGTATTTACGTTTTAAACCAACCACAGGTTTTCAATATCCAGAATACACACAAAAGAAAGTCTCCAGAAATTAATAAAACTTTCTTATGGCATTGTAGACTGGGTCACATCAACGAGAGAAGATTGACTAAGTTACATACTGAAGGATATTTAGATTCGTTCGAATATCAATCGTATGCAACTTGTCAATCCTGTCTCAAAGGAAAGATGACAAAGGCTCCGTTTTCTGGACACGGAGAAAGAGCGAGCGAGCTCTTGGGACTCGTACACAGTGACGTGTGCGGTCCAATGTCTACACATGCGCGAAGCGGTTTTTCTTACTTCATAACTTTTACGGATGATTTCTCAAGATTCGGACATGTCTTCTTAATGAAGCATAAATCCGAAGCTTTTGATAAGTTCCAGGAATATAAGAATGAAGTAGAAAAACAAACAGGCAAAAGTATCAAGATCCTAAGATCGGATCGAAGAGGAGAATACTTAAGTGCCGAATTCCTGAATTACTTAAAAGAGAATGGAATTCTCTCTCAGCTTACTCCTCCATACACCCCGCAACATAACGGTGTATCGGAGAGACGGAACCGAACCCTATTGGATATGGTGCGGTCCATGATGAGTAATGCTGAGTTACCGCGATCTTTCTGGGGATATGCGCTAGAAACAGCTGCATATCTTTTGAACCGTGTTCCCACTAAGACTGTGCCTACCACACCATATGAGTTATGGAGTGGGAAGAAACCCTATCTTCAATACTTGAAGATTTGGGGATGTCCAGCTTATGTCAAAAAGCAGCATACGGACAAACTCGAGGCACGCTCAGTACCGTGCAAGTTTGTGGGATACCCAAAGAACTCCAGGGGGTATCTTTTCTATTACGCAGAGGAACAAAAAGTCCTTGTTTCTCGCAATGCCCACTTTCTGGAACATCAGTTCATAGAAAAAGAAATAAGTGGGAGCGCAATAGAACTGGAAGAAATTCCAGAACCACAAACTATTACTGAAAGTTTAGTGGAACCAGAAGGTTCAAAAGAACAGGACATTCCTACGCCGCTCCGCAGGAGTAGTAGGCAGTCTCATCCGCCCGAGAGATACTACGGTTTTCTCATTGACGGGGATAGAGAGGACTGCATCCTAGATTGTGATGAGCCTACTAGCTTCCAGCAAGCCATTCAGAGCGTCGACTCGGTAAAATGGCTGGATGCAATGCGGACCGAGATGGAGTCCATGTACACCAACAAAGTATGGACGTTGGACATTGCTCCAGACGGGGTAAAACCCGTAGGATGCAAGTGGATCTTCAAAAGGAAGATTGGTGTAGATGGACAGGTTGAGACCTATAAAGCTAGACTGGTAGCAAAGGGTTTTCGTCAGCGACCTGGTTTGGACTATGACGAAACCTTTTCTCCAGTAGCTATGCTGAAATCCATTCGGATCCTTCTTGCCATCGCTGCTTTCCACGATTATGAGATTTGGCAGATGGACGTAAAGACAGCTTTTCTAAATGGTCATTTAGAGGAGTGTGTCTATATGGACCAGCCAGAGGGTTTCATTCAGGGTGGGAGCAGCGGAAAGGTGTGCAAGTTGCTCAAGTCCATTTATGGACTCAAGCAGGCATCGCGGAGTTGGAACATCTGTTTTGATGAGACGGTCAAAGAATTTGGCTTTATCAAAAATCCAGATGAACCATGCATCTATTGTAGATTTGTAGTGAGAACTGTAGTATTCCTCGTTTTATATGTGGATGACATTCTCTTAATAGGAAATGACATTCCTATGCTACAATCTGTCAAGGGGTTCTTGTCACACAGGTTCTCCATGAAAGACCTGGGTGATGCCTCCTACATTCTGGGTATCCGGATCTACCGTGACAGATCCAAGAGGATATTAGGACTCTCGCAGTCCAGGTACATCGACACCATACTGAAGAGATTCAGTATGGAAGATTCCAAGCGCGGTAATCTACCGGCTTGTCACGGGATCACCCTCTCCAAAGAGATGTCTCCCAAGACTGATTTGGAGAGGGATCGCATGTCTATTATACCCTACGCTTCTGCGGTAGGCTCTATAATGTATGCGATGTTATGTACCAGACCGGATGTGGCTTATGCACTGAGTGTGGTAAGCAGGTATCAGTCAAACCCAGGGGAGAAACATTGGATAGCAGTAAAGAACATTCTCAAGTACCTGAGAAGGACTAAGGAGATGTTCTTGGTGTATGGCGGAAAAGACCTGCAGGTTGAGGCCTTTGCTGACTCCAGCTTCCAGAGTGACAAGGATGATTCCAAGTCCATGTCGGGTTTTGTCTTTACCCTCAATGGAGGGGCGGTGTGTTGGAAGAGCTCCAAACAGGAAACCGTTGCTGACTCGACTATGGAAGCGGAATACATCGCTGCATCTGATGCCGCAAAAGAAGCTGTCTGGATGAGGAAGTTCTTGAAAGAACTTCAGGTGGTTCCGTCCATTGTTGACCCAATACCTCTGTATTGCGACAACAACGGGGCTATAGCTTTAGCGAAGGAACCCAGGTCCCATCAGAAATCCAGACACATCTTAAGGCGGTATCACCTGATCAGGGAGATCGTGGATCGCCAGGAGATCGAGGTCCGGAGAGTTGCATCAGAGGATAACACAGCAGATCCATTCACCAAGGCCTTGCCCCAGACTCAGTTCGAGCGGCTGATCGAGATGATAGGTCTTCGATACGCCAGTACATGGCCTTAGTGCAAGTGGGAGATTGTTAGTGTATATGCCCTAGAGGCCATTACTGTATCATACTAGCTTGTATATTACTTAATGGAAGCTTGGGATATTCACAGTTGTATATACAATCTTGCTCGAAATGGTAGTATGCTACTTGGTTTGTCTCTGCTTTAATATGTGCATGTGTTTCTTTTAGCATATTGCTGGTATACATATTAGTAGAGCCCTTAGGATCTTTGCTTGATTACCAGCGTTGTGATGGCGCTCGCACTCGTGGGAGCTGGGTAATCTATAAGCACATCCTTATACAGGTCCCTGGTCGTTGGACTATCGAGACAGGGCATCGATACTCCGGAGTAGACTAGCGTATGCGCTTCTCATCCCAGTGTGGGAGACGGTCTGTCCCACAGCCGTTAGTACGTCGTACTTGGGATAGTATGCGGGTGCTCGTTAGGTTACGAGTACACTGGACAGGACTCGTCGGGAACTGTTGGTTGGTAATATACCTATCGTCAGTTATCAGTTCCCAGGTGACATAAGTACAGCTTAGTCCGCTGACTTGACACTGTCACTTCGCCTCGAGTGTGTTCCCACTGCACTTTGATTACTACCCTACCACGGCTCAAAGGAGCTGTGCAAACAGGTAGTTTTTGGGTGCAGTCCCGAAGCACTTGGAGGCAGTGACGGTTAGACAGGATTCGTCTCTCCCGGTATTGGGGGTTGACATCGCGCTGTGTCTAGGAGAGCCATTACACGAGTAGTCCCTGGCCAGGGCAAGCGAGATATACTGGTAGGTTTCCAGTGTTATCTCAGGGTGTTCTGGGCTACACTCCGACACGACTTGTACCGCTATTAGGGGACTGACGTTCACCGCCCCCCTAGGCCCGCCATGCGATGTATCAGACGAACAGACCGGACTGTACGGAGACTGTCACATACAGGCTCAGTAGGAGTGCAGATGGGATTCACCTCGTCAGTCTTCTTATCGACATCTACCTGGGGACCGTTACGTACAGCTAGTGCCGCTTGCGGTCTGTGGTTAAACCCACTGCCAGCGTAGTGTCGAGTCTTTAGAGTCCCACACAGAGAGCTATTCGCCTTTAGGCAAAACGAGTAGAGGTCGCATGGTTTTGCGACAGGGTTCGTTCGCATCCGTGCACTTGTGCACGTTTGCTGTCCGGACAGTTTATACTAGCGGGCTTTGGTTTAAGCCGGATCCTAGTATATGATTTGAGATTGGTTTTTCTCATTGTGTTCGTGTTCCTCGGATCACGAATGCGGGTGCGTATGCACAGTTGCTTGAGATTGGGGGAGAGGACCTTGTTTAGGGTTAATGGCTTTTGTCATTTTATTAACCCTATTGTTTTTTGTGTGGATTATTGTTAATTGATAATTAGCTTAATTATTGTGCATGGTTGTTGTTGACAATTTGACTTCATTGACTTGTTGACCATGTTGACAACTTGACCATAATCATTTCATTTGGAAGATGCTCTTTGATCTTTGCAAAAATGAAATGATAATGGTCAATTCATGATTTATCATGACAATTTTCAAGCTAATTATCTAATTAAAATTATCCTCACATATTAGTGAGAATGGCTCACTATTATTCTCACTCTCTCATTTCTTTTCTCTCTCTTGCTCATCCTCTCCCTCAAGCTCTCTCCCTCTCATGTGTTGAGAAACAAAAAGCTTGAGAAAAACCCTCTCTTGATCTTCTCTACTCACTTCTAGGTTTCAAGTCTTAGCATTTCTTGCACTCTAGTTACTCCTAGCTTGGAGTTGAAGCTAAAGGTGGTGGCTTTCGGGTGGATCCTTCTTTGACGGGAGAAGACAAGCAAGGTGATCCTTTTCTACCATACCTAGGAGCAAGGAGAGAAGGACTAAAGACCAAAGGTATAACCTTTCATCACTTAGCTACTTTGTAGTTAGGGTTAGCTAGTTTATGTTTAGCAAAGATCCTCACAAGCATAGTCCATGTTGCCTAAGTCATTAAAAATCCGATTTTTATTATGTTTTCCGCCTCCCCGTAAGCACCGGGGTGGGCAACACGGACTTACAAATACTACCTGATAGCATACTATCATGTCGAGCAAGAAAGTCCTTTATATATATGTCCAAGTATCTATTATAATATACAACATATGTACAACAATGGCCTCTGAGGCATACATATTCCTAACAAATGCTGCATATCAAAATAATAATAATAATCCTTATTCTCAAACTTATAACCAGAGATGGAGGAACCATCCTAATTTACAATAGAATTAAGGCAACACCAGCCAACAATTCCAAAACCTAAGACAAGGTCCTCCACCCAACCGTACCCAACCTAATGCACAGTATCCACATCAAGGGTATGAGAATGAGAATGATAGGATTAATAACGTTGAACAGCAGCTGAACACCCTTCAGCAAAATGAACTTACGTCACTTAAACAATCAATGGCTAATATGGAAAGGCAGATTGGTCAGCTCGTTGCAGCATTAGGAGGATGTGAGCTAGGCACCTTACCTAGTTAACCTGTTACAAATCCTGCTCAAATGAATGCTATAACTACGTTGAGATCGGAAAAACAGGTTGATAACCAGGTTAAGATGCCCAATAATT
This sequence comes from Agapanthus africanus, assembly GCA_030015575.1. NCBI lineage: Eukaryota > Viridiplantae > Streptophyta > Magnoliopsida > Asparagales > Amaryllidaceae > Agapanthus > Agapanthus africanus. Next base: position 497,528,472 of record CM057348.1, on the reverse strand, counting down.
CTGTTGAGGTACCAGCTGATGAGAAGCAACAAACTCCCGATATTCCTATACAACCGACATCAATTCCTACACCCACACCCACATTCCATCCATCTTCTATAGATACCCCACTTGAGCCTAGAGCACCATATACAAAACGTTTAAAGGCCAAGAAGTAAGATGCTAAAGTGGCAAAGATGATGGACTCATTTAAACAGGTCAATGTCAAGATACCTCTTCTAGACATGATTGACCAAATTCCATCCTATGCTAAATTTCTTAAAGACCTGTGCACTAAAAAGAGGGAAACGCAAGTGCCTAAGAAGGTTTTTCTAGCAGGTAATGTTAGTGACGTCCTACGTAATGCAATGGCCATAAAATATAAGGACTCCGGTTGTTCTACTATTTCTTGCATCTTAGGAGTTACAATCATTAATAGAGTTTTACTTGATCTAGGTGCTAGTATAACATTCTATCTTTTTTCATTCTATGCACAGCTAGGATTGGGAGATCTTCAACCTACGAAGATTACTTTACAGTTGGCCGACCGACCCATTAAGACACCAAAGGGTGAGATCAAGGAAGCGTTACTTAAAATAGGGGAATTTATATTCCCTGTGGATTTTATTGTTTTAGAAACACAACCTGTTAAAACCCCTAGAAATTAAATTCCGGTGATTCTAGGTCGATTATTCTTAGCTACCTTAAATGCATTGATCAATTGTCGCAATGGTTCTATACAGCTTTTCTTTAGAAACCTTAAAATAGAATTAAATATTTTTAACCTAGAAAACCAACAAAGAGACATGTATGATCAAAATCATGAAGTCCATTTAATTCAAGAAGTTTCTCACAATGAGATAGGTAACTTTGAGGATGGTGGGTTGAAAGGGTTAAAAGAAACATTTAGAGAGGATATATTTAATAGTGATGATGATGAGAGCGATTCTTCATTTTTTGATACACATGATCAACTTAATAATACTTCTCCTAGTTTTCATCATCAACTTAATACGGTAATATCTCGAAATAGCTTTCTTGAAAACCAAATTTTCTTGTCAGAAAAGGAGAAAAAGAAATTGACTTCTTTTAATGCATCTTTAAAAAACGAAAAAGAGAACCTAATTTTATCTTGCAATTCTTTAAAAGAAGAAAATAATAGTTTGATTAAAAATTTTACTAGCGAAAATGATATTTTGATTGATAGTTTAGAAAACGAGAAAAATAATTTTCTTTCACAAATTGATAAATTAGAAGGAGAGAAAATTGAATTTCTTTCAAAACTTGATATTCAATCAAAAACTATTAATGCTTTACAAATTGAAAATCAATATTTAATTTTGGCATAAGATGTTTGGAGAAATAATCATGAAAAGTTGATTTCAACTTTTAAAAACAAATTTGATTCTTTAAAATTATCCTATAATTCTCAAGACGCGTTGATAAAGGAAAAGATTGACCTTTCCCAAACAAAGCGAAAAACTTTTTAAATAAAGGTGATTTAGATTTTAAAACTTCAAAATTTCAAAAACCCTTATCATCTAAGTTTGTTAGCCACTATTCTAATCATAAATCTAGTTCCATAAGTACATCTAATCACACTTGTCATTATTGTGGTGCACATGGTCACTTTGCATATTCTTCTGAGTTGAAAAGAAATATATCTTTATATCCCAATTTGAAATGGGTCCTCAAAACAAACCCCAATAAACCCAAGAAAGTTTGGGTACCAAAATGTACACCCACATCTTATTTTGTAGGAATCGAGAATTTAAAACCGGGAAGATTTCGGAAAGGTAACATAAATGTGCGGGTATAACAAGATATGTACTCTAACATAATGAAGACATTGTTTAACATAAGTGTGGGGTGATTTTGTAGCAGTTATTTAAATTATTTATTTATTTATTATCTTTTAGGTTTTTATTTTCATTTTATTTTAGATTTTTGAATATAAAATAGAGGAAGAGATTTAAGAAAAGCAAGAAAATTAGATATTTTAGAATAAAACTAGTAATACGTAGTCATGACCTGTTGTCCCAAGGGTTAGTAAGATGAATGAGTCACTAGTCTGCAGATAGAAATAAATATGAAAGATAGTCTCTATTCTTGAGTCCAAACTTCCGAATGTTGATACCCTACTACATGCACATACACACATCTAGAAGAGACCTTGAAATACTCTTGTCTAGAATGTCTTATGAAGGAAAAATATAATAATCAACAAAAGATAAATGTCATGAAAAAAAGAAGAAAAAATAATATCACAAAAAAATGAACATTGTTTTTCAATCGTTAAGATAGCATAAAAAAATTCAACGAGGGTGCTTCATCACCTAGTGACTTAGACCAACAGATTTGGGATCATTTGCTATGCCTTTAGTGTTGCAAGGTTAAGATATTGCTGATTACGCCTTAATAAGTGAGCACATTCATGAATCGGTTGGTTAGTGACTCAAGAATCATTAACGGTCACATGAAAGGAGTGTGAGCAACTCCATCAAAAATGTCACAGGCTAAATAGTATCAGGAAGCTGTGGACAAAAGTATGATACCTTGAATTGAATTATCAGAGTGTAGGGGTTTCTTTTACACACACGTAGAGGCATATGATCAATATTTCGAGAGGAGATAAGGAGGATGACTAAGATGATGTTCTATTGAGGGAGGATGTGATTTTCGACTTCTTTTCAAGACTATTAAGATAAGGCTCAGGAAAACAAAAAATCTAGTGTAGTTCAAAACTCTTATTTTCAAGTTTTTCTTTTATATGTTTCTATCTTTGTATTTAGTTTTCACTTTCTATTTTTGTTTCCTTTATTTTCTTTTATAGGAGTAAGAGTAGTTTAATTAGATTTTAGTTGATAGAGTTAGATATTAGTTTAGTAGAAACTCTAGATTTGCTCGAAAACTAGCAAAAGATAAATGTGGGGGTATTTGATTGGTGCAATTTGTTGCACATTTTTATATCACATTTATCGTTTACATTTCATTTTTATGCTACTTTGGGTGTTCTTGTCATTAAATACAGATTACATGACTTAATTGTAAAAAGACAAAAAGTATGCTAAAGTGAAGATCACATGCGTGAAATGTACTTCAGGGAGATAATCAGAAAAAATGAAAAGCAATTATCACAATTGAAACAAACTTTGGGAATCTTAATACAAAATAACAAAAGACGCAATAAACTGCTTATATACGTGCGATGGAAATCAATTCGAAACTAAAGCAAAACCGAGAATCAATTAGCAGTTTTGGAACAAACTCTGAAAATCTAGAGATTAAAACAAATATTATGGAAGAAGCCAAAATATCCCAGGTGCAAAAATTTCGGCTGAAATGCCCATACTAGAAGATTAGGTCGGATTTCTGAAGCATATCAAGTCCAGATTTTTAGCGACGATTCGTATTTTTAGTTATTCTCTAAAGTTTGTTCCAAGTCTCACAAAAGACTATATAAACTCCTGTATAGTCTAGGGTTTAAAATCATCTCTCTCATTACTTTCGAACTAGGGTTTTCTAGGGAGGGATTAGCAATTTGTAAGTTTTTTATGCCACTAATAAAGTTTAGTTATTTTAATTTCAATATGAATAATTGATCTTTTTCTAGGTGTTTTTTATTTGCTATCTTTTGTGGTGTTATGTTTTTATAACTTTTATTCTTGCTTATATATGAATTTTTCTTAATCAATATATGTTTATCTCCCTTTGTTCTTAATCTAAAAAATCTAATTTTTATGAAAGGTTGACGTCTTTAAGTAAAAATTAGGGATATATAAGAAACATAGAAACTAATTAGGTTGATGATAGCATGACAACCTAGCAACTTAATTAGGAATGGTAGAGATAATTATAGATTATAAACATTCAATCTAGTTAATTGATTTAATCTTGGAAAACTTAAAACATGGTAGTTGTAGATCCATGACCTACAAATATGCATAGATGGTTAACTTAGATAATTTTAATAAACTAGAATTAGGGTTCTTAATTAAATCTAAATGATATAATATAATTGATAGAATAAGATTAAATAAAATAATTTATCTTATGCTTTTAAGTTATTAATAGAGCATTAGTTAAAACTAGAAAAGAGAATATAATTTTATCATATAAACCACCACATTAGAATAGCAAATAAAAACCCTAGTCTCTTTGGAAACCAACTCTTATTTTAAATTGAACTTTTAAATTCTTAGATTTTTAAAATAACAACTTTTTGCAACTTAGTTAAAATTGATTAAACACATCTTCGTAAGAACGATCCTTAAGTACTACCGCGATAAAGCTCTATACTTGCGGTTTAATTTGGAGACTAATGAAATCCCTATCACTAAGTATCTGCTTTCCTTCATTGATGACTTTTCGAGAAAGGTTTGGGTCTACTTCTTGAAGCACAAAAGTGATGTGTTTACTACATTCAAGCAATGGAAAACGCTACTTGAGAAGCAGACAGGAAAGCAGATCAAGAGACCGAGGACAGACAACGGGTTAGAGTTTTATAGTGGAGATTTCAACGATTTCTGTAAAAACAAAAGGATAGTTCTGTATCATACCGTTGTCTACACACCATAGCAGAATGGAGCAGAGAAACATATGAATCGGACTCTTATGGAGAAAGCTCGGTATGCATGTTGTCTAATGTAGCGCTCGGCAAGTAGTTTTGGGCAGAAGCGGTGAACACGGCATGCTTCATTGTGAATCGGTCACCTCATATTTTGCTAAATAGTAAAACATCAGAGCAGGTATGGTCAGGAAAGCACACCGATTATTCAACACTTAAGGTGTTTGTTTGTCCCGCTTATGCACATTGCCGTGAAGGCAAGTTGGATTCTTGAGCGAAGAAGTGCATATTTCTTGGTTATGCTACCGGTGTTAAAAGTTATAGATTGTGATGTTCAGATCCTAAATCGCCTAAATTATGATTAAAAGAGGTGATTTTTGATGAATATGTTATGTTGAAGCCGAAGATTGTGAAATCTCTAGTTGAAAATGGTTCAAAGAAGAATGAGCCGAGCGTTGATATTGAGGTCGGTGAAAGCTCGGGTTTGCCGAAGATCTCTTCTTTACCATCGTCTGAAGAAGCTCATGATGAGCAGTGCCATGATGAGGAGTATCTGCTTGCTCATGACCGACAAAGAAAGGATATTATACAGCCACAAAGATATGGTTATGATAATCTAGTGACGTATGCGTTGTCCGTTGCAGAGACAGTTGACAGTAGAGAGCCGACGAGCTAGCAAGAAGGCATCTCATCCGATTAGTCAGCCCGTTGGCCAGTAGCTATGAATGAAGAGATTGAGTCTCTTCACAAGAAATAGAATTGGAAACTCGTGAAGCCCGAAGGAGGAAAGAAAGTAATTGGCTACAAGTGGGTTTTCAAAAAGAAAGATGGTCACCAAGGGACGGTTGATACAAGATACAAGGTGTAGGGTTGCTAGGCACGCGTACAAGGGTCTATGAGGCATCAACCATGCCCAATTAAAAAATTAGCCGTGCCGAACAACCCGAAGCCGGATCTTTAAACTAGGGTTTAGGCAAAAACATGCATGTTAAACTCTTTAACACTAAGTGAGAGGGATTACAACCTTTGTAGATCCGGTCCTTCACTTCTTAAGCTCCGTGTTGAGGTCCCTTCACTGCGATCATCGTGTTGTGGACTTTCAATAGGCTTCACGAAGAGAATGATGCAACCATTGCTTCCGATCTTCGATACCAAGATGATCTACCTTGAAGTTTCGATAACACAAGCTAACACTCATAATATGAAGTGAACACCCTCATCTAAATGGCAAGGATAGATGAGGATGATGAAGTAGGATTTTTGCTCTCATTTATAATCTTGTTCTCACTCATTTTCATCACAAAAGAAAGCTTTTTCATGAAGAAACTCAAGCATGAAGAAGAAGAATGAATAAGATAACCTTAATCCTTTTGTGATGAACAATGAATTATTGTGGTGGTTACAAATATAACCAAGGGTTAAGTATGAGAGAGTTAACCCTTGTAGAGAGTTAACTAGGGTTAATGGTTTGGATTGGGTTAACATAATATCTCACAAATAATATCAAGCAACCACAAAGTCAAAGTTTCATGAAGCTTCATGGAAGCTTCATGCAAAAGCTAACCCTAATCCAAACCCTAACCAAGTTTAAACCCTAAACCATTGTTAAATTTGTAACCCTAACATGTTACAATATTATATATCACATATACAATATATTTTGTAACAATAGAAAATAATACAATTAACATATATCGCATATATATCAATGTATTATCCCGTGAGAAAATGAATCTTTTAGTGAGCTAATATTAGTTAATGTAATTTAATATATCATATATATTATTATACATTAAATTATCGAATCAACACTTGATCCGATAATCCGGCTATTTCACAAATAACCGACTAATAGTATGACCCGGCCATATCACATATACCCGGCCGATATCTCATATCGCGAGAATCCAATACGGTATCATATACCGTATTATCCTCGGTCCCGCACATATCACATATGTGCCCCTACTCCATTTTGCCTGAGCCAAGAAACCTCTGTGTAGGACTCTAAAGAATCGTCAATACGCCGGCAGTAGGTGATGATCATATCAAACACCCACAAGCTGCAAGCGGCCAGGTAAACGTAACAGCTACCCAGGTATTGAGCGCTCAGAAGATCAACAAGCAAGCCTGTACATTCTCCTGTGAATCCAAATAGTTACACTCCCATATAGTCCGGTCTCGTCGTCTGATATGTCGCATATCTCGCCTAGGGGTGGTAAACGTCAGACCATAGTAGCTCGATAAGTCGTGTCGATATGAGGTCTATAACAGTTCGAGAAACTACTGATAACACTTACCAGTAAATCTCAGCAACCCTGGCCAGGGATTTCCGGTTATAGCCAATCGAACACAGCACAACATCAACTCCCTATACCGGGAGAGACGAATCCCCTCCTATAGCTCATTGCCTCCATGTGATTCGGGACTGTACCTAAAAGCCACCTTTTTGCATGCCCCCTTGGACGTGGTATGATGGAAATCAAAGCACAGTGGGAATCACACAAGACTCTATGACGATCTCGGGTCAACAAACTACTCTGTACCAGTGTCACCGGAGAACTGCCATCTGACGTGATGTATAATACCATCTGGGAGTTCTCGGCGAGTCCGTCCAGTGTACCCAGTCTCTACTGAGCACCCGTACACCATCCTTGATGTCAAACACCGATGGATATGGGATCATCCATCGCCCATCATATGGGTCAAGATGCGTATATGCTAGTCTACTTTGGTGCATCAATGCCCTGTCTCGATACACCCTCGACTAGGAACAGTTATAGGATATACTCGTTGACTACCGTGGCCCCACTAGTATGATCTCATCATAGTCCCAGTAGTCGAGTACATATCCTAAGGGCTTTATCAACATGTAATATAGAGACAATCAGAGTACATGTTAAGATAAAGTACAACCAGATAGCATACTATCATGTCGAGCAAGAAAGTCCTCCCTATATATATCCTAGCATCCACTACAATATACATCGTATATACAGTAATGGCCTCTAGGGCATACTTATAACTAACAATCTCCCACTTGCACTAGGGCCATCTGTTGTGGTATCACATACCCAACAATTAGCTACGGTTGAAGTATCTCATACTCAACCATCCCATAAAAGTCTCTACTGGGAAAAAGGCCTTTGTAAGTGGATCCGCGCTGTTGTCCTCTGTGTCTACTCTCCTAATCTCGATCTCCCTGAAGATCAACCATCTCCATGATCAGGTGATACTGCCTAAGAATTATATCTGGATTTCTGATGGGACGGTAGTTCCTTATCTAAAGCCACAACTCCATTGTCACACAATGGTAGGAACGAAGTTCATCTCATGAACTTATATATATCCAGATTGCCTCTTTGGTAGCATCTTTGGTAACGATGTATCTTGTCTTTAATCGTCTAGTATGTCACGGTATTTAGCTTGGAACTCTTCCAACATACTGTCCCTCCACTGAGGGTATAGACAATGCCTGCGACTGACATTCAGTCGTCCTTATCACCCTGGAACCTTTCCAGTGATTCTCCCCATGATCGATTGATACCATCTCACTACAACTAGTGAGTATCCTAACATCCAATTAGATCTATCTCATAGATCCAAAAACCCAGGATTTAGGAGGTATCACTTTGATCCTATATAGAGAATCGTTGTGATAAGCGGAGATTAACTGAGCGTAGCATAGGAAACTCCTTCCCTATCAAGAGTATGTCATCCACGTACTCTACGAGGATCACCACCATACTCCCTACTACCTTTTTGTATATACAAGGTTCATCTACCATTTTGATGAAGTCAAACTCTTTGACTACCACATCAAAACAGACGTTCCAACTTCGCGATGCCTGTTTTATCACATAAAACATCTTGCACACGTTTCCGCTGCTCCCACTGTCTACGAAGCCCTCTGGCTGTGTAATTATAGACGTTCTTTTCTAAAACATCATTTAGAAAAGCAGTCATGACACCCAACCACCAGATATCGTAGTCATGGTATGTAGCCGTGGCAAGTAGAATCTGGATGGACTTAAGCATAGCTTTGAAAGTCTCAACTTTTCTATGTACACCAAGTAATCTTCTCAAGATATACTTGCTCCTGATGGGGATTTAACCCTTCAGATAAAGCAACCAAAGTCCATACTTTGTTGGTGTATGAGGATTCCATCTCAGATCGATAAGCATCCAGCCATTCTTACAGAGTCCCACTCCTGATGGCCAGCCCGAAACTAGTTGGGTCATCATCTTATGATGCAATCCTCGCTCCCACTATCATAGAGAAACCGAAGTATCTCTCAGGTGGGTGAGGAACCCTACTAGATCGGCGGAGAGGCTGAGGTTCGTTGGAAACTATTGAATACTTTGGCTCTACCAAATCATCTGCTGTAGTTTGTATAGCTGAAACTCCTTCCAGTTCTACCTCATGACCACTAATTTCTTTACAAGAAATTCCCTTTCACAAATGTGGCATGTTGAGAAATAAAACACTTTTGTTTTTCGGTTTGGTAGAAGATATTCCCTTGCGAATGCTTGGGATATCCAACAAACTTCTACAGAACTGACTTTGCCTCGAGCTTGTACGGATTTTGCTTTTAGACATAGGCCGGACAACCCCAAATCTTAACAAACTATTTGATTTGGGCTCTTTCCTTTTCATATCACATATGAAGTGGTAGGCAACTGATTTGATTTGAACCCTATTGATTAGTCGAAAATATTGCATCTTTTAACCGGCAATTTCCCTATCATTTGCAAACATTTAGAAGTGTACGGTATTCATATTTCACATATTAGCAAAACAGTCGCACAATATCAGATTACATGTGTTAGACCTTATAACCGGCATTTCTAGGGAAATTGACTGCATTTCATTGCATGACATCATTTCTACATATCGCAACCCGTGTTTCGAAGCCTGTGCAGGAAAATCAGAAGCTTGCTCAAATTGACACCGCTAAAACATTACGCCAACTCAATGATTTTAATTCTGGTAGCAATCCAAAAGGCAAAATACAATTCAACATATCAGATGAAGCCCCAAATATCATCACAAGACCACACCAGAAGAACCAAACCCCAAGGAGCCTACTTGGCCGCGGAACCGCGGCCGGAGCCGGCTTGCGCCGCGGTTCCGCGGTCGTCTTGCCATGTCAGCACCTAATCTTTGCATCAAAATTCTTCATTCAGGGCCCACATTCAGCTCATATACTTCAAGTTCCAGAAGACTCCAGAGACTTCTGCCAGATCAGCAAGCTTTGGGATCAACACTAAACTAGCCTTGTATTCTAGAAACTTCTCCCTAAACCCTAGCTTAAACCCTAAGCTAAGCCTAACTAACTACTTCTAGAAGTCTTTCAACAAACTTTTGGAGGGAACTTCTCAAGGCCTAGGGTTTGGGAAATCTATAAATAAGACTCTAGACTCACTTGTAAAAAGGATCATCTCTTGGAATAATTCATTCATTGAAATCAATAGATCCATTCACTCTCTTTCTTCATCTTCTTCTTCCACAAGTCTAGTGACAAGGCTTGTGTGAAACCCTAACCCTAATTCCAATCAAAAGCCAAGATCCCGAGTACCCCATCAAGCAAGAAGCCTTGCAACCTTTTATGAGCGAAGCCGATCTTCAACAGAGCAAGTGGTCCAAACCGATCCGCGACTCACGGAGCTGAGCGACGCCAGATCGACAATTTAGTTCTTCCTCTTGTAGTTCTTGAGCGATTGTAATCAAATTGTTGATATAAATAAAATGTGATATTCTTTTATCTTGTTTTCTTTAAATTCTTGCATCATGATTCAATCTAAATTTCTAGCTGTAATTCTTGTTGTGATGTTTGAGTAATACTCCGCTCGTCGAGGAGTCGAGACGATCAATAGAATGATGATGTAACATATCTTAAATCGATTCTTGAAACCTACGAGTTTTGTAAACCCCAGCAAGTTCAAGATTCGACGACCCAATTCGTTGCGATGCTTTCTTGATTGATATCGCTCGAGATTGGGGAGTTACGATCGTTTCTTGAAATTGCTAGAGGCTAGAATGTGAATGATATCGACGAAAGAACAAGGGTTAAATGATGAAACCCTAGTTTCATCATGAAAGCCCTAACTCTCGTCGATCATCATCGATCTAGTATCAATTCTTCGAAGGACAAGAACACGATATCTTGAGATTACATCACGTCTATAGATCCGATCGATTCCTACGAGCCTCATTTAGATTCTTGACATTTTGGTTGGAAATATCATCGAAACCCGATTCTCGATTGTTTATCAGTTCTTGATTCTTGATTAGATTAGTGACACCTGAATCAATCGATAAAATCTTGAATCATGTTTTCTTTTCTTTTCGATTAACTTTTCAATTCAAACAAATTAAATATAGAAACGAATCGCACAATCCCTGTGGACGATCCGCACTCGCTTACGATCTACAACTGACACCGTAATTGATTGCGGTCAAATATAATTCTTTGATTGTGAATTTTATTCAATTTTCATACCAATACAACGAGAAACCCTTATCGATCAAATGAAACCGTTATCGGGGATCATTTGATTTGATTTGATTTACACAAATAAGAATTCATTACAATCAAATGGTGCCGTTGCCGGGGATTACGCGCTAATTCGTTTCATATTATAGTTTGAATTGAAAGATTTATTCCATTGTGATTTTTGAGATCAAAATTCGTGCAAACCCTAAACGATTTGTTGTGGTTCATTGCAAGGAAATCTGGAGCTGTTTGGCAATTGAAGAAATTTTTTGGAATATAGCAGAGAGCAGAGGGAGTCTACAGAGACTCTCTGAAAAATTTTGGTGAAGAGATCCTACTAACTGACCGCGGAAACGCGGTGGGAGCCTCCTATTGCGGCGGAACCGCGGCACTTTGGACCCTTCTCTGTGCCAAATTTCTTCAGGTAATTTCTTACCTTCTTCTCTCTCCTCTTTTTAGCTCCAACTAACAAATTTCTGCAGGATTCTTTGCAAAGAATCGCAGCTCGCAAATTGCAAAATTAAATTTGTGCATGATTTTGTTTCTTGGTTGTTTGCATTCTAAATACGGATATTAAGGGGCACGGCCAAATCCAAATTAGGTGGGGATTTCATTACCCTTCCTAGGCCCCGAAAACCACAAAACTTGCATCCGCATTGACCCACATTAACTAAAAAATATCTAGAGATGACTCTAAGGACCGTCGCGCTCACTTAGGACAGAAAAAGGCCGTGGGTAATTCATTGCTTATCCGCGTTTTCTTGTGGTGTCTAGGCAAGTGTGTCAAAGGCTAGTGGTTATTAATTAGGCCCACTACTTACGTAGTGGAGTACCTTCCTACTTACCTGGCACTTACCTGGCTACAGGGGGACAAAGAGGTAGTGGAGGATTGATCCTGCGACTTGTCTTTTGGCAGTTAAGAGCGGTCTAGAGCCGGACCTAGGTGACCACTAGATTCTAGGGTTTTGTGTGCTGCATTTGTTGTGTCGCATCATTTTTTCAAAAATCCGTCCCTTTTTCAAATCAAACACCGCATTCATTCATACCCCTAATTATAAGTCAACGCTGCCACTTGTACTAACCCTTTTTAGTACAAGATAGGCTGGACACGGGATTCTAGTGCCCGTTTAGTCCGCGTACCCTTTATCGACTCCGAAGTTGATATTTCTCCATTTACTTCTTCTTTACCCACTACCACACCCACACCGATGGATCCGACTCCATCAAACTTCTTTAACCCTAATCTGCCGCCGTCCGTTGGTGCGCAGAATCCACCCCGCATCTCTCTCCAGGAGAGGTGCTACCCTATTCGAGGTCCTCTTTCGACCTGCTTATCCACACCACCAGCCAATGGGGATAACTTTGAGATTAAGCCCCAGTATATCAATCTTTTACCCAAATTCCACAGACTCGAGACTGAGGACGCTTACGTTTTCATTACCAAATTTGAAAACGTATGCGCAATGATGGGTACGTCACAACTTTCAGTGGATGCTATGCGTCTACGACTTTTTCCATTTACATTGTGCGATATAGCCGAGAAGTGGCTATATAACACTACCGCACACTCTATTACGAATTGGGAAGAATTTGTCGCTGCATTCCTTAAGAAATTTTACCCAATACAAAAGACAGCTCGAATCCGTAGCGAACTGAATCAATTTGCCCAGCTCCCTACTGAACCATTTTCAAAATGCTTTGAACGTTTCAAGGATCTATTGGTTCAGTGTCCTCATCACGGCATCCCGAGATGGGAATTGTGCCGAATCATTTATGAGGGTATTAACCCAAACACTAAACAGAGCCTTGAAAACATGTGTCAAGGTACTTTTATGACCAAGGATGATGGGGAAGCTTGGAAGTATTTAGAAGAGTTCGCTGAAAAATCACTACAGTGGGAGAGTGGAACCCAACCATTGAATAGGGGTGGCGTACACCAAATAGATGTTTCCATAGGTGTTCGAGCTGAGATGGCAGCAATGCAAAAGAAGCTCGACGCTATGGAACACAAATTTGCAGCAGCCTCCCTAAACCCAGTGTCGCTCCCCAAAACTGTTTGTGGGTGCTGTTCTGATCCGTCTCATTTAACGGAAGAATGTCCATTAAACTCTGTGTTTCAAGGTCATGAGCATTCTAATGCCGCATTTCAAAGACCGAGAAACGATCCATATTCTTCCACGTACAATCAGGGTTGGAGGAATCACCCGAATTTCGCTTGGAACCAAAACCAATCTCAACACACGGTTCCAAACACGAATCAATTTCAAAGGGCTCTTCCTCCACCAAAGCAACCCCTTCAACTCACTCAGCACCCCTATCAGTCATAAAATTTCCAAAATCAGGTCAACAATCCTGCACAGTCTAATCCTATGCAGGTGTCCTGTTCTGACGAATTCTCTCAATTCACTCAAACCATGAAATCACTTTTATCAAATTTCATAGAGGTTTCGACTGAGGTTAGATCTTCCGTCAGTGAGATAAAGAAAAACTCAGCGTCCCAAGCTGAGAGTATCAGATCGATAGAAGCTGAAATCACACGCCTTAAAGCCGAAATGAGTGCGAGAGAAAAAGGGAACTTCCCTCTCAACCCCTACAGAATCCTGGGCATTACAATGTAAATGCCGTCACAACGTTGAGATCGGGAAGAGTGCTGAACAATCATTTCGGGGAAGGTATTGATGATATTGGAAATCATATCAACACCCCGGCTGAGACCTTTCCACACACACACACTTCTCCTTCTGATCCTTCTTCTTCTACCACACCACTTTCTCGCGAGCCTATTCTCCATTTCCCACTAGGCTCAACACCTCAGCCCAACCCTTATAGTTCTCCACAGACGGTCCCCACACCTCTTTTGGGACCTCGTCTACCCCCTCTTCCTTCTCCTATGATGGACCCGACGCTTATTACGAAAGCTCCTTACCCGAATCGGTTAAGGGGTAATAGAACGAGTCCTCATATGGAGAAAATTATGGAAATGTTCAAACAGGTTAACATCAACATCCCTCTCCTAAATGCAATTCAACAAGTCCCCGCTTATGCGAAAATTCTTAAGGACTTGTGCACTAGGAAGAGGAAGACTCAAGTGCCAAAGAAGGTCTTTATGGCTAATAATATTAGCACTGCTTTTATTCCCCAGCTACCAAAGAAACGAAAGGACCCAGGATGTCCTACAATATCGATTTCTATTGGGGGTAAAAACATAAATCGTGCTCTTTTAGACCTTGGCGCAAGTGTTAACCTACTTCCATATTCGGTATATGAGCAACTAGGGATTGGAGAGCTGAAACCTGCTCACTGCACTCTCCAGATGGCAGACCGATCTATCACCAAACCAAGGGGTGAATTAGAGGATGTGTTAATAAAGGTCGGGGAATTTTTTTTCCCTGTAGACTTCATTGTACTCGACACACAGCCTGTAGCAAACCCCTGGGGCCAAATTCCGGTGATTTTTGGTCGTCCTTTCCTTGCCACTTCCAACACTGTTATAAACTGTAGAAATGGTTCAATGAACTTATCATTTGGAAATATGACCATTGAACTAAATATCTACAAGGTTGGAAGTCAGCCATCAGAACCCTCTGCTCATATTTTAGATGTGTGCTCTGTCCATGAGATCGCTCCGGATAGTTGTGGAGCTGAGGAACTTTGCTTTACTGATCTCGATGACATTACCACATCTCTGTTTGATTTCACACAAGATCTTAGTGAGGACACTTTTTCTACACTTGAGTCCTGCACTCCTGACTTTTCTCCACCCGAGTCTGTATCTTTCACAGGCTCTGAGTTTCTTTGTAAATCCAAAAATCACTCAATGATCCCTCCTTCTATCATTTCTCCGCCTGAATTAGATCTCAAAATTTTACCGTCTCATCTTAAATATGCTTATTTAGGTGAGAATGAGTCTTTACCGGTTATAATATCCGCTTCTCTAGCATTAGAGCAAGAGAATGCACTTTTATCGGTATTGAGATCTAACAAAGAGGCGTTTGGTTGGAGTATGGCGGACATCAAAGGGATTAGTCCCTTGATAGTTGAACATCATATACATGTGATGGATGATGCCAGACCAACCCGAGAACCACAGAGACGGTTGAATCCCGTCATGAAGGAAGCGGTAATGAAAGAGATCGTCAAATGCCTAGATAATGGTATTATATACCCCATCTTCGATAGCCAATGGGTAAGTCCTATACATGTCGTTCCTAAGAAATCCGGCATCACTGTTATAACCAATGAGGCAAATGAGTTGATTCAGACACGCGCCCAAACTGGGTGGCGTGTATGTATCGATTATAGAAAACTCAATGCTGCCACGAGGAAAGACCACTTTCCTTTACCATTCATTGATCAAATGCCGGAACGCTTA